>CM062297.1:813090332-813690332 GCA_031216915.1 Pictodentalium vernedei
TTGCTCAAATCAAGTTCCTGTGTTCATATTTGGGCTCCCTAGCCTCCCTATAGGAACATAAATTTTAACTTAGTCCAATATTAGGAGAATTCTTTTAAAATCTTCTACATATCTTCCTGTCAAAATCTCTTGATATTTGGTAAACAACATCTTTAGGGGTTATCTGCAGGAGCCCCAATTTTAACTTTCTGCAATATGAGGAATATTCTTTAAAAACCTTCAGATCTTCCAGTCAGAATCTCTTGATATTTGGTTTGCAGTAACTTTAGAGGGGTCAGATTCCAGTTTGTTCAAATCAAGTCCTAAGGTTCATATTTAGGCTCCCTATAGCAACTAAATTGTAACTTGGTGCAATATGCAGAAATTCCTTTAAAAGTCTTCCTCTTCAGATCCAGCAGTCAGAATCTTTTGATATTTGATATGCAGCAGCCTTAGGAGTTCAGATTCAAGTTTGTTTAAATCAAGTCCCTTAGGTCGTATTTGGGCTCCCTTTGGGATCCCAAATTTTAATATCATGCAATATAGTGACCATTCTTTAAAAACTCTTCTTCCCATCCATGAGTCTGATTCTTTTGTTACATAGTTAAATTATCCTTATTGCAGTGAGTAGGGTTGGGCGGTTTATTGGTTTGGTTCGTTTTTTTTTTCAAAACTGAAACTGAACCGCCGCCTTAACAAAAAACTGAGACTTTCGGTTTCAACAAATTTCTCAGAATTGGTAAGTTTATGATCTCTCAATCACTTTCTTTCTGCACGCCAAAGGCTTAAATGTCTGGCAAAGATAAACGCTGTGCCATTTATGCTTACTTCGAGAGGACTGACAACAAATCCCTCCCCTGCCCCCCCCCCCCCCCTCCCAAATAGTGGTAGCAAATTTCTTGTATCTTAAATGATATATACAGAACCACCACCAGAAGGAATAGGAAAAATTAAAAAGTCTTACGTTAGAATCCACACATGCAATTCAAGAACCGTTATGTAAATTTAATGAACCCACACATGCAATTCAATCCACACATGTAATTCAAGAATCGTTAAGTAAATTTAATGAACCAGGCACAGCCCCAGGCTCACTAGGTATTGCAAGTTACCTGACAGTATATGGTTTAAAAGTAATATAAATTACCTTTGACCCCAAATCATCTGTGTGTGGTGCATAGTAAATTAGATTGCAGGTAAACATAAAATTTATTGAGTTTTAAAACCTCAAAGTTCACATGGGAAAAATGACGAGTAAATTATGTTAATTAACCGACTTCTGGCACGTTCTCTGAAGTCACATGCTCAGAGATACATGAAACGCTGCGCATTGGCAGTTCTGTTTTTCGTGAACAATAAAATGGTTAAATTAAAATAGAACATATCCTGTTAAATGGATGGCAGGTAACTATATAAAGTTTTTTTTAAAACTTATTGGGAATTGTTTGTATACTATTTGAACTTGATTTAAGGAATCAAGCAGTACTTCAGGTCTATCAGCTATAAACCGCAAAGTGTCAAGTTAACGCTGCATTTCCAATACGAAGTTGTTATAATCAACACTGTGATGAAGTCAACGCAGGGATCAGCCAAGAGGGCGAAATGAAGTTGGTAATATCTTCGCCTTGGCACTGCTCACTTTGCTCAATTTCTATGTTTGGGCAAAATCAAGTCAAAAACGAACCTCTACAGTTGAATGGTGGTGCTGTATAAGTAGTTAAGTACAATTGGTACGAAAATGTTTTGTTCATAATTTACATATAGTTTTTTGACAGTGAGTGTCACTTCCCAAGGGAATATCAATTGGAGAGTTTTTTCTGTGTGAATTTGTCTGGTTTACATTTTCATTTTATTTATCAATTATCAAATCGTGGAAATAGATTGATTATTTACTCATTACTTGTTATTTTCAGTTAAAAGATTAAAAAAAAAACATCCCGGCGTGGTCAACATGGATAAAATGCATACTGTTTTATCCTCGCATTTCCATTCGATATCCTCGAAATAAAACGTTGACATCGGTTCGAGATTATTTCATTTTCGACAATGAGGTTATCAAACCTGTGACCTCGACTTGTGCGCATGTTGTCTATGGACAGATTAGATGATTTTCAAACTGTCTTCCCGGTTATCATCTTATCAATAACTTGATCAAATCACACAGTGTTTTCGATGTGGCCCTGGTCACACACCATAGCCGGGTACATACCTTCAAGGTCAAGGTCACATTTCAAGGTCACACTAAAAATTGGTCAGTATTCGTGTCTCAGCCATAACTCAGAAATGAATCATAGTACAATTGTTAAACTTTTTACAAATGTTAAGGACAGTCAGAAGGTGTGTCTCGTATAATAGTTTCCACCGCATCTGCAAGGTGAAGGTCACAATTGACCTTCATATGTTCAGGGTCACAAATCGTGTCTCAAGCATAACTCCAAAACTATTAGTGCTACAATCATCTAACTTCGCTCAATTATAAAGGACAACGGGTGGATGTGTCACACACCACAGCCAGATCCATAAGGTCAAGGTCACATTTCAAGGTCACACTGAAAATCATCAATATTCATGTCTCGGCCATAACTCAGAAACGAACCAAAGTACAAATATTAAACTTTTTACAATTTTTGGGGGTTTTCAAGGTCACAGATCAAGGTCATCGCCATGTGGTGGGGCATAGTCACTTCCGAGTGAATCTCTTGTTTTAAATGGGCACCTGTCGGAACACTTAAGAACATTTTTAGCTCAACTTTTGCGAAGCCAAATTTGAGCTTTTGTCATGGCCCATCATCCGTCTGTCTGTCTGTCCGTACGTCAACAATTGGATACGGCTCGGGCTAGAGGCCGTATTTATGAACCAATCTTTACGAAACTTCTTGGGTATCTTTGTTATGACCGTGGGACAAGAACGATTGTTTTTGGGTGCGTTCCAAAATTCAAGATGGCTGCCAGCCGCCATTTTGTTCCGACGATGCAGAAATCTGTTTTTTGTACAGAACTTCCATATGAAAGCTCTGATTTGAATAATTTGTTGTATGAATGTTTAGTACCATGGGATACATCGCATATAATACGGGTTTTCTCGTGCATAAATTGTGCAAATTAGACTAATTTTGATGTTTTTTGGTGTTACTTTCAGCACTGTAAGTGCAAATGCCAATACGGCTCGGGCTAGAGGCCGTATTTATGAACCGATCTTTACGAAACTTCTTGGGTACCTTTGGTATTACCGTGGGACGAGAACGAGTGTTTTGGGGTCCGGTCCGAAATTCAAGATGGCCGATGGCAGCCATTTTGTACAAAATTAGGTGCAATCAGATTTTTGCACAGAACTTCCATATGAAAGCGCTGATTTGAATAATTTTTTGTGTGAATGTTTAGTATCAGGGGATACATCACATATAATACAGGTTTTTTTCTCGTGCAGAAATTATGCAAATTAGATGAACTTTGATTTTTTCACTGCGACTTACACACGGTAAGTACACATGTCAATACGGCTCAGACTAGAGTCTGTATTTATGAACTGATCTTCACGAAATGTCTTGGGTACCTTTGTTATCACCTTGGGACGAGAATGAGTGTTTCTGGGTGCGGTCAAAAATTCAAGATGGCTGCCAGTGGCCATTTTGTACCGAAATTAGGTCTAATCAGTTTTTTGTACACAACTTCTATACAGCTCAGACTAGAGGCCATATTTATGAACCACTCTTTACGAAACTTCTTGGGTACCTTTGTTATCACTGTGGAATGAGAGCGAGTGTTTTTGGGTGTGGTCCGAAATTCAAGATGGCCACCAGCAGCCATTTTGTACCAAAATTAGTGCAATCAGTCTTTTGTACAGAACTTCTGTATGAAAGTTCTGATTTGAATAAATTTTTGTATGAATGTTTAGTAACATGGAATACATCACATATTGTAAGGGTTTTTTTTTCGTGCAGAAATTATGCAAATTAGATGAACTTTGATTTATTCAGTGCTACTTATTCAATGTAAGCACACATGTCAATACGGCTCAGGGGAGAGGCTGTATTTATGAACCAATCTTCACAAAACTTCTTGGGTACCTTTGTTATCACCTTGGGACGAGAATGAGTGTTTCTGGGTGCGGTCCAAAATTCAAGATGGCTGCCAGTGGCCATTTTGTACAGAAATTAGGTCCAATCAGTTTTTTGCCACAAGTTCTATACAGCTCGTATTTATGAACTGATCTTCACAAAACTTCTTGGGTACCTTTGTTTTCACCTTGGGACAGGAACGAGTGTGTTTTGGGGTGCCTTTATTATCACTGTGCTATGAGAACAAATATTTTGGGGTTCAGTCAGACTCACTCTGGGACTCAAAGATTTTTTTCTAGTTTAGCATCTGACTGTCACCCACCTTTACAATACTTTACCTATACATTTGTTACAGGCAACGGTCAGTATTTATGTACAGACCGTTACAATACTTTATATGTACCTTTGTTATCAGGTCATTACCTAGATGTTTGTCATTGCTGTGTCACATACTATACATGTACATGTCTTTGTCTTGACAAGTTGAGCTACAGTGTCATTGACACTTTCATTTTTTTTCCTGGAGAACAAGATTAGGGGGGTTCTGAGGGATTTTATGCAAAACAGAAAACTTTCCCACTGGGGGACGTCCTTCTTTAAACCATGTTATCAGGTGAGTGATTAACTGGTTGAGTGCTTTGAGCCACTATCAGAGCTTTCACAAAAATGAGGGTACCAGACCAAACAAAAGTCAGCCTTTTCAATGCTCATTTTTCATGCTCATTCAAATGCAAATAATATTTTAGTGGAGTTTTAAAAAAAAACATACAAACTTGACTTTGTATGGCGAGGGTCGGATCGTCGATTGGGCGTGCAGGCAGCCCTTTTTACTTATAACTTAGTTGTTTCTTGTCGAATTTTGCTAATATTTGGTGTTGGTATGTGACTTGATATGCATGTTCAACACCCGATGATGCAAAATAGGGCCTGTCCATGCTTTTTCACAAGAGTTATGGCCCTTTGTTAAAATCGACTAATTTTGAGCTTGATAGTGCGATAACTTCAACAAACATCTACCGATTTGACTGATATTTGCCTCCTGGGTTTCAATATCTTGATCGAGTTCGAAAATGGGCTTGTTCCAATGTATGGCAGCAGAATTATTGGGCAGACTTGGTAATTTTTTTGCAAATTTTGTGCTTGATAGCATGATAACTTAAACAAACATCAACTGATTTGATTCATTTTTAGCTCAAATTTGACATAATCGAATTTGAGGTTACGCCATGACCTGTCTGTCTGGCATCAACAATTCAATACGGTTTGGGCTAGAGGCCGTATTTATGAACCAATCTTTACGAAACTTCTTGGATACCTTTGTTATCACCGTGGGACGAGAACGAGTGTTTTGGGGTGCAGTCCAAAATTCAAGATGGCTGCCAGCAGCCATTTTGTACCAAAATTAGTGCAATCAGTTTTTTGTACAGAACTTGTGTATAAAAGTTCTGATTTGAATAAATGTTTGTTTGAATGTTTAGTAACATAGAATACATCACATATAATACAGGTTTTTTTCTCGTGCTGAAATTATGCAAATTAGATGAACTTTGATTTATTCAGTGCTACTTATACACAGTAAGTGCACATGTCAATACAGCTCGGGCTAGGGGCTGTATTTCTGAACCAATCTTCACGAAACTTCTCGGACACCTTTATTATCACCTTGGGATGAGAATGAGTGTTTTTGGGTGCAGTCCAAAATTCAAGATAGCCGCCAGCAGCTATTTTGTTAAGAAATTAGTGCAATCAGTTTTTTGTACAGAACTTCTGTATGAAAGTTCTGATTTGAATAAATTTGTGTCTGAATGTTTAGTAACATGGAATACATTACATGTAATACAGGTTTTTGTCTCGTGCAGAAATTATGCAAATTAGATGAACTTTGATTTATTCAGCGCTACTTTTACACAGCAAGTGCACATGTCAATACGGCTCGGGCTAGAGGCTGTATTTATGAACCGATCTTCACGAAACTTCGTGGGTACCTTTGTTGTCACCTTGGGACGAGAACAAGTGTTTTTGGGTGAAGTCTGAAATTCAAGATGGCAGCCATTTTACTCCAAAATTAGGTGCAATCAGTTTTTTGTACAGAACTTCTGGGACTACGTTTGTTATCATGGGACAGTAACGAGTCCTTTTGGGCTTGGCTGTGTTAATATTTGGTGTTGTTTGGGGAGAGTAAACATTATTAGCACAACCCAGTTTTCTGTTTCCAATGAGAAAAATAAAACCACCTTACCTGTGGGAACCCTATGAGCTAAAGATAAAATATTCAAATACCTATATTTTAAGAAGGACTGGACAAATATTTATTAATTAGTAGGAATCAACCGTAGAAGGGTTTGAAGCAAACAGGCCAAAACCATTGCTAACATTTGGCTTATGATAGACCATACAAGGATCCCCATTGTAACATTAACCCATGGAGATTTCTTTTCTAGTTTAGCTTCTAACTGTCACCCATCTTTACAATACTTTACCTGTACATTTGTTACAGGCTATGGTCAGTATTTATGTACAGACCTTTACAATACTTTACATGTACCTTGGTTGTCAGGTCATTACCTAGATGTGTGTCATTGCTGTGTCACATACTGTGCATGTACATGTCTTACACAAGTTGAGCTACAGTGTCATTGACACTTTCATTGTTATATGGTTTTCTAATAAGATTATCTCAATCGAGTTCGAAAACGGGCTCTGTCCGATATATGACAGCAAGATCATTGGGCTGACTTGGTATTTTTTGCACATTTGGTGCTCGATAGCACAATAACTTGAACAAAGGTCAACTGATCCAATTCCTCTTCATTATGTGGGTTTCCAGAAACATTCCTTATTGAGTTCGAAAATGAGATCGGTCTGATATATACGGCAGCAGAATTATTGGTCTGACTGTCATATTTTTATACTGTACCAATGACCCAGACATAGCTGGTGCTAACTCTTAAAATATAGGGCCAAACACAAATTTTGCCCCCCAATCCCCAAAATTTGCATCTAAAACCAAAGAAAACATGTCCTGAATGGCCCTCCACACTTCACCTCTACTGTGCATGCGCAGTGTCAAGGACGTTCCGAAATTGGCGCCATTAATCATTCTAAGTTTGGTCCTTCATCAGTTAACATCTGACTGATCTTTGTGCTTGTAAATCTCAGTTTAAATGATGCCAGACACATAAATATTAGTGAAATGGTGATTCTAAGGAGGATAGAGAAGGAGGAGAGGAAAAATGTGTGACAGAATATTATCAGGGCTGTAACTTAAAATTTTTTAATGAAATTATGTTAAGTTACCTATTTTCGAGGCAGCAGCCATTTTGTTGTCATTCTGATTATTTAGTTACACTGATTTTTCAGTGTTTTCCTCTCTCCCTGTCCTTTAAGTCCTCCCTTGCTATTCTCCCATGCTTTTGGCATAGTTTTTGTAATTATTATTACTAAATTTTCTTGGGAGTTTTAGCTGAATAACAGAATGAATTCTGTTCTTTTCCCCATGTTTACGTCTTCACCTACGGGTGGTTAGGCGTTGTGTTCTGCATCTACCATCTGATGTTCTGCAGTTTCTTCCCTGGAAGTCTCTGTTTTGCATCAGATAGTGTATTTTTGGTAACTGATTCCGGGCCTGGGTGCCTGGAGTCTTATTTTAGTGTTTTTACATTCATTGTTTACATTTACAACAGCCCTCTGTGTGAGGGGGGGATTTCTTGAAAATAATATCTTGATGTTATTTTAATCATAACTAGATACATTATTATTGTTCGTAAGTGTTGAATAAATTGTTTAAAATATTTTTAAAATTTTTGTCCACACTTAGTCTTGGGATCCATTGGGGCTCAACGTTACTTTTCAGAAACTTGGGCTGTTCTGAAAAAATATTTTTTCAAAATATTTTGATTTCAATTATTTTTTCTATATTAATGGATCATATTATTATTATGTATTTTGATTGCCAGGGGTTGGTGCGAGTACCTGGACTTGTTTTCTTTTCACATTGAAAGGATTTTGATCAATTGTAATAAGAGGAAGTCTTCCTCTGACTTTTATAATCATTCTATATGTGGTCAGTGTACTCGCATTAACTCGTATGATTTCGATGACAACATGGGAAGCGTATGTCACGGTATGTTAGTGGGGAATTGGACACTCCGGTCCTTTCCCCGCAGGGTCACTCTACTTTATCAATTTCTATTTCAGACGATCAAGATTAGGGTGATGTATCTGTGATGTCTTCCAACAGTGTGCCTCCGTCGTCACAATTAGTGAAGGGCTAGCGGAAAAGTGCTCATGTAAATACGCCAATTGCCTAAGAGGACCCTAGTAGGTTCGATGGCCTTTGACGTCCGCTAGCTCGCCTGGTGTAGCATCCATTCATCGAATGGTTCGGCAGCCGGGTTCGTCCGTTGCAGTCTAGAAGGAGTTTTGGGGTGATGCGAGCACTATAAATCTACCAAATGCACACCCAGTGACGGCGGATTAGAGGGAGAATGGAGGAAGCCTTTTAGTCCGGTTCATAGCTCGTTCTGGTCCATCCGGACGGCGAGCGAGAGAGGACCCTCTCTCGTACAACAACATCTGGCCCCAGATGTTGTGGTACAAAATGTTTCGCATTCGGAGCATACGTCCGTCGCTCAGGACGCTCCGACATATAGTCAGTCCGGAGTAGACTGTCAATAAGGCTTCCTCATTCTCATGGTAGCGCACACGACCGCTCTTGGTTACGTGACCTCGGATATCCAGTCAGCTTCGCCAGTCAGAGAATCATCGGTGACCAGGTCACACCATCCGGTAGCCAGGGACACGAGGCCTGCAGACTCCGGACGTTCGCATAGGAAGTGTGCGGGAGTCAACGTACACGGAGCTTCCGGCGGCAATGCATCATAAGACCGCTACTGCACAGGCCTCGGGAACGGACGTGCTTTCCTAAATAGCACAGTTTATCGCAGCATCCCAGCATCAACTGAATCTGTCGCATATTTTTTATCCGACGATGTTGGGTTGGGACGCTCTGCGGAAGCGGGTACGGACGTCCGAAAATTTCATCCGGTCCGACGGGATACCGAAAGGGATTTGGAGGATTTCGAGCTTTCCCTTTCGGAACAACATATGCTGTTGTGTATGTCATCTGACTTAATCTTCTACAGCTTCTTTCGTTGGACCAGAATGCTGCGATGCCGGATAAGAAACTGATAGCGTCGGTGGACTTAGAATTTTTGGTTCGGTTCAGGGACATCGTCCCTCAGTTCCGACATAGTCCAATAATGTCACACAAACTTTCGAATTATTGAACGACGCTATATATATTATTATTATATGCTTGCTATAACCAAGCATTTCTGGTTTCTTGTTCGCAAAGTTACGGAGATGTCTTTCAAAGTGTGCCTCTGTCGTTATAGTTAATGAAGAGCTAGCGGCAATAAGTGCTCATGGAATATGTCTATCGCCTAAGAGATCCCTTGTAGGATCGACGGAGTGACATTCGCTAGCTCACCCGGTGTAGCGTGCATTCATCGAATGGTTCGGCTGCCGGGTTCGTCCGTTGCGGTCTAGGAAGGAGATTTGGGTGATGCGAGCACTATAATTTTACTTTAGTACTCACCCAGTGACGGCAGATTGAGGACAGATCGGAGGAAGCCTGTTAGTCCGGTTCCTGGCTTGTCCAGGTCCGTCCGGGCTGTGAGCGAGAGGGGTCCCTCTCTCGTCCAACAACATAGGGGACCGCATGTTGTGGTTCAGATATTTTACATTCGGAGCATATGTCTGTCGGTCAGAACGCTCCGTTATATTGACAGTCCGAGAGACTGTCGATAATGCTTCCTCATCCTCACAGCAGGGCACACGACCGCACATTGGCTACGTGACCTCGATTATCCGATCAGTTTCGTCATTCAGTGATTCCACAGCGAATAGGTCACGCCATCCGGTAGCCAAGGGACACGAGGCCTATACACTCCGTTCGCTCGCATATTGGTAGTATGCACGGGGTAACGATCACGGAGCTTCCAGCGGCAATGCATTGTAGGACCGCTTCTCCTCAGGCGTCAGTGACGGACATGCTATCCGAGTTAGCACAGTTGTTTCGCAGCATCCCAGCAATCGACAGTTTCTTACTCGAATCAGGAATTATCTGACGGCACTGGGTCGGTGCGGTCCGCGGTTGCATCAGGTACGGACGACCGAACGCTTTATAGGGTCCGACAGGATGGCGAAAGGGATTAGAAAGATTTCGAGTTTTCCCTTTTGTAGCATCGGAAGCTCCATTCATATCTTCTGGCATTATCTTCCAGTGATTGTTATATTTCGGACTACATTGCTGCGATGTTGGATAAGAGACTTATAGCGTCATTGGACACGGAATTTTGGATCGGTTCAGGGACATTGTCCCTGACTTACCGACGCAGTCCAATAATGTCATTACAACATGTGTTTTATTTTTCGACGCTATATATGCATATAAGCCTGCTACCAAGCATGATAGTTTAGTTTCTTGTCCGCAGTGCTCATTTCTGCCGTTTTATCATTTATACGAATAATTTATTTTGGCAGAGCAGGGCATACCGAGAGTTCATATGCGTCTAGACGGCGTGGTTAAAGACTGGAAATATTCTTTTTCGCCGTCTATGTCTTTTCCAACCACAATGTTGGAAACGACAATGATGTTTAGTAGACTTAACTTAGACGCTTCATCATACGTACTCCACCTTACTGAGGCGTTATCATTACGTCTTCAAGAAAAGATTTACGGGATATTATTCTCAATGTGATTTCTTTTGAGGGCAGTAGTTTGTTCACGTATAACTCCGCCCTTCAGTGGCTGATTGGAGTTGGTTAGACGTGACGCAGCCCTAGCTACATCCACGCGCGTGGATAGTAAGGTGAAGAACTCTCTCAGAGTCGCTTCGTTCTCGGAGAAGCCTCTCTCCGACGGCAACTTTTCAGCAATCCATGAATTGCTCGATTTACACGTTCTCTTGTCTATCTAGTGTTACAAGAGATTCAGACTGGGGCAAACATTCGGTGGTTGACTCAAGAGAGTGCCACTGCAGTTGCCGGATCCGAGTGTTATAGTTATGACGGTTGCCAGTCAAACAGATTGGGATATAATATTGATCCCAACAGATTCGAAGTGCCGGGGTCTTTGAGTTCCGCAGTCTCTAAGCAAGCAATTATCTTCCGCGGAATAATGTTTTTTAGGCTTGCTTTATGTCATTGCATGAACATTATTCAGAAACGCATGTCCAAATCCTGTCCGTTAATTCGACAGTAGTGGCGTATCTCCGGAACCAGGGAGGCACTCATTCGTTTCCGTTATTCAATTTAATGGAAAGAATCCGTTTGTTGGTTATAGTACACCAAGTTCTGTTTCGGTCCGTCATATTCCGGGTCGTCTGATTGTTTTACCGGACTCCCGTTCACTTAGGGGTTGCTTTTTGCCGTCAGAATGGACTCTCAACAAACAAGTATTCAATCAGATTTGCTATCTATGGGAGCGCCCAATGATAATTTATTTACGACACAGCTTGCTAATCAATTGCAGACGTATGTGTTGGCTTGTCCGGATCTCTGAGCTAATGTTGTTAACGCTCTATTGATCTAATAGGACGGAATGATAGGATACGCGTATCCTCCGGCGCTGTTGTTTCAGCAGGTATTGCTAAGATAAACAACCACAATACATTTCTGTTGATAGCATCTCTATCTTCACAGAGACCGTGGGTAATTTACTCTGATGTCTACTGTGGGACTTAAAGCGAAATCTTCCTCAATGAGAGGATCTTTTTTCGCTGGGTAAATCGTGTCATCTTTATCACAACCCGCAAGGTCGCAACCTTCACGTATTCCGTTGTGTGGTCCGTATTGCATTGTAAGCATTGTACTGGATCAGCTTTGGACGCGATTTCTTACTATAGGAGATCCTCTTCTTCGCTATTCTATGTGGCTAAAGTGGAGGCTCTTCCGTCGTTGGTGTAGGGATCACTATGTTCATATTGTTGATCCCTCCATACTACTCATTGCAACTTTTTAGTATACTTGTTTGACAAAATCTACTGCAGCCTCTTATTATTAAGGTTATAGGTTTATGTTACCTCATACCTATGCACTCTATGATAGTTTACAATTGAGTCTTATGTCTCTTTATCTAAGTCAGTTAGTAACTTTTTGATAAATAGACTTAGAATCTTTAGATTAAATTCCTATATGGAATTTAACTTCGGTTCTTATTTAGCTAAGTAATCATTTGAGCCTCTGGAAACAGTAGTTTTCAAATTCTGACCTTTTAGACAGTAATTCTGTTGGCTTCTCTTTTACTGAAGAGTCAGTGAATTTCATGCACTATCGATGGATGATTTTCACTTTCGTAGTTTCGGAATCACTACTTCCTTTACTATTTAGGTTGAATTTTTGCATAAGAGTTAGGCTCCTAATATCCGGAACCTATTGTTATTAAGGTCCTTCCGTCTTCGTACGGGCATAGGCCTTTTCTCTGTCCGGTTAGAGTTTATGTATTTATAAACAGATATCTGTTTATTACTACGGGCGTAAGCTTCTTCTGTCTTTGATGCCTAATAGAAGGACGTTACGCTCCATTCTATTGCTAATGGATTCAATTAACTATCGGTACTGCTTATGGTATATCATTGACTCAGCAGTTGTGCTTAAGATTTCGGCTCATGAAGTAAGAGTTCTTCTACATCTTGGGCTTACATTAATAGTGTCGCTATTATAGATTTTTGAAGGCTGCTCATTGCGCTCAGCCATCCACATTCATGAATTTTTATCTCAGAAATATCGAGTCCATTTCGGGAGGCCTCTATTGTTAGGTCTATTATCTACTGCTCAGAATGTCATTCACTTAACAGTTGCTACTATAGCTAGGTAGGCTGTCTGTTTTGGCAGTGACTCTGTTCTGCTGCCCTCTTCGCTCTGGGCTATTTGACCCAGGGCAAGAAAAGGGGGGGGGGGGGGAGGGTGTTCCCTTGGGTCACCTGTTTTACTATGAAAACAAGGGGATACCTCCTCCGGAGTTAGTAATTCTGAGCTGTTATTGGGATGGTTGTTTAGTGAGAAGTTTATGTTTTAAAAATTCATTCAAGTCTTAGTTTTTAAAGTATAGCTTTTGATTATAGCACATGTCAATGGACATGATTATGCAATCCTCAGACACTTTTAAGGAGTATAAGAGTCTCTATTCTCTAGACTTACTTTATTTATTGGCTTACTTTAAAAATTATTAGTATAAGGATTATATTGGATATTAATAGAGTACATGGATGTATGATGCTCAATTTTGGAAGGTGTTGTATCTTTCTAATTTATCATAAATAAGAAAGATACATGTAAGGCCTATTACTTCTTTTTCCCTAGAGGGGATGACTCTATTTTATATTATTGAGCGTATTCCATCTTGCTCTATCTTGCTCTATGTCCTTGGCCCTCCAGCCTTTTTACTATTCAGCTGTCTGGGTCATTGGTACAGTATAAAAATGTTAAAAAATTTATAGTAATTTCTATATTTTTTATACTTACCAATGACCCAGACGGGGATGGCCCTCCCAGGAGTTGGGAACTCTTGCCTCCCCGCTGAGTACATAGCGCTTACCAGGCACTGGTTATTAGAATGATTAATGGCGCCAATTTCGGAACGTCCTTGACACTGCGCATGCGCAGTAGAGGTGAAGTGTGGAGGGCCATTCAGGACATGTTTTCTTTGGTTTTAGATGCAAATTTTGGGGATTGGGGGGCAAAATTTGTGTTTGGCCCTATATTTTAAGAGTTAGCACCAGCTATGTCTGGGTCATTGGTAAGTATAAAAAATATAGAAATTACTATAAATTTTTTAACTTTTTGCATATTTTGTTCTTGATAGCGCCACAACTTGATCAAATGTTAAGCGATTTGATTCTTTTTTATTATATGGGTTTCCAAGAAAATTATCTGGATCGAGTTTGAAAATGGGCTCGATCCAAGGCTTAAAATCTGTTTCGATTTGCATGAATTATCTCGATTCACATCATGTACACTCACGCGAATCCTTTGTTAGGTATTCTCAGGATCATAGTACAAATCCAGATATCATAATAAATTTGTTCTCACTAACACAGTACAAGTTCAGCAATTGTCAAAAAATGTGGGGGTGCAGTGACTCAGTAGGTAGAGGTGCAGGCTGCAAGCCGAGAGGTCCTCGGTTCGAATCCCACCTGCGGCAACTGTGTTGTGTCCTTGGGCAACACACTTCACCCCCATTGCCCACGTGGGGGCACGGTGACGCTGTGTACTAAGGCGTACTGCACGTCGATGGTGCACCTGTCTTCAACCAATGCTAACCCTGCTTGTGTGGAGTTGGTATGTTGGGGAGCTGACAGTTGCTTGCCATTGCTCGGTGGTTCTCTCCAGGTACTCCGGCTTCCTCCACCCATAAAACTGTCATGGTCATGATTAGTTATTGTGCAGAAATATGTGACCTTAAACACCAATAAATAAATAAATGTCAAAAAATATTTACAATCAGATTTGGCTTTTGAATATATGAAAGGCCAATCTTCCTGTGAATCCATCTTCTGCACTTCAGAGGTTGCTCTTAAAATTTTTAAAAGCAACTTGGCTATAGTGGCGTTAATGTCAACATTGTTTTCATTAAGTGGGGTTTCAAAATGTTTTGCAATTTGCTTAACATCGTTATTGGAGAATGATGCAATATTTGCTTTCTCTTCAGAAGTAAATGTGTTATTTTCTGATTGAGGCCATGATGTAACATCCAGCCATTCCAGGTGTTCCAAAACTTGTGACTCATTTTCCATTTCTTCAGATCTAATTTCACCGTTTTTTATATGATCTGTGCAGGCAGCGATTTCCTTATTTTTATCACATCTTTGACAACTGTCTTACCCACTTTAATGGCAACAGTTTCATTGTTGTCACAATACCTTTTTCAATGTGTCTGTTCTTTCTCTTCAGCTTTCCTCTGACATGCTCTTTGTTCTTAACAAGGAATGTGACATCCCTATAGCCATAACTGCCCTCAGACTCTGAAACATCGTTGGCTGATTTCTTGGGCTTTGAAGTTGAAGTTGACAATCCCACAGACAGTGGTGAACTCTTAAATTTCTCTCCAAATTCTTTCTCTTTTGTTGTGAAAGGACCATCGTCGTTCTTGCTTAACATCCAAAGCTGTTCGTGAAAGGCTGTGACTTTCTGGAATGCACAGGAATGCTTGTAAAGCTATGCATAAATTTCCACACAGTTGGAGAATGTCTAAATATGCAGCTGCTGCCAAAAGGAAATGACCATCAAGAAGAGTTTTCAAATACTCTCTCGATTTTGGTTCATTACTACTTGCACACATACTGGAAAAATGAAATATTAGTGCCAACAAGTTATCAAATAATGCATTTAAGGCCCAGTGTCGAAATTCAATAAATCTTGTGCCTGATGATTTTGGGGGTTTAGAAACTTGGCACTCCATAGGTTCACTGGCAATATTTTCCAAAGTTGACCACTCCAGTGGGGAATTGCGGAAATGGTAGTAAATCTTGTGCAGAAAATTATCAACTTGCATGAACTCTTTCACAGATTTAATAGAATCACCAATACACAATTTAAACCTGTGGCTGAAGTAGTTAACAGCAGTAAACCAAGGATATATTTGTTTCAACTGTGACATTAAACCCTTCTTACAGCCAAAATTGACAGCTGTCCTGTTGGCCCCGCACTGAATGGCTGAAAACAGATATAAGATTGCCCTTAGGTTGGTCACTGTTTTGCCACTTTCCTTTACCCTCAAGTAACATAAGTAAATTGACCAGTACAGCATGTAACAGGTTGTTGGTGTTTACACTACCGTAACGGTTCATAGACTGGAGATGGAAAAAATCAGTTCTTTTCATGAGTTTGTGTAGGGTCCTGCGAATATTCGAGATTCGATTCGATATCGATGCCATACTTATGCTTCGAGATCGATCCCGAATCAGTCTCAGGATTCGATTTTTTCGAATCTCTCGTACTAACTTCAATTTGTTACATTTCCAACAAAAATAGGATAAAACTGTCAATAGAAAATTCATTCATGTAGGCTCAATTCCTATTTATTTGAGTAATTGACAATGTTTAATTGTTAGGTAAGGTGTGAATTTGGCCCAGAACATTATCCATAGTTTTCGTTTTTGAAGGCTTAACTTGTTACTATTCAGTTTCTTAAGAACATGAATAGTAACAAGTTAGGCCTTCAAAAACTAAAACTATGGACAATAGGCCTAGTTGTTTCAGCGACGGTGCTACACAGAATATTTAGTTATTGGTGTTTAAGGTGTTCACTCCGTCGCGTAAGGGGGGGGGGGGGGGGGGGTCATCACAGTGTTCCGTAACTTCCGTTTGATGCAATATGAAATAACTTGCCTATTAAGATTCGATTCGGGATTCGATTCGGTGTCGATATCAGAGACACGATTCGATTCGAGATTCGATTCGAAAAGAAATTTGTGATTCGCAGATCCCTAAATTTGTGAGTAGTCCGTATGCAGATAAGTTTGCCTTTGTGAGATAACTTACGCTCGAATTTTGCACTCCCGTCTGTGAGAAAGCTTAGGAATCTGTCTTGCCTTATGTGGTTGATAACGTATTGGTTGATTTTATTGGCCAGTAAACTGATGAATACATGGCACGCAGTTTGGTTAGTGAAAGAATTGGGAAGAACAACCCCAAGTTCCATTGCTAATGTACATAGTTTTGGATAGTCTGTTTGTAAGGCCTTTTCAGTTTCGGGCGTAAACCAAGCTGTTTGTAGATGTTTTGTCAAACGGGTGGTAGCTTCTTGTTTGCAAGAACCAAATATTTGATGCAAAGTCGGTTGTGTACGTGTTTGAGACCCAGAGGAACATTTGGACACCAAAGTTTGTGTACATGCTTGAGACCCACAGGACCCAAGGGCTGAGTAATAAATGGTTTATTGTATTCAATCTCGTAACATTTCTTATATGCAGCAGAGTTCAAATGTCGTAAATTTGTGAGCAATAGGTATGTAACTCCACTGGAATATTAGGCAATGTCAGTCGATATTTTACCGCTATACATTAGTGACACTTTAGCCCCATGTTTTTACACAACAAACAAACAGCTTTGTCATAGTTAGTCTTTTCCTGGGTCTTCATGGAAATCAAAATTCATCTTAACTTCCACTGGCAAATTTTCTACAGTCCTTTTTTTGATAGATATTTTTCTCTCACCATTCTGACACACAGTAGTGCATGGAGTTTTTTTTTCCAGGTTTGGTTTCGGTTTTATTTTTTTTAAAACCTCTGTTTCAGTTTTTGGTATTTCCAGGCCTTCAGTTAATCTAAATCACTATCATCTTGCTAGAAAAGACCATAAAATGTCACATGAGAGCTAATTAAAGTGTGCTATGTCCTACTGGCAGTACTGGGACATAGCACACTTCACTAGCACTCAGTTGACAAAGTGTAATTTGGGGTAGGTTGTATATCATTTGATTATTTTCTAGTTGTATAAGTTATATTTAGTAAATGCTATACATCAGTGGCGGTGCCATGGGGGGGGGGGGGGGCAACTCCCCCTACCCAACACCAAACTTCAAATTGCTATCTGACACAATCTGGGTGCCGAACCGAAAAATCTCCATGCTCAAACGCGTCACACCAGTTCTTTCTCAATCTAACATGGATATATCATTGGAAGAAAAATGGGGTGGTTATGCGAATCATCAGAGAGACAAGTGCGAATCAACATGGATTTGTGTAGTAGAAATGTGCGCGAATCGATTCGTGAATTCACATGGAATTTTATCCCCTGTCAGGTCGGATATACAGAAGCAGAATTATTGAGCTGACTTAGTCATTTTTTGCAAATTAGTTATTTAGAAAAGGGACTTTGATGATATTTTTATACTGTACCAATGACCCAGACTTAGCTGGTGCTAACTCCACAAAAACCAGGGCCAAACACAAATTTTGCCCCCCAATCCCCAAAATTTGCATCCAAAACAAAAAGAAATCATGTCCTAAAGGACCTCCATAGTACGACTCTACTGCGCATGCGCAGTGACGCAGTCGTCCCGAAATTGGCGCCAAATATCATTCTCTGTTTGGCCCTTCATCAGTCAACATCTCACTGATCTTTGTGCTTGTAAATCTCAGTTTAAAGGATGCCAGACACGTAATTTTTGGAGAAAATGTGATTCTAAGGAGGATAGAAGGAGGAGAGGAAAAAAGAAGTGGCAAAAAATAATCAGGGCTGTACTTAAAATTTTTTGTTGAAATTATGTTAAGTTGCCTATTTTCGAGGCATGGGCCTCTTGTTGTCATTCTTGCTAATTGTTGCACTGCTTATTCAGTGTTTCCTCTCCCCTAGCCTTCTAAAGTACCCCCTTGCAATTCTCCCATGCTTTTGGCATATTTTTGAGAAGTTTCATTTCTAAAATTTCCTGGGAGAGTTGCTTGGTTACAAAATGTTTTCTGTTATTTTCCCCATAGTTACGTTTTCACCCATGGGTGTATAACGTTTGTGTTCTGCATCTTCCATCTGATGTTCTGCAGATTCTCCCCTGGGAGTCTCTGTTTTGCATCAGATAGAGTGTAATTGATGACTGATTCCGGGCCAGTTTTTTCAGTGCCTGGAGTCATGTTTTCTAGTGTGTTTACACTGTTTGTTTTCATTGGCAACAGCCTTTTTTTGAGGGGGGCTGTTTGCCTTTGTGGTAGTTTATCTCATTATAAGATACATTTATATTATCCGAAAGTGTCTCATTAATTATTTTATATAATTTTAAAATTTTTGACCACACTTTGCCATCGGATCCATCGGGGCTCAACGTTACTTTTCAGCAACTTGGGCTTCTCTGAAAAAATATTTTTTCAAAATTATTTTGTTTTGCAATTGTTTTTTCATTTATTAATGGATCATGTTATTATGTATCTTTGTGTCAGGGGTTTTTGCGAGTAACTAGGACTTATTGTTGTTCTTTCACAATGAAGGGACATTGTTCAAATTGTAATAGGAAGAAATCTTCCTCTGACTTTCATGATCATTGTATTAATTGTAGTCAGTGTTCTCGCATTAATCCCTGTCCTATATGTGAACATTGGGATGAGAAACATTGGAAACGTGTGTCACGATATGTTGTTTCTGGAGAAAGAGCGATGCCGGGTCTTTCTCCACAAGGTCACTCTACTCTCTCAGTTTCTATTTCAGAGGAACCAGAACAGGGTGATGTTTCCATGTTATCTTCTTCAAGTGTGCGTCCGTCGTCACAAATGAATTCAGAGCTAGCGGCAAAAGTGCTCATGGAGATTAGACAAATGTCGTCCGCTAGCTCGCCCGGTGTAGCGTCCATTCACCGAATGGTTCGGCAGCCGGGTTCGTCCGATACGGTCCAAGAGGAAATTTTGGGTGATGCGAGCACTATAAAAATAATAGATGCACACCCAGTGACGGCGGATAGTAAACGAGAACGGAGGAAGCCTTTTAGTCCGGTTCCTAGCTCGTCCAGGTCCAGCCGGGCCGCGAGCGAGAGAGGCCCCTCTCTCGTACAACAACATCTGGGACCAGATGTTGTGGTACAAAATGTGTCTTTAGCGGAGCATACGTCCGTCGCTCGGGACGCTCCGTTGTATAAGCAGTCCGCAGAGACTGTTAAGGCTTCCTCTTCTCGTCGGTGCACACGACCGCACCTTGGCTGCGTGACCTCCGATATTTTGCCAGCTTCGCCGATGAAGGATTCTTCGGCGACCAGGTCACACCATCCGGCAGCCAGGGATTCGAGACCGATGGACTCCGGACGTTCGCATAGGAAAAGTATGCGGGAGCCATCTGATGCGGAGCTGCCCTCGGCGAAGCAGCGAAAGACCGCGCATCCGCAGGTCTCGACGTCGGACATTCTAGTGCAGATAGCACAGCTTATCGCAGCATCCCAGCAGCCGACAGAAACGGTGTCGGATCGAGAATTATCCGACGGCGCTGGGTCGGTACGCTCCGCCGAAGCATCGGGGGCGGACGACCGGGAACATCGGGAGGTCCGACCGGATGGTGAAAGGGATACGGATGAATTGGAGCTATCCCTTTCGGAACAACATAAAGCTGCCGTGGACTTCATCCGGCACTTTCTTCCTCAAGTTGTTCCGTCGGGCCAGACTGCTGCGCTTCCGGACAGGAGAATTATAGCGTCATTGGACTCTGAATTTTTTGAGCGGTTCAGGGACATCGCTCCCGAGTTTCCGTCGCAGTCCAATAATGTTGCAAGAACATTTGAATTATTGAACGACGCTATTTTTAAACTTGCTTCCAGGACGGGGAAAGCAGGTTTCTTGTCCGCAAATACTCTCAACCTGCCTTTCATTAATGCAAGGAATAAATTCGACACGGCAGGTCAGGGTATACCGAGAGTTCCTCTGCGTATGGACGACGAGGCGGAAGACTTAGAGCTATCATTACCATCGTCAGCTTCTATTCCAACTGCAGTGTTGGAAACAGCTATTGCGTCTAACAGAGCCAATTTAGATGCCTTATCTTACGCAGATCACCTTACTAAGGCGTTATCACTGCGCCTTCAAGGGGAAGAGTTTCAGGATATACAATCCTCTTTAAGACTTCTTTCAAGGGCAGTAGCTTATTCCACGTGTAACTCCGCCCTTTCAGTGGCAAATCTGGAGTTGGTTAGACGTGACGCAGCCCTGGCTACATCCACACTAGTGGATTCTAAGGTGAAGAACTCTCTTAGAGTCGCTTCGGTCTCAGGAGAACTTCTCTTTGACGGCAAGCTTTCCGCTATTTATGATAATATTAAAAAGAAAGCTAGTGATTCTCTGTTGTTCAGATCCGCTCCTAAAAGGTCGGATACAGCAGACACGAATAAGGCGGGCACTTCTGGGTCTTATGCGCCCAAGAGAGGTTCCTATAGAGGTTCCGGTGCGTCCTCTGGCTCTTATTCGAGAGACCGTCAGGATAGCGACTCTCGTTCGGGACGTCCTTCAGGCCGGGACAATCGGTCGGACGCCCCGAGGTCGACGAGGCGAGGTGCGGGTCGTGGAAGACGTGGTTTCTCCTACCGCAGGCCTCGCAGATCCAGGAGGTGATGGCTTAAACCTCTATCGCGTTCCGGTTGGCGGAAGGTTGTCGAGTTTTTCTCAAGAGTGGGCGTCGATTACGGACGACCCGTGGGTGAGAGGAGTGACTTCGGAAGGTCTAAAGATATCCTTCAAACGAAAGCCTCCATTAACTCGAAGTCCAAAGTGGACTCATCTTCCGTCAAATCCTCAGAAAAGAGACGCTCTGGTATCAGAGGTGCAGTCTCTTTTAATGAAGAACGCGGTAGAGGTCGTAGAAAACCAGGAATCGCTGGGATTCTACAGCCATCTGTTTCTGGTTCCGAAACCAGACGGCTCGTTCCGTCCAGTCATAGATTTGAGCTGGATAAACAAGCTGATCGTCGCTCCGAAGTTTTATATGGAGACGATTCGATCGGTCAGAGCGAGTATTCGGGTGAACGATTATGCAACGAGCATAGATCTCAAAGATGCGTACTTTCGCGTCATGGTACATCCGACATTCCGAAAGTATCTACGCTTCGCAGTCCTAGGAGTGGTGTATCAGTTCCGGGCCATGTGCTTCGGATTGAATCTAGCACCCTGGGCTTTCACTCGGGTAATGAACTCGGTAATGATCTACTTCCGAGCTCATTCGTCTGCGGTAACGTCGGCCTACCTGGACGACATTCTTCAGAGGTACGGCAACGAGTTAACGCTTCAGAACGATGTTCAGAATCTTCTTCTATTGCTCCGACGTCTCGGTTTCATAGTAAACGAGGAGAAGTCGGATCTGGTGCCGTCCAAGTCATTCACTCATCTGGGAATGAGCTTCGAGACGCACAACAATCTCGTTCGTCTGCCGTTAACCAGAGCGAAATTAGTCAGTTGTTACGCTCGCTATTGTCTGAATGCAGACAAAGTCACGGCGAGAGAATTTATGAGACTGATAGGTCTGTGCGGAGCCGCCGCGGATCTCATTCCGATGGGACGGCTACGCACACGGCCTCTTCAAATTTTCCTGACTCAGAATTGGAGTGTGAAAATTCATTCGCTCGATGTAGACGTTCTCTTGTCAGATCAAGTGAAACAAGAGATTCAGACTTGGGCAAACATTCAGTGGTTAACTCAAGGAGTTCCGCTGCAGTTGCCGGATCCGAGTTTTACCATTATGACGGATGCCAGTCAAACAGGTTGGGGTGCATCATTAATCCCAACGGATTCGAGATGCCAGGGTCTTTGGGATCCGCAATTCCTGTGCAAGCACATAAACATCAAGGAAATGATGTCAATTTGGCTTGCGTTACGTCACTGGATGGACATTATTCACGATGCTCATGTCCAAATCCTATCCGACAATACGACAGTAGTGGCGTATATACGGAATCAGGGAGGCACTCATTCAGTTCCGTTGTTCAATCTAACGGAAAGAATCCTTCTGTTTGCGTTGGAACATCACGTTCTTCTTTCGGTCCGTCACATACCGGGTCGTCTGAATGTGCTAGCAGACTCCCTTTCACGAAAGGGTCGCTTGTTGCCGTCGGAGTGGACTCTCAACAAACAAGTATTCAATCAGATTTGCTACCAATGGGAACGGCCAATGATAGACTTATTTGCGACACATCTCAACAATCAGTTGCAGACGTATGTGTCCCCGTGTCCGGATCCAAGAGCATTTGCAGTAGACGCTCTGTCGATCCCTTGGGACGGAATGATAGGATATGCGTATCCTCCAGCGCCGTTAATTCAACAAGTATTGCTAAAGATAAAACAATCTCAATGCAAGATTCTGTTGGTAGCATCTCTGTCGCCACAGAGACCGTGGATAAATCTACTCAGGTGTCTGTTGTGGGACCTACCGCGGAAGCTTCCTCCACGAGAGGATCTTCTTTCGCAGGGGAAATCGCGCCAACTCCATCACAACCCGCAAGGTCTCAACCTTCACGTTTTTCCGTTGTGCGGTCCTTCTTGCATGGCAAGCACTTTACAGGACGAGCAGTGGACGCGATTTCTAACTGTAGGAGGACCTCCTCTTCGCTAAACTATGCGGCTAAGTGGAAGGTTTTCCGTCGTTGATGTAGGGATCATTCTGTAGATATATTTGATCCCTCTATACCAGACATTGCAAACTTTCTAGTATACTTGTTTGACGAAATCAAACTGCAGCCTGTTACTATAAAGGGTTATAGATCTATGTTATCTGATACCTATGCACATCATGATAGTTTACATATTGGATCTAATGTCTCTTTATCGAAATTGGTTAGAAACTTTTCGATAAATAGACCCAGAACTCTTAGATTAATTCCTAAGTGGAATTTAGCTTGGGTTCTCCTTAAATTGAAGGAAAAGCCATTTGAACCTCTTGGGACAGTAGATTTCAAATTCTTATCTTATAAGACAGCTTTTCTCTTAGCTTTCTCTTCTGCCAGAAGAGTCAGTGAGCTTCATGCACTATCGGTGGATGATTCTCATTATCGTAGTGTTGGGAACACTATCACCTTCACTACTAATGTCGGTTTTTTAGCTAAGAATCAGGCTCCTAATAAATATCCGGAACCTATTGTTATTAAGGCTCTTCCGTCTTCAGACGGGCGTAGGCCTTTACTCTGTCCTGTTAGAGCACTACGTATCTATAAACAGAGATCTCAGTTCATCAGAAAGGGACGGAAACGTTTCTTTCTGTCTTGATGCCTAATAGAAAGGACATTTCAGTCCATTCTATTGCAAGATGGATTCAGTTAACTATCCGTACTGCGTATGAAGATTTATCTTCTTCTCAGCAGTCTGTGCTTAAGATTTCTGCTCATGAAGTAAGAGCTCTTTCTACTTCCTGGGCTTATGCTAATAGTGTTGCTATTACAGATTTAATGAAGGCTGCTTATTGGTCTCAGCCTTCCACATTTACTAATTTTTATCTCAGAAATATTGAGTCCATTTCTGGAGACCTGCATTGTTTAGGTCCGTTATCTGTTGCTCAGAATGTCGTCCACTAAACAGTTGCAACTATAGTTATGCAGGCTTTCTGTTCCGGCAGTGACTCCGTCCGGCTGCCCTCTTCGCTCTGGGCTATTTGACCCAGGGCAAGGGGAAGGGGGGGGGGGGGGGGGCGGGTGTTCCCTTAGGTCACCTGCTTTATAGTGAAAAGCAAGGGAATGCCTCCTCCAAGACAGTATTTCTGAGTCGCTTCCGGGATGGTTTTAAAGTGTAATATTAATGTTTAATTTCATTCATGTCTTATTTTTAAAGTGTAGCTCGGTGTGAAGCATTTGTATATGTCAAGTGTCAAACGGGCTTTAATATACAATACTCGGACACTTTTAAATGATTATAAAGAGTCTCAATTCTCTGGACTACTTTATTTATTGGCTTGCTTTAAAAATAATTAGTATAAGGGTTATACTGGATGTTAATAGAGAACATGAATGTTATTGTGCTCAATTATTAAGGGTAATGTATCTTTCTAATTTAATATTAAATAAGAAAGATACATGTAAAGCCTAATACTCCTTTTCTCCTTAAGGGGTTACCTCTTTATTATATAATTGAGCTTATTGGATTTTCCTCTATGTCCTAGGCCCTCCAGCCTGTTTACTATTCAGCTAAGTCTGGGTCATTGGTACAGTATAAAAATGTTAAAAAATTTATAGTAATTTATATATTTTTTATACTTACCAATGACCCAGACGGGGATGGCCCTCCCTGAGTTGGGAACTCTTGCCTCCCCGCTGAGTACATAGCGCTGACCAGGCACTGCCAGTAAGAATGATATTTGGCGCCAATTTCGGGACGACTGCGTCACTGCGCATGCGCAGTAGAGTCGTACTATGGAGGTCCTTTAGGATATGATTTCTTTTTGTTTTGGATGCAAATTTTGGGGATTGGGGGGCAAAATTTGTGTTTGGCCCTGGTTTTTGTGGAGTTAGCACCAGCTAAGTCTGGGTCATTGGTAAGTATAAAAAATATATAAATTACTATAAATTTTTTAACTTTTTGTTCATAGCCACCATTGCGTTAGCCACAAAAAAAACTCGACCCTGCATCGGCAATGCATACCCTTATGTTTATATAAATTAGTTCTGTTACAAATTACTGGAGAGTGCCTGTGGGCACTCTCCAGTAATTTGTAATAAAACAAATTCTGAATAAATTCAGACCACAAAAAATAATCTTGCTCTCAACCAGTTAAGGCCCCTTAGGGTCTCTTGTTTTTTCTATTCTTGAATTTGAATCATTTGAATTAATTAAGGTTTTATACTTTTTTTTAATTTTTAGGTGCAACAGTTACAATCACAGCTGGCAGGTTCTGATTTAGCATCTCCATCTACTGCTTTTATGGAAAATGGAATGATGACTAGCTTGTCCACTGTATCATCAATGTAAGTTACATTTTATTTCTAGACAGTCTGCAGAAATATGTGACCTTAAACACCTATAAGTAAATAAACAGTTCCTGACAGTCACAGAATTTCCTGATAGTCAACTGCTGGACTTCTTAATTATTTTTCAAGGGTGATTTTTAACATGAGTACGTTTTTCAAGAATGCCATCCTACCAGAAAGGAAAGCCTTGGTTCAGCAACATTTTGTTGATATATACTACTCACAATTTGCTAAGGATCACCCATATATTTGGGTATCATTTTTGATTTCCTAATTTATATTTGACAGCAATTTGATTAATTTTTGAGAAGGGATATCTTGAGACTCACTAACTTATGATAATGAAGATTAATGATGGGTTTTGCATGCAATCAGGAAAAGAACAAAAGTTAACCATTTTCAGTAAATCAAAAACAGATTTAAAGCACTATTAAATTTTAATCCGAGCAACTCGGAGAAGTCTGTATCAACGTCAATATCTCGTGTGACCTGCACAAGCATCCGAGACTGCCTGGTAATGTCTCCGCATTCCATCGACGAGTGCTCAGAAGATTTCCTAGGGCATGTTCCTCCATTCACCCACCAGATCTTGGCCCAGCTTCTGCAGGATGCGAGGTTGCACTGGTAGATCTGTAACCGCAGCCTGCAACTGGTTTCCAGAATGCTCAATCGGGTTGAGGTTGAGTGAACTCGTGCTGGCCAGTCCATTCTTTCGATTCTCTCATCTTCCAGGTATTGGTTCATAAGTCAAAATTGGTGTGGTCTGGCATTATCGTTCATTGGGATGAATTACTCAACCCTAGCTGGCCCATACGGTCTCAGAGGGTCCAGAATCTCGTCCCGGTGTCTGACCATTCAGACTGCCGTTCTGGGTGAGGAAGAGATCTGTGTGGCTGGTTGAACTCATACCATCCCAAACCATAACATACCCGTCACCATACCAATTGTGTTCGCGAACTATGGAGTGTCGGCACACCTCTCATTTCATCTCCTTCACACTAGAACACGTCTCTAGTAAGTCTATTCAGAACCTCTGTGGAAACCTGACTTTGGGACATCTATATTGCCCTGGACAAGTCCGGAACACTCAAATGGCATCCTCCTGGAATAACAACGTTTAGTGCGACACACAAAAGCTATGTAATGGCTACTGACAGTTTAAGGTAAGCTGGCACATCAATTTCGAGGGCTTGCAACCCAGTGACTCTGACCCAGTGTTCAATGCATTCTTTACCACCACTGACCATTGTGAGTATGGAACAATCATTCAAACAATGAAATGATAATCTGTTTACCATATGACAAGGCACTGTGTTAACCATTCTCGAAAATATACTGAAATATCCCAAATATATATCCTCAGCAAATTGCGAGTAGTATATAATTGTTTTATGATTTTTTGAACATGCCTATTGGCAGTCTGCAATAAAATGTAGCAAAACAAATTATATAAACATTTTTATAACGCCCCCCCTCCCCCTGCAATGCATTATGGGGAGGGGGGGGGACATATGCTGGAATCATCTTATCTGTCCATTCATCTATCTGAAGACAAAAGTTTGTACAAAGATTTTCTCCGATTTTTATATGCCAATCTCTTTGAAACTTGGTACAATGTCCACCACCATGAGAACCTGGAACCTGTGATTATAGTTCCGGTCGGACTATTTTCACCATAGTTCTGCCCCTTTTTGACTTGAAATAATTTGCTGCTAGGTCCACATTTTGTCTGGAGATTTTCTCTGATGATGTGCATTGTACTACCGTGGTGCCCATTTTTGATCGAGTTGTGTTAACAACTGAGACCTAAGGCTTGGCGACTGTGTGCATCCAAGTGTCCATGCATTGTTAGCGAAATAACTTGAACAAGCATTCTCTGATTTGACTGATATATTTTTATACTGTACCAATGACCCCGACTTAGCTGGTGCTAACTCTTAAAATTCTAGGGCCAAACACAAATTTTGCCCCCCTCAATCCCCCAAATTTGCATCAAAATCCAAAAAATCAATGTCCTATGTGGTCCTCCACACTTTTATCCACTGTGCATGCACAGTGTCAAGGAAGTACCGAAATTGGCGCAAAATCTGCATTCTTTGTTTAGCCCTTCAGTCAGTAACATCTCACTGATATCTGTGCTTATAATCTCAGTTAAAATGATGCCAGACACAAAATCATGAAAGAAATGGTGGATCTAAGGATGAAATAAAAGGATGAGAGGAAGGAACAGTGGAAGGATGTGTTCAGGGCTGTAACTTATAATTTTTATGCAAAATTATTTCATGTTCCCTAATTTTGGGGCATGGGCCAAATGTTTTCATTCTTGCTATGAAATTTCCATTGTTTGTTCAGTGTTTCCTCTCTCCCTTTCCTTGATACCCCCCTTGCTATTCCCCCATGCTTTTGGCATAATTTTTGTAATTTTTTTACTGAAATTTCTTGGGAGTTTTGGCTTGGTAACAGAATGTTTATTCTGTTTTTCCCCATGGTTATGCCCTCACCCTAGGGTGGTTAGGCGTTTTGGTCATGCATCTACCATCCGATGTACTGCAGTTTCTTCTCTGGAAGCCTCTGTTTCACGTCGGATAGTGTTTAAAATTGGTTACTGATTTCGGGCCATAGTTTCAGTGTCTGGAGTCTTGTTTCCAGTTTTTATTCACTTTTGTTTACGTTGACAACGGTTACTTCTGACAGTGATTCCTTGTCTTCTATTTAGTTCTGCTCATAGCCCGATACATTAATATTGTCCGTAAGTGTAACATTAATTTTTAGACATGTTTTAAAATTTTTGTCCACACTTTGGCTTTTTTGGGATCCATTTGGGCTCATCATTCCCATTGGGAACTTGGGCTCATCTTGAAATTTTTTTGAAAAAATTTTTCTTTTGAATTATTTTTCGAAATGTTTGTAATGGATTATATTATTATCATGTATCTTTGTTTCAAGGGTTAGTGCGAGTACGATGACTTAATATTTTTTCAAAATGAAAGAATATTGTTCAAATTGTAATTCGAGGAAGTCTTCCTCTGATTCTCATGTTCATTGTATTTCATGTAGTCAGTGTACTCGCACTAATTCTTGCTCTGTGTGTGCCAATTGGGATGACAAACGTTGGAGACATGTGTCACAGTATATTGTTAGTGGTGAGAGGTCCATGTCAGTCCTCTCGCCACAGGGTCACTCTAGTTTTTCAGTCTCTTTTTCAGAGGAACAAGAACAGGGTGATGTTTCCGTGATGTCTTCAAGAAGTCTGCCCCCGTCATTGCAGTCAAATGAAGAGCTAGCGGCTCAATGAAATTCGGCAAATGCCTAAGAGGTCCCTAGCAGGATCGACCGCATTGTCGCCTGCTAGCTCGCCTGGTGAAGCAATCATGGAAATGGTTGTGACGCCGGGTTCATGCGTTGCGGTCCAGAAAAAGAGATCGGGTGTTGCGAGCACTATAAACACCGGTCGTGCACACCCGGCGACGATGGATCGGAGGATGGAATGGAAGAAGCCAGTCAGTCCAGTATCTAGCTCATCCAGGTCTACCCGGACCGCGAGTGAGAGAGACCCCTCTCTCTTACAACAACACCTGGGCCCAGATGTTGTTGTACGTAACGTTCGTCAGTCGGAGCATACGTCCACTCCTCCTGCTCGGGATGCTCCATTGCATAGACAGTCCGGCGTGGCTAGTCTATTGGCTTCCTCATCCTCATGGCAGCACACACGACTGCACCTTGGCTACGTGGCCGCAGATATCCAGCCTGCTTCGTCGACCAGGTCACGCCATCCGGTAGCCAAGGACACGAGGCCTTTCCAGTCGGGACATTCGCATAAAAGAAGTATGCAGGAATTAACATCCCAGGAACTTCCAGCGGATAAATCACGTAAGACCGCAGCTCCACAGGCCTCCGTGACGGACTTGCTATCACAGATAGCTCAACTCATAGCAGCATCCCAGCAGCCATCGCAAACTTTTTCAGAACAGGAACTGTCTGAGGATGCGATGCTGGGTCGGTTCACTCCCCAGCAGAGTCAGAAAGGGACAACCGAGATTCTCATGTGGTTCAGTAGGATGGTGAAAGGGAGTCAGCGTAGCTGGAATTTTCCCTTTCCGATCAACATAAGGTGGCTGTAGATTTCATCCGGCAGCACCTTCCAGCAGTTGTTCCTCCGGACCAAAATGCTGCGTTACCTGATAAGAGACTGATATCATCACTGGACACAGATTTTTTTTGGCCGGAATAGGGTCATTGCACCTGAGTTTCCGACCCAGTCCAGAAATGTCACGCTGACATTTGAACTACTTTATGACGCTATATTCAAGCTAGTCTCTAAGACTGGCAAATCCGGTTTCTTATCGTCTCATGCTTTACAGCTGCCTTTCATCAATAATAGAAATAGATTTGAAATGGCAGGACAGGGCGTGCCGAGACTAGTTCCTCTGCGTTTAGACGACCAGGCAGAAGACTTGGAGTTGTCATTGCTGGCGTCTATGTCGATTCACTCCAGTACGCTGAAGACGACAATCTTGTCTAACAGAATCAGTTTAGACGCCTTATCTTATGCAGATCACCTTACCAGAGCGTTATCACTATGTCTCGAAGGAAAAGAATTCCAGGATATTCAAACTTCCTTGAGAGTTCTTTCGAGGGCCATAGCACATTCTATGTATAACTCCGCCCTTTCAGTGGCAAATCTGGAGTTAGTCAGACGTGATGCTGCCCTGGCTGCTTCCACAAGAGTGGATAGTAAGGTGAAAAACTCTCTTCGAGCCGCTCCGGTCTCCGGAGAGCTTCTCTTTGACGGTAAGCTTTCTATATCTATGATCAGATTACTAAGAAAGCTTCGGACTCTCTGCTTTTTAAATCCGCTTCGAAACAGTCGGACTCAGCAGAGAGGAGTAAGGCAGGCACTTCTGGGGCGAGTACGTCCAAGGGAAGTTCCTATAGAGGATCTAAGAAAGCCTCTACGTCTTACTTTAGAGACCGTCAGAGTAGCAACTCAGGTAGGGGTCGTAATGCTGGCCGAGACAACCGGTCAGACGCCCCTAGGTTGACTGGGCAAGGTGCAGGTCGTGGAGGACGCAGTTTATTCGCCCGCTAGCCTCGCAGGTCCAGGAGGTGATGGTCTAAACCTCTATTGCATTCCAGTGGGCGGAAGGCTGTCGAGATTCTTAACCAATTGGTTGTCAATTACGGACGACCCATGGGTGCAAGGGGTTATTTCTGAAGGTCTAAAACTGTGCTTCAAGGAAAAAACTCTGTTAACTCGAAGTCCATGTTGGACTCAGCTTCCATCAAACCTTCAGAAGAGAGATTCGCTTCTATCAGAAGTCCATATTTCTTCTGGAGAAGAACGCGATAGAGGACGTAGAAAACCAGGAATCTCCAGGTTTCTACAGTCACCTGTTCCTGGTTCCAAAACCAGACGGCTCGTTTCGTCCAGTTATAGATCTGAGCTGGATAAACAAGCTGATCGTGGCTTTGAAATTTTATATGGAGACCATCTGATCGGTCAGAGCGAGCATTCGAGTGAACGATTATGCTGCGAGCGTAGATCTCAAGGATGCGTATTTTAACGTCATGGTACATCCGGCATTCAGAAAGTATCTTCGCTTCGCTGTCCTAGGAGTCGTTTATCAGTTCCGAGCAATGTGCTTCGGTCTGAATCTAGACCCTGGCCTTTCACTCGAATAATGAACTCGGTAATGACTCATTTCCGAGCTCATTCGTCTGCGGTAACGTCAGCCTACTTGGACGACATTCTTCAGAGGTACGGAAACAAGTTAACGCTTCAGAACGATGTTCAGAGTCTGCTTCAACTGCTCCGACGTCTCGGTTTCATAGTAAACAAAAAGAAGTCGGATCTAGTGCCGTCCAAGTCATTCACCCACTTGGGAATGAGCTTCTAGAGAGGCGCACAACAATCTTGTTTGTCTGCTGTTAACCAGAGCGAAATTAGTCAGTTGTTACGCTCGCTTTTGTCTTCACTCAGATGTATTAACAGCGAGAGAATTCATGCGACTGATGGGTTTGTGCGGAGCTGCTGCAGATCTTATTCCGATGGGGCATCTACGCACTCGTCCACTCCAGATATTTTTTACTCAGAATTGGAGTGTGAAGATTCATTCGCTCGAAACGAACATCGTCTTGTCGAATCAAGTGAAACAAGAGATTCAGACTTGGGCAGATATTCAGTGGTTAACTCAGGGAGTACCACTGCAACTGCCGGATCAGATTTTTACGATAATGACGGATGCGAGTCAAACAGGTTGGAGCGCAACTTTGAGCCCTACAGATTCGAGGTGCCAGGGTCTTTGGGATCTGCAGTTCCTAAACAAGCACATAAACATCAAAGAGGTGATGTCAATTTGGCTTGCGCTACGTCATTGGATGAACATTATTCAGAATTCGCATTTTCAAATTCTGTCCGACAATTCGACAGTAGTTGCGAACCAGGGAGGCACTCATTCCATTCCGTTGTTCAACTTAACGGAAAGAATCCTTCTGTTTGTCCTAGAGCATCAGGTTCTTCTGTCGATCCGTCATATTCCGGGTCTTCTGAACGTTCTAGCGGACTCCCTTTCTCGGAAAGGTTGTATGTTGCCGTCAGATTGGACTCTCAACAAACGAGTATTCAATCAGATTAGCTACCAATGGGATCGTCCTATGATAGACTTATTTGCGATGCATCTCAACAATCAGTTGCAGACGTATGTGTCGCCATGCCCAGATCCTCGAGCGTTTGCAGTAGACGCCCTCTCGATCTCTTGGGACGGAATGATAGGATACGCTTATCCTCCAGCTCCGTTGATTCAACAGATATTGCTAAAATCAAGCAATCTCACTGCAAAATTCTGTTGGTAGCATCTCTGTCTCTGCTGCCTAATAGAAAGGACATTACAGTCCATTCTATTGCAAGGTGGATTCAATTAACTATTCGTACTGCTTATGAAAAATTATCTTCAACTCAGCAGTCTGTGCTTAAGATTTCGGCACATGAAGTATGAGCACTTTCTACATCTTGGGCTTATGCTAATAGTGTTGCTATTACCGATTTGATGAAGGCTGCATATTGGTCTCAGCCTTCCACGTTCACAAATTTTTATCTTAGAAATATTGAGTCCATTTCTGGCAACCTGCGTTGTTTAGGTCCGTTATCTGTTGCTCAGAATGTCGTCCACTAACTGTTGCAACTATAGTTATGCAGGCTTTTTGTTCTGGCAGTGACTCTGTCCTGCTGCCCTTTTTGTTCCGGGTTATTTGACCTAGAGCAAGTGGAAGGGGTGGGGGGATGGTGTTCCCTTATATCACCTGCTTTATAGTGAAAAGCAAGGGAATACCTCCTCTGGAGTCAGTAATTCCGAGTCGGTGCTGGGATGGTTTTAAAGTGTAAAGCTAATGTCTATCTCATTTATGTAATATTTTTAAAGTGTAGCTCGGTGTGAAGCATTTGTATATGTCATGTGTCATACGATATAATATACAATCCTCGGACACTGATGAGTATAAAGAGTCTCATTCTCTGGACTATATTTATTTATTGGCTTTCCTTTAAAAAAATTAGTATAGTGGGTTATATTGGATGTTAATAGATATCATTGATGTTATTGTGCTCAATTACGGAATGGTATTGTGTCTTTCTTTTTTGGTATAAACAAGAAAGATTCATGTAAAGCCTGTTCTCCTTTTCTCCTTGAGGGGATAATCCTGTTTGCATGTAATTGAGTCTATTGGATTTTATGTCCTAGGCCCTCCAGCCTTTTTTCTATTCAGCTAAGTCTGGGTTATTGATACTGTATAAAAATGTTAAAAAATTTATAGTAATTTATATATTTTTTATACTTACCAATGACCCAGACGGGGATGGCCCTCCCATGAGTTGGGAACTCATACCTCCCCGCTGATTACATAACACTTACCAGGCTCTGGTTGTAAGAATGAGGATTTTGCGCCAATTTCGGTACTTCCTTGACACTGCGCATACGCAGTGGATAAAAGTATGGAGGACCACATAGGACATTGATTTTTTGGATTCTGATGCAAATTTGGGGGATTGGGGGAGCAAAATTTGTGTTTGGCCCTAGAATTACAAGAGTTATTCTGGGTCATTGGTAAGTATAAAAAATATATAAATTGCTATAAATTTTTTAACTTTCCAAACAGGTCTTTTGCAGTAATATCTAAAGCGAGTTCAAAAACCCAGCCTGATTTTTTGTTAGAGAGTTATGGGTCTTAATTAGTCAAATGTTTATGAATTTTGAGCTCGTTACCACAATAACTTGAACAAACATTTTCCGGTTTGACTAATGTGTGCCATACAGGTCATTTGCAATTTTACCTCAAGCGAGTTCGAAAACTGGCCCAGTCTGTTATTTTGTTACAGAGTTATGGGCCTTAACCAATTTTTACGAATTTTGAGCTTGTTAGCGCAATAACTTGAACAAACATTCTCCGATTTGACTGATATTTGCCATACAGGTCTTTTGCAATAATATCTCAAACAAGTTCGAAAACTGACCTGGCCCGATTTTTTGTTACAGAGTTATGGGCCGTAATTAGTCCCAATTTTTATGAATTTTGAGCTTGTTAGTATATTATGTACTTGAACAAACATTCTCCGATTTGACTAATATTTGCCATAGAGATCTTTTGCAATAATATCTCAAGCGGGTTCAAAAACTGGCCCGGCTCAATTTTTTGTTACAGAGTTATGAGCCCTAATTAATTTTACAAATTCTGAACTTATTAGCATTACAACTTGAACAAAGGTTCCAGATTTGACAACCGGCATGTGATTGATAACTGGCATGTGATTGATAACCAGGTTATGTGCATGCAACATTCTACATTTGCCACTGCAACTTGATGCCTGTATCTCTGATGCACACCTCTTGTATAACTATTGCTTTAGGGGTATGCCAATCATTTTGGTGGGGGTATTGAGAGGCCCATCTGGGGACAGTCACCCATATAGTTTTCAACTGCAGTGCAAACAACAATGTAATGCATGCAGTATAAAGCCAATAAAATGGCTTTCAATACTTTTCAGTGGAGTCATGATAGCGACTTTCAAAGGGGAATCATCTTCTTAAGCTCTTTCCATTTAGGGGTCATTGGCTCTGTTGTGGAATTCAGAAATACATTGTCATCATCTTGAAAGTTCTTGAAAGTGGCTTCTGAACCCAGTGGTCCCTGAAACAGGGTAACCACAGCTTCTTGAAAGTCTTTAGAAGTCTCTTGCCAAGGACTTGGAAGGAAAGTCCTGAATACTGGAACCTTCCCCAGAGTACCTTAAAAATGAGATATCAGGCAATGAGTGATCAGAGAAGATTCATTTTAGCAATATTCAGCTTCCTAACAGTGAGCTGCTACTCTGCATCACAGAATGCCAGCCTAATAGGTTGAGACCAAGGTAAATTATATTGCAAATATGATTGTGATGTCTCACTAACCCGTTACCTAATGAATCGGCCACATCTGACTACATAATTTACAAATTAATCTGTTAAAAAAAAAGATATTAAAAACTTTCAGCAAAACCCGATCCTGTGACTCCGCATTGGAACAAGCTCAATAATTTTGAAATGTTTTTTTTTTTTTTCTGCTGCTCAATTTGTAAATTACGCAGGCAAGTGCATTCCACTGAGGGGTCTCATGGCATTGTTGAATATTTTAGAAAAATTTGAAAGTGGAGCGCGATGGCTCAGTGGTAGACTTTTGGACTTATATGCTAGAGGTCCCGAGTTCGATCCACGTCCGGAACAACCTGCATTGTGTCCTTGGGCAAGGCACTTTATCCCCATTACACGATGATGCCATGTACTAAAGCATACTGCATGTCGGTGGTACATATGTCTTCAACCTTTGTAACCCTGCTTGAGCAGTGCTTGAACAGAGTAAGAATGTTGAGGAGCTGACAGTAGATCGTCGATGCACGGTGGTTCTCTCTGAGTACACCGGCTTCCTCCACCCGTAAAACTGTCACAGTCACGATTACCCATTGTGCATATGTATGTGACCTTCAACACTAATAAATAAATAAATGCATTGGGAAAAGATTAAAATAAAACAGGAAATACTGAGTACAAAATTCAATCAGCTTAAATGTTCCTGTAATTATGTCTAGGTCTTGGAAGAAAGTTCCCTTGATTTTGCCCCAGGGTATATTTGAATTTCTCATCTCTAGCTCCTTGCAAATTTACCTGGAAACTCCTTGAATTGACTAAAGTTCAGGGACCCACAGATGTTATGGATGATGTTGATAATGAAAAACGTTTACCTTCTGCAGGCATATTTTAATTTAACACTTAGCACTCTGGTTGTGCGACAGAATTTTCTCCAAGCACTCTGTTTTTCTGTTGTTTAACTAGGAATTTAACGAATTATATATTGATTGACAGAGCTCACTGAGCTGTGTCAAACAAGGTATATTTGGTTATATATTAATCTGCATTATGGGAAATATTTGCTGCTGAAAACTTTGTCATTTTGACGTCAGTGTGCAGAGGGTTAAACAATATTTATTAAGGAAGAATGTTGAAACATACATACATGGATTATATATCATACAAGAGATACAACTACAATAAGTAGTAGGGATGAGTCGATCTAGCGGTAAGCAATCGGTTATCGGCTGATAAAAGCCTATCAGCAATCAGTATGAAAAGCACGAAAAATATCGATTGTTGAAAAAAATTATTGGGTACCTATTCTAACTCCATTTCACAGCCATTTTAATGTTCTGCTAATAACTAACAAACGTGCTGTGCATTACACTGTGTAGATCAGATCCCCGACGAAACATTTAATTTCTACCAGCGACAACCAAAAAATAGAATCGCTTGTCCCGGGCGACAAGTGCTATTTTTGGCTTGAGTTTCATATTAAACTTGAAAAGCTATGTGCTGTTAAAATCATTAAATAGTTGCCTTATGTATTGAAACATCTATTATACGGTCTATCAATAACGATACTATGAATTTTTTTTGTCACGAGGGCGAATCCAGGCATTGGTGCACTTGGTGTGCTCTCCACTCCTCCATTAGTTTTTCCCGGAGATGGGTTGTGCTTTGTGGATATCTGCATTGGGTGCGGGGAAATCGCATCTTTTCGGATTAATTTTCAAAATTTGGTTGACAGTACACGCTGGTAAACTTGAGCCTAGGTGTGCACCCCCCCCCCCCCTCCCCTGCCCCGTCCACACAGTTTTTTGTAAAGTCCTTCATCTGCCACTCAACCAACTCTGAACCGGTATTGGGATGTAACGACTGTGCAAATGAACTCACTAGAAGCATAAAAATGTCTGTAATGCAGGTAATTCTAGTCTGAGGGAGGTAATCAAACTAGCTGTCAAAGAAGTCCGCTATTTTCGAAATTGCTGACAGGGCTTTCGCCATACGTGATGCCCCATATCTCTCACCAAATTTACTTTGCTTCATTCCATGGCTGATTTTAAATAATATAAGTGATCTCAGACTTTGATATCACGAACCTTTTCAATTTTTTATTGAGTTTTGGTCATTAAAGCCTTTAAGGTCATGCTGGTCACCATTGCAGTGTCGTTAAGCTGACAAGTCACAACAACAGAACAAACCTTTTCACTTCAAGTGAAGTTTAAGACACCAGTATTGCAGTCTCTCTGGCGGATTGCTGGTTTGGGGTTCCAGCCTTAAAACATCCCCCACGCAGTCACTAAACTGTGGCTTAATTTATTCTTTTTTTCAGACGAAAGAAATATACTTGAAATTTTATCAAGTACAAAAGCAAGTGAATCGCCAATTTATTCTATCATTTAACAGAAAATACCCATCAAATGACTAGTTGACTACCGATTTTCTTGTTGACAACTGCATAAAAAATAACCGATAACGATTTTTTTTGCCCCGCCCAAAATTTCTATTTTCCAAACCGAGAGGCTGATTTGAACCAAATTTTATGTGAGGGCTTATTGGGTCATGAGTACTTGATTTATGCAAAAAACAAAATTTCCCGCAGCCCCGTGGGAACCGCAGGAGCTAAAAATAGAAAAAAATTAAAACGCCCATATCTCCAAAACTGCACGGCACTGAGAATTTTTATTTGGTGTGCAGCTTCCTTAGGACCAACAGAAAGGATTGGTAAAAAAAAATTGCCATCAGTTTTATCATAGGGTACAGTTTCGGGACTTTTGAAAAAGTGCTGAGTCAGCACTTTTTAACACTGTAGGCAATGGGAAAAACATTAAAAAATCTTCTTCTTCAGATCCAGCAGGCAGAATCTTTTGATATTTGGTATGCAACATTGTGGGGTGGATCTGATTCAAGTTTGTTCAAATCGGCCCCCTGGGTTCATATTTGGGCTCAGTATAGGAGCCCGATTTCGAACTTAGTGCATTTCAGGCAAATTTCTTAAAAAATCTTCTTCTCCAGATCCAGCAGACAGAATCTTTTGATATTTGGTATGCAACATTGTGGGGTGGTTCTGATTGAAGTTTGTTCAAATCGGCTCCCTGGATTCATATTTGGGCTCACTATAGAAGCCCGAATTCGAACTTAGTGCATTTCAGGCAAATTTCTTCAAAAATCTTCTTCTCCAGATCCAGCACGCAGAATCTTTTGATATTTGGTATGCAACATTGTGGGGTGGATCTGATTCAAGTTTGTTCAAATCGGCCCCCTGAATTCATATTTGGGCTCACTATAGAAGCCCGAATTCGAACTTAATGCATTTCAGGCAAATTTCTTAAAAAATCTTCTCCAGATCCAGCAGGCAGAATCTTTTGATATTTGGTATGCAACATTGTGGGGTGGATCTGATTCAAGTTTGTTCAAATCGGCCCCCTGGATTCATATTTGGGCTCACTATAGAAGCCCAAATTCGAACTTAGTGCATTACAGGCAAATTTCTTAAAAAATCTTCTTCTCCAGATCCAGCAGGCAGAATCTTTTGATATTTGGCATGCAACATTGTGGGGTAGATCTGATGCAAGTTTGTTCAAATCGGCCCCCTGGGTTTATATTTGGGCTCAGTATAGAAGCTCGAATTCAAACTTTGTGCATTTCAGGCAAATTTCTTCAAAAATCTTCTTCTCCAGATCCAGCAGGCAGAATCTTTTGATATTTGGTATGCAACATTGTGGGGTGGATCTGATTCAAGTTTGTTCAAATCGGCCCCCTGGATTCATGTTTGGGCTCACTATAGAAGCCCAAATTCGAACTTAATGCATTTCAGGCAAATTTCTTAAAAAATCTTCTCCAGATCCAGCAGGCAGAATCTTTTGATATTTGGTTCGCAACATTGTGGGGTGGATCTGATTCAAGTTTGTTCAAATCGGCCCCCTGGATTCATATTTGGGCTCACTATAGAAGCCCGAATTCGAACTTGGTGCATTTCAGGCAAATTTCTTAAAAAATCTTCTTCTCCAGATCCAGCAGGCAGAATCTTTGGATATTTGGTATGGAACATTGTGGGGTGGATCTGATTCAAGTTTGTTCAAATCGGCCCCCTGGGTTTATATTTGGGCTCACTATAGAAGCTCGAATTCGAACTTAGTGCATTTCAGGCAAATTTCTTAAAAAATCTTCTTCTCCAGATCCAGCAGGCAGAATCTTTTGATATTTGGGATGTAACATTGTGGGGCGGATCTGATTCAAGTTTGTTCAAATCGGCCCCCTGGATTCATATTTGGGCTCACTATAGAAGCCTGAATTCGAACTTATTGCATTTCAGGCAAATTTCTTAAAAAATCTTCTTCTCCAGATCCAGCAGGCAGAATCTTTGGATATTTGGTATGCAACATTGTGGGGTGGATTTGATTGAAGTTTGTTCAAATCGGCCCCCTGGGTTTACATTTGGGCTCAGTATAGCAGTTCGAATTCGAACTTAGTGCATTTCAGGCAAATTTCTTAAAAAATCTTCTTCTCAAGATCCAGCAGGCAGAATCTTTTGATATTTGGTATGCAACATTGAGGGGTGGATCTGATTCAAGTTTGTTCAAATCGGCTCCCTGGATTCATATTTGGGCTCTCTATAGAAGCCCAAATTCGAACTTAGTGCATTTCAGGCAAATTTTTTAAAAAATCTTCTTCTCCAGATTCAGCAGGCAGAATCTTTTGATATTTGGTATGCAACATTGTGGGGTGGATCTGATTCAAGTTTGTTCAGATCGGCTCCCTAGATTCATATTTGGGCTCACTATAGAAGCCCGAATTCGAACTTAGTGCATTTCAGGCAAATTTCTTTGAAAATCTTCTTCTCAAGATCCAGCAGGCAGAATCTTTTGATATTGGGTATGCGCCATGCTTAGGGGGGTGAGATTCATGTTTGTTCAAGCCAAGTCCCTGGGTTCATATTTGGGCTCACTGTGGTAGCCCGAAGTATAACTTAATTCAAAATGAGGAATTTTCTTTAAAAATCTTCTTCAGATCCAGCAGTTGGAATGTTTTGATATTTGATATGCAGCATCCTTAGGGGGGTGAGATTCAAGTTTGTTCAAGCCATATCCCTAGGTCCATATTTGGACTCACTGTGGGAGCTTGAATTGTAACTTAGTTCAAAATGAGGAATTTTCTTTAAAAATCTTCTTCTTCAGATCCAGCAGTCGGAATAATTTGATATTTGGTGTGCAGCATCCTTAGGGGGGTGAGATTCAAGTTTGTTAAAGCCAAGTCCCTGGGTTCATATATGGGCTCCCTGTGGGAGCCCGAATTATAACTTAGTTCAATATGAGGAATATTCTTTTAAAATCTTCTTTTTTTTTTTAGATCCACTGGTCAGAATCTTTGGATATTTGGTATAAGCTTTTCTTAGGAGGAGCAAATGCAACTTGTTGAAATCAATTCTCTGGGTTGATATTTAGGCTACCATGTCAGGTGAGCGCCCTCAGGCTCCTTGGGGCCTCTTGTTTCTTACCCAATTACAAATATTTTATTTCTTAAAAATAACATTAAATGGTCAGAGATCTAAAATGGCACCAAAAGAATTATTTCTTCAGGATATTAGTTATGTGGGACATAACAATGATTTTGAAACCTTTCCCTTTATGCAAAAATGATTTCAGGTGTATTTTATACGAGTGTTGTCACACCCTTGTCCCTTGTATTAAGAACAATCATTATCATTGAAAAGGGTGGGATACCTCTTGCCATCATAACTTTCATCCATGTATATGCATAGGTCTTGACACAGATTAATGCTTCCTTTGTTTCCAAAATGAAGTTCCTATCTTAATACCTCAGTTTGGACTGGGCAGAATCTCACTGAAAGTGCAGAAAAACCTAAACTTCTTAACCCATTTTGTTTATGTTGGCAAATGGTCCTTTCAAAAAACTGATAGATGTGGCATGGAATATGAAGGTGTTTTGTTCACTAAACAGGCATTTGTATGTAAGTATATTTCTTAATTCCTGTTTGGCGGTTAACCCTTTACCTAACATGAAAATCATACGACACTTGCAAAACAAATTCTTGAACAACTAATTTTTTTTATTTTTTGTCTCCAAAACATAGGTTATGACCCCCTTATTGGAACGAGTTTGATGAGCTCGTTCCAATGAGAGGTCATAACCTATGTTTTGGAGACAAAAAATGAAAACAGTAATGAAAATTAACTTGCGATTTTTGAGAATAGCTCTGGCTGGTTTTGGCTGTTACATTGCTTAAAGGGTTAAGTCAAATTTCCTACTGTAACTTAAATTTAAGTAATCTGTTTTTGGAAAGCCCAGCAAGTATGTAAGGCTTGTTCACTCAACATGTTCTGTTGTACAGTAGAATCTGTCTTAGAAACTTGGATTTGGCATCATAGACTGACCAGAACCCCCTGTAGGTGACAACACATTTGTTGATACAAAATACAGTTTTCTTTTCAGCTTTATTTGACACCTTGCCATTATGATGCATTTGTAGATATTAAAAAGACAGAAATATTTAACGAATTGAACAGCGACTTGAAAGGCAGATTATCTTATCTTATATTTATTTTTTTTTTCCCTCTCATTGTAGAAGTTTTGAGTCTTGTGAAGAGTATAAAACTATAATGGAAAAGTATAAAGCAATTGAGGTGAGTGGCACAAGTAAAACAGTCCTTACTTTCTTCATTTTATTCTTCATGGAAAATTTGAGACCACTTAGTAATTGACATAGTGCTGGTTACTTTCCCAAAGGTCTTAACTGTTTTGTTAATTACATATGTAATGACAGCCAGTTTGTTGAAACTTGTAACCACTGCCATCTCATATTTTGTGCAACTGGTTATGGAATGTAGGATGCTAAGGAAAGGAGTAAGTTCTTGGATAAATGTTGTAGCAAATCTGGTGTTCAGGTTTGTTTACAAATATCTACATTACCTTACCACAACCTTATGATTACTTTGCTTTGACAAACTGATGCTACTTTGTGTCATTTATTACTTCTAAATATCAGATTTACTCCTCATAAGTTCATCATCTCAAATTGCTACTTTTTACAGCATCTAATCCAACATTTATGTCCAGAGTACTCCTAAGATCATAAACCTGGTACAGTAGAACCTTCTTGAGAGACCACTGTCTTGAGAGACCACCTGTCTTGAGAGACCACAATCTGCCAGGCACCGATTGGTTTTACTCTATAATGGACCTGCTATGGGAGACCACCTGTCTTGAGAGACCACCTATCTTGAGAGACCACTGTGAACTGGTACCAACTTGTATTTGTATGCCATAATGGACCTGTCTTGAGTGACCGCCCCTTTGAAGACTGAAACCAAGACAAAAACTTTTTACCTCTTCTGGAATTGGAAAATCCATTGTGGTTATACTAACATAATTAAAAGTATTAAAAGCTCTTAATTGGGTTTTCAATTGCTATTCAGTTACATAACTCATTAAAGATTGAGATGTTTTTATAAGACCCCTGTGAAAAGATTAGGATTTTTGCAGAATAAACAAATTTTTATACTGTACCAATGACCCAGACATAGCTGGTGCTAACTCTTAAAATATAGGGCCAAACACAAATTTTGCCCCCCAATCCCCAAAATTTGCATCTAAAACTAAAGAAAACATGTCCTGAAAGGCCCTCCACACTTCGCCCCTACTGCGCATGCGCAGTGTCAAGGACGTTCCGAAATTGGCGCCATTTATCATTCTAAGTTTGGCCCTTCATCAGTTAACATCTGACTGATCTTTGTGCTTTTAAATCTCAGTTTAAATGATGCCAGACACATAAATATTAGTGAAATGGTGATTCTAAGGAGGATAGAAAAGGAGGAGAGGAAAAGAATGTGTGACAGAATTTTATCAGGGCTGTAACTTAAAATTTTTTAATGAAATTATGTTAAGTTACCTATTTTCAAGGCAGCAGCCATTTTGTTGTCATTCTGATTATTTAGTTACACTGTTTTTCAAGTGTTTTTCCTCTCTCCCTGTCCTTTAAGTTCCCCCTTGCTATTCTCCCATGCTTTTGGCATAGTTTCTGTAATTATTATTACTAAAATTTCTTGGGAGTTTTAGCTGTATAACAGAATGAATTCTGTTCTTTCCCCATATTTACGTCTTCACCTACGGGTGGTTAGGCGTTGTGTTCTGCATCTACCATCTGATGTTCTGCAGTTTCTTCCCTGGAAGTCTCTGTTTTGCATCAGATGGTGTATTTTTGGTAACTGATTTCGGGCCTGGGTGCCTGGAGTCTTATTTTAGTGTTTTTACACTCATTGTTTACATTTACAACAGCCCTCTGTGTGAGGGGGGGATTTCTAAATAATAATATCTTTATGTTATTTTAATCATAACTAGATACATTATTATTGTTCGTAAGTGTTGAAAAAATTGTTTAAAATATTTTTAAAATTTTTGTCCACACTTAGGCTTGGGATCCATTGGGGCTCAACGTTACTTTTCAGAAACTTGGGCTGTTCTGAAAAAATATTTTTTCAAAATATTTTGATTTCAATTATTTTTTCTATATTAATGGATCATATTATTATTATGTATTTTGATTGCCAGGGGTTAGTGCGAGTACCAGGACTTGTTTTCTTTTCACATTGAAAGGATATTGATCAATTGCTTTAAGAGGAAGTCTTCCTCTGACCTTATTATCATTCTATATGTGGTCAGTGTACTCGCATTAACTCCTGTTCTGTATCGTATGATTTCGATGACAATATGGGAAGCGTATGTCACGGTATGTTGTTGGGGATTTGGACACTCCGGTCCTTTCCCCGCAGGGTCACTCTACTTTATCAATTTCTATTTCAGACGATCAAGATTAGGGTGATGTATCTGTGATGTCTTCCAACAGTGTGCCTCCGTCGTCACAATTAATGAAGGGCTAGCGGAAAAGTGCTCATGTAATACGCCAATTGCCTAAGAGGACCCTAGTAGGTTCGACGGCCTTTGACGTCCGCTAGCTCGCCCGGTGTAGCGTCCATTCACCGAATGGTTCGGCAGCCGGGTTCGTCCGTTGCGGTCTAGAAGGAATTTTGGGGTGATGCGAGCACTATAAAATTAACTTAATGCACACCCAGTGACGGCGGATCGGAGGGAGAACGGAGGAAGCCTTTTAGTCCGGTTCATAGCTCGTTCCGGTCCATCTGGACGGCAAACGAGAGAGACCCCTCTCTCGTTCAACAACATCTGGCCCCAGATGTTGTGGTACAAATGTGTAGTTAGCGGAGCATACGTCCGTCGCTCGGGACGCTCCGTTGTATAGGCAGTCCGCTGAGACTGCTAAGGCTTCCTCTTCTCGTCAGCGCACACGACCGCACCTTGGCTGCGTGACCGCCGATATATTACCAGCTTCGCCGATCAAGGATTCTTCGGCGACCAGGTCACACCATCCGGCAGCCAGGGATTCGAGACCGATGGACTCCGGACGTTCGCATAGGAAAAGTATGCGGGAGCCATCTGATGCGGAGCTGCCCTCGGCGAAGCAGCGATAGACTGCGCCTCCGCAGGTCTCGACGCCGGACATTCTTGTGCACATAGCACAGCTTATCGCAGCATCCCAGCAGCCGACAGAAACGGTGTCGGATCGAGAATTATCCAACAGCGCTGGGTCGGTAGCCGGGGACTCGAGGCCTGCAGACTCCGGACGTTCGCATAGGAAGTGTGCGGGAGTCAACGTACACGGAGCTTCCAGCGGCAATGCATCGTAAGTCCGCTACTGCACAGGCCTCGGGAACGGATGTGCTTTCCTTAATAGCACAGTTTATCGCAGCATCCCAGCATCAACTGAATCTGTCGCATATATTTTATCCGACGATGCTGGGTCGGGACGCTCCGCGGAAGCGGGTACGGACGTCCGAAAGTTTCATCCGGTCCGATGGGATACCGAAAGGGATTCGGTGGATTTCAAGCTTTCCCTTTCGGAACAACATATGCTGCGATGCCGGATAAGAAACTGATAGCGTCGGTGGACTTAGAAATTTTTGGTTCGGTTCAGGGACATCGTCCCTCAGTTCCGACATAGTCCAATAATGTCACACAGACTTTCGAATTATTGAACGACGCTACATATATTATTATTTTATGCTTGCTATCCAAGCATTTCTGGTTTCTTGTTCGAAGAGATGTCTTTCAAAAGTGTGCCTCTGTCGTCATAGTTAATGAAGAGTTAGCGGCAATAAGTGCTCATGGAATATGTCTATTGCTTACGGAGTGACATTCGCTAGCTCACCCGGTGTAGCGTACATTCATCGAATGATTCGGCTGCCGGGTTCGTCCGTTGCGGTCTAGGAAGGAGATTTGGGTGATGTGAGCACTTTAATTACTTTAGTTCTCACCCAGTGACGGCAGATTGAGGACTGATCGGAGGAAGCCGACAACATAGGGGACCGCATGTTGTGGTTCAGATATTTTACATTCGGAGCATATGTCCGTTGCTCGGGATGCTCCGTTATATTGACAGTCCGAGAGACTGTCTTTAATGCTTCCTCATCCTCACAGCAGGGCACACGACCGCACATTGGCTACGTGACCTCGAGTATCCGATCAGTTTCGGCATTCAGTGATTCCACAGCGAATAGGTCGCGCCATCCGGTAGCCAAGGGACACGAGGCTTATACACTCCGTTCGCTCGCATATTGGAAGTATGCACGGGGTAACGATCTCGGAGCTTCCTGCGGCAATGCATCGTAAGACCGCTGCTCCTCAGGCCTCAGTGACGGACGTGCTATCCGAGTTAGCACAGTTGTTTCGCAGCATCCCAGCAATTGACGGTTTCTCGGTCGAATCAGGATTTATCCGACGGCGCTGGGTCGGTGCGGTCCGCGGTTGCATCAAGCTACGGACGACCGAACGCTTTATAGGGTCCGACAGGATGGCGAAAGGGATTCGAAAGATTTCGAGTTTTCCCTTTAGTAGTATCGGAAGATGCCTTTCGTATCTTCTGGCATTTTTTCCAGTGATTATTTTTCGGACTTCATTGCTGCGATCTTGGATAAGAGACTTATAGCGTCATTGGACTCGGATTTTTCGATCGGTACAGGGACTTTGTCCCTGACTTACCGACGCAGTCCAATATTGTCATTACAACATGTGTTTTATTTTTCGACGCTATATATTTATATATATATACAAGCCTGCTACTAAGCATGATAGTTTAGTTTCTTGTCCGCGTGGCTCATTTCTGCCATTTTATCTTTTTTACATATAGTTTATTTTGGCAGAGCAGGGCATACCGAGAGTTCATATGCGTCTAGACGGTGTGATTAAAGACTGCATATATTCTTTTCGCCGTTATATCTTTTCCAATTTCAATGTTGGGAACGACATTATGTATAGTAGACTTAACTTAGACGCTTTATTATACGTAATCCGCCTTACTGAGGCGTTATCATTACGTCTTCAAGAAAAGATTTACGGGATATTATTCTCAATGTAATTTCTTTTAAGGGCAGTAGTTTGTTCACGTATAACTCCGCCCTTCAGTGGCTGATTGGAGTTGGTTAGACGTGATGCAGCCCTAGCTACATCCACGCGTGGATAGTAGGTTAAGAACTCTCTCAGAGTCGCTTCGTTCTCGGAGGAGCTTCTCTTCGACGGCAACTTTCCGGCAATCCATGAATTGCTTGATTTATACATTCTCTTGTCTATCTAGTGTTACAAGAGATTCAGACTGGGGCAAACATTCGGTGGTTGACTCAGAGAGTGCCGCCGCAGTTGCCGGACCCGAGTGTGGCTGTTATGACGGTTGCCAGTCAAACAGATTGGGATATATACTGATCCCTACGGATTCGAAGTGCCAGGGTCTTTGGGTTCCGCAGTCTTTTAACTATCAGTTTAACTTCCGCGGAATAATGTTTTTTAGGCTTGCTTTATGTCATTGCATGAACATTATTCAGAAACGCATGCCCAAATTCCTGTCCTTTAATTCGACAGTAGTGGCGTATCTCCGGAACCAGGGAGGCACTCTTTCGTTTCCGTTATTCAATTTAATGGAAAGAATCCGTCTGTTGGTTATACTACACCAAGTTCAGTTTTGGTCCGTCATATTCTGGGTCGTCTGATTGTTTTATCGCACTCCCGTTCTCTTACGGGTCGCTTGTTGCTGTCAGAATGGACTCTCAACAAACAAGTATTTAATCAGATTTGCTATCTATGGGAGCGCCCAATGATGTTTTATTTATGACACAGCTTGCTAATCAATTGCAGACGTATGTGTTGGCTTGTCCAGATCTCTGAGCTAATACTGTTAACGCTCTATTGATCTATAGGACGGAATGATAGGATACGCGTATCCTCCGGCGCTGTTGTTTTAGCAGGTATTGCTAAGATAAACAACCACAATACATTTCTGTTGATAGCATCTCTATCTTCACAGAGATCATGAGTAATTTACTCTCTTGTCTACTGTGGATCTTAACGTGAAATCTTCCTCTATGTGAGGATCTTTTTTCACTGGGTAAATCGTGTCATCTTTATCACAACCAGCAAGGTCGCAACCTTCATGTATTCCATTGTGTGGTCCATATTGCATTGTAAGCACTGTACTGGACGAGCTTTGGACGCGATTTCTTACTATAGGAGATCCTCTTCTTCGCTATTCTATGCGACTAAAGTGGAGGCTCTTCCGTCGTGGTGTAGGGATCATTATGTTCATATGGTTGATCCCTCCATACTACTCATTGCTATTTTTTAGTATACTTGTTTCACAAGATCTACTGCAGCCTGTTGTTATTTAGGTTATAGGTTTATGTTACCTCATACCTATGCACTCTACGATAGTTTACATTTGAGTCTTTTGTCTCTTTATCTAAGTCAGTTAGTAACTTTTTGATAAATAGACTTAGAATCTTTAGATTAAATTCCTATACGGATTTTAACTTCGGTTCTTATTTAGCTAAGTAATCATTTGAGCCTCTGGAAACAGTAGTTTTCAAATTCTGACCTTTTAGACAGTAATCCTGTTGGTTTCTCTTTTACTGTAGAGTCAGTGAGTTTCATGCACTATCGATGGATGATTTTCACTTTCATAGTTTCGGAATCAATACTTCCGTTACTATTTAGGTTGGATTGTTGCATAAGAGTTAGGCTCCTATTATCCGGAACCTATTATTTTAAGGTCCTTCCGTCTTCGTATGGGCATAGGCCTTTACTCTTTCCGGGTACAGTTTATGTATTTATAAACAGATATCTGTTTATTACAAGGGCGTAAGCTTCTTCTGTCTTTGATGTCTAGTAGAAGGACGTTACGCTCCATTTTATTGTTAATGGATTCTATTAACTAGCGTACTGCTTATGGTATATCATTGGCTTAGCAGTTGTGCTTAAGATTTCGGCTCATGAAGTAAGAGTTCTTCTACTTCTTGGGCTTACATTAATAGTGTTGCTATTATAGATTTTTGAAGGCTGCTCATTGCGCTCAGCCATCCATTCATGAATTTTATCTCAGAAATATCGAGTCCATTTCTGGAGGCCTCTATTGTTAGGTCTATTCTCTACTGCTCAGAATGTCATTCACTTAACAGTTGCTACTATAGCTAGGTAGGCTGTCTGTTTCGGCAGTGTCTCCGTTCGGCTGCCCTCTTCGCTCTGGGCTATTTGACCCAGGGCAAGAAAAAGGGGGGGGGGGAGGGTGTTCCCTTGGGTCCCCTGTTTTTTACTATGAAAACAAGGGGATACCTCCTCCGGAGTTAGTAATTCTGAGCTGTTATTGGGATGGTTGTTTAGTGAGAAGTTTAAGTTATAAAATTCATTCAAGTCTTAGTTTTTAAAGTATAGCTTTTGAATATTGCATATGTCAACGGACATGATTATGCAATTCTCACACACTTTTAGGAGTATAAGAGTCTCTATTCTCTAGACTTACTTTATTGGCTTACTTTAAAAATTATTAGTATAAGGATTATTGGATATTAATAGAGTACATGGATGTATGAAGCTCAATTTTTGGAAGGTGTTGTATCTTTCTAATTTATCATAAATAAGAAAGATACATGTAAGGCCTATTACTTCTTTCCCCTACAGGGGATGACTGTATTTTATTTTATTGAGCGTATTCCATTTTGCTCTATGTCCTTGGCCCTCCAGCCTTTTTACTATTCAGCTATGTCTGGGTCATTGGTACAGTATAAAAATGTTAAAAAATTTATAGTAATTTATATATTTTTTATACTTACCAATGACCCAGACGGGGATGGCCCTCCCAGGAGTTGGGAACTCTTGCCTCCCCGCTGAGTACATAGCGCTTACCAGGCACTGGTTATTAGAATGATAAATGGCGCCAATTTCGGAACGTCCTTGACACTGCGCATGCGCAGTAGGGGCGAAGTGTGGAGGGCCTTTCAGGACATGTTTTCTTTAGTTTTAGATGCAAATTTTGGGGATTGGGGGGCAAAATTTGTGTTTGGCCCTATATTTTAAGAGTTAGCACCAGCTATGTCTGGGTCATTGGTAAGTATAAAAAATATATAAATTACTATAAATTTTTTAACTTTCATACATACCTGAAATGTGACAGATGGGATTATAAAAATAAATTTGTGTTGAAAATCTTCAATGAAGATTTTCAACACTAGTTTATTTTTATAATTTTTATAACAGTCCATTTCAATTTGTTTCAAAAACTTCATAAAAAGAACAACTACAAAGTAATTACAAAAATCCATTCTTCTCCATTTCTGAATTTTGTGGTTGGTTATTCACTGGAAGAGAAAACCTGAAACTTGTTATGAGAGACCACCTGTCTTAAGAGACCACTTTTGTGTGGCCCAAAGGGGGTCTCTCAAGACAGGTTCTACTGTAGTGATGAGCCGATATTGGTGTTGTCGACATTTGCTGATATCCGATATATCAATTCAATATCAGACAGATACTGACACCAATATTAGTTCATTTTCTTGGTGATTTAGTTATAAACCTTCCCTCTATGCAAACATGATTTCAGTTTATTTTATAGCCGTGGAATCACATCCCTGCATTAAGAACAATGTTATTATTACAAATCCGACATGAGGTGATCCTGGCTGTTGAAAGTGTTGTTAACCCTTTACCCAACGAATTGGCCACATCCACCCGCATAATATGCAAATTTAGCAGTTGAAAAATTTTTTTTTTTCAAAAACATTCAAGAAAACCATATCATGTGACCCCTCATTGGAACAAGCTCGTTCCAACGAGGGGTCACATGATATGGTTTTGTTGAAATTTTGTGAAAAATTTGAAAAAATGATATTTAAAATAATAAATTTTGATATCGTCTGCATTGGGTAAAGGGTTAAACCCCATTAAATAAATAAATAATTACAAAGGATGGAATACCTCTTTATATCATAATTTTCACCTGCAACATTTTGGACCTTGTTCACCTTTCGAGGCACACATTGTAATATTTACCCCAAGTCTAGTTAACTTACAATAAGAATTTGAATGCTTCAGAAGTATGATAGCTCTTCCATAGGCTGTTCCTTGAATGGTTTTAAGATAGAACAAAAGAAACATAGGTGTTAGCGGACATTTCTTGGGGTGGTTCTCATTGAATCATTCGGGGGTTTGGTGGCTCTGTAGGAAGAGGTGCAGGCTGCCAGCCGAGAGGTCCTCGGTTCGAACCCTACCTGCAGCAACCGCATTGTGTTCTTGGACACTTCACCCAATTTCCCATGTAGGGGCTTGGTGGCGCTGTGTATTAATGCGTACTGCACGTCAATGGTGCACCTGTCTTCAACCAATGCTGACCCTTGTTGTGTGGAGTTAATATGTTGGGGAGCTGACTGTTGCTTGGCAATGCTCACCGTTTTGCGCTGTTGCTCGGTAGTTCTTGCCATGTACTCCAGCTTCCTCTACTCGTAAAACTGTCGTCATGATTAGCCATTGTGCAGAAATATGTGACCTTAAAACCAATAAATGAATAAATAAATGAATCATTCTCTGCAGACAATACACTTTCGAAATGAACATGCCTTTATTGCATGCCTATGCTTTTATTTTCATAAAATACATGCTTTTTCTGCAAAAACTGAAGCAAACAATAAATTTTTTTTTTACATTTTGGTTACTTTTGGCAATAATTTGTGTTTTTAATATTTTTTTAATAAACTGATGGCATGCAATAAATACAGAAGAGCATATGCAATCGAACTGTAATTTTTTTAATGCACAAGATCGATTTCGGTGAAAGTATAATATTGAACTGGAAGCCGAAGACTTTGAGTTGAATATTATCCCTCCACCAAAATCGGTTAATAATTTTTCAGTAAACTATGGGCGTGCAATAAATATAGAACAGCATATGCATTCAAACTGTCTGTTTCTACTGCACTCAATTGATTTTGACAGAGAGATAATATTGAACTTGAAGCCTACGGCTTATCATTCAATATTATCCCTCCATCTAAATCGATCTCCTATGATAAAAAGTGACAGTTCGAACGCAAATGCTGTTCTGTTTATTTCTTGCACAGTTAAATAGTAATTGTATTCATGTACATCACAGTAAAAACAACTCAGTTTTAATCATTTGAGCATGTTTCCGATTCACATTTCAATAAAATTGGTCAGTTGGTGGGAAACAACAAATCTAACAGACTAAAGAATATTTATATGAATGAATGATTTATTTGCCATATACAGTACATATAAAATATAACAGTAGAAAGAAAATAAAGTTACAAATTTTTTTTTTTTTCACACATATAATTTAGTTTATTGTCATCCTATTGTATATGGAATGTATGGCTGGGAAGAGGCATAGCCACAACGGCTGTCTTCCTGCCAATTTCCACATGGGTAAGCAACATGCGCCAGCCTGGGAATTGTGACAAGCATCTTTCTAAAGAACGGAGCCCATCTTCGTCGGTATTTATAAACAATAACAAACATACATGACTGCCAAACGCAGGTACCGGTATGCTTAAAATAAAAAGTAGAGTAATCAGACTCGGAAACATTCGGTACCATTACTACTGTGTTGTGTTGGAACATTGCATACCAGTGATTTTGACCCAATGCATGTTCAGCCCCAATTTTGTGTGTTCGCCCCCAAACAGTAAGTTTGACCCTGGTTACTTCAGACAGCGCATAAGTGAATTCACCCCAGTACATTATAATATTAATGACTTTGTTCCACCATTATAGCCCTCCCTGACAGGGTCTGATGTTGACAGTTGTTTCACATCTGATACACTTGTTATCCATGGTGATTCTCTAAGAAACTGATGCTCCAAACTCCAAAGCTCATGACTTTTAGATATTTTCATGGTGTGTGTTGTTTTAGTGTAACTTTGATGATATGTAATCCAGGATACTGAGAATTAATCAAGTACCATTATTAAAAATATACCTATAAAAACATTAATCCCAAACTGAAACCAATCATGGTGTGTGTTGCTTTTGGAAGGCTTCGATGTCATTCTAAAATAATCACTTGAAGAGATGTCTACCTTTGATGTGTAATGAAAAGTACCTATCATGAATCAATTAAGGGGCACAATTGTTTAAAAAGCAAGCTCGATTAATAATGATGCATTATAATATAATGGTTTATCCTGTCAGTGAAAATGTTAACAAAATGTGGGTTGAAATCACCAATAGTATTAGGGAGGTCCAAACTCAGTGAGGGCTACTTCTCTCTGGACTGAACTCTCTTTTTTAGGATCTGAACAAACTTGGACCGAATTCACAAAATTGGCTGAAGTTACCTGGTCTGAACTTATGTTGGGGCTGAACTTGACTGATACCAGAACATTAAACAGCATGCCATCATTCACTCTAAAAAGAAGTCTGCCAAAAATCGGTGCAGGATTTATGTCAAAATAACCAACACAAGTGTTTTATCTACATGGTTTTATTTTCCAAATCGTATGATAATTTTGTTATTATTTTGTCTAAACATCTTCTGGTTCTTTCTTTGTCTTCAAACACCCAAAAATACAATGGTGCAAATCGTCCAGTTAACAATGACATGGCATCTTCTGTCTCTTTTTCCTAATGAAACAGTCTAATAAAAACACTGCTAAAATGTGTCAATTGTTCCATTGTTGTTCACAGGACTGTCTCAGAAGCATGTGAATAATGTTAATGGCTATTCCAGTTGGAGTTGTCTTTGCCAAGGGCAAGGCCACCAAATGTTTTCCCACAGAATACTAGAATAGTAAAACTTGTACTTAAATTTCATTTCATTTCTCCAGTTGTAATTTACCATACCCATTACCTGATGTCACATGTGGATGTTACTGTTTATAAACATTTTTGTAGGCTTTGCTGTCACTGTCTGACCCATAGGTTAAGTAGACCCACCTGGTAAGTATCTGTTTAAACCAAACACCCCTGGCCAGTGATTTCTTCTACTATTTAGTAGAGATTAGCAGCAATTAGCCCGACAACTTTATTTGAAAAAGAGTGTCAGCTAGGTCAAATAAAAATTGCATATCAGCAGTCATTATCGGAGAAATTGTTCTTCTTGGATAATACCTATACCCTGCTGATAAGCCTTTCATCAGCTGATACCGATAACCTCTACTAGGGCTTAGCCGTTTATCAGTTTTTCGTTTTTTTTTTTTTCAACTTCAAACAGCAAACTATTTAACCTACATTCAGGGTGAATTTGACCCATCATTTTCATATGGGTTCTAGAGGAAACTCTTGTGAATTGAATGATCAATCTTTGGATCTTTCAAACAATTACTCGGACAACCACTGAATTCATCACGTTTATTGACCTATTTAGTGTAAATTGCCAGCTCAAAAGCAATGCTCTAGATGTCTGTTTATTTAGGCCAAAAGTGTTTTTTCACTTGTGGGCATAATCGGTACTAAGCACTGTTTAATAAGGCAGTTTGTGTCTTTAAAATTTGTTAAATTTGTTTCATTCTCATACTGAAGACTGATGCTGTTTACTAACATGCATTTGTCGATGGTTGCGGACAAATAATGATAGTAGATGAATCGACCAAGCAGATGAAATATCAGTAAGGGTGATTTTTCAGACTTTTTTCATTGCTGTTTTAATGGACTAAGAAACACAAAAGCCTCCCTCCCATTTCTAAAAATCCATATGGAAGGACATAGGAACTTTCCTTCAGTGCCTGCTACTTATGATGACTGAATTTTGTTAATGAAGTGCTTGAACTCCCCTCTCTCTGTAGGCACACTTCACCCATCTGCAACATTATCTAGCCACAACACTATAAAAAAATATAAAATATGCAGAACGTCACAATGTTTGAATACGTTAGTCGGTACTGTACTTGTGGAAGGATAGAACAAGAGGCACAGCCTCCAGTTCTATCCTTCCATGATGGATTGAGGCAGCATCAAGTTCTATCCTTCCATGATGGCATATGATGTTTTATGTTTTTTACATGCCTCTATGACATAGAATCCATTTATTTAAAAATTCAAACATTACACACAGAAAATTTCAAATTTTAAACTCTTTGTTGTTTTTCCAACTGACGTTTGATTTATCAGCTGTCACTGCAGCTTCCAACATGATCTGGGTCAGAATATGATGTTTTGATTGGCCGATTATGAAAATAGGCAGAGTTTAGTTCTTTTGATGGATCCATGATGTCAGGTGGAGAAATGGTCTTGGTATGGAACATGTGTTTTGTTTGAATTTGTAAATACGGAACTGAAGGAAAAGTAATAGGTGTGTAATAAGCTAATGTCTGCCAGTCATTGGCATTGAGTTGAATAAATTATTGTCCATCCATCCAAAGACATAATTTTGTCCAGAGATTTTCTCAGACGTTTATGGATCAATCTGCTCGAAACGTGGTATGAATGTTCACCACCATGGGAACCTGTGCCACATGCGATTGCAGTTCTGACCAGATTATGTTTGCCAGATTTATGCCCCTTTTGTCTGGAGATTTTCTCAGATGTTTATGCGTCGATTCCTTTGAAACTTGGTATGAATGTTTACAACTATGGGACCCTGTGCACCTACGAATATAGTTTCGGTCAGACTTTTTTTGCCAGAGTGATGCCCCTTTTTGTCTTATGCCCCTTTTTGTCTTAGAATGCCTGAATTGCTTAGACTTTTGTCCAGAGATTTTCTCAGATGTTTATGGGTTAATTCCTTTGAAACTTGGTAGGGATGATCATTATCATGGGACCCTGTGCACCTGCAATTATAGTTTTGATCAAACTTTTTTTGCCAGAGCCATGCCTCTTTTCATCTTAGAATGCCTGAAGTTTGTCCGGAGATTTCCTTAGATGTGTATGGGTCGATTCCTTTGAATCTTTGGATGTTTACAACCATGGGAACCTGTGCACCTGTGATTATAGTTTCTATTGGACTTTTTTGCCATAGTTATGCCCCTTTTTATCTTGGAATAATCATGGCAGCTGGGATAGTCACACCTCAAGTTTTGTCTTTTTCCAACTGTGTTTTTAAGTTTTTGAACTTGGTTTCAAAAACATTATTGACATTGCTTAAATTCATCACCAGAAAGTCTTTGTAGTAGATAACCTTAACAATGTAAGTCAAAACAATGTTTTCTATTTAGCATTGGGATATATTCTAACCCACATCTTGCAAACTAAGCTTGTAACTTTGCATCTGTTGAAATGAATATACTTAAATTTTTTAATTTCAGGGTGAAAATAGTAAATTATCTCATGAATTGCAGCGAGCAGTTGATCAAAATGCCAGAATGTGTGAATCATATATCAAATTGGAAATGAAGAGAGACAAACTTATTAAAAAATTTCAAGAGATTCAGCTTCAGAATGGGTATGATAAAACTGGGTCTATATTCATAGTGATGATTCTCAATCCAATTATCAGTCAGATCTGTTGAACTGCTTAAATTAAAACACCCAGTAATTAAGGGTAGTGGAAGCAAATTGGAGTGAGGGCAAGAAAGATAAAAGGGTCTCAGAAAAGCTTTTCAAAACATTGCTTCTGACTTATTGGAATGAATACACTAAGCTTATTTGGTAAGTGTCAATAAATTAAGGGTAAAAAGCATTAGGATCACTGGTACATCCACGGGAAGGATCTCAGAATTCAAGCAGGTTCTTGTCCTTGGAATTAAAAAAAGTACAGCACTGAGATTACTGAAATGGACAGAGAATTTCAAAAATTTTCTATCTCCTTTCTTCACAACACTCAACACCAGAATCTCACCTGTCAAAAAAAGAATTGTAAACATTGCATCTCAGCTGCTGCTGCTTTGTCTTGCTTTTCTTGATTTAGTCTTAATTTTGCAATATGTTATTCCTGACGCCTTGATCCACTGGTGTAGGTATGTAAGGGTTAGATTGCAATCTGATCGAATGATAACTTTGGCAAACACAGTACTGTATTTGAAATTGAAAATTCTAGGCCAAATGGTCGTGAGTAAATTCATGCAACAGAGCTCAAGGCCTGGCATTTTCTGGAGAGCGATTTATTCGCTCGCCTACTGCTCGCCGTAAAGAAACTGAGGAGGGCGAAAAATAACCCTCCCAGCCTCAGAAAATAATGATTACCACAACACCCTATTCCTAAAACCCACAGTTTTTCAGATCTCTGCTATGTTTGTGGTCTCTGCAATATGGCCACACTGCCCCTCCCACACATCCAGGCCTTACCAAGGCCTGGATGTGTGGGAGGGACAGTGTAGCCGTCTCACAGAGACTACCTGGTTAGCAGTACCAAATAAAATGTACAAAGCCCACTAGGCAGAATTCATTAATAGTACAACTTCATTTTGCCACTTTTAGCTTTTGTAAGCTTGAGGAGAGCTAATCGCTCCCCTAGGCAATGTGAGGAGATTGATTTTTAGCCCTCCTGCATTTTTAAGAATGCCAGGCCGGGAGCTCTCACTTCGTCTTGATTTTGGCTTCTTTCAAATGACCAGTTTTTATCCTAGTACAAGCTTAGATGGTAAAGCAGTACTCTCTGATCTATGTACAGCAGGATTGCCATAATGTCAGCGAAAAATGTAGCAACTCAGTCTGTGCCCTCAAATTGGCATCAGGTCGATCAGCGCAGAAATTCCCCCCGTCAGTTGCAGTTGATGATGCTAAAGCTGTTATGCTCTGACTGCAGCGCCAGAATTTCAGCAAAAAATGTAGCAACTCAGTCTGTGCCCTCAAATTGGCATCATGTCGATCAGCGCAGAAATTCCCCCATCTGTTGCAGTTGATGATGTGAAAGCTGTTATGCTCTGACTGCAGCGCCAGAATGTCAGCAACAAATGTAGCAACTCAGTCTGTGCCCTCAAATTGGCATCAGGTCGATCAGTGCAGAAATTCCCCCATCAGTTGCAGTTGATGATGTGAAAGCTGTTATGCTCTGACTGCAGACACAGAATAACAGCTATCAAATCACCAAATGAAAGCCAAGCAGGATAACTACTAACACAGTATCAACTTTGCAATATCAGCAATTGTTTTGTCAATAATAACTAAAATATATTGGGCCCCACAAAGTAGATCCTCTGTTTCTCGGGCCATTTTTTTGTAAAATTGTATGAGGGCGGGCGGTTTTTTATTTTCTTTTTTATATTTGTAATTATTTCTTTGCCATCAAATGTTCATGTTTGTGGTTTGTTTTATATTTTAGGCCTCAAAATGTACAGAATAGCATGGGTGGTGATGTATTTCGTCCCTTGGGTATAAGAAGGCGTTGCAGTGCTAAAGCATTGCAAAGCCTTGTTACACTCAATGGACAAATTTATCAATTTTATTAACTTCGGTAAATATCAGACATAAACCATTTAATTTTTATTTTTAGCTCACCTGGCCTAAAAGGCCAGGTGAGCTTTTCTCATCACTTGGTGTGCGTCGTCATTCGTAAACTTTTCACATTTTCATCTTCTCTGTAACCGCTGAGCCGGTGTGAACCAAACTTGGCAGGGATGGACTTTGGGAGGTCCTCTACAAATGATTCTCATTTTGTTCCCATAGGTTGAAAAACATGGCCGCCAGAGGCATTCATTGATTCTGATTGGTGGATTTTCAAAAATCTTCTCCTCTGAAACTGCCAGGCCAAATGTTTTGATACTTCACATAAATGATGACTGGGACCCCCTCTAACAACAGTGCTCATTTAATGTTCATCGGGTTGTAAATATGGCTACAATTGCAGCTTATGGTTACTATAGAATCCCTATGGGAAATCACATTTTCATCTTCTCTGGAACTACTGAGCCTACGTGAAAACAAACCTGGCAGGGATAGTCTATGGGAGGTCCTCTACAAGCGATCCTCATTTTGTTCCTGTAGGTTGAAAAACATGGCCGCCAGAGGCATTCTTTGATTCTGATTGGTGGATTTTGAAAAATCTTCTCCTCTGAAACCACAGGTCTAAATGTTTTGAAACTTTGCATGGTTGATGACTGGGACCCCCTCTACCAACGATCCTCATTTAATGTTGAGTGGGTTGTAAACATGGCCACAATTGCAGCTTATAGTTACTATAGCTACCCTATGGGAAATCACATTTTCATTTTCTTCTCTGTTTTTTCTGAGCCGACATGAACCAAACCTGGCAGGGATAGTCTATGGGAGGTCTTCTACAAATGCTCCTCATTTCTGTTACCGTGCATTGAAAAACATGGCTGCCAGAAGCATTTTTTGATTCCGATTGGTGGAACTTGAAAAATCTTCTCCTCAGAAACCACAGTGCCAAATGTTTTGAAACTGCGTGATTGATGACTGTGACACCCTCTACCAACTATCCTCATTTAATGTTGATCGTGTTGCAACCATGGCCACAATTGCGGCCTATAGTTACTATAGAAACTCTATGGGAAATCACATGTTCACCTTCTCTGGACGAAGAACCAAAGTTTGCAGGAATGGTCAAAAGGAGGCCCTCTACAAACAGTATTCTTTTTGTCCCCATTGGTTGGAAAATATGGCCACCAGAGACATTCTCTGATTCTAACTGATGGATTTTGCAAAAATCTTCCCCTTTGAAACTACAAAGGCAAATGTTTTGAAACTTCACTTGATTGAGGACTGGGACACCTTCTACCAATGATCCTCATGTTATGTTACAAACAAGGCCACAATTGCAGCTCGTAGTTACCATGGAAAGCCTATGGGAAATCACATGTTTATATGTAGTTCCAGGTGAGCGATTACAGGCTCTTTAGAGCCTCTAGTTTGAAGTTTGCAGTGGTTATAAAAAGAGTGCATTCGGCAGCCAAAAGGACCATGCGAGAGGTCCTGAAAAAAGGATTTTTAATTTTTTTAGGTCTTGTTAATATTCAGTTTGCTTCGTCATGAAAAATATACACATCATCAACTTATTTGTTTTTCACAAACATCAAAATATATTCTTGATTGCAAGAAGGCTTTGGAAAATAGAAAACTATTAAAAAGAAAGTTTTTGTTGGTCCCTGTTTATTTACAGCAACAATTCCCCACCTCTCCCCCACCCCACAAGATGGTTTCAGGTGGTACACTTTTCTAATTAAATTACAGCCCTCTGTTTTAAGTTTGAACTAGTACAGTCCAAGCTTACTTTCTGTTGCAAAAGTCACTCGAAAATGCTGATACCACTCGGCTTGAACAGAAAGGACTTTTAGTCTCTTTTTAATATTTACTTTCTGTTGCAGTCATTGTCTTTTTATACCCCCACAAAACAAAGTTTAGGAGTGGTATATAAGAGTCAACTTGTCTGTCAGTCTGCCATCGTCAGTCATTGCACATGTAAACTTGTGGAGCGAACTACTTCCACAGTTTTAGCCACATTTTCATGAAACTTCACGAAACTGATCAACATGATGAGGGGGAAGTGCTTGACATAATTTTTTTCCTGCTCGGTTTCAAGATGGCTGACTGGACTGGCAGCCATATTGAATTTTTTTTTACTAAACTTGTGTAGCGAACTACTTCCACAGTTTTAGCCACATTTTCATGGAACTTCACAAAAAGATCAACATGATGAGGGGAAGTGCGTGACATAATTTTTTTCCTGCTCGGTTTCAAGATGGCCCTTTTGAGTTACCCACACTTGGCGGTATGCCATGGTGGGGGTTTTCCGGGTGACAGACCATCTCTAGTTTGAGGTGGGTGATTAAAATCTTTTTTCGTATTTATTTTATTTTTAAGAATATGAAACAAAGTCAGCACTCTACCTTACACAACCAGAGAACGACTTCCTACCAAAACATTTTCCTGAGTAAAATATTATTTCTGTTTTTGCCTTTTCCTGAATAAAATATTATTTCTGTTTTTGTCTCTAAAACTTAGCTTATGACAACTCTACTGATTGGAACGAACTCGTCGATCTCATTCCAACGGGAGACATAAGCTATGCTCTGGAGGCAAAAAGTGAAAAATTATTGAAATTTGAATTGTGCTCTATTTTCTTAGGGAATATTTCCATAACTTATAGTAAAGGGTTGAAGTTTATATGGTTTCTGATTAAATTGGGTTTTTTTTAGTCTGAATGAAACCTTTTGTCATGTACTTGTCGGCAGGACTTGTGGTTTGAAAAAGTTTTCCTTCACAACTGGATACAACTGTAATATGTTTAGAAAATATGCATATTTCCAAGGAAGTTGTTAATTAATTTCCCCCTTTTTTCAACAGAAAATCTTGCATAAATAGCTTGAATCTCATCATTTGTTTTTTTATTTATACTAGGTTTGATATTGATGTTCTAAGTGCAAGTCTTGATGTGGAGGCGAATCCTGAAATGAAAGAACAACTAGAAAAACTGAAAAATTTAGCCGACTCACTTAAAACAAATCAAGTAAGGAACATCAAATCACTGAGGATGAAAATTATGTGTGTCTTCTAATTAAGGAAAAGTATTGCCATCCATTAGTGCACAGGATGAGTGTTAATACTATGAATGATTACATAAGTCTTTATGATTCATTTATGAAATGCTGCATGTTATAATATTAATTCTTACAATTCGCTAAATGTAGTAGCGAGAACAAAGCAGAATTTTTTATGCGTCCGGGTCATTGAAAATTCCCAGATAATCCACGACTTTTCTATGACCCAGGTGCTTGATAAATTCCACTTTTGTTTCCAGATTTGACCCTGATGTCCCATTAAAGTATGGAAAATTTATTTTAATTCCTGGAAAAGTCATGGAATTTCATCTTTAACTCTTAACCCGCTGAGTATTTTCAAAATATTTTTTATCAAATCTAGTCATAGCTGCTCTAAAGCAGCCATGACTAGATTTGATGAAAAATTAATCTAAATTTAACTCAAAAATCATTAGTGAAAAAATCCATTCAACTTACTGGAGGGAAATTTGATTAAATAAACCCAAACTATCCTCATTTCAGTGGCAAGAAAAATTATATCCTGGGCGGGAATAACCACCAGCAGCGTGCAAGGAGTTAATAAAGTGCAGAAAGCCTGTATTACATACTAACAGGGTGTAAAATGATATTAATCGATGTATCAACAATTTATATATAATATGCCTTTTACATTGAAGCATATTTTGTTACGATGTTTTATCATCTGTAAAAGTATTCAAGTGCACATTTGGTGCAGTTGCGAGTTCGTATGTAGTTTGCATTGAATGTTTTATAAGTTTGCAACTTTATCTAATTTTTGGTGTGATTCAAGTATAAGAGTTTATCAGTTACATAATTGCAAGCGCTATGTTTTTATTTTATTCCTCTTTTTTTATTGATTTTAGTTGTGTGATGAGAAAGATGAAGAAACTTGTATTTTTGATGACAACTTGGAAAATGAACAGGTAAAAAACTTTGATTTAATATTTTCAAAATGAGAGAATATGTTCGTATTATTTATTATGGTTTGATGACACGTTAACAGCCAAGGTGATATATTGTCGGTGACAGTTTTACAGGTGGAGGAAGCTGGAGTACCCAGAGAGAACCACCGAGCAACGACAAGCAGCTGCCAGCTCCCCAACATCGTAACTCTGCACTGGAGCACAGGCAGGGTTAGATTGGTTGAAGATGTGCGCACCATCGACGTGCAGCATGCCTTAATACACGGCATCATCGTGCCCCGATGTGGACAATCGGGCTTAAGTGCCTTGCCCAAGGACACAACGTGGGAATCCGAATTGATCGCTCAGACGGTCACCCATCCAAGGACTAACCGGGCTCAGCATTGCTAAACTTCGGTGATCTCTCGAGAAAGGGTTTCCGCAATGCCACCCTGCCCCCCAGAATATGTTCATAACTGTTCAGATGTAGAGGTTTGCTTTACATTGATACCATTCCCAAAGCTTGTTGCATTTAATTAGAAATGCATTTATTTGACATGATTTTGTCTGTAATTGAGAAATGAAGTAATTTATATTCTGATTTTTTTATTGAAGGTAAAAACTTAGAAAAAAAAAAAACTCCTTGTTACAACCCATGTAATATATAATGTAGTAATCCTGAGGCATCGATAGAGAAGGTGAAACCACACTCCTGCCAAAAGTTTTAGCAGAGGTTTTTTGAATGCGTAATTTATTTATCCAGATGCTTAGATACAGTAAAAGGTTGTGCACCCCGACCATAAGTTTTGTCAGAAATTAGGCAGTGCTACACAGTCAACTAAGATTCATTTATATTCATGTATATGTGAATGGGATTAAAGGTACATGTATGTAAAATGTGGCCCAAACCAAATCTTTAAGAAAAGAGGCTGATGTTTGAGGCAATCAATGTTTGGAGATTGGTTATGGTTTAATTTTATTGCAAACATGTGCCCTTTGAAACATAATTGACGGAGATTTTGCTCCCCTTCTCAGAATATTTTAAAAGTTGGCCATGTGCCCCTAATGGCACTATTGGGGGAGACTTTGAGGTGCAACAGAACGTTATTTCCACTAAATGTAGTATGTTATCTGTAAGTATGTTAGTTGCACATCCACACAGATCAGAGACTTAAAGGTTTGGAAGAGGATGTGGGTGACCACTGTAGTATCTAAAAAAAGACATCTCCTCTCCCCATCCCTACACCACCCTCACCCCAACCCAAATAAAAAAAGTACAATTTTTTCGAAGCAGTATTATTTTCTTAATGGAGTAAAGTCATGGAATTTGATATTACATGGGAATCTCCCTCTCCCCCCAAAAATGTTTTGTTCTTGTTCCATGTAACTTTGGGTGCTCCCTCCACGGAGCTCAGATCATAAAATTAGAGGTTTTTGGGGATCTGTCATCATCGTATTTGATAATATACAAGATCATGGAGAAAGTGGGAATATGTGGGAGATAGTAGGGAAAATAAAGAAATAAAAGATTAAAATTTTGTCCAATGTTTCATCAAATGCAAATTCTTTTCAGAATTTTTTTATCAAGTCGTAAATCAATTTTTTCGCCCATTTCTTCCAAATTACCAAAACTCTTTTGAATAAGTAGTTCATTAATAAATAATAGCCTTTTTTATCCAGATTGGGAAAAAAACACTCAACTGGTTTTTGATCAAATTTGAAACTTGAAGGTTTTCAAGATTTTCTACCCAATTCCAATACTCGTATACTAATCTGTTATCTGTCGTCAATTGCTGCTTTTAATTCAACCAAAGTTGTATAGACCTACTGATGTATGGTCACTTCAAAAAGCTATACAAATTCTAAAACCAAATATTTTGATTTTATTGTAAGCATGGTTTACCTATCAAGCATGGCAAATCTGTTTTGAAATATGATCTGTCGTCTTATGTCAGCTATGGTAAACAAGCTCTGTTTCACTGGTAAAATAGGGCCTGGTAAGGCCCCACAAAGTAGAGCTTCTGTTTCTCAGGCCATTTTTTTGTAAAATTGCATGTGGACGGGCGGTTTATTTTGTTTTTTAGTTTTGTAATTATTTCTTTGCCATCAAAAGTTCATGTTCTTGGTTTGTTTTATGTTTTAGGCCTCATAACCTACAGAATATCATGGGTGGTGGTGTATTTCGTCCCTTGAGTGCAAGAAGGCTTTGCAATGCTAGGGTATTGCAAAGCCTTGTTGCACTCAAGGGACAAATTTATCAATTTTATTAACTTGGGGAAAATATCAGTCATAAACCATTTAATTTTTTATTTTCAGTTTGCATTGGTTATAAAAAGGGAGCATGCAGTAGCCAAAAGGACCATGTGGGAGGGCCTGAGAAACATATTTTGAACTTTTTTTTTTAGGCCTAACCAATGCCTGGGGTGGAAGTCCTCTAAAATGGGCAACATGGGTATAAATAAAATAAATAAATATAGTGTAACCGACCTACTTGGTGTATGATTTCTTCCAGAAACTATCCTGAGTTCTTTAAATCAGATATTTTGATTTTCATGGAAACATGTTTTAACTATAGAGAATAGCAAATCTATATTCAAATGTGTCCTATAGTGTTTAGATTTCTTCATGTGACATCAATTACTTTGAAGACACTTTACATAGCATACATAATTCAGAACAGACTATAATGTCTCTCAGTCATTCTCTTTTACAATTATAGACTTTGATGTTCGAGATTCCTGTGTGACGTCACATTTATCTTTAAAAATAATACATAGGAAATCTTCCATTTTGCAACAGAGTTTTTCGTTAATTTCATTAAGAATAAAGAACTTCAGCACCTGTTACTTAAAAATGACCATCTACTGTAAATGTCCTACCACTTGGGAAAATACTTTTTGGTGTATATGCCCCCCACAAACGTGGAGAAGATTCCAGCAGAAAGACTGTTTATGCTTTAAATATAAAAGATTATATCATCTAATGATGGGCAGATATGGCTATTATTAGAAAACCTGATAACTGTTGCTTCCCATTGCAATATGATATCCACCCGATACTGAAACATATCATGGAACTGAGCAAATAGTGAATATCCTTAGTAATTAGGGTATATCGTAATTTCCTACTTTCAAACTGGTCTGTTATCACTGGTATAGTAGACCTGACTTATTAATTGTATCTCTTTTAATTGAATAACTCTGTTAATTGTCTGTAGCACACAAATACCAGACCACTTACCATACCTTCTGTACAAATTTATAGATATTTATTGCCTAAAAAATCATTCCAATATAGGCCTTTAATCTATTAGTTCTTGTTTTCCAGAGCACCATTAGCTCTGTCAAACAAAATAAAATAGAATAAATGCTCTGTTTATAACTAGAAGATAGGAAAAGGACCCACTTCCTGTTTACTCATTACATGCTGCTGGTGGATATTCCCACCCATGGGAGGGTTTCTTGTTTCACTGAAATAAGTATAATTTGGGCACAATTAATAAAATATTTCCCCACTGTAAACTGAAAGGATTTTTTGACCAATAGATTCCTGAGTTAAATTCAGATGAATGTTTCATCAAATCTAGACTTGCTGAAAAATATCTTGAAAATACTCTGCTGGTCAGTGTGCTGGTTAAGAGTTAATTGTATACTTCTGTTAAATGAATATTTTTTCATTGCAAAGTGGCTTTTCAAATAACAGGGTTTCACTGTATTCAGATTTAAATACTATACAGCTGTATCTCCTGCAGGCATTTGACTTTCTGGAATCTTGTATCAGGAGTGACATCTTATATTAATTTATAAAATCAGTTTCGTTGACTCCAGAGTTAGTTTGCCCAATACTTAGCATCTCATAAACGACATTGAATCAGAAATGAAATTGGACAGCCAAAATTTTTATGGTACCAATATACTAAAGTCAAACTGATACTGATAACCATTAGCGGAAATTGGCCCATCACTAATACTATCATACAGAAGAATGCGGTTAATTACATGCAAACTTTTAAAATTCTAGAGAAGCTGCAAATAGGCATTAAGCAGGGTTACTTTTTCGCAAAAACAAACTGCAAATAAATTTAGGGGTTAGAAATACTCTATAAATTTTGAATTGCCTGATTATGCCATCGTTTCTAAAAAGCACACACATTTCTGTGGAGACAGGTGCTCTCGCGGCGAAGTCAATAAAGTTATATTGGTTAACCCCCCCCTCCCTTTTTTTTTTTTTTTTTAGCTCAACTTGATGTCAAGTATGAGCTATTGGGATGGGTTGCGATCTGTCATTCATCCGTGTGTCCATCCATCCGTATGTCCCTCTGTCCATTCTTGCAGAACACCGTACAGGCCACATCTCTCACCTGATCATTTTCAGACATCATACCTGGCTTTGGGGTAATGTTTAGATGGGAGCTAGCAAATTTTTGTGAATTTCGTTGAAAAACATGACTGCTGATGGCCATCTTGTATTTGGCGTATAATTTGTCAACAATTCTTTTATTATTTTTATTTAATTTATTCAATCTAATTTGTTTTACAAGGATTGACAAATGATTTATGCAACTTACATTAATGCATCAACTTGGCACAATGGCTCAATAAGTCTATTATTATTTTATGCAGAGTGTTTCAGGCATCATTTAATTCCTACTCAGCTCTGTTACTGAGGATTCATCTCCCATTACTGTTCAATAGAGGGTATGCATATGCTTGGTCGGACTGTGTTAATGTAGTCAGGACTGCATGGAAATATGATCTGTTAACTTGTGGTGGACTGGAAGCCCATATTTGGGCTTTATTCTACGGTGCATGTATGTCTACTTAAAGGCTTCATATTATGTGGATGTGCTTCCATTTATCCTTCACATTTAGTTTCTCTTAATGATGAACTTTTCAAGTGTGTGTTCTTTCTTTGCTTACTATTGTTACAAGTGTTGAAAAGTTCAGTTAACCAATCAAGACCAACTTGGTTAGTAAATGTTGCATGTCGACCATAAAATCTGCCAATTGATTAGTAAAATCAAACCCTCAAACTCACTACTGATTGCTGCACTAGGCATAAGTACAACTATTCATTTCAATAACGAACAATTTCCCTGAAAGCCCTACTCAAAAGGTTCAGAGAAAAAAACAATTATATATTTTTGTTCACTCTGTTACCAAATACAAATGTTATTGACCTTCAACTGTAATGTTACAAATTAACTAAACAGCAACTTGCATGACAACTGTGGAAAGGAGCTAACTCTGTAATCAAAATCATGTATGATTTTAAATGCTGGAGGGGGCTGAATGTAATAGCATCATAGTTAAGTCTATCAAGGGAGCTAAATATTATATTCTTCAACTTCTCCATCTTCAGTTTACCTTTAATTTTTATTTTTAAATATAAGCTCAATTTTCACAGGGTTATAAAGGCTGTGTAAAAAAAATACAATTAACTCACCTAAACAAAACTCAGGGAGAGCCTTAGCAATCACTTTCTATCCGTCGATTGTGAGCAATATTTTATTGATTTCTCATAAACTGCAGGACCAAATTTGATATTTATGTTGCATATCATGTGTCAATTCAAGTTTGTCCAAAAAAAGTTGCCACACCTACAGGGCCTCCACAGTGGCATAACATAAACATTAAAAAATCCTCTTTAAAACTACCAATCAGATTTTTTTTTATACTCAGTATACAGTATCTTTAGAGGAGTCAGATTCAGATTTGTTCGAACCAAGTCTCTGGGTTCATATTTGGGAAAACAAGTCCCAGTGATCATTTTGGGCACCCTGTGGGAGCCCAAATTTTTACTTAGTGTAATGTGAAGGCCTTTCTTTAAAAAACTATCTTCTTCAATTTACAGGTCAGAATCTTTTGATATTTAGTTTTCAGCATCCTTAGTAGGGTTAGATTCAAGTTTGTGCAAATCAAGTCCCTGGATTCACATTTGTGCAAATCAAGTCCCTGGATTCATATTTGTGCTCCCAGTGGGTGCCCAAATTTCAAGTTTGTACAATATATGTGAAATTCTGTGAAAATCTTCTTCAGATCGTCAGATCCATTTGTCGGAATCTTGATATTTGATAAGTAGCATCCTTAAGGTCATGCAGATTCAAGTTTGTTCAAATCAAGCCTGTGGCGTCATATTTGAGCACCTTGCGGGAGCCCAGATTTTAACTTAGTGTAATATGAGAAAATTTCTTGAAATTATCATCTTCAGATCCACCAGTCTTTTTATATTTGGTATTCGGCATTCTTAGTGGGGTAAGATTCAAGTTCATTGAAGTCATGTCCCTAGGTTCATATTTGGGTGCCCTGTGGAAGCTCAAATTTAACTTAGTGCAGAATATTCTTCGAAAATCATATTCAGATCCACCTGACAGACTCTTTTGTTATTTGGTATATAGCATTACTTTTACTCCTAGATTAAACTTTGTTCAAAATGTTATACTTGACTGATTTTGGTGGGCACCAGAGGGGTTTGAAATTTAACATGCAGTCTGATGGAGAATTGACTATTTGTTTAAATGAATTCTGACTATGTCAACTTCAGTTAGATGTGAATGTGTGTGGATAAGATTAACAATTGTTTAAACAAGGTTCACCAGGCCTCTTGAGGTCTGGGGAGGGGGAACAGAGGATGTGTCCATTGGGCAAAGTTTTCTTTCTTTAAAACAAGTTTTGGTGGCTTGTGAATGATTTTATGTGCTTAAAAAGAATTGAAGGGTTTTCAGTGATTTTTCGCAAAAAGACAATTCATCCAACAGACCCTTCCCCCTCCCCTTTACTCCCCTAGCTAAATTAGATCAACTGGATTGACATGTAGATGCTGAATGCGATCTTGAATTGTTCTTTAAAAAACTTTTCGGGTGAGCAATTACTGCGTCTTGTTCATTAAATGCCTTACAGAGACAAGGTTCAAACTTCATGTGAGAATCAGAAATGATTCTCCTGAGGAAAACAATGAAAATAATCTTTGATTCTTGCCAAATGTTCATTTGATTCTTGTGATAGATTCTGAAATCATCTTTAAAGGCCTGGAGAATTCCACATATTTTTGCTTCCTCATAATGAGGTAACAATTTGACTCCGCAGTGGTGTGTTGTGAAGCCCTGGATGCCTGTACAGACAGCCAAGTCTTCACTGGAAATGACTGCCAAAATACTGTAACTTTAATGAGCAAGACCACCAAAATCCTGTATTTGGGAACATGTTCTTCATGTACATGTAAGACAAGAAAATCACCCAACATTGGAACTAGGCCCTTAAAGGTTAAACTCTAGTAAATATATAAATGTGAGGGTTTTTTTTAGTTTAAACAATATTTATTCAATAAGTATGCTATATGTTACAATATTGAACACCAAGAAAAGTGACAGTATATATAGAGAACATCAAGAATATAACATATACTAACAAAATACCATATTAGTATGTAATGGGGGATCTGCCAGAAAGCTGAGAGCTTATGTTAGTCATCTTCCGGGGTCATTCATAAATTTAGACAAAAAAGTGGTATAATATAGTAGATGGACTCATATATCGCCGCCTGGAACCCATGGCTAGTGATGAACCGATAATTGGAATCAGCAATCGGAACCGGCCAGATATGGAGCATTAGCCGATTATGACAACTGGCAGTTCAAAACCGGCAGTTTCTGGTTATTCTATATTTAACACTGACTATTAAAAATCCCTTTAATATCTGGGCATTTCAATAAAGTTTCCCCATTAAAAACATGTGTGATGCATGGCAGAAAATTTAGGGATTTTCAGAGCAGAGATATTACGGAATTTACCAATTGCAATCGGTACGAGATTGCCACCATTTCCCAAGATTGTAGAGTTCATGTAAACATTAGAGAAACACATCAAGGGAGGTAAAACATTGAAAATCAAAGAACACTGAATAATACATGCTGACAAACGTGTAAACCATGCGTCATATGTCTTCACAACACACATTAACATTAAAATTATTATTCATTTAAGACACAAAGTATGTGTGATCAGTATATTCCTGGTTAATACAGCCAAGTGTATTGTATCTTTACACAAAACCGTATTAACACTATTTACCGGAATACAACACAATCTTCACGAGAACAATATCGTGTGACGGTATCGTTATTAACGATCTTTTCCCCACACCCCAACCAAAATGCAAATATTATTTTGGCTAATATTGCCCAGCACTAAATATGCATTCTCTGAGAACTTATGTGGTATTAAGCTTTCATAATTGATGATTTATCAACGAAATTCTGTAGTATAACAGGCACCAACAGATTTTCTTCAGTGTCCTACTTCAACCATCGGAATCGGCATGATCAGCAGAGAAATAACCGGTAATCGGTTGATAGCAAGTTTTGATAATCGGTCCATCACTACCCATGGCCTGTGGTCGATCACCAGCTTGATCATCAGCCATGTGCCAAGCCGGGGCACCGCATCCATGCACACAGTGAGAGCTGCCTATAGGCCCTAAGATTGTAGACATGGGAGCAAATACCCAAGAGATCATTCAGATTTGATTTGTCAGCATCGTTGTCGACTCTAGTAGGTGACCTCGAGTTCAAGGACACAACATTCCGGCCAGGGACAAAACCAGTGAGAAAGTTGGTGGTAATTCTAGTTGAAGAAAGGTAAGCACAGGGAGTCAAACTACCAGGTGGCAACACCTGATATTGTTTAAACCTTGCTTGTGAATGAAGGAAAAGGCGAAAAGAAAGTACAAAGAAAGGGAGCAATAGAAAACAGGGGATGCCAGCTTGAAAGCACAATACATTGCCTTCTCATTCAAGACACTTGCAAGTAAGCAGCTGAAGCACCGTTAGAAGTGAGATGAAAGCAGCCATGATGGTGATCCATGCAAAGAAAACGGAAAGAAAAGCAGGATTATTGGAATGGAGGTACATGTAAATTCATCATATAGTAGTAGTCGTACGTGGTGGTTTGATCCTTAGCAGTCATAGAAACGCTCACTTGACAAAATGAAGTCATGCACCACTTCAAAAACAAGATGGTTTTTCCGACTATTCAAAAATTCTGATCCAAAAAGAAGTGTCGATATGTTTACAGTAAATGGCAGAAGGTTGATAGTACTATTACGGACATTTGAGTACATTGGACAGTGTAGGAAAAAATGCTCTGGTGTCTCACACATCCCACACTGACAGAATGTGGTAGGTGACAGATGATTGTCGTATAAATGAGAATTAAGGTTACTACAATGTAATCGCAACCTGCAGTGATATATTTGGGCTGCGCGTGATTTCGTGCCACTGTAAAACACAGGTGGTTGCTGATTTCCAGCATTTAGGAAAGTCTTGAAATTGATCAGTGATGAGTTCTCACGGACAGATAAAGGCAGTTTGTTCCATTGATCAGTGACACATGGGATAAAAGACAACTGATACAATTGAGTCTGACAAAAAGGAACTATGTGGTTATGACATGACCGGAGGTTAAGCGATAGATTTGACGAGACGATTGGGGGAACTTTTTTTGGCAATATATAAAGGTGACATGCAGTGATACATTTTGAAGTACTGCAACAGCTTATGTTTGCGACGTCTGTCTTGTAGAGAGTCCCAACCTGTTTCCGAATAAAGCAGAGACTTGCTACAACTGACAGTTGCCCCGGTAACAATCCTAGTGTATTTTCTCCAGCTTGGCGACTTGAGCCTCTGAACAATTATCCCAAACAGCATCAGCGTATTCTAGTAGAGGCCTAATGAAGGCAAAGCATATTTTTTCAAGGATGCTGCGATCGAGATTGAATTTCTGCTTCCTCGGTTGGACTAAGCGAGACCAGGCTTTAGAGCAGATATGATCAATGTGGTTGTTCCATGAACATGTGCTATTTAATATAACTCCTAAATGTTTATGATTGTTGACTTCGGATGTCCGCAAATCACCTAAGAATAGAGGTGGATGGGCAGTAGGGTTGCATTTACGTGATATGAGCATTCTCTCTGTTTTACTGGGATTAAACTCAACCAACCACGTCTTAGCCCAATGCTCTATTGTGGCAAGGTCTCGAGGCTTGCTCTGGATTATCTACAATTAGATACAGGGAAGTATCATCTGCAAATAGGCGTATGTTACTGAGTAAGTTTTCAGTTTTATCATTAATATATATAAGGAACAATAAAGGTCCAAGTATCAAACCTTGTGGAACACCAGCATTAATGGTTCTCCAAGTAGATGCATCCAACCCTAGCACAACTCATTGCGACCCATCCGAGAGGTATGATTTTAAGAACAGAAGTTCACCCGAGACACCAAATTTCATCAGCTTATGGATAACACCAACATGGCATACCTTGTCGAAAGCCATACTGACATCACAGAAGACCACCCTAACTTCTTTGCCTTCATCAAGAGCTCGACAGAATTCATCGTATATGTCAGTCAGTTGGAGAACAGTTGAATCACCAGGTGTAAAACCTGATTGGAATTGAGTAAGGACATTGTTGTCAATCAGAAGTTGCCACAAGCATTTGAAAACACATTTTTCAAATATTTTACCTACACACCTAATCAATGATATCGGACGATAATTAGTAACTGAATTTGAGGGCTGTTTTTTCAAAATTAGGGAGACATTTGCTTGTTTCCACAGTGAGGGAAAGTAAGAGTTGTTCAAGAGCACATTAAATAAGATTAGAAGAGGCTCACTCAGGGAGGATTTACATTCCTTGAGAAGGCGTGGACTTACAAGGTCGGGACCAGACACTTCAGACACCTTTATCGACTCCATTGTTTCATATACTTCACTACATTGGAGAGTGATACTATCAATAACTTGTGAAGCCTGGGGTACTGAATCAGGAAGGGAGACTTTTGAATCATCAACTGTTGAGATAGAACAGAAGTATTCATTGAATACCTCTGCTTTCTCAACACTTGAGGAATGTACTTATTTAAATGGATAATAGTACCTACCACTACTGATGTGTTTTTAGAGTCTTCCACCACAAGGAAGAGTGAGTTTTGTTGCTATTTAGTGGGGTCTGAACTTTAGATAGATACAACGCTTTGGCCTTCCTAATAGCCGTAACAACTTTGTTCCGTTTACATCTATATTTTGCCCAAGCGTTTGGAAGACCAGTGCGATTGGCTATGCGATACAGATGCTTCCTGTTTCTCATTAATAGTCTAATTTCATTCTGCATCCATTTCGACTGACCCGATCGCAAGATAATAATTTTGTTTGGAATATATTTAGATACTGTATAGAGTAATTTGTCGGTGAAATTGGAGACAATAGTATCAAGACATAGGTTATCAAAAAGAGAATTCCAGTCAGCGTTAGAGAGGACCTCATTGAGTGCTTCATAATTACCCTGTCAATAGAGCCATACCCTTCTCTTACAGGCGAGAGGAGATGGTTATGAAAATTTGACATCAATTGAAACTGGACAGTGATAGCAAGTCGTGTCTGGGATAATCGGTTCTTGGGCCTCGCAGGCATTCACGTTAACTGTGTCACTCACAGCAAAAAGATCTAGTAGAGTGGCTGGCGACTCAGTAAAACAAGTTGGTTCACCCACAAGCTGCCTCAGATTTAAAAGATTACATATTGCAGTAAAACCGCCCCTCGATGGAACCAGCTGGTTGTCATTAAAATCGCCTGTAACAATTAAATCGACAACTGACGTGTCTCTGGCTTTTTCAGTGGATGCCTATATGGAATCCCATATATCCTGGAGCTGTTAGGTGGACGGTAAAAAGCCTCTAGCAATAGGGACTTAATGTGTTTCGTAAATGCTTGAGCCCACATGCACTCCGTATTCAGCACCTGAAGGTCCGGTCGATATCGAAAAGAGATATTCTTTTTAATGTAGATGGCAACCCCATCTCCCCTTGTCGGCCTGTCGCAGCACAATGGTTTGTGAAACAGAAGGAGTAAGACATCAGATTTTGGATCATCATATCCCAAATATCATATGATGAGGATTCACATTGAAGTGTATCTAATTTGGGTTTTAAGCTTTGGATTTTGAGATGCAAAATCTTCAAAGTATTCTGGTTTGTGTTTGAGTTGAAAGAGCATGGTCCGGGATTGGGTTCGATGTCACCCGACAACAGCAATGAAATTGTACCCATGTAAAGAAAAGTCTACGTGGTAAGGAAAATGGAGATTAGTAATTTCAAGATGGACAAAATTTTTAAGACTGTCACTTGTGAGACAGGCACTTGCTTGTAAAGATGCGAGGTTGCTTCAGTACACTCATGGGAGCTGATTCAGTGACATTTCTGTGTAAAAGAGCAGTCATGGCAGTGAAGCTTCTATGGAGTTCAACCCCACGAAGGCACAGGAGTAGGTAAATTAAGATGCAAACTGACTGATGCTTCGACAGTTTCTGTTCTAGCATGTGAGCATAAAGTGTAGTATTGAAAGTACCTATCCGAGCACGGTATAATTCAATATGACACATTATGTAATATGTTGTGCAAAATGTCGACGATAGCATAAATGTAGTGCGCGGATGTAAGTACAAGTCATGATTGCAGGTAACAGAATGATATTGTCTGGAAAGCAAATTGGATTCAAGCTGCCTTGGAAGAGAATGTTGTAGTGGGAGATAGTTAATTTAGAATAATTAGGCATGAAGATGGAGGAAACATAAAATACTAGGAAAAGGTGAAGGAAAGTAGTATGTACAAGGTAACTGTGCAGCATCTATATGGAAATAGATATATTCTGCTTAATAGAAGTAAAAAATTATCAATTTATGGAAGTGGATAATATAATCTTAGAACGTTCCTTTTCATGTTCTATCGGTCGATAGTACCTGAGTTTGTGTGATTTCTGAAATAAAACCTGAAGCAGCGAAGCTGCTGAAGGTTTTATTTCAAAAATCACACAAACTCAGGTACTATCGACCGATAGAACATGAAAAGAAACGTTCTAATTATTTTATTATGCCGAACAAAAAATGACTTTCATTGTTAAGCGTTAACTGCTACATGCCATCAGTCTTGTAACAACAATGTAGTCGAATCCAAAAACATGACGTCATTTCGAACGAATGACGTCTCTTCGAAAATGCCGTCGCTTTAGGAGTTTCTGTATCAACAAATGCCAATGTTTACAACTGCATCATGCTATAATTCATTGTTAATGCTTGTGTGAAAAGTGATTTAAATTAATGGAATATAAATTCATGTTTCTCGGACGACAAGAGTAGATAGAATTAAGCGGAGGCTCAGTAAGGTCGAGGAGTACTAAACTTGTGGAAATATAATTGATTGAAGTCATAACTGAGACTCATATTCAGGATTCACTGAAGTGGTGAACAACACGTGAGTTGAGTTTTTTAATATTTCTGATTCTTTTGAATTCATTGTTTGCAGTTAAAATTGAAAACACACCCACTGAAGATGATATATTTGTTGGTAAGTTTGTGTCTACTGGTGTTGAAAAAGCTAAACGGACACAGAGCCAGCGTTTGGTGTTGAGAAATTCGACGCTGATCAATGGAAGTGGCTCTTACATTTTCTTCGTTCTCTTGTCTCCAGGGAAAAACGTTCCGATAGTACCCGTGTTTTGCCCCAAAACTCCAGTACTATGACTTTTAGAAGGTGTCAAATTAACCAATCATGGCTGATCTTACAAACGTGGGGCATAATAATCCGTATTAGAGTTTGGAACTAACTAGTTCTCATAGAAGCGTGACAACAGCAATTAGTATTATAACAAGGTTAAATTAAAAAGGGGTAGATAAAGCTTAAAAGTTATGCTGTGATAGGTTGAAAACTTCATGAGCTGGAGATAGGAGAGAAAGACTCAACCAGGAGATAGGAGAAAAAATATATGCTGGAGCACCAATTGTATGTACACAATATGAAGCTTGTTGGTATATATATATAGTACATGGAGAGTATACCATAACAAAGTCCCCCACAGAATGAGGATTCCACTCAATCAATAATTGCAAATTTATAGCAAAGCATTGCATAACAATCACAAGCAAAGTTCCTGCCAATGGACCTTTGGGTTCAACTTGGAGGTACATTGGCTGAAACACTGCTTGTGTTTTTAAACATATGTACAGAATTTGAAAGTGATCCTTTGGGTGATGACCCAGCCCCAATCCACACACTGGATTATGCACATGTTGCACTCTTAACTGTATAACAGTACTCTGAAATTCTAAATTATTTAAGAACTGAAAACTGATTCCCGCAACAGGACTTTACAACAATCAAAAACAAAAATGCATGAATCAGAACAAATTTTATGGCCTGAGAGCACTTCAACACAAGCCTAAAAAATTTCTAGATGTTAAACAGTTTTGCATCTCTGAAATCAATTACAAAGTGTTAGTAATACTCACTACCTCATCAGAATTCTTCTCATACTAGATAATCTCCTGTTATACTACTCGATTGATTATGAGCATTATTGTTTAAAAAACTGTTTAATGTAATTGAACCATACCGGTAATGAAAACAGTAGTAAATTGTTAGACAATGTTTGTTTCTTGGTGTGATGGGTCACAGTGTTGTTTTGATTCTATTTACAAACTTGATAACATATTTTTTCAGGAGGAAGATATTATCCCTGAAACACCCGATTCCAGGGTGATATCTACTCAGTATGCATTGAGAAGAGCAGAAATGAGCAAGGAGTTGCAAGAACTCAACAGGCTGTTGTCTAAGAAAGAGGAACTTGCAAATCAGATGACAACGAATGATGATAAAATGCAAATAATGAGAATTGAGTTTGAGGTAAGAAAAGAGAAATGATAACATCCTTTTAACCCTTTATTTAACCCTTTACCCAACAAATCACCCACATCTGCCTGCATAATATGCAAATTTCAACAAAACCATATCATGTGACCCCTCTTTGGAACGAGCTCGTCGAGCCGGTTCCAAAGAGGGGTCACATGATATGGTTTTGTTGAAATTTTTTTTTGGCCTTAACATCTTAGCTTATCTCCCCTCATTGTCCTTCCACTGTTTCTGTGGAGGTCTAGAGCAATGAGCTTCAGTCGTGTGTATGGAACACCTTTTATGGTACCTTTATGGTGTATTTAACCTTCCTGACACTTCTGAATGTAGAGATTTAAAACTTTTGGACATTGTTACCCAATTTATTGAAAATGTGCAACATGTATCCAAAAAGTTATTTCCCTTTTTTGGCCTTGAAAATTTTGAATGAGTAGGTATGTTGGGTACCTTCATGGTGTAATCAACTCCTGGTCCTTTTTCTAATGTATAGAATTGAAACTTTAGTGTACAGTTACACTCATATTGAAGATGTGCAGCACAAAAACAGATGACAGAAAAATTAATTTTTTACAGATTTATTGCACTTTTATCAACTTGGAAAATTTCCAAACGTTTGAAATTCTGGGTATCTTTATGGTGTCATCAACTCCTCCAACAGTTTTGAATTTAAAGATTGAAACTTTGGACTTTGTTACCCACATATTGAAGATATGCAATCTAAATATATGATAGAAAAAATAATTTTTTACAGAGTTATTGCATTTTATCAACTAAGAAAATTTTGTATATCTGCATGTTGGATGCCATCACGGCACATGTAATCAACCCCTGCTTCAGTTTTTAATGTTGAGAATTGAAATGTTAGGGAATGGGTACCAACACATTGAAGATATACTGATGATGGAAGCAATCATTTTTCACAGATTTATTAAACTTTACTGACTTAAATATTTATGGCCCCCACCCAAAATTTCAGTTCTTAGAACTGCTAAGCGGATTTGAACCAGTAATCGCATGCAGTATTTATTCATATACTTGATTTATTCATACATAAACTTTTCCCTTGCATCCCTGTGGGAATCCCACAAGTTGCATCAAGGGGCACAATATGGGGACGCTATTTAACACTTACTGGTACATGTAGTAATTGAAGAAAACACCAAACAATCTTCTACTTATGATCTGCCGGATGGAATTAGATTCAACTTTGTTGAAAGGAAGTTCCTCATTCAATATTTGGGCTCGTTCTGGGGGTGGCATATTGTATGGTCCGCTCAAAATTTCAACTTTATAAAAGGTTAGCCAATTTGAGGCAAAATTGTATGTCATGTTATTAAGTGATAAATACATGATAAAGGATGGGAAAACAAATTTCTTGTGAGCCTCAAGATGTGAAATTAGAAAAATAATTGAAATGCCTACATTTTATGAACTATATTAGACTGATTTTAACACTATTGGCACATGTCAAAATACTAGATTATTTTCTCATGATCTGTCAGCTTCATTGATTTGATTTTTGTTATGCAGTCTACTTTAATGGTGCGGAATGTAGATACAAGTTTCTTAAAAGAATTTTAGGCATTATTTGAACTTGTTCCTGGCGAGACAAAATTCACAGCCCCCACCTCCATATTTTTATACTAAAACCAATGGCCCAGACTTAGCTCTTACTACCTCGATATTATTAAGGGCCAAACACAAATTTTGAATCCCGCAATCCCCAAAATTTGCATACAATACCAAAAATTAAAAGTCCTATCTGGCCCTGCATACTTTTAGTGCTTGTGCATGCGCAGTACCCAGGAAAAGACCAGAATTGGCACAAATATTATTCTTCTGTTTGGCCTAAAGTCAGTAACAACTGAACTGACATCTGTGCCTTAAATTCTCATTTTTGAAGATGCCAGTCACAAATCAATGATGGTTTTCATGGAATCAACAGTGTAACAGGATGCTGGAAGTGAATAATGGTGGTTTCGGATGTTCAGGGCTGTAACTTTATAATTTTTATGTAAATTATTAATGTAACCCAATTCAGTGATTTGCTTCTGAACGTCGTCATTATAATATGACTCCACTGTTGTTTTGTTACTATTACTTCCCTTCCCTCTCCTGTTATACTCCCAAGCTCTTTCGGCTTTTTTATTGAAGAATTTTTTATTAAATTCTTGGGAGTTTAACCTTTTAAAGAGAATAGCTATTCTGTTGATCCCCTATGTTTACCTCCTGTCTATTTCGGTTCAGGACGTTTTTGTACTTTTGAATCTTCTACCAGATGCATTGTTTTTTCTTCATATGAAGATTAGCTTTGCATCAGGTGGTTGTTGATCGTTTACTGACTCAGGGCCTTTGTTGTTCCTGTTGTTGGTTAGTTTCCGGTTTTTCCTCTTGACGTCTGTTCAATAACGTTTTGGATTCGTATTAATTCAATGTTTAGTTTAAACACAATTACTGTTTTTCTATTAGGATACATAGTATATCTTAATCCGGTAGTTTAGCTTTAATTAGTTAGTGGTTGTCCACACATAGGCTCTATCGGGACGCCCTTGGGCTTAGTGATGAACCGATATGGTAAACGAACCATCAGCCGATACCGATGTTACAAATCTAATAATCGGCCGATACCGATGTTTTAAGTTCCGTGAAAATTCGTGAATAACTCGATCGAACCCTGCAAAGTTGCAATTAGAATCCCAATGTGTGGTTGTGTTTCTTGGTTCCTGGTCAACTTGCCACCAAATCAACTGCTCCAGACAATTTTTCCGGGTCAACTCGCCCCTCGATCAGAGCAAGTTTACCCGCCTTCAGGGGAGAGTTGACCCCGGAATTTTTTTTTCAATTAAATATCAATAATTTGGGTCAAGCCTACAAGTCTCTGAACGGAACGCTCAGCAAGGTCTGGAGTCAGACCGCAAGCTGGAGATCCCTCTCCGTTCCATCAGCAGTCAGGGCAGACTGTTTTCGTTTCGAGAAACTTTAGTGAGCTGGGACGCCCGTTCACGCTTTCGATTCAGGACGCTCCTTCCACACTGCAGCCGGGGCCGGTTGCAGCTAGCGCTTCTAACTCTGCTTCATCAACGAAGCATGTTAGGCCGCAGACTGGCTATCCGACTTCACATGTTCATGCTGTTCCACGGAGATGTACCCAGTCATCACCACTGAAGTCGGATTAACCTGTAGCTAGTCGTTTGAGGCATTTTTATACGGGACATGCATCAAAGATCTGGGGACAGATCTCCGTCCCCAGGGTCCGCACAGGCCTTGAAAAGTCCTTGAATTTGACGTTTGTATTGAAAAGTCCTTGAATCTATATATTTTTATACTGTACCAATGACCCAGACTTAGCTGGTGCTAACTCCACAAAAACCAGGGCCAAACACAAATTTTGCCCCCCAATCCCCAAAATTTGCATCCAAAACAAAAAGAAATCATGTCCTAAAGGACCTCCATAGTACGACTCTACTGCGCATGCGCAGTGACGCAGTCGTCCCGAAATTGGCGCCAAATATCATTCTCTGTTTGGCCCTTCATCAGTCAACATCTCACTGATCTTTGTGCTTGTAAATCTCAGTTTAAAGGATGCCAGACACGTAATTCTTGGAGAAAATGTGATTCTAAGGAGGATAGAAGGAGGAGAGGAAAAAAGAAGTGGCAAAAAATAATCAGGGCTGTACTTAAAATTTTTTGTTGAAATTATGTTAAGTTGCCTATTTTCGAGGCAAACGCCTCTTGTTGTCATTCTTGCTAATTGTTGCACTGCTTATTCAGTGTTTCCTCTCCCCTAACCTTCTAAAGTCCCCCCTTGCAATTCTCCCATGCTTTTGGCATATTTTTGAGAAGTCTCATTTCTAAAAATTCCCTGGGAGAGTTGCTTGGTTACAGAATGTTTTCTGTTATTTTCCCCATAGTTACGTTTTCACCCATGGGTGTATAACGTTTGTGTTCTGCATCTTCCATCTGATGTTCTGCAGATTCTCCCCTGGGAGTCTCTGTTTTGCATCAGATAGAGTGTAATTGATGACTGATTCCGGGCCAGTTTTTTCAGTGCCTGGAGTCATGTTTTCTACTGTGTTTACACTGTTTGTTTTCATTGGCAACAGCCTTTTTTGAGGGGGGCTGTTTGCCTTTGTGGTAGTTTATCTCATTATAAGATACATTTATATTATCCGAAAGTGTCTCATTAATTATTTTATATAATTTTAAAATTTTTGACCACACTTTGCCATCGGATCCATCGGGGCTCAACGTTACTTTTCAGCAACTTGGGCTTCTCTGAAAAAATATTTTTTCAAAATTATTTTGTTTTGCAATTGTTTTTTCATTTATTAATGGATCATGTTATTATGTATCTTTGTGTCAGGGGTTTTTGCGAGTAACTAGGACTTATTGTTGTTCTTTCACAATGAAGGGACTTTGTTCAAATTGTAATAGGAAGAAATCTTCCTCTGACTTTCATGATTATTGCATTAATTGTAGTCAGTGTTCTCGCATTAATCCCTGTCCTGTATGTGAACATTGGGATGAGAAACATTGGAAACGTGTGTCACGATATGTTGTTTCTGGAGAAAGAGCGATGCCGGCTCTTTCTCCACAAGGTCACTCTACTCTCTCAGTTTCTATTTCAGAGGAACCAGAACAGGGTGATGTTTCCATGTTATCTTCTTCAAGTGTGCGTCCGTCGTCACAAATAAATACAGAGCTAGCGGCAAAAGTGCTCATGGAGATTAGACAAATGTCGTCCGCTAGCTCGCCCGGTGTAGCGTCCATTCACCGAATGGTTCGGCAGCCGGGTTCGTCCGATGCGGTCCAAGAGGAAATTTTGGGTGATGCGAGCACTATAAAAATAATAGATGCACACCCAGTGACGGCGGATAGTGAACGAGAACGGAGGAAGCCTTTTAGTCCGGTTCCTAGCTCGTCCAGGTCCAGCCGGGCCGCGAGCGAGAGAGGCCCCTCTCTCGTACAACAACATCTGGGACCAGATGTTGTGGTACAAAATGTGTCTTTAGCGGAGCATACGTCCGTCGCTCGGGACGCTCCGTTGTATAAGCAGTCCGCAGAGACTGTTAAGGCTTCCTCTTCTCGTCGGCGCACACGACCGCACCTTGGCTGCGTGACCTCCGATATTTTGCCAGCTTCGCCGATGAAGGATTCTTCGGCGACCAGGTCACACCATCCGGCAGCCAGGGATTCGAGACCGATGGACTCCGGACGTTCGCATAGGAAAAGTATGCGGGAGCCATCTGATGCGGAGCTGCCCTCGGCGAAGCAGCGAAAGACCGCTCCTCCGCAGGTCTCGATGTCGGACATTCTAGTGCAGATAGCACAGCTTATCGCAGCATCCCTGCAGCCGACAGAAACGGTGTCGGATCGAGAATTATCCGACGGCGCTGGGTCGGTACGCTCCGCCGAAGCATCGGGGGTGGACGACCGGGAACATCGGGAGGTCCGACCGGATGGTGAAAGGGATACGGATGAATTGGAGCTATCCCTTTCGGAACAACACAAAGCTGCCGTGGACTTCATCCGGCACTTTCTTCCTCAAGTTGTTCCGTCGGGCCAGACTGCTGCGCTTCCGGACAGGAGAATTATAGCGTCATTGGACTCTGATTTTTTCGAGCGGTTCAGGGACATCGCTCCCGAGTTTCCATCGCAGTCCAATAATGTTGCAAGAACATTTGAATTATTGAACGACGCTATTTTTAAACTTGCTTCCAGGACGGGGAAAGCAGGCTTCTTGTCCGCAAATACTCTCAACCTGCCTTTCATTAATGCAAGGAATAAATTCGACACGGCAGGTCAGGGTATACCGAGAGTTCCTCTGCGTATGGACGACGAGGCGGAAGACTTAGAGCTATCATTACCGTCGTCAGCTTCTATTCCAACCGCAGTGTTGGAAACAGCTATTGCGTCTAACAGAGCCAATTTAGATGCCTTATCTTACGCAGATCACCTTACTAAGGCGTTATCACTGCGTCTTCAAGGGGAAGAGTTTCAGGATATACAATCCTCCTTAAGACTTCTTTCAAGGGCAGTAGCTTATTCCACGTGTAACTCCGCCCTTTCAGTGGCAAATCTGGAGTTGGTTAGACGTGACGCAGCCCTGTCTACATCCACACTAGTGGATTCTAAGGTGAAGAACTCTCTTAGAGTCGCTTCGGTCTCAGGAGATCTTCTCTTTGACGGCAAGCTTTCCGCTATTTATGATAATATTAAAAAGAAAGCTAGTGATTCTCTGTTGTTTAGATCCGCTCCTAAAAGGTCGGATACAACAGACACGAATAAGGCGGGCACTTCTGGGTCTTATCCGCCCAAGAGAGGTTCCTATAGAGGTTCCGGTGCGTCCTCTAGCTCTTATTCGAGAGACCGTCAGGATAGTGACTCTCGTTCGGGACGTCCTTCAGGCCGGGACAATCGGTCGGACGCCCCGAGGTCGACGAGGCGAGGTGCGGGTCGTGGAAGACGTGGTTTCTCCTACCGCAGGCCTCGCAGATCCAGGAGGTGATGGCTTAAACCTCTATCGCGTTCCGGTTGGCGGAAGGTTGTCGAGTTTTTCTCAAGAGTGGGCGTCGATTACGGACGACCCGTGGGTGAGAGGAGTGACTTCGGAAGGTCTAAAGATATCCTTCAAACGAAAGCCTCCATTAACTCGAAGTCCAAAGTGGACTCATCTTCCGTCAAACCCTCAGAAAAGAGACGCTCTGCTATCAGAGGTGCAGTCTCTTTTAATGAAGAACGCGGTAGAGGTCGTAGAAAACCAGGAATCGCTGGGATTCTACAGCCATCTGTTTCTGGTTCCGAAACCAGACGGCTCGTTCCGTCCAGTCATAGATTTGAGCTGGATAAACAAGCTGATCGTCGCTCCGAAGTTTTATATGGAGACGATTCGATCGGTCAGAGCGAGTATTCGGGTGAACGATTATGCAACGAGCATAGATCTCAAAGATGCGTACTTTCATGTCATGGTACATCCGACATTCCGAAAGTATCTACGCTTCGCAGTCCTAGGAGTGGTGTATCAGTTCCGGGCCATGTGCTTCGGATTGAATCTAGCACCCTGGGCTTTCACTCGGGTAATGAACTCTGTAATGATCTACTTCCGAGCTCATTCGTCTGCGGTAACGTCGGCCTACCTGGACGACATTCTTCAGAGGTACGGCAACGAGTTAACGCTTCAGAACGATGTTCAGAATCTTCTTCTATTGCTCCGACGTCTCGGTTTCATAGTAAACGAGAAGTCGGATCTGGTGCCGTCCAAGTCATTCACTCATCTGGGAATGAGCTTCGAGACGCACAACAATCTCGTTCGTCTGCCGTTAACCAGAGCGAAATTAGTCAGTTGTTACGCTCGCTATTGTCTGAATACAGACAAAGTCACGGCGAGAGAATTTATGAGACTGATAGGTCTGTGCGGAGCCGCCGCGGATCTCATTCCGATGGGACGGCTACGCACACGGCCTCTTCAAATTTTCCTGACTCAGAATTGGAGTGTGAAAATTCATTCGCTCGATGTAGACGTTCTCTTGTCAGATCAAGTGAAACAAGAGATTCAGACTTGGGCAAACATTCAGTGGTTAACTCAAGGAGTTCCGCTGCAGTTGCCGGATCCGAGTTTTACCATTATGACGGATGCCAGTCAAACAGGTTGGGGTGCATCATTAATCCCAACGGATTCGAGATGCCAGGGTCTTTGGGATCCGCAATTCCTGTGCAAGCACATAAACATCAAGGAAATGATGTCAATTTGGCTTGCGTTACGTCACTGGATGGACATTATTCACGATGCTCATGTCCAAATCCTATCCGACAATACGACAGTAGTGGCGTATATACGGAATCAGGGAGGCACTCATTCAGTTCCGTTGTTCAATCTAACGGAAAGAATCCTTCTGTTTGCGTTGGAACATCACGTTCTTCTTTCGGTCCGTCACATACCGGGTCGTCTGAATGTGCTAGCAGACTCCCTTTCACGAAAGGGTCGCTTGTTGCCGTCGGAGTGGACTCTCAACAAACAAGTATTCAATCAGATTTGCTACCAATGGGAACGGCCAATGATAGACTTATTTGCGACACATCTCAACAATCAGTTGCAAACGTATGTGTCCCCGTGTCCGGATCCAAGAGCATTTGCAGTAGACGCTCTGTCGATCCCTTGGGACGGAATGATAGGATATGCGTATCCTCCAGCGCCGTTAATTCAACAAGTATTGCTAAAGATAAAACAATCTCAATGCAAGATTCTGTTGGTAGCATCTCTGTCGCCACAGAGACCGTGGATAAATCTACTCAGGTGTCTGTTGTGGGACCTACCGCGGAAGCTCCCTCCACGAGAGGATCTTCTTTGGCAGGGGAAATCGCGCCAACTACATCACAACCCGCAAGGTCTCAACCTTCACGTTTTTCCGTTGTGCGGTCCTTCTTGCATGGCAAGCACTTTACAGGACGAGCAGTGGACGCGATTTCTAACTGTAGGAGGACCTCCTCTTCGCTAAACTATGCGGCTAAGTGGAAGGTTTTCCGTCGTTGGTGTAGGGATCATTCTGTTGATATATTTGATCCCTCTATACCAGACATTGCTAACTTTCTAGTATACTTGTTTGACGAAATCAAACTGCAACCTGTTACTATAAAGGGTTATAGATCTATGTTATCTGATACCTATGCACATCATGATAGTTTACAAATTGGATCTAATGTCTCTTTATCGAAATTGGTTAGAAACTTTTCGATAAATAGACCCAGAACTCTTAGATTAATTCCTAAGTGGAATTTAGCTTGGGTTCTCCTTAAATTGAAGGAAAAGCCATTTGAACCTCTTGGGACAGTAGATTTCAAATTCTTATCTTATAAGACAGCTTTTCTCTTAGCTTTCTCTTCTGCCAGAAGAGTCAGTGAGCTTCATGCACTATCGGTGGATGATTCTCATTATCGTAGTGTTGGGAACACTATCACCTTCACTACTAATGTCGGTTTTTTAGCTAAGAATCAGGCTCCTAATAAATATCCGGAACCTATTGTTATTAAGGCTCTTCCGTCTTCAGACGGGCGTAGGCCTTTACTCTGTCCTGTTAGAGCACTACGTATCTATAAACAGAGATCTCAGTTCATCAGAAAGGGACGGAAACGTTTCTTTCTGTCTTTGATGCCTAATAGAAAGGACATTTCAGTCCATTCTATTGCTAGATGGATTCAGTTAACTATCCGTACTGCGTATGAAGATTTATCTTCTTCTCAGCAGTCTGTGCTTAAGATTTCTGCTCATGAAGTAAGAGCTCTTTCTACTTCCTGGGCTTATGCTAATAGTGTTGCTATTACAGATTTAATGAAGGCTGCTTATTGGTCTCAGCCATCCACATTTACTAATTTTTATCTCAGAAATATTGAGTCCATTTCTGGAGACCTGCATTGTTTAGGTCCGTTATCTGTTGCTCAGAATGTCGTCCACTAAACAGTTGCAACTATAGTTATGCAGGCTTTCTGTTCCGGCAGTGACTCCGTCCGACTGCCCTCTTCGCTCTGGGCTATTTGACCCAGGGCAAGGGGAAGGGGGGGGGGGGGTGGGTGTTCCCTTAGGTCACCTGCTTTATAGTGAAAAGCAAGGGAATGCCTCCTCCAAGACAGTATTTCTGAGTCGCTTCCGGGATGGTTTTAAAGTGTAATATTAATGTTTAATTTCATTCATGTCTTATTTTTAAAGTGTAGCTCGGTGTGAAGCATTTGTATATGTCAAGTGTCAAACGGGCTTTAATATACAATACTCGGACACTTTTAAATGATTATAAAGAGTCTCAATTCTCTGGACTACTTTATTTATTGGCTTGCTTTAAAAATAATTAGTATAAGGGTTATACTGGATGTTAATAGAGAACATGAATGTTATTGTGCTCAATTATTAAGGGTAGTGTATCTTTCTAATTTAAATATTAAATAAGAAAGATACATGTAAAGCCTAATACTCCTTTTCTCCTTAAGGGGTTACCTCTTTATTTTATAATTGAGCTTATTGGATTTTCCTCTATGTCCTAGGCCCTCCAGCCTGTTTACTATTCAGCTAAGTCTGGGTCATTGGTACAGTATAAAAATGTTAAAAAATTTATAGTAATTTATATTTTTTTTATACTTACCAATGACCCAGACGGGGATGGCCCTCCCTGAGTTGGGAACTCTTGCCTCCCCGCTGAGTACATAGCGCTGACCAGGCACTGCCAGTAAGAATGATATTTGGCGCCAATTTCGGGACGACTGCGTCACTGCGCATGCGCAGTAGAGTCGTACTATGGAGGTCCTTTAGGACATGATTTCTTTTTGTTTTGGATGCAAATTTTGGGGATTGGGGGGCAAAATTTGTGTTTGGCCCTGGTTTTTGTGGAGTTAGCACCAGCTAAGTCTGGGTCATTGGTAAGTATAAAAAATATATAAATTACTATAAATTTTTTAACTTTACCTTGAAAAGCTCTTGAAAAATGAACATTTGTCTTGAAAAGTCCTTGAATTTCTAATAAATTGTGACATTATAGAATAATTCTAAAATAATAGCAGACTGAAATCGACGTGTAAAAAGAATCAAAATAATTAAAAACAATTACGGACCTAAAAACGCAAGTGACAAGAATAGGTCGAATTCACTTGGTGCAGTGCCGAATTGACTGGGGTTGTCGTGCTTATAGCATTTTCATATACACAAAAGTTGTCACGTCAGCTGTTTTTGTGTGCAGCCATTTATGTTTTGAATTCGTGTTACGTTTCGAATTTAATTTGAAAGGGCCAGTTAAACATGGGAAAGTGTGTGTTCAATATCTCATGGCTTGAAAACCCAGAATATAAAAACTGGTTACGCATTTGTGAAAGTGACAAATATAAAGCTAGATGTGCGATTTGTTTGAAGTCAATTGAGTTGGGCCGCATGGGCGAGAGTGCAATTAAATCGCACGCGAAAAGTGAAAAGCACAGAAAAACGCTAAAATTAATAGAAACATCAACACAAACAATTTCGTCTCTGGGGATTTTTAAATCGAATTCCAAGGATTCAGCTACGGTCTCATCACCAGTTACATCAGATGGAAGAACAGATTCGAGATTTGATGTTCAACAATCCAACCAGTCGTCAGGTTCATCCACGATAAACAGCTTTGTGGTTCCTACTGACTAGTCTTTGTAAGACTGTTAACCCGGGGCCCTCCTGGCCCTCACAGTCTTTGAGAGACCCGTTCAAATCTAGTCTGACTAAAAATGAAAGAAACTGACCGCATTTGGGTCGACTCAGTTCACGCTTCATATCGAAGACACAAATCACATAATCAACATTCTACTTGTCGTACTCAGCCCAAATATAATTTATTTACGTGTCTGCATCATTTTTTAACACAAACACAGCATCAAATTCAAGAAATGTTGAAAAATATCCGACTTCAACACGTCAAAAAACACCGATTTCAAAGATATACAAATTGTACTACACATGCGCACAGTATCTGTGCGCATGCGTAGTCCAATTTGTTTATCTTTGAAACGTGATGTTATTTTACGTGTTGAAGTCGGATATTTTTCAACATTTCTTGAATTTGATGCCGTGTTGCGTTAAAAAATGATGCAGACACGTAAATAAATTATGTTTGGGCTGAGTACGACAAGTAGAATGTTGATTATGTGATTTGTGTCTTCGATATGAAGCGTGAACTGAGTCGACCCAAATGCGATCAGTTTCTTTCATTTTTAGTCAGACTAGATTTGAACGGGTCTCTCAAAGACTGTGAGGGCCAGGAGGGCCCCGGGTCACAGTCTTACAAAGACTACCTACTGACGTGCTCTCAGCAGAAATACTTTGGACATTTTACACAGTCGCATCACATTCTTCTTACAGCTCAAATGAAAGTGTGGGGAAACTATTTAAATTAATGCTCCCTGACAGCGGCATAGCAAATAAATTTAGCTGTGGTGAAAGAAAATCAGCATATCTTTGTGTATTTGGCATTGCTGAACATTTGAAAAAAAAGTTGCTAGCAGAGGTTACTGGGCCATTTGTGATCCTTTTTGATGAAAGTCTTAATCATAAAATTCACCAAAAACAAATGGACATACATGTTAGATACAACTCCAATAAAAACCAAGTTGTAACAAGATTTTTAGGATCTACATTTATGGGACACGTATTATTTAAAAAAAAAAACCTCATATTTTATAGTCCTTGAAAATGGTCTGGATGTCCTTGAAAAGTCCTTTAAAAGGCCTTGAATTTCATCTGGTCCAATCTTGAAAATAGTTTGGATGTCCTTGAAAAGTCCTCAAAAAGTCCTTGAATTTTGTCTGGCCCAATCTGTATGAACCCTGGTCCCATTAGCAGCATATGGTGAAGAAGCGGATAATCGCTGCTCTGCAAGCCTCATTCACGGTCCTGCTGCCGCAGATTGCACAGCGCATCTTAGCAGCCCAGTAGTCGCAGGTTCTGGCATCAACAGTCTCCGTTAGTGAGCTGTCGAATGGTGCTGGGTTGGTCCAATCATTTGTATATTCAGATGGTGTTGACCATGTTTCAAATAGAACATTCAGATGGTGAGAGGGCTATAGAGGTTGATTCTCCATCCATCACAGAACGGCACATCAAGACTATGAAGTTTTATTCATAAGCTCTTCGAATCTTGTTCCATCTGAACAAAAGTCTGCGTTTGCTAGGCAAAAAACAGCTTAAGTACCGGGCGAAGATCTTCCTTTCCGAATCTTTTGGCTCAGGTGTTGAAGACTTTTGGTCCGATTAACAAAGCCTCCCTTGGCTTAGCAATGGTATAAGAAAGGCAATGATCTATTCCTTACGAATAGAAGATCGATAGCTCATAGGTAGGCTGAGACAGCTGTCTTGTTGAGAATAGAGCTGTTAGAAGAAGGAATAAGTGTCTTTTCCTACTCGGTGTTGTATTCCTAGGCGTCAGAGGTATTTAGTGCTCTTGTGGATGCCATAGTAGCCTTATGTACAGTTAGAGCGGTCTCTTCTTATACTTTAACGGCTACTAACGTTGTAAGTCTCCATTTAGTGAGCTGTCTAAAGCCACAGGATAACACAAAGATATCTGTTTTCACCGATATATGACTTCTTAGCTGTGTTAGCTATGCTGAGACCGCTAGCTTTTTGGAATAAGGCTGTTGGAAGGAAAGATTACATTTTCCTTCTCGGTGTAATATTCCTAGGCGTCACAGGCAATTTGTCCTATTGTTGTCGCCTTAGTTTGGCTTATGTCAGTTATGAGCGGTCTGTGTCTATATATCATTAGCGTCTAATGTTATAGTAGCCTTATATAATTTTACAGCTGTCTTTTTCTTATACATTGCGGCTAACGTTGTAAGCCTCCGTTTAGTGAGCTTTTCAAGGCTGCAGTTGAAACATATTTGTATTCATGGAGATGAAGACTAATAACTGCGTTAGCTAGCTGAGGTTACTGTCTCTGGAATTTTGGTCGTTAGAGCGGTCCGTATTCCTTACCTTGAGCGACTAATGTTGTAAGTCTCCATTTAGTGAGCTTTCAGGGTCGCAGTTTCACAGAGATATCTGTCATCACAGGATGGAGACTTATTAGCTATGCTATCTAATAGGAGACTGCTGTGTCTTTGGAATTAGGGCAGTTGAAAGGAAGGAAAGAGTATGTTATTTCCTTCACGTTATTGTATACTTAGACGTCTGGGGCTTTTTGTCATTTTGTTAACGCCTTATAAGAATCAAGTGAGGCCCTTTTTTTCCCATAAATTGGGTGACTAATGTTTTAAGTCTCCATCAAGTGAGCTGTCTAAAGTTGCAAAAATTACACTGAGATATCTGTCTTCACGGAGATGAAGTCTTCTAAGCGTCATTAGCTAGGCTGAGACCGCTGTCTTTTGGGATTAGAACCACTAAAGGAAAAGAGTGCTTTTTCCTTCTCTGTGTTGTTTTCTTAAGTGTCAAAGATTTTAGTCTTATTGTTGACACCTTAGTAGCCTAGCTAGAACTATGAGTGGTGTTTTATCCCTGTCATTAGTGGCTAGCATTGTAAGGCTCCTTGGTGAGCTTCTTGGACTGCAGTTATCAGCCATTTAATTGTCTTCACGAATAGAAAGACCTTTAGCTGCTTCAGCCAGGCTGAGACCACTGTCCTATCGGACAAGGTACCATTACATGAGAAGAGTTTGTTCTCTCCTTAGCTGTATTGTTTTTATGTCAGTTGTCTGAGGCTTTTAGCCCTATTGATAATGCCATATTAACCTAGTGTGATTAATGAGCGTTCTTTTGAATGCCCATTGTTAACTCCTTTTCAGGATTATATTACTGCTATAATTGGTATGAGGCGCAAGGAGTTCATCTTGGTTTCTTATGATCGGGTGGCGGAACATAGTTTTCGTCTCCCGCTTTCATTTTTATACGTCCGTCATTTTTGACGGACGTATTATGTCATGGCGTCCATCCATCCATAAACAATTTTTGTGTCGCCTACTCCACCAAAAGTTTACATGGCTACATTGTTCAAACTTAGCACACATGTTGATCAGTAATTGCCGTTGTGCATGTGACAAGTGCAGGTAACTCCATTTTGTATTTCCAGAGTTATGCCCCTTTTAGTACTTAAAACATTACGGTATTGTGTTGCCTTCTCCTTCAACATTTTGCATGCTATATTGTTCAAACTTTGCACACATGGTGATTACCAATTGCCGTTGTGCATGTGACAAGAACAGGTAGCTCTGTTTTGTATTTCCAGAGTTATGCCCTCTTTTAGTACTTGAAACATCACTATTGTGTCGCCTACTCCAACATTTTACTTGCTTTATTATTCAAACTTGGCACCCATGTTGATCACCAATTGCCATTGTGCATGTGACAAGAGCAGGTAACTCTGTCAATGAATGGATGCTACCATTGTAAACAGCGAGGAGAATCTTCTACAGCAGCCTGGTTTTTATTTTGTGAAGACCTCAGATTGAGTAATATGAAAATGTGAAAACAGGTGAATTACCCTTTACCCCAGACAGGGCAGGGGAATGGGCAATGATTGGAGGGGGGGACAGACATAGTCGAGTCAACAAAAATTTCAAACTTTACCCCAGAGAAACTTGTGCATGTTCCAATTTTGACGGGTGTATGTTGCCCCACTAGGCAGTGCTCTTGTTATCAAATCTAATGTTGTAGATTATATTTCCACTTGATGATTGGATATTATGTCTACATGGTCTATTTTTTGTCGACATGGTATACTCTCTTGATTTCAAGGGATATGTCGACACTATTTCAGTGGGTATATTCCTTGCAATGTTCATCACACGCCCCCTCCCCCCCCCTCCCCCCCCCCCCCCCCCCGCCCCCCCCCCCCCCCCCCCCTGTCCTTAGTGGCATTATGGAGTCGGTCAGACATGAGGGAGCCATATGGTTTCTATACTATTCTAGATAGCTAATACTAAAGAATTACGAGTCGCGCCAGGCTTGTGTGATTATGCTTGCTTTGGCTAACTACAGGTTTTTTAGCTGTATTACTCTTTATTGAGAATAGCAGCAGCAGTATAGCTTGGGAATGTAGCGTGAAGTTTTTTTTTCATATAAAAAGGAATTTGTCACTATTCCAAGCCTTAATATTACTGCACTGGCCTTACTTATCTAGCGATTCAAGTATTGCGGGTGAGGGAGGGTTTGATATGAATTATCCCCCCCCCCCCCCCTGTCCATATGTTAAGTGGCATTTACAGGGCAGGATGCAGTGCTCTTCCTGTAAGCCTCCTATGCATTCAATGATATGCTTGTCTTTCATTGCTCTTTGATTGGCGGGCGGGTTGTGGTCTAACGGCGACATCAGGGGCCCAGCCACTCCAGTTGGTTTGCTTCCTGTGATTGATCGTTCATAAGTGAAATATGAGCATATGATTCCTGAACAGTAACTGTTCTGGGATTCAAAATTCTTTCATGAATACATTCGGGTGATATTAGTAGCCTTCATGTTCCTGTGTGTCAGGCATGTCGGTTATCTGGGTGACGTTCTCCAAATGTGGCAATTAGTCTGCTCTGAGTAGTTATGCTCAGAGCTGTCTGCTTTTCTTACGACGTATGAGTCTGTTCCTCAGGTTAATCGCATTAATGTCGTTTTATTCCTTCAGTTTCCTGGTTGGTTTTTGTATGCCTAGGTCACGCCTTCGATACAGGCTGTATTCAAATGAGGGTACAGTTGGGATTCTGTTGATTGTGTGCATAATATGTGTATATTATTGGGCAGACGTATTACGGAATAGATTCTCTTAGTCTGGCTCTGCATTAGTATAGAGCTTATAAGAATTTTGGGGCTAGTTGGATCAGTTATGGAGTTTTCAACAAGCCGTCTGTGCATGCATTCTCTGGTTTTGGCTTCATTATTCGGAGTGGTATATTCTTTCTCTGAACAGTCATTGGTTTTAACGGACAGAGGGAACAATGATTTATTTGGGGATGGTCCGTGACGGGTTTTTTAATCGTATCATGTTCCATGTTCTGAATCCAGTTTTCAACCATAAGTGGTACACGAGGCATATTCCTACTCTCTTATAATTGTTCAGTTACAATTTGAAGGTTCATTATTGGAATTAATTGTACACCTGAGCATGGTTGCCTGTGTGTTGGCTAAGAAGCCTATATGTTCTATTAGTTAACTTTCCATTGGGATTCAATTGGACAAGTTTAAGGTTGTACATATTTATATCACCAGCTTTCGACCTATCTACATATTCCGGATGTGGCACACGTTTTGAAGCTTGCAATTTTAATAGCCTGGATCGACACGATATAGACTTCGCTACTGATGTGGCGTTAAGCACCAGTAAATTAATAATATATTAATAATAATTAATTGCTGGGTACCTTTTAGATGAATATATATATTATTCGGTACCGCTTTTTTAAAGTTTCCAGACTGCTCCCCTCTTTGGTTTGAAGATTATTACTTAAAAAAAAAAAACAGGGAGGGGGGAGGTGTTTTCCTCTTTACCTCTTCAGGCCTTTTAATAAGTGTTTAACTATGAGTTAAGGTGTTGTCTGTAGATTATTCTGATCTTATGTACAGCTTGTTACATTATATATGGCGTGTGTTTGTGAGCGTTAGTCTCTCACTCTCTGACATCCATTTTAAGTGTCTTATTCCGGACTAGTCTTAAAGTTGGAGGCTAGTTACACAAATTTAGCGAAATTATTTATGCTAAGTAATAGGGAATTACTTGGATATTGTTCCTTATTTTGGGGGGTATGTCTTCTCTATTGCTGTATTAAATTTTTAATCTCCTTTTCACTTTGGGAGCTCTATTCAGGCTAAGGAGCTGTATTTTGGTCTGCTATTTCTTTAAGTCCTAGGCCCTCCGCCTTTTTACGATTCAGCTAAGTCTGGGCCATTGGTTTTAGTATTAAAATATGATAAATGTTAAGTAATTTGTATATTTTTTATACTTACCAATGGCCCAGACGGGATGGCCCTCCCATGAGAGGGCACTCATACCTCCCCGCTGAGTTATCACTTCAGTAGGCACAAGTAGGAAGAATGATGTTGGCGCCAATTCCTGTTTCTTCCTTGGTACAGCGCATGTGCAAGTACTGAAAGTATGGAGGGCCAGATAGGACTTTTAATTTTTGGTATTGTATGCAAATTTTGGGGATTGGGGGGTTCAAAATTTGTGTTTGGTCCTTAATAATATTGAGGTTGCACCAGCTAAGTCTGGGCCATTGGTAAGTATAAAAAATAGACAAATTACTTAATATTTATCATTTTTCAAGTTTAGGAACAGATTGGTTTCTAGGTCAAAGAAACGTTTTGAAAATGCCCTATTTTTTTACCATATTGGAAATCCCTGGAAAACTGGGCATTATTTTTATAGCCCCTGGTGCATGGCGATTGGAAATGAATTTCAGGCAATAACTTATGTTCTACATAACGCTTCACCAAACTTACAGGGTAAGAAGTAGAAGAGACCTATTGATTTTCAGATTTATCAATGAAAGGTCAAGATCATTGATACAGAAATAACGCTTTGGTTTCTGAGTGTTAACAATAGTTCTATTTATCATAACTCAACTAAACATGCAAAAAGTAATTGCATATAAGATGATATAAGAAGAGACAGACCCAATTGATTTTGTAGTTGGTTGCTGCAAGCTGTACCCATATAAGAGGAAGCATGTTCTGAATTTTTCTAATTATGCCCCGACCGATCTGGTCGGAGGGGGTATCTAGTAGAGAGCTGCGTCTGTTCGTTTATACGTTCGTAAGTTCATACCTTGTGTACATTCGTAACACAAATGTGTCCTTCCAACATATTTGCACTGTAGGACTGTCATGTTGCAGTCTTGATTAGCCATTGTACAGAAATATGTGACCTTGAACACCAGTAAATAAATAAATAAGGCCTAAAAAACTTTAAAATTTGTTTCTCAGGCCCTCCTGCGTGGTCCTTTTGGCTGTCGCATGCTCTCTTTTTATAACGAATGCAAACTTAAAAAAATAAAAATTAAATGGTTCATATATGATATTTTACCCAAGTTAATAAAATTGATAACTTTGTCCCTTGAACACAACAAGGCTTTGCAATGCTTTAGCATTGCAAAGCCTTCTTGCACTCAAGGGACGAAATACACCACAACCCACGCTATTCTGTAGATTACGAGGCCTAAAACATAAAACAAACCAAGATCATGAACTTTTTATGGCAAAGAAATAATTACAAAAAATAAAAAAACTCCCGCCCACATGCAGTTTTACAAAAAAATGGCCTGAGAAACAGAAGATCTACTTTATGGGGCCTAATAGTGAATTATCTTGCCAGTGATTTCTGAGCTGTTGATAGAAATCACTGTTGAGTCATTCGACAGTGATGTGGAAATTTTAGAATGTTACCTATCCTCTAAGGGTTAATGCTCGAAATTACATTTTTCAGTGAAACATGGTCAGTAATTATTCAACTGTATTGAAATTTCTGCACTATATAACCATTGCATTTTCTTTTATTTAGCAATCAAGAAAAAATCTTGAAAGCGAAATTGACTCCTTACAGAAAGAGAAAGATGACTTATCTGTAGCATTGGTAAATGCTAAAACTAACAGTGGTGCAAGCAAGTAAGTTTTACTATCTTTATCCCAATGCACTCTGATGTTGAAATGAGAAATTTCAAGCCACAAATGTTTCCCATAAAGCGACCAGAAATTTAACCAATTCAGTCTTATTTGACATAGCTTTGTCAAACAAGACTGAATTGGTTAAATTCCAAGTTTCTTTATGGGAAAAATGTGCTGCTTCAAGTTTTGGTATTTTGACACCTTTGTGTGCCGAGTTAAGTTAATGTATTACATTCTTGTCACATGATGCTGGAAGGTGTATTTTAGGGCTCTACACTTTTTCAGAAAAAAATGTTGATAGGCATTGTTGTTCACTAGTAGTGTGTGAGTGTGGGTGGGGCGTGGGGGGACTGGGTATTAATATTAAGACTCTATATATATATTATATATGTGGGCAGGAATTTTGTGGGAATCACTACCAACTTGCCTTGTAGATTGTGATATTAGAAAATGTTTTCAGTTGTGTTGTAGGTTTATTAAAACAAATCATCAGAATCATACAGAATTTTCTTAACTTTTTATCAAACTAAAATGGAAATGTTCAACTTAACTGCAAAATATAAGATTTCTTCCTGTTCTTTTTTTTCCCTTTCAAAACAGATCTGAGAGATCTTGATTGGAATGAGCAATTCTAAATAAGGAGTAGACTGTAGGTCAGGTATGTTTCCAACCTACTCACAGTTGTTTACTATTGGCATGCCAAAATGCCATTAGTGTTTGGATCCAAACTTGGAGTTGATTAAATGTTTCCCAAAAGAAAACCTTTTGGGACACAGAAAATGTGGTCAAAAGTACCAGATTTTGACCAAAAATGCATCTGTTAGTTGATAGATTTATTTAATCTTATTTGTTATACAAGGATTGGTGAACAAGTTATGTAACTTATATTAACGCCTCTCTTTGGCTCAATGGCGTAGGTGTGTGAGATGACCTTCATAGTGGCAACTTCGTGGCCCTCCTCTCGAATACTACGAAGGGATCTTTAGCCTGCATGGAGTGTGTCTCTCTCTGCACAGAGGACAGCCATTTTACGTCCCCCAATAGGACGGTACGTTGTGACAGCATCAACCCCACAATTGATGCTGACAGAGAGTGTTTGGACACCTCGAGAACTTTCTCCGATCGGAGATCGATCCCGGGACCTCTGGCATGAGAGACCAGCACACTTATCCACTCGGCCACCACTCTCCCAGTATGTTGGTGGATGAATCCTTCCATCCTCTTTTCAAGAGATGTATGTTGGTGGATGAATCCTTCCTAGTTGATAGATGCTGTTGCGTTCCTTATCCTGCTTATGCCAGGCACTGTAAGTTCATTTTCTAAACCTCATATGTAGGGACATATTATTGTCAGCTTCTGTTTTATGATTTTGAAATATTACTTGATGTTGCTTGAATACTGTATGACTATACCTTTATTACAGTGTGTGGAGAGTGTATTATCACTAAATCACCCGCAGAGTGGAGATTCCACTCAAGTAATAATCGCAAATTTGTTGCAAAGCATAAGAAGCACAAGCAAACTTCCAGCCAATGGACCTCTGGGTTGTACTCAGAGGTCCATTGGCTGAAACATTGCTTGTGTTTTTGTCCACATGTACAGAATTTGAAAATAATACTTTGGGTGTCAGCTCCACTCTCTTGGTGATTTAATTACAATCCACTCTCCACATACTGTATATCAGACGTTGGTCCTACTTGCTGCGATTTTGATATTTTCATCATCGCTGAATTTTGTCATTGGTAGGAATCGCCATTTCTGTCCCATTGTCCATGGCTTGAAGAAATCGGCCCACTGCTGATGCAATAAAGATACCACATACTTTGTAACATTTTGTGTTTTTGTTGATTCCTCTTTTCAAGAGATGTATATTGGTGGACGAATCCTTCAGAGGCTAATCAGTGAGCAAGTCATCTTATGACCTGTTAACATTTTCTTTGCCATGAGTGCTTAAAAACTTCAAGACTCAAATCTTGTAATGAGAATTCAGTAATTGCATGAGCACATTTACAATGTCCCGACATGGAGAAAATGTCACAACCTTGCTTACTTCCTCTTTTCTGCTGTATTAAGTTAGCAACATTTGATCTGTTTTACAAAACTTTTCTTTCAGCTATTATGTCGTCTTTTTTGTTTTGGCTTCATTGAAACTTTCATCATTATGTGGATGTTAAAGAGAAAGAACATAAAAAAAAGTTCTGGCATTAACATAGCATTAAAAAAAAATATGGCATTATTACCTTCTACTTGTTACATCAGTTATCAGTGCATACCTTGTTGAAGTGTATGTCACTATCTTGATCACTTGTTTACAGGATCATTACAAATTCATTTATATATAAAATAAACGTATAGCGTTTTCAAGTAAAAAATTTATTCTACGAGTAGGATTAAGAATGAAACCACCGAGCCTCTGGCGAGTTGGTTTCATTCTTAATTCTACTCAAAGAATAAATTTTTTACTTGAAAACGCTATACATTTATTTTGTATTTTGTTTATCCCATAAATCTTTTACAGGGCAGTTGTGGTGAAATCGTGCTGTTATTCGCTACAAAACATAGCGAGAAGTGAGGAGCACATAGGTCCAATTCGAAGACAAGCAAAATTGCCCAAAATAAAAAAGGTGCAGTGATACATTTCTGTCTAAAAATAATTCCCCTACAAACCTGAGCTAAACTTGCAAAAATACTTTTTTAAATGAACAATGTGTAGTGTTTTGTACTGGTATTGTGAATACTTTCAAACAGGTTTAAAGAAAATAACAATTGATCTGTTAATTATACTAAATGAATGCAGTAGAGGGCAGAGGTCAACAAGTCCATCTCTGCTGTAGGAATAAATTCTTTCAATGTTAAACCTATGGGGAAAATTTATCACCCTACTAGGTAAATGAAGCAAAAATTTATCCATGACATTTATTGTTCGAATAAACAGACATTTATGGAATAAATGTTCAGTTAGCAAACACTGGGGATTCTGTTCCTGCATATATACTTGTAGGTTATCTGTAATACCTCGCTACTTTTACAAATCAGTGACCACACAAGCATTTTACCTAAAATTATATTATTGCAAACTGTATAGTACACGCTAGCATTTGTAAAGAATTTTGACAATCACCAAGGCTTTGGCAAATCGCCAGGAATATTAACATTAAAAATCGCACCCAAAAATTATTTTAAGGAAATTTGGCAACATTTCTGGTGAAAGAATTCAAAACTTCCAAAGCAAAAGGTAAAAGTTTTTTGGGGTGATATTTTACCACGGCATTTGTTTTAATGACACAAATTTGTACAGTTGGCAGGCTTGCTTATGTCTGATGTAAAAGTTTGATGAAGTTCTGTCATACCCTAGCATAAGGTCAGTTTCAACTTCCGAAACATATGCAGAATTACTTGCCTCAATTTGTGAAGAGCATTATTAACTTGTGTAGATGCAATAACTTCAGGGGATGAGAGAAATATATTTGGCCAGAATTTTAATGTCTGCTATTAATTTTGTGTGATGTGATGGAATGTCTTTCATATCTGAAATCCCATCCTATTTTTTTTTTTATCAACTTTTCATTAGAGTAAGTGAACAAAGAAGGAAAAGATTACAAGAACTGGAACAAAATCTGGCAGACCTAAAGAAAAAACTGACTGAGCAATCCAAGATTGTGAAACTGAAAGAACAGACTGATAAACAAGTGTCCAGACTCAATTCTGACATACAGGTACTAAAAAGACATTTTATTGTTAGATCATTTGAATAAGGAAAATATTTACATATTTTTTTTTCTTGTAACTACTTTTTGTATTTATTTTCCTATTTTTTGTTTGTGCATGGTGAATGGCAAAGTGAAATTGGCAATGGGCTGAAACATATTGTCAAGTTGGTGCAATATATACTTTTTGTATTTCATGGAGAAAGTAGCCAGAATTAGCATTTTGTATAGTGCATCAAAATCTCTTCTTTGTATACAGTTAAAATTAGAAGTCCTGTCTTGAAATGCGCACAAATAGCATGTCAATCTGCATGTTAATCTATGCATTATGACCATAGTAATGCTATCAAATTCTGTACCATGCTTTGGATGCCATTCGAAATGGCAATTGTGCACAATTCCTATGCGCAATTCCTATGCGCAATTAAGCCTAGATAAGCGCACAGTTCATGACAGGACTTCTAGTTTTAACTGTAGCTCATATAGCATTTTGCATAGCTCATAAAAATATATTTAATCTGTTTGCTTAACTCACATTTCAGACAGAATGAATAAGTTTTTCTGAAATAACTAAATTTTTGTACAGAAAGATTTTGCTCCCTCATTAAAATGAACTCGGAATGTTAAAAATATATTATAAATTTTGTAATTTCATTTCTCCAGTATTCATTTGCCTTTCTGTCTGTTTTGTTTGTCCAGATAATAATTACACAACCACTGAACATTGACCTAATTTTTATGGGAATATGTATGAGGAATATATCATGCTTTGCTCATAATATCAATGGCCAAAGCCCAAATGCAGTAAACTGTCAAAGGTCAAATATACCAGGAAGATCCTGAAACTCCTTGAAATAGGAACTCATTCAAGTACAAGAACCCTTTAGCTCATTGATCTCTGAAAGACAGGATTCAATTGGTTAAATTTCTTGTTGCATTGTGTGAAAATTTACAGCTGCTTGGAATTTATTATTTTGACATACATGTCAGTCTGTCAATTTTGAAATATATTGGCATACAAATAATAATGATGCTTTTATTTTTCAACCCAGGCACATGGTTTTTAAAGTCAGGCCTTGCCCTACAGCCCACGCAAACATGATCCCAGGGGGACAAAAAAACCTGTGCAAATTGATCAATTCCCAGAATGAAAGATTGTCAAATGACTCATGAGACCACAGTTCTTTACCGCTGGTCAGTGACAACGTAATTGCATCGAAATTTGAAAACATTTGAATTTTATTCAACCTCACTTAAACTGTGCATCATTGTTTAACCCAAATTTATGCAAATTTCTCAATTAAATAAAATAAACCATTCTGTATTGTATGTTCTGGAAAATCCAAAGCATTTCTTATAGTTTCCACTGCACATGTGCTGAATGAATTACCACAAGACAGATATAATCAAACGAGTGAAATGAACAGGAATAAACTTTCCAGCACATTAATCTAGAAATAGCAACTTAAGGTTGGCTGTAAGTATCTGTTCACAACCACGACTGGTGAAGACTCTTGTGCATGTACAATTTCAACAGTAACCTGTGTCTGCATGCTCAAAATTTGTGAGCTGCCCAGTTTTTAGTATCCAGCTTTTCGAAACCAGAAATGTGATGACATGCAAGCACAATTGCACACCTCAAAATCGAAGGTATGCAGTGAGCAGAAGGTTAAACTATGCAGTTACCTGTTGTTTGGCTTTTCATGGCACTATCTGGTGTCGTCATGACCCTCCCTGAGTATTCAAGACCATTCCACCCTCGGTCAGCATCAATTGTGGGGCTGATGCTGTCACAGCATACCATCCTATTGGGTGAGGACGTAAAATGGCTGTCCTCTGTGCAGAAAGAGAGACTAGGGAGTTGCCAGTGTGAAGTTCATCCCACTCACCTGTGCCAATTGGGCCAAGGAGAGGCGTTGATATAAGTTGCATAACTTGCTCACCAATCCTTGTAAAACAAAGAGGCTTAAAAAAGGATAAATAAAAAAAAAAGAACATTCCAACATTACTTCTCTCATAACACTGCTATAAATGCTTCCTTATTTTTAGCTTAACTTGACATAGTCAAGATAAGCTATTGCCATCACGCGTGCGGAAGTCTGTTAGTCTGTGAGTCAGTTCACATTTTCCTTTAGCACGGGCTACACCCCGCAGTTCTTGTCTGATCGTCTCGAAATTTCATATGCAGGTTTGGGGTCATGTCTAGATGAGAATGTCCCCTTTTGGTCGCGATCGGGCAACCGGTATGGCTGCCTGAGCCCAAAACCTGAAAACCATTAGCACAGTCTACAGGTCGTATTTATGAAGGGATTTCATTGTAACGTGGTAGGATGCCTCTGTATAATGCCTAGATGAGAACGTCCCCTTTTGGGCATGATCCGTCAACCGTGATGGCTGCCCAAGACCGAAACCCAAAAACTTTTAGCACAGTCTGCAGGTCATGTTTAATATGGTGGGATTTGATTGTAACTTGGTAGGATGACTCCTTATGATGTCTAGATGAGAATTTACCCATTTGGGCATGATCTGCCAACCGTGATGACTGCCCAAGCCCAAAACCCGAAAACCTTTAGTACAGTCTACAAGTCATATTTATTGAGGAATTTCATTGTAAGTTGGTGGGTTGACTTCATATATTGTCTGGATGAGAAGGTCCCCTTTTGGACGTGATTGGGCAACTGTGACGGCTACAGGGGCCCGAAGCCCGAAAACCTTTAGCACAGCCTGCAGGTCATATTTATGAAGGGATTTCATTGTAACTTGGTAGGATGACTCCAAATAATGTCTAGATGAGAACCTCCCATTTTGATCGCGATTATTCAGCCTTGATTGGTGCCCGAGCCCAAAAACCTTTAGCATAGGCAAAAGGTCATATTTATGGAAGGATTTCATTGTAACCTGTTAGGTTGACTCCATATAATGCCTAGATGATGACATCCCCTTTTGGTTGCGATTGGTCAACTGTGATGGCTGCAGGTGCCTGAAGCCCAAAATCGTTGAGCACAGTCTACAGGTCATATTTATTAAGGGATTTCATTGTAACTTCGTAGGATCACTCCAGATGATGCCCAGATAAGATTGTCCCCTTTGGTTGCGATAATTCAACCAGGAGGGCTGCCTGAGCCCGAAGCCCAAAAACCTTTAGCACAGTCTACGTACAGGTCATATTTATGAAGGGATTTCATTGTAACTTGGTAGGTTGACTTCATATAATGTCTAGATGAGAATGTCCTCTTTTGGACGCAATTGGGAAATGGACGGCTACAGGGGCCCAAAGCCCGAAAACCTTTAGCACAGTCTACAGGTCATATTTATGGAGGGATTTCATTGTAACTTGGTAGGTTGACTTCATATAATGTCTAGATGAGAATGTCCTCTTTTGGACACGATTGGGCAACTGTGACGGCTACAGGGGCCCGAAAACCTTTAGAACATTCTACAGGTCATAATTATGAAGGGATTTCATTGTAGCTTGGTAGGATGACTCCAAATAATGTCTAGATGAGAACGTCCCCTTTTGGTCGTGATCATTCAGCCTTTATGGCTGCCCGAGCCCAAAGACCTTTAGCATAGTCTATAGGTCATATTTATGGAAGGATTTCATTGTAACCTGTTAGGTTGACTCCATAGAATGCCTAGATGATGACATCCCCTTTTGGTCGTGATTGGCCAACTGTGATGGCTACAGGTGCCCGAAGCCCGAAAATCTTGAGCACCGTCTGCAGGTCATATTTATGAAGGGATTTCATTGTAACTTTGTAGGATCACTCCAGATGATGCCCAGATGAGAATGTCCCCTTTTGGTTGCGATCATTCAACCATTATGGCTGCCCGAGCCCGAAGCCTGAATACCGTTAGCACAGTCTACAGGTCATATTTATGAAAGGATTTCATTGTAACTTGGTAGGTTGACTTCATATAATGTCTAGATGAGAACGTCCCCTTTTGGACACAATTGGGCAACTGTGACGGCTACATGGGCCCGAAGCTCGAAAACCTTTAGAACAGTCTACTGGTCATAATTATGAAGGGATTTCATTGTAGCTTGGTAGGATGACTCCAAATAATGTCTAGATGAGAATGTCCCCTTTTGATCGCGATCATTCAGCCTTGATGGCTTCCCGAGCCCGAGACCCCAAAATCTTTAGCATAGTCTATAGGTCATATTTATGGAAGGATTTCATTGTAACCTGTTAGTTTGACTCCATATAATGCCTAGATGATGACATCCCCTTTTGGTCGTGATTGGTCAACTGTGACGGCTTCAGGGGCCCGAAGCCCAAAAACCTTGAGCACAGTCTACAGGTCATATTTATGAAGGAATTTCATTGTAACTTCGTAGGATCACTCCAGATGATGCCCAGATGAGAATGTCCCCTTTTGGTTGCGATCATTCAACCATGATGTCTTCCCGAGCCCAAAGCCCAAAAACCTTTAGCACAGTCTACAGGTCATATTTATGAAGGGATTTCATTGTAACTTGGTAGGTTGACTTCATATAATGTCTAGATGAGAACGTCCCCTTTGGACGCAATTGGGAAACTGACGGCTACAGGGGCCTGAAGCCCGAAAACCTTTAGCACAGTCTACAGGCCATATTTATGAAGGGATTTCAATGTAACTTGATAGGATGACTCGTTTTGGAATAATTTCACTGTAACTTGGTAACTTTCGTTAATATACGTTAACTGTGAGGGCCACATACATTAACTGTGAGGTCATATTAACCCACCCCTCAGCTCTTTAGTACAGTGTACACCTCATATTATTTTTTTCAAAAACATAGCATACAGGGACGAGAAATGAACATATTCCCAATTATCACAATTCTTGTCTTATTTCATAATCCTTTCATAAACATTGAACATTATCCTTTTCATCAAATACAACACACAAGTTAAGCTACAGTGTCATTGACACTTTCATTTATCAAACATCTTTATCAGGATAATTTACAAGTTTTTTCAGAATGAGGTTCTGGGGTCATATTTAGGAGTATCATGTCTCATAGTTCTCCCAGGTTTTAACACCATTGTTAATGGAGATATGGCCCTGCAAAGCTTTGAGATTTGATTTGATTTCATATCTTAAGTTGGTATTCAGTTCGATTCAAAGTTGGCTGCCCGATTCATTCCCTCTTGAATCTTTTTCAGAGGAATGTAGCTCGGTATCAGTCAACTGCGGCATCTCACAAAGCATATAGCTCAGATGAAAATTGAACATGAATAATGTTGTGTAATAATGAGTGTAACTTCTGCTACATTAATATTAACATAAATAACATCTGTACTCATGCCACCAACCATGCTAATCCTAGTATCACATGTCCCTACCACTGTTAAATGCAAATGTATAAAGTTTCCAAACAATGTTGAACTATAATCCTTACAAGGTAATATTCCAACATCATCATCAAGGCATGCCTTGATTATGCATTTAGATTATTTCATCAGATGGGACTTGAGTCTTCACAGTCAGAATAAATCAGGGTTATAGCACCCCCCCCCCTATTGGTAATCTTCAAGATGCCATTTGTTTCAAGGCTTGATTCGATTCCAAATAACAGACATGATTCAATTTGAGATTCGATTTGAATTGGAAATGTGTGTTTTGCAGGACCCCAAATGGAGAAAATATTCAATGTCTTCCCAAACCATTTCTTCAGTTGTTTTCAGGTTGAGCTGAAAGGGTTATGGGATTATCTTGATCGATTAATCATGTGGATTAACCTTGATTAACCAATTAATCACTTGTCTGAATATATATCTGAATAATTGCCATACTGTTGATGATTTACAGCACGAGCCCTTTACCCAACATAACAAACAAAACCGACTAGGCATATATACAAAAATCTCTGTTCAGATTTATTATGTTTTCAATTTTTGTCGAAAAAACCATAGCTTATGACCCCTCATTGGAACGAGCTTGTTGAGCTCATTCCAATAAGCTGTCATGAGCTACGTTTTGAGACAAAAGTTGAAAATTTTTAATAATTTATGAATTTATTTTGCAAGTATCGTCTGCTTCCCACAATGGGAAGTGGGTTAAGAATGACCATTTCCAGCTACTGATACAGTATGATGATCATGCAAGTAAACAAGTATGTTAGCAAGTAACTTACTTGCTTTACTCTATCTCATATAATTGATGTGAGTCAGTGTGACAGTGTTTGCCTGTTTTGGAGCAAGTTTGTTCCTTTGTTAACCCATATAATACTATAGTTCAAAAGTAACAGTTAATCAATCAATTACTCTTTGGAGTTTGATCAATCAACAGCTCTACTTTCAGATATGGCATAAGAAGAACATCTTTGTTCCAATCAAATTCCTTGTATTATGTGTGTGGGTGGGGTGGACGTGGGGGTGCTGAGGTACTGTGTACTCAGGTGTACTGCGCATTGATGGTGCACTTGTCTTCAACCAATGCTAACCCTGCTTGAGTGGAGTTAGTATGTCTGACAGTTGCATGTCATTGCTCGGTGGTTTTCTTTGAGTACTTCAGCAGTACCCTGGCTGTTGAAAGTGTCATTAAACCCCAATAAATAAATAGGGTGGATGGTACAGTGGTACCCTGTTAATTTAAGAATAGTCACTTTGCCAGAGAAAAGTTAATTAACAGGAGTATACAGTTAACAGGAATTGTAATTTTCATATCTTCAAGTTATAAGCTGAGTATTTATATTATATTCTTTATTCCATTCTCACTGAGCTCTTGTCAAATGAAATATAATAGATTTAATGCCTATACTAGATGTCTTGAGGCCAAAAATGTCTATAAATATGTAAGTTATATAGAATTAACAGGGTTATTCAATTAAAAGAAAAACAATTAAGTGGGCTCAACTTTACATTTAATCACCGGCTAATTGTCCAACATGTTCTCACAAAACTAGTGATGAGCCGATTATCGGTACGGGTTATCAGTATCGTCCGATAAATGGCATATCGGCAGGGTATTGGTATTGGCAAAAAACACCAATTCTGCCGATATTGGCAGCCAATATGTCTTTTTTTTTCAAATCAAGTTCTCAAGCCAATCACTGATGATCTCAACTAAATAGTAGTGGTTACTCAGGTTAGGGGTGGCTGGGTGCAAGGTTTAAACAGATATTTACCAATTACCACGTGGGGCTCCTAAAACTACAGGTAACAACAGATCTGACGGTGACAGCCAATCCTGAAATAATATTTACAAACAGAAACAAACACATGGGACATCAAGTCGTGGGTGTGGTTAATTACAACTGGAGTAATCGGACTTCGGAACATTCAGTACAGGATTTACTGTTCCGGTATTCTGTGTGAGAACATTTGGTGGCCTCATGCAGATCGCTCTTGGTAAAGAGGTAAAGATAACTCAAACTGCCGGTGAATTTGGAGAAAATAATTGGAAAATAAAATGTGTAGATTAAATATTTGTGTTGGTTATTTAACTTATTTTGAAAAAACCCTACGCCCATTTTCGGCTTACTTTTTGAGTGAATGTATGCAGGTATGCTGATTGGAAGACGGAAGTAAAAATAGGCTCCCACTTTTACTGGTACCCAATGACATGTTTCCGAGTTCAATTAGTTTACTCCACTAAGTCCACGATTCCATGTTTTATTTTTAGCATGCCACTACCCTCATCTGGAAATCATGTGAGTTTGTTAACTGTTATTGTTTATAGACATTCATTTCAAATTTCTTTAGTCTGTTTGATTCATTGTTTCCCACAATTCTATTTAATTTTGAATGGGAAACATGCTCAATGGATTAAAGCAGGGATGTGTAACTGACTTACTCTGATGTTCATGCCTAAATGGATACAAATTCATCATACAAAAGTGGTATGTTTAAATTGTTTGTCGAAATTCGAAATTGTATTGTCTGTGGATAATGATATTGATACATTACACATGCACGTTATGCTGAGATCCACCCGGGACATGTGTCGAGTCACTCTGACTGCTGAACAACGCCATGTCTCGTTTGTCCTGTCTGAATGTCATTATACACAAGCTTGTATCACCACGAAAACTAATATTGGTATCTGTCCGATATTGAATTGAAATATCGGATATCGTAAATACAAATAACACTTATATCGGCTCATCACTACACAAAACACAGACCTAAGTTTCATGTTTTACATATAACACCTTCATTAAGAGGGGGGGTGCAACACTCACCCCATTCCAAAAGGATTGGTAATTGGGGAAACATTGTTAAAAATTTATCCCAACCTCAGCTTTTTGATATCTTCTGTCTGGTAAATAATGACTGACTGATTATTTTTAAAAACCTGTTGACCCTTTACCCGATGAATCGGCTGCATCTGCTGCATAATCTATAAATAGAGCAGTTAAAAAAATTTTTTTTAAGAAAACTATTATGTTACCCCTTATTGTATCTAACAATCATAAAGACTTTGGCCTGAGAACCACGAGAACGGTACGTATCACATAATGTGTTCCAATTCCGTATCACATAGACAACTCATTCTGATTCTGTATCATACAGACGACTCGTTTCCAGGAACACGACGGCTATCATAATAGGCGCTTGAATACATTCTGTGTGCATTTCAGTGATCGACTCAGCTGATCACTTACAAAACAAAATCACTTACAGTTAGCAACAGAACTATTAATAGCCAATGCCTCCCACCCCCCACAATAAAAAGAAACTGAACAATTCAATATCACACACTCGTAAATTCAAGCGTATCATCATAGGAAGTGGCATTGAGAGTGAAAAATTGAGAAAACAATTTTGAAAATTGCGGTGACAGCGTGACTCATTGTTAGAGTGCATAACAATATAGTTCCATAAAATTTTGGATTTTTAAAACGTTTTCTCGCCAAACATTGTCCCAAAACTGTATTAATAATTTAAGATTTAATCTTTTTATGTGACAGAATTGTTAGATAAATGAATTATCATGATAATGTGCATGTCCTGTGATTTGCATCAAATTCACGGTGCGTCCAAAAATGGGATCACAACTTGTCGGCAAAGCCGCCTCGTTGAGATTCCATTCTGGACACCACCTCGAATCTGATACAAATCGCAGGACATGCGCATTATCATGATAATCTGTATAGAACGAGCTTGTTCCAGCGAGGAGTCACATATGGGTTTTGTTGAAATTTTTTGAAAATTTGATAAAAAATAAATTTAGATTTTTTGTATGTTGGGTAAAGGATTAAAACTATTGTGTGAAGAAGAATTAATGGGCTATCAAGAGGTGATTTCCTTCAGGCCTCTTGGAGCCTTCTGTTCATACGTATTTGAGTGGCCAATTATTTCTGTTCCCTTCTCAATCTTTGACTGCAGGCTTTGAAACAGCAAAGAGTGAGACTGATGAAGCAAATGAAAGAGGATGGAGATAACTTTCGCAAATGGAAACAGAAGAAAGACAAAGAGGTCAATCAGCTTATTCAGAAAGTAAGAAAATATTGAAGTTTTTATTTTGCTATACATGACGAAATGCTATAGAAAGTAAAAGAACCTTAGCCGAAGTTTGTGCTCTTTAGTGACTTATCAATCTTCTTTCTGATGTATTTGTTAGACAACTTTTCTGATGAAAGTTCTAATTATCTCTGTCCAGGAATTATCCTTGGCCGAATAGCCACCTCTTTCCCAGTGAAAAAATTACTTAATTTCCTCACTATCACCATGTAAATTCCCTATTCTATTTCTCAGTAATAATAGTAAGAAGGAATGAAAGACACATTTAATAAATTTGGGAGGTCTTTCCCTGTAAATAACACAACTTTTTGAACATGAGCAGGTGCACTCAATTTGTGTGATGCAAAGAATGGTGAACAGAATGGTTTGCAAGCTAAAACTTCACTGGTTTCACGTGTATGTATTCACACAAGTGTAAGATCTACTACAGTTTAATAAATGGAGTTAATGGAGTTGATTCACATCCACCCAAAAGTATGTGCTCTTGATAGTAGAGGAAAATGATCAAACTCATTCTTAAACAAATTGGGCAGCGCTATAGGATAGGTTTCTACACCATTGAACTGTCCATTAAGGTACCAATGTGCATTACTAAAGCAAGATCAGTATAGCTTGAAAGACTGTCCATATAATTTGAGCATTCCCTCAAGAGAAGAAAAATTAAAAGTCAAGTTGACTGATTGTTAGCTCACCTGGCTGAAAGTCAGGGTGAGCTTTAGTGATCACTCTTCATCCGTCATCCATCCATGTTTGCTTCTTCTCCAAAACTGCTGAATGATTTAAGTGAAATTTGAGATGATTGTTTGTTATGACATCGCATTTTGTTCAGATCAAGTTGTCCCACCCCTGGGTAGGCCCTCGCCTAAAAAGTGTGCCTAAATCTTAAAAAATCCTCTCATGAACCAGCAGTAGCAGAGACTTGATATTTGGTGTGCAGCTTCCTTTTGAGGTGTAGACTCCGATTTGTTCAAGAGAAGTTTGAGGGGCTATATTTGCCATCGTTATGGGAGGGGCAAGAATTTTAGCCCCACCAAATTTTCTATTTTCCAAACCGAGTGGCTGATTTGAACCACATTTGATATGAGGGCGTATTGGGTTCATAAGTACTTCATTTATGCCCCCCCCTCCCCCCCCCCCAAATTTTCCCGTCACCACATGGGAACTCCAGGAGATAAAAATAGAAAGAAATTAAAATGCCCATGTCTCCCAAACTGCACGAAACTGAGAATTTTTGTTTGGTGTGAAGCTTCCTTAGGGCCAGCAGAATGGAATGGTAACAAAAACTGCTTATGGTTTTATCATAGGGTACTTTTCCAGGTCTTTTGAAAAAGTACTGAGTCATCATTTTTTAACACTTGTGGGTAATGGGAAAAACATTAAAGAATCTTCTCCCAAACCACCGCTCCAAAAGCTTTCATATTTCACATATAACATCTTTGGAAGATTGAGTCATATATTTGTTGAAATCAATTCCCTGGGTCCATATTTAGGCTCTCTATGGGAGCCCAACTATTCAAAATTAATGCAATATGAGGAACATTCTTTAAAAATCTTCTTCACTCGATCCACCAATCAGAATTTTTTTATATTTGGTATGCAGCATCCTTGGGGGTGGGGGGTGGGGAAGTGTGAAATTCAAGTTTGTTCAAGCCAAGTCCCTGGGTTCATATATTGTGGACGCCTGAATTATAACTTAGTTCAATATGAGGAATATTCTTTAAAAATATTTTTCTTCAGATCCAGTAGTCAGAATGTTTTGGTATTTGGTATACAGCATCCTTAGGGAAGTGACATTCAAGTTTGTTCAAGCCAAGTCCCTGGGTTCATATATTGTGGGAGCCCAAATTATAACTTACAGTACGTGGAGAGTGTATTATCACTAAATCACCTGCAGAGTGGAGATTCCACCCAAGCAATAATTGCAAATTTGTTGCAAAGCATAACAATCACAAGCAAAGTTTCATCCATTGGATCTCCGGGTTTAACCCGGAGGTCCATTGGCTGAAACATTGCTTGTTTTTTTATGTTCATATGTACTGAATTTGAAAGTGATATTTGGGGTGATAACTCCACTCTGCAGGTGATTTTGTTACAACCCACTCTCCAGGTACTGTAATTCAATATGAGGAATATTCTTTAAAAATCTTTTTTTTCTCAAATCCACCAGTCAGAATCTTTTGATATTTGGTTGGTATTTAGGCTGCCATGTCAGCTGAGCACCCTCAGGCCCCGTGGGGCCTCTTGTGTTATTGTTATAATTAAATTCATTACCAGTAATTATTAAACATGATATTTTTAATGAGATTCTAATTACTTCATATTATTCAGATGTAACAATGAAGTCATCAAGAACATAGATATAACAATGAAGCTATCTGGAGCATTATTAAGTAAAATGTTTTTAAAAAGCTGGTGACTTGAACGCTTTCCTAATTCAATCCTCACAAAGCATATTTTTCCCAACTGTAACCCTAGACCCTTACTAAAATACCCATGATAATCCCTGCCTTCTTATATTTGTTTTGCAAATTATACCCCAAGAGGTATATTGGTTTCGGTCAAGTGATCTCACTTCCTGTCATGTCACATCACATCATATGTAATAAAGTACATTATCTTTTAGGGAACAGAAGAGAAACTTTTCTCCCCCCACTACATGTGTAACAAACGTGTGTCCCGGGTGAGATAGCAGGGAGAGACAGATGTATCCCACCCCACCCACATGACATTATACATTTATAACATCATTATGACGTTATGCATATCGTATCAGTTTCTTGCTACCAACTAATTCATATTAACGTCATCAGAATGCAGTGTGATCAAAGTTCGATGCTCTAAAACTCTTCAACTCTCAAGCTGCCACCGTTCCTAATCGATTTCGTGGTATATACCTTTGGTATATACATAACTTGTGCATGCTCTTTCCGATGGTGTCATCAGTTTCTCAAAACAACGAATACAAAATGAGTTGATTGAATCATCATGTGACTCTCGATTACCTCTGGCTAACGTAATCGCTGCATGGTGGGGGGAGAAAAACCATCCTCGATGGGTCTGAAGGTGGGGATGGGGAAATCTCCCCCTCGGGGCAAGATATTTGAACCAGACCCTCAACAAGCTGAGGGTCTGATTCAAATATCTTGTCCCTCGGGTGATATTTCCTCACCTCCAGACTCATCGGGGATCATAATAATAAAGACAATTGCCTTAACTTTTTTTTAATGTTTTTTTAGAAAGCAAGTCCACTTTAACTCTACAGTAGTGGCCACTTCACTTGAAAATTATCAGTACTGTTTTTCCATTTCCACTCATCACTTAGGAATGCTTTGATGCTCAACTTTGAAATTTGGTATATTGTTTAGACATATGAGGAAAAAGAATGTTCATCTTTGGAGATGAAAAATCCCTGATGGCTGAGTGGAGTCCATATTTGTTGTATTGTAAAGGTACTTGTTTTCCATTACCACACGCTGATCGGAAGTGCTTGGACAACTCTCATATTTAGATGTAACAAGATGAAGATGCTTGTAAATTTTGGGCCCTTGTTCAACAGTTCAATACATTTTCAATTGACAGCACTGCATCATGGGTATGAATTGCTTTCAGTAATAGCTCCTAGGTTTTTTCTGTCTCTCACGCTGTTTACCATACCTTTTGGGTGAATAAAATGTGTACCAATAGTTTTTAAAGATTGTCCTTATTTTTGTAAAATTTTTATACCCTAACAAATCAGAGGTTATGTGATTAGTCATCAGGGCACATTACTGTTATGTATCTAGTATTATTTAAGTTACAAACCACATTAGGACTGAAACGATTAATCAGTTATGGTTTGGTTATTGCTGTTACCGGGTACGATCTTTGCTACGGTTAATCGCTTACATGTATTTGGGAGTCCGAACATGCCATGTGTTTGTTGTTTTCAGAAGACTCTGTTAATAAGGGTTAATGTTTTTATTACCTCACTGACCTGCCAGTAAGCCCAATCCCCATCTTTACTGGGTATGATTTTATGGGGTTGCAGTTGTACCTGCGTTTACATGTAGGCCGATCCCCAAGAAATGTGATAAATTTGAATGAACTATATTCAAAACCTTTCGAACTCCGAAGCATGGCAGGTGGGTAAATAAGGAAGAAAAGTATTCAAATAAAAGTCTTTCAAAGCATACCTAATGAAAATAATCAACAACTGAAGCCCAGTCATTGTTTGTTTAATTAGTATTTAGCAAACTGAGTTGTATGACTGGCATTGACTGCATCCATTGATGTTTTCATTTGTTTTGTTTTTATTAAGGGGGTCACAGTTATACAACCAGAGCGTCCTGATTACATATTCATAGCATAAGCTGTATTGTTTTTGTTTTTCAAGTCATGTGTGAGTGCCGACATTGACAAAGCACAGTGACTTCTAGTTTTGAGCAGTTTCATTGCAAATGGTGTTTCAAGAAAAGCATGTTAATTATAAATAGGTAGGTTCTGTCAGGGAGTTACACATGTAATATCAGGCAGTGTATGTATAAAAAATGTTGCCAAACCCAATAGTAAAAGATTTCATTTCTTGTGATTGATTGTAGTAGAGGAATTCAGCTAATCAAACCGCATTTTTCAGTCATGTTCCAAATAATGTAAATCCCAATTGTCTATTGGATACTGGACAGTAATGTGCCGTCAGTTAATGACATGGGGAAATCCCAAAATGTACAAATTAAGGTGGATATATCAAAGTGAAGTTTATACTATTTTGATACTTACCATTGTGATTGAATAAAAAACAACACATTTTATATCTTTGTAAGTTTATATATTTCTGTAAAATGACATAAATATCTCACTGAAAACGGTAATAAATAAGCAATGAGAACACTGGTACAGCTGTTCGGTAATTTATATAGCATTTTTATTAGTTAAAAATATTCAACTAGGACTTTGCCAAATTAGTATTAATTTACATTTATACGACTTTGCCAAATTAGTAATAATTTACATTTATACCAGTTCTGTTATTTAGTTAACATGTGGTGAGGCTGGGATAAGAATCATTTAATATGCCAAATAATGCCTGAAAGAACAGGTGTTAAAGTGAATGAGGGCAGGGGTATTGTAATATGAAATTCTGAATCTGCTGTATACAGTATAATCACTTGTTTACAGTGGAAAAACAGCTCACACCAGTCAAGTTACATTTGACCTAAATGTAGTGGTTAATTGGTTATTAATCGAATACAGTGGAGCCCACTTAATTGGTTATCTCTTATTTGTATATTCCTGTTAATCGAATATAATTTTCAAACACAAAACCATTTACCATATCTTCAGTACAAATTTGATCTGTTAATTGCATATGGGTTGTATAGTAAACTCCTCTTAATTGTATATAAATATTTGTAATATATCGAAACAATTACTGTGACACTCACCAAATTCCCCTTATTTAGCAACCTGTTTGGCCTCACTACATCCAATACAGGCATTTATTCTATTATATCTTGTTTGACAGAGCTCTATGGGCTCTGTCAAACAAGATATAATAGAATAAATGCTCAGTTTACCCCCAGAACACAGGAAACTGACCAAATCCCTATTAATTGTATACTCCTGTTAATTGAATAATTTTCACTGGCAAAATGGATATTCAATTAAGAGGATTCTACTGTAATAGCAAATGGTTACCAGTTACAAAATTTACTCATTATTTCAGCACTATGCTACTTAAATTTGAACTAACAAATCTGGATTTATGTGGCTAAAATAGTGGTTTATGAGGCTAAAATGGTTGTTTACAAGGCTACAAAGTGACAATAAGTGGGTGTTATATTTTCAAGGATTTTATGTTACGGTTAGCATCATTCTGTCCGTCTGAAGATAGAGCTGGTTTCCACTCACTAATTTGCCAATCGAAACCAATCTTAACATGGGGCTTGGGTAATATGAGAGGAAGAACCTTATTTTTTTACAGGGTCATTGTTCCAAAGGTCAGGGTCACAGTGAACTTGAAAATGTTTGCAGTTGTTGGTTTCTGCTCTCTAATTCATATTCTACTGGGCCAACCACAACCTAACTAGATGTGTGTTGGGTTTGATGTGAATCAAGTAGTCCAGGGGAACTGATTGACTAGATTTTAAAGATTTGGTTTTGGTTCGATTTCAGGAAAAAACCTTGTTTTCTATTCAGTTTTTCTTTGTTTTGAGAACAGATAGTAAATAACACTTCAGTTTCCTTAACTTTGAAATAATCCACAATAGTTTGTATGGCACCTCTCACAATTAACCCTTTACGTGACACGAAATGCACATGACACTTGCAAAAATATTTCTTGAATAACTAATTTTTTTCATTTTTTGTCTCAAATGATGAGCTCGTTCCAAAGAGGGGTCATAACCAATGTTTTTGAGACAAAAAATGAAAAAATAATGAAAATTAATTGACGATTTTTGTGAATAGCGCTGGCCAGTTTGGTAAAGGGTTCAAACACCCTGTCTGTAAGTATCTCCATTGGGTTTAGCAGAACTTCCTTTGATCATGCTTAGGGGTCCTAGGGAATCAGTTGTCAAGTCAATTGAAGCAGAAAAAACAAATCACAGGGTAACAAATGAATAAAGTTCATCTATCTAATCTGAAAATGAAAACATGCCAGATAGACAAAGCGATGAGAGTCCACAGGTGTCACTTGTCCACTCCCCCCCCCCCCCTCCTGCCCTATAAGATAGTTTGATCAGTTCTTCCACAAGCACAGTAAATCAGTTCGGCTAGTTTTCTTTGGGTCTTGCAGTTTGGTTTGCCACAAAAACCAGAACCAAACCCCAAAAATTACCCAACTCTATGAACAACAATTGACTGTCACAGTAGAGTAATAGTTCTTGGGCTGAAATACTGGCTCCACTTTTTGCTAGTGTTCTCGATCTAGCGCATTGCTAAACATAAAAAATGCATCGCAAACAGACCTGTTGACTCTCCTGATTTCACTGGGAGATGTCCGATTTGATGCAAAATCTCCCGCCTTCATATTAACATCCTATTTTCTCCTGCTTTGACACTTTCAAAATAGTTATCCTGTAATATCAACATTTTTCTGTTTACAAATTCTATAATCACGTTTGTGTGAAATATTGAATAGAAGTTTGTACAGAACATCATCACTGACATCAGCTTCTGAGGAACTTCAACTTCTGTAAATGTCTGCTCTTTTTTGTATTTTTGTACTGAAACAAGCTTCCAAAGTGATTAAAAATAATATTTACATATGAAATACTGGTGCAAATGAGTTCTGGTAATTTGGAGTAAATTGGGAAAAAATTGTGATTTAAAATTTTACAAGGTAGGTTAGAACGAAATTGTATTTTTTTCTCCTTCTTTGATATTTTTCAAAATAGTTGTTCTATACTATCATATTTTTCAGTTCACAAATTATGAAATCACGTGTGCATGAAATTATAGAAGTCTGTGTAAAATGTCATCAATGATGTTGGTTTCTGCAGAATTCAACTTCCTGTAAATGAATCTTTGAAAGTTGGAATTTAAATAAACATTGCCATCTACGGTACTTGGGCATTTCTGTCCTGACTGGCCTGTGAGGTTTTGTCTTGTGATAAAATTCTCATGTTTCTTTCTCAAATGAAATCATCCCCATATCCCCTTTAATCACTGATCAATGAGTACATAATTGGTACGGAGGTGGGGCTCGGTAATGTTGAATTACCAGCAACAACTGTCAAGTACCTAAAATTACCCAATTGGACCCCAAATTCTAACACGGTGGTCAAAACTGATCCAGGGCTCACAAAGCTTGGAATATTTTACAACTTTGTCAAGAAAAACCTTTAAATTTGAAGGCCATTGGAACAACGTCACAATATAAGCTATTCATATACCCACCCACAGGTATTTTAGGGGGTGTGCTTAACTTGTTTTGGACAGTATATATTAAAAAAATCTTTAATTCATATAAAAATAATAATAGTTTTTGATTTCAACAAAACTCTACCATGTGACTCATTGGTATGAACACCACAAGCCCATTCCAAACAAGGTTCACATGATACGGTTTTGTTGAACTTTTTTTATAATGTGTGTTTTCTAAGTGCTCAGTTTGTAAATTATCATGCAGCTGATTCAGTAGGTGTAGAGTCAAGAGGTTTAAATAAATATACTCTTGGTAAAGAAGTTTTCGGACTATTCTCTACCAGGGTGTGCAAAATTGTCTGCCACTGTCCATAAATATTTATAATTTAAATTGATTATAAGAAAGTTTCTCTCATGAACCCAATTTGATTGAAGGTTTTTAATGTTATCACTTGAATGATAATTGCATCTTTGCAAAGGTAAATTTGATGTGTTTCATACTTATAGGATAGAAAAAGACAATTTGAGATGCAAAGAATGCAGAAGACGCATGAGAAACAACAAATGGTGTTCAAACGAAAAGCTGATGAGGTTTGTTATTTACCAAGAGGGTTGTGTCTCTATTCCATACAGAATTTTTGTACTTTCCTGGAACTAGGGCGCTTAATATCAGGAACGAGAATTTTCTGGTTCTCGTTTTTGAAAGTTGGTTCCAATACCTGGAATTTTCCGGTTCTCGTTTGTGAATATCAGCCCCAGTACCCAGGAAGTTCATAGGACAGAACCGGAAATCAAAGGTTGCATTCCACAACTTTGATTCCCGATTCTAGTCTATGAATTTTCCGGGCAGTAGCACTGATCTTCAGAACTTTTAACTGGGAAATTCCCATTCGCGAGATTAAATCTTGGCTCCAACGACGATGCTGGTCTTGGAAGAAATCGATATTCACCGTGATCGCATAAACTATAATACGCAATCATTGATACCATGGTCTATGAATTTCCTGGGTATTGTAATTGACTTTCAGAACTGGGAGCCGTAGAGCCATTAAATTCCTGTTCCTGGTATGAAACCTTACCTTGAACAACTTCATGATGAAAAATGCACACATTTCTATGTGCTTCTGGGTTGCTACTGGCCAAACTAAGATATCATTCTTGAAAAGATGAGATGAATAAAATATTGTTGACAGAATTATAAACTGTGTGGTTTAACCCTCTGGACACTGATATCCAAATATTAAAAAGCATATAGAAATTTAACCCTTAAAGGCCTATTTCCGACTTTTACGACCTCGGAGCAGGTGCCTTTAACATGCCATCATGAGGAGGTCCTGTTGACAGATAAATTAGGTAGGCAGTGGTTTCTAGTCAAGCCATGGCTGCCTGTTAAGGCAGTAGTGCTGTGCGTCGGATCCGACGACCATCCCTAATCCGATCCGGACTTCCACTGGAAAATCCGAACCCGAATCCGAGGATTCGGATTCGGATCGGATCGGAATCGGATTCTCGGATCCGACGCACAACACTATAAGGCAGCCAAGGCTTGACTAGGAATCACTGCTAAGCCACTGGATGTATAGAGGGTGTGGGCTGGTGGTAATTCAGGACACTTGTCCAGGCCTTTAAGGGTTAAACAGTTCAATCTTGTTTGACAGAGCTCACTAAGGACACACAAAGTAGATATTCTGTTTCCTGAGCCATTTTTTTGTAAAATTGAATGTTGGCGACCATTTTCTTATTTCATTTTTTATCCCTGCATTTTTTAGAAAAAAATGCGGGGATTTTGTAGTGATAATTCCATCCGTCTATCCCGTCGGAACTTCATATCACCAAGAGTATGTAATTCGAAACATTAAAACTATGCTGAGGTGTTCAGGTAGCATCTGTAGATATATATTAAGGTTTCCGAATTTTGATTTGGCCCAAGTGGTTCCAGTGGAACTACAATATTGTTATTGTTAGAAAATCGGTTTCCATTGAAAGGCTTCTAGGGTGTTTAATTCAAAACCTTCAAACAATGCTATGTTGTTCCGGTAGCATCTGTAGATGCCAGAGAGGTTTCAGAATTTTGATTTGGCCTCAAGTAGTTCCAGTGAAACCAATTTTACTGTTAGAAAATTAGTGCTATGCTCTGGTAGGGTGTCTAGATGTGCATAGAGGTTTCAGATATTTGATTTGGCCCCATGCACCACTTATGTTGTTAAGAGAATCGGTTTCCGGTGGAAGTTTCCTAGGGGTTTTCATTTGAAATGGTGAAAGTGTGTTCTTGTGTTCCGGAGGGTCTCTAGATGTGCATAAAGGTTTCAGATTTATTATTCAACCCATGTGGCATCCGTAGCACCAGTTTTGTGATTAGAGAATCGGTTTCCGGCGAAAGGCTCCTAAGGATTTTAATTGAAATGTTGAGTGTGTTTATATATTCCAGTAGGGTCTCCAGATGTGCATAAAGGATTTTTAATTCGGGTCCATGTGGTGCCGTAGTGCCGCTTTTATCATTACGAGAATCGGTCTCTGGCAAAAGCTGCTAGGGGTTTAAATTCAAAACTTTAGGTCAGTCACGTCTTCCCTGTGTGCAGTTGTGTGCAGTATAAATTATTTGAAAGACTATAAATCAGATAATTGGGTATTAAAGTTTGGAGGCTTGCATTTTAATAAAATGACCAGTTGTTAAAAGTATCTACAACTTAAAATAGCAATGCTGAATTGAGTGAAGCATGATAACACAGTCGCCGAGAAGCAATAACCACAGGCAGTATTACAGTTTGTTTGTCAAATTGTCAGCGTATCGAATTGTCAGTTTTTGTTTTCCCAATCAAACTTGATGTGCAAACTTGAAAAATAGATTTCAGTTACTTTTGGTATTCTGCAGTATATTAACAATGTCGAAGACAAGTTTGAAAACCATTGTGATATGTTGAAAATGGATAGCATTATTGCCCTTTCTTTCATTGTATTGAGAAATTTGAATGATTATGTTATAAATTTATGTGATTGTTTATTAATTTATTCATAGGCTGCTTCTGCAAACAAACGACTGAAGGATGCTTTGGCACGGCAGAAACAAGTTTTAAATGAACGTAACCAGAAACTGGAAAAGTATGATGCAACAGCAATAGGCAATAGAGTTCGGGTAAATATTAGTGATATTAAAGCTTCAAGTGTATATTTAACCGTTTCAGTTCCCATTCTAGAATGGGGAAAAGGAGATAACATATATGTATATCTTTGTATTTACTGATGAGAAGCTGTTGTGTAACAGTTGAAAAGGACTTACAGTACGGTTGCGGTGGACTGGTTGTAATCCACGCATGGGTATTGATGCCCATGCATGTATTTACCAGTGCTCAAAATAACTTTTTTTCTTTGCATAGCAAAATGCTACGCATTTCCAAAAAATGAATAGCATTTTGTAAAAATTACATAGCTATTTTTGTATACCAGAGTTATGTTATGCTGTTTTATATTGAATTCTTCTAAGTAGATAGAATAGTTTTATCCATTTCTGGGCATTTCCAAATGATCTGCAACATATGAAACATTTACTATGTTTTTTTAACTGACTTGTATACTGTTATAAATGGCGTCTTGGTTGTTTAATAGAGTTCTCAAAATGGAAGTTGGGATTTTTAATTTGATGGGCTTGTAGTTATTTTTAATGGACATTTCATGCAAAATGTTGTAAAAACAGGAAGTATTTAAACCAACAGAACTCATCTTACATATGAAGTTGCTAATGATGCTTGATGGAGAGTTAATCTGAATTATGCCTGGAATGTTCCACAATCAGAAGTAAAGCATCAGTGAACTAGTTTTCAGATTTGTTTGCAAATTTTCATTTACATTTTGCGATACAAGATAATCAACTGCAGCCTAATAGGCTGCAGTTGATTATCTTGTATCGCAAAATGCTATACATAATTTAACTTTGTGTAGCTTTTTGCAACTTTTGCATAGCAAAAAGCGACGCGACACCGCTTATTTTGAGCCCTGGTATTTACCAGGTAATAAAAATCATCATCAGCAAAATATTAATTGATGAAGCTCCAGGTTGTACCTGGTGCTTCATTAATTAAATTTTTGTAGATTATTCCTCTTAATTAGCGTTGGAGTCCATGATGGCCTTACTGTAGAGGATTCTATCCAACACTTGTTACATTCTGTCAATTTAATGATTCAGAAAGAAGCTGTAAAATACTAGTGCTACAACAAATAGCAAATTTTGTACTTTTATTATTCATCCATGGTGCATGTATTCGATTGATATTCAAATATTTGTTCAATCTTTGCAGGGATAAGGTGGCATTATCATCTCTTAAATTGGGTGAGCCTTTGGCAGTCAGCATTAAATCACAAACATTTCTTGTAGTTTTAACAGGATGTGTATGGGTGCTTGAAACCTTTGAAAAACTAGTGTGGCAAGTGTGTAGTAAACAAGGAGCGTGAAAAGTGCTTGAATTTTGTGATGATATCACATAGGGTATTTATTTTCCTTACAAATGTTGATTACAACCAAATAAATATATAATTTATCACAAAATTCAAAAAGGAACCAGTGGAAGAAGCAAACTTTTGTACGCATTTTATAGACATTGACATTAGCAGCATGAGCAAGAGTGCCCTAAAGACTCATATGAGCAGTGAAAAACAGAAACAACTCAAAAATAAGCCCTATTTAACATCATCGATTTATAGCTCTTTGGGTTCTGTGTTACTATTTCGTCCCCTGAGTTCCAATGTGTTCTATGTGCCTTCTGGAACTCAAGAGATGATATTTTTATACAACAACCAATGGCCCAGACTTAGCTGGTGCAACCTCAACATTATAAACGGCCAAACACAAATTTTGAACCCTCCCAATCCCCAAAATTTACATACAACAACGAAAAAGTCCTATCTGGCACTCCATACTTATAGTACTTGCGCATGCGCAGTACCCAGGAAGAGACCGGAATTGGTGCAAACATCATTCTTTGTTTGGCCCAAAGTCAGTAAACATCTCAACTGACATCTGTGCTTTAAATCTCTCTTTTGGTTGATGCCAGACACAAATCAATGAAGTATATGGTGGATTCAAGGCAGTAAATGGATGATGGAAGTGAACAATGGTGGTTTGAGACGTTCAGGGCTGTAACTATTAAATAATATGAAAATTATTTCATGTTACCCAATTTTGGGATATACGCCTTAATGTCATTAGTTTTGCTAATGATTTACCTACTGTTGGTTATGTGTTCTTTCCCTATCCTTCCATGAACTTTTTTTAATTGAAATTTTTAATTAAATTTCTTTGGAGTTTAACGTGTTGTACAGAAGGTTTATTCTGTTTATCTCCACTGTTACGTCCTCACCCTAGGGGTGTTGGGCTGTTATTGTCTTGCATCTCCTACTGGACGCATTGTTTTTTCTTCACATGAAGACCTAGCTTTGCATCAGGTATCAGTTAATTATTTATTGACTTGGGCCTTTTGTGTGCCTATTGTCTAGTTTCCGTTTTTTCTAATCCTGATGGTGTTCACTTTTAACAACACCCTTAACAGGTAATATTCAGGGTTTTATTTCATCACAATTATAGTAGGATACATTTTTTAATATTCCGGTACTGTAGCTTTAATATTTTGGTGTTTGTCCACACTGAGCCTATCGGGATTCCCTTGGCCTTGTGTTGTTCCCTTGGGGAACTTACGCGTTTTAAAAAAAAAAATTGTTTTGATCTATTTTTGATCTACAGATCTCGAGAGCAGAGCGTTCTCCTTCCCGTTAACAGTTTGGGATGACTGTTAGTGTTGTAAGAAACTTCATTGAGTAGGAGCATCCGTCCAAAATGCAACGAGTTTGGATGCTTCTTCCACACTTCAGCCGGGGTCAACTGTTATTACAGCTTCCTCTTCTTCCATGGATATGCACGCCAAGAAGTAGATGCCTACAAGTTTACAATGGAAAGCTTGGTGAGGTATGGAGCAGACCGCGAGCCGGAGAACCCTCTCCTTTCTGTCAGCAGTCAGGGTCGACTGTTTTTGATTCAGGAAACTTTAGTGAGTTCGGGACACTCCTTCCACACTGCAGCCGAGTCCGGTTGCAGATATGGCTTCTTCCCCCGCTTCATAGATAAAGCACATTGACCGCAGACTAGCTAACCGACTTTGCATGTTCAGGTTGATAGCTAGTCGTTCGAGGCATTTTTATTCGGGACATGTGTCGATGAACTGGGGCCAAATCCCTGTCCCGTGACCAGCTTATAGTAACAAGCGGATTATCGCTGCTCTGCTAGTCTCGTTCACAGACCTGTATATCGCAGCATCCCAGTAGTCGCTGGTACTACCGTCAACAGACTTTGGTGGTGAACTGTCGGACGGTGCTCCGTTGGTCCAATCATCCGTTCAGTCGGATGGTGTTGACCATATTTTCAGATGGAACATTTGGATGGTGAGAGGGCTATGGAGGGTGAGTCTCCATCCCTCCCAGAAGGGCACCTTAAGACTATGAATTTTTAGTCATAAGCTCTTTGAATCTTGTTCCATCTAAATATAAGTCTGTATTTGTTAGGCAAAAAACAGCTTAACATACCAGGCGATGGAAAGGCGAAGATCTTTCCTCCCCGGATCTTTTGGCTCAGGTGTTGTGGGCTTTTGTTCCGATAAACGACACCTTCCTTCCCTTAGCAATAGTATAAAAAATGCTCTATTCCTTACGAATAGAGGTTCCATAGTGCACAGATAGGCTGAGACAGCTGTCTTGTTTGGAATAGAGCCGTTAGAAGGAATAAGTATGTTTTTTTCTTCTCGGTATTGTATTCCTTGGTGTCAAAGACATTTAATGTTATTGTGGACGCCATAGTAGTCTTATGTACTGTTACAGCGGTCTTTTCTTATACATTAGCAACTAGTGCTGTAAGTCTCCATTTAGTGAGCTTTCAGAGGCCGCAGGTGACACAGATATGTCTTCACGCAGATGAAGACTCATAACTGCGTAGCTACCTTGAGACTAATGTCTTTTTGGGAATTACGGCTGTTAGAATAGTGACTCTTCTTCATTCCCTACCTTGTGCGATGATAGTTGTAAGTCTCCATTCAGTGAGCTTTCAAGGTTGCAAGTTACACTGAGATATCTGTCTTCACGGAGATGAAGACTTCTAAGCTACGTTAACTTGGCTCAAACTACTGTCTTTGGGAATACAAGCGCTAAAGGAAAGAGTGCTTTTCGGTTTGTTTTCCTAGGTGTCACAAACTTGAGTCTTATTGTTGACACCATAGTAGCCTAGCTAGATCATGAGTGGTGTTTTTCAGTAATTATGCAATAAACATAACTGAAATAACTTATCTCTTGATACTACTGATGATAGTTAGTTGTAAGTCTCTTCAGTGAACTTTCAGAGGCCGCAGGTGACACAGATATGTCTTCACGCAGATGAAGACTCATAACCGCATAGCTACCTTGAGACTAATGTCTCTGGGAATTACGGCTGTTAGAATAGTGGCTCTTCATTCCCTACCTTGTGCTATGATAGTTGTAAGTCTCCATTCAGTGAGCTTTCAAGGTCGCAACTTACACCGAAATATCTGTCTTCATGGAGATAAAGACTTCTAAGCTACGGTTATCAGCCTTTTAATTGTCTAAACGAATACGAAGACCTGTAGCTGCTTCAGCTAAGCTGAGTTCACTGTCCTATCGGACATGATGATACTGTTATGTTAGAGGAGGTTATTCTCTTCATACCGGTATTGTTTGGTGTTATCTGAGGTGGCAAGCCCTATTGATGATGCCATATTAACCTAGTGTGATTAATGAGCCCGCCTATACTAAACTCCTTCTTAGGAATATATTTCCTGATATCAAATCGTACGTAAGGAGTTTATCTAGGTTTTTATGATCGGGTTTCAGAACATTGTTTTCGTCTCCCTCTTCATTTCTATTCATTCTGTTGTTGTGGATTATATTTCCTCTCGAGGGATTGAATATTATGTCTATATGGTGTATTATTTGCTCATCACATCCCCCTCCGTCCTTAGTGACATTATGGTGTTGGACAGACGTGAGTGAGCCCTGCGGTTCCTATACTTTTCGATAACTAACACAAAAGCGTTACGAGTCGCACCGGGTTACTGTTATTATGATTGCTTTGACTTTTAGCTTTTTAGCTGTATTACTCTTATTGAGAATAGCAGCAGCAGTATAGCCTTAATTCTGCTGCACCGGCCTTATCTAGCGATTCAAGTAATGTTTGTGAGGGGGGGTTCAATAGGAATTATTTGTTATGCAAAAAGTATGGAGGGCCAGATTTGTGTTTGGCCTTTAATAATGTTGAGGTTGCACCAGCTAAGTCTGGGCCATGGTAAGTATGAAAAATTTTCAAATTACTTCATGCACCACAAGGGGCATAACTCTGATAACACCCATAAAATATAAAAAAATCATCTTCTTCAGATCCAGTGGTGAGAATCTTTTCATATTTGGTATACAACATCTCTAGGGGGGTCAGATTCAGGATTGTTCAAATTGAGTTGCTGAGTGAATATTTGGACTCCCCATGGGAGCCTGAATTTTAACTTTGTGCAATATGAAGTAATTTCTTTAAAAATCTTCTTCAGATCCACCAGTCAGTCTGAGTCAGAATCTTTTCATATTTGATACGCAACATCTCAAGGGGGGGTCAGATTCAAATTTGTTCAAATTGCGTCACTGGGTTGATATTTGGGCTCCCTATGGGAGCCCGAATTTTAACTTAGTGCAATATGAGGAAATTTCTTAAAAATCTCCTTCAGATCCATCAGTCAGAATCCTCTCATATTTGGTATACATCATCTCTAGGGGTGGGGGGGGGGGGGATGGGCAGATTCAAATTTGTTGATAACTGGTTGCAAACCAGTTATATGGCTATCTGTTTCAACACTAGGGATTTCATAGAACGGGCCTGTAATAGAACACTTTACTTGTAACAGGATTTTATTGTACAGTATGGACACAATAGCTTCACACATCTGAATTATCTCCTTAAAAGCAATTTGCTTGAAATACTTTTTCTATCTTCCAAGTTCCAGTCGATTATTTATAGTACAGTAAACTGTAAAATTGGGATGTTAGTTTGCAATACATGACATGGGGACTCAAAATCGTGAGAATTTGTCTCCCAGTCATGAGAGCTAAAATGTCATTAAAAGTAGGGAGCCTCTTGCCAAAATCATGAAACATAACATGCCTGGGTATGTGGGAAAGTTAACCAATTGTTCAATTCTTCCAGTCCTGGTTGAGTCATGAGTTGGATGTTCAAGTTAGTGTAAAAGATGCAAAGTTTCATTTGGAAAGTTTACTAAGTGACAGAAAAACACTCTCTAAAGATCTGACAGAACTGAAAGAGAAACTTGAAGAACCACCTTCGAAGGTAAGATTTGTTTTTTATGAATAAATTAATGTAAGAACTTTACTAGCAAATGATGAAACAAGCACTTATTCTGTTACATCTTGTTTGACAGAGGTTTTGGTGCACTCTCAAACAGGGTACTAGTATAATAGATTCACTATATTGAAAGCACAGGCCAAAGAGCTTTCTTAACTGGTTGAGTGTTAGAAGCTACTGAGGCCTTTCAGACATATGAGGGCACATTTGTCTTGCTCATGTTTCATATTCATTCAAATGCAAATAATATTTTGTTTATATAAATTTGTTTTATTATAATTATTGAAGAGTGCCTGTAGGCACTTTCTAATAATTTGTAATAAAGAAATTTTTAATAAATTCAGACCACCAAAAATAATCTCGCCCTGAACCTGTTGAGCCTGTAATTTATGAGAATGTCAGAATACATTTTTGATGGCTTACAGTCAGACATACTATTTCATTATAACAGGGATTTACTCCTTAATATATATCCAATTAAGCCATATCAGTACTAATATTGCAGTAATATAGGTAAATGCTTTGGTGTTTGAAAAAAATCGTATGCAGTTGATATGATTATTCTGTTAGAAATATCTAGTTAAGTGAGCTGAACTGTATTATTCAGTCTAATGAGATGGTACCAAATGAACAAGAAATTGATATGTTCCAACAAGACTAAAATCCTCTTCCTCTGATTGGATGAGAGCTCACTTAGTATATTCTATGTTTACGGCTCAAGTGGCAAATGTTACCATCTGACGTCACAACATGAAATATTTGCAATGACGTCGTCCATTTCGTAACTGCTTCATCAGAGTGACTAGCAAGCCGCTTCTTTTTTCGGGATGCTTCACGTGTGCAGCAGACGGGGTTCCGTGTGAAATGTTGTTTAAAATTACAAACCGATTTACGATTTGAACTAAGATGGAATGAGTTTATCTGGTTTATTGATTATTTATCCAGTGCCGTCGTGGATACACGAGAGGTTTATTTACTAAACCTGTGATCGTTAAAAGTTGCCTTGAACAAGGCAACTTTTAACGATCACAAGTTTAGTAAATAAGCCTGTTGTGTTTCACAATGTAGGTGTTGGGCTATGGGTAGTGTCTGTTGGAACATATACGTTATTTTGATGAATTGACGGTAACATGATTTGAGGTTAGCGGCTCGGAGCAAATGTTCAACCTCAATGCTTTGCGTCTCAGTTAAGAACTTATAGTATGGTAACTGTCAATTGAAACGCTTCCATTGAGTTTTTAATGAATGAGAGACTATATTACAGTATTTTAAACCTTTCAAAGGCCCAGCTTCTTATTTGGCAAATTTTCTTATCTTAGAACATATTTTCCATCATGCAGCCATTAGGTGGTCTTGCTGATGGAAGTTACAGTACCTTGGCAGTGGTTTCTAATGAAGTCTTGACTGCTCACATAGGTGGGCAAAGAATGCTAAGTCTATTTTGAACTCCCATCACCTTTTATCTTGGCTCATCCATGGCGAGGCTGGTTTAGAGGGGGGGGTATTTGTGATTTTTAGGGGGTGTGGTTTAAGCTATGTTTGGGTTGTTTTTTTTCAAGCTATGTGCATTTTATGATGATTCATTCAAGAATATTGTCAATATTTGACATTGCTTGCAGTGCCCTGCAGAAAATTGCCGAGTCGTCGGGTGTAGAATTCCATGACAACTTTCGCAATTTTTTTTTATTGCACTCCGCTGGTTGCTTGCTTTCTCTGCTTTGATGCAGTGGTTCCACCAAGAAACTGTTGAATTAATCTCTCAGAGTTTGACTGCTCCCCCACTACTTGCTGATGAATTCGTAGATATTTTGGGGTTTTCCAATCACTTGACTGAATCATCAATGCCATCCCTCGAGATGGTTTATAGTTTTTGGTTCTTCTTTCAAAGCTCTCTTGAATACATTCTGAATTTCGGATCTGAATGTGTTTTTTTCCACTGCATCACCATTCTGACTTCCCCATCATCATTTTCTATCTTGTTCGGAAGGACTGTATAGACTAGGGGAAGAATATGACTGATGTGACTTTCAGAGGTGTATATAAGAATGAGAAATTAATTCATTTTTTAAGTGATTTTCCCATGGCCTTAAGTACTGCGTTTCGTTCTCGTGTTCCATTTAAAGGAAAAGAATAAAGTCTGCACCCCTTAACACCATTGAAGGCCGCAATATTGATTTTATCACAAGTATACTCCGCATACTAATTAGTAACACGCCAGCTTGAAGTCGGCTTCTCGGTATATAATTGTTTGGAATTTAAAATGGATAATATGACTCACTATCAACTCTATTGTTTTAGACTTTCTGACAAGAAGTCTATGGGCTATTTGCTGCAAAAGCGAGTTGTCGCGTTGACACAATGTTGCTCACACCAGTTGTCCCTTGGGCAATTAGTGGTCCAGACAACGTATACAATAGACGGGTCGGATTTGGGCATGCAGTTTTGCACCGACATAGGCAGCCAATATTTCACTAGATACCACTGCCATTTAGAAGTGTTACCTTATGATGGAGCAAACAATAAGTAGAATTATCTAGGTCAATACAAAGGATATCAAATTTATTCTGATTAGGCCACACAAAGTAGATCTTCTGTTTCTCAGGCCATTTGTGAAATTGCATGCGGGCGAGCGGTTTTTTATTTTATTTTTTATTTCAGTAATTACTTCTTTGCCATCAAAAGTTCATGTTCTTGGTTCAAGTTTTAGGCCTCATAATCTACAGAATAGCATGGGTGGTGGTGTATTTCATCCCTTGAGTGCAAGAAGGCTTTGCAATGCTAAAGCATTGTAAAGCCTTCTTGCACTCAAGGGACAAATTCATCAATTTTTTTAACTTGGGTAAAATATCAGACAGAACCCATTTAATTTTACTTTTTTTAAAGTTTCAATTGGTTATAAAAAGAGAGCATGCGGCAGTCAAAAGGACCATGCAGGAGGGCCTGAGAAACAGATTTTTTATTTTTTTAGGCCTTATATGTTTTCAAATTTTTCAAAAAATTAAAACAAAACCATATGATAGGATCCCATCACTGGAACCAACTTTGATAAGCATGATGTGGTTTTGTTTTGAAAAATAATTTATTTTCTTCTGCTCAGTTAGTAAATTATGAAGGGGGATGTGTGGCCGATTCATTAGATGAAGGATTTAACCCTTTACCCAATGAATCGCCCGCATCCGCCCTCGTAATATGCAAATTCACCGGCTGAAAAAATATTATTTTTCGAAAAATTTCAACAAAACCATATGTGACCCCTCGTTGGAACGAGCTCGTCCAGCTCGTTCCAACGAGGGGTCACATGATATGGTTTTGTTGAAATTTTTTGAAAAATTTAAAAAAATGATATTTAAAATAATAAATTTTGATATCGTCTGCATTGGGTAAAGGGTTAACAAATAATCACCTGTCCTTTTCAGAAACTAGCGTGTGAGGAAAAAGGAGAAATGAGTTTTGAGAAAGAAGATCTTCGTCATCAGATTTCAAATATGGAAGCGGAAATTGAGTTAAGGTAGTCATTTTCTATTAGTGAAGCACAGAATGTAAAAATTAATGTGGTTACTTTGATGTTATGTCATCTAAAATCACAAACTTGTTTTCTAATTTTTTTCTCCTTTTCTCTGCAATATTAAAGCTTAGATGTTTATAAAGTTTCCATCAATGTTTTTATCGTTCCATTTCTTTTTTAATGAACTTTGAAAGGAAATGTTGATAGTGTTTTTAATCAAACAGCAGAAAACTACTAGGGTCTTCTATTTACTGCAAGAGGCATGGTTATGCTGTGTACTAAGGTATACTGCATGTCGATGGTACATGTGCCTTTAACCTCTGCTAACTCTGCTTGTGCACAGTTTGTATGTTGGAGATTCTGGCAGTTGCACAGCACTGCTCAGTGGTTCTCTCTTAGTACTCTGGCTTCCTTAACCCATAAAGCTCTCTGACACCGTGTGGCCCTGACTGCTGAAAATGTCATTAAATCCCAATAAAATAAAGAAGCAAACCTCAACTTATCCTAGAAAGCCTTTACTGATCGAAAACTTAAAAAAAAAAATAAGAAAGGTGACTGTTTGAAACGCTTTCTATTTTATTTTGTGGATTCGACAATAATTTTGAATAAAAAGCATTAGGACTAGTGTAGTGCTCTGAATCAAAAGCAGAGTACCATGTGAAGATTTGGACATTCTTCCACAAAAATCCTCACCAGGTATCACCATTGACAAAGTCTCACGTGTGCAATTACTTATTTTCCCCTACTCAATGGCCGCTGTGGACTAGTCACTTTCCATGGGTGGTCTATATTTCCACGGACGCAATAATATTAGATTCCAAACACTAATAATAGGAATAACCATCAAAAATTTAATTAATGAAGCACCGTGTACGACCCTGTTCTTCATTAATTAAAATTTTGCTGATGATGATTTTTATTATCTGGTAAACGCATGTGTGGGCATCACTGCCCATGTGTGGATTACGACCAGTCCATGGCAACTACTGTGGGCTAACATGTCGTCAGGAGTGGTGAGATGATTGTTTTAGCAGTATAGAGTGAATGGTCACACCACTGATGGATGACGATACAGAGCTGTCATTATCTGTGTATGACTGTTTATCTTGCAGTAAGTTTGTAATGAGTTTGTTGTTACCTGAATGCAGCATGTATCAGGGGCCCCGATACAAAATCATGGATCTGGCAGCTGCTCAATGCCAGTGTGTGCTTAGTTACAATTTGTTTGTTATTATCTGTGGAACATTACAAACTGTGGAAACACATTTCTATTTATGAAAAGACAAGAAAAAAAAACACTTCTCGAAAGTATAAATATTAATTTATGGAACCACTTTGCTTTTATGCTTTTGTGTCTGAGTCACTGGAAGCAGTCAAGCTTGAATAATACACAGATTTATTGTTACAGCACACTGTCTTTTCGCAATGTTTAACATGTACACAAGCCAGAAAATAAGCAGACTGTCATCTGCAAAATGAGGACCCCAAAGGGTGAATTTAGTGATGCTACCCTGCACAGCAGGGTAGCATCACTAAATTTACCCTCTGTGAACCTCAATCTGAATCAGCGTCTCAAAACTAAAGAGAAAGAGGTACCCAGAGGATTAATTGGCCCACTGTATGGGATGGCATCATCAAATTCACCCTTTGGGGACCTCATTCTGCAAATGTCAGACTGCTTATTTTCAGGCCTGCATGTACATGCTCAATAAGTTTATGCGAGGATCGTAAAAGTTCAAGGCAGCTGCATACAGTTTCAACTGAATTGACAAGCAATTTTTGAGTCTGAAAATCAAATCTGAAATTAAAATACTAGTTATCCCTTTACAAACGCACACAATATCACAATTTAGATTTCAATTATTTTTTGTAAAAAATTTAAACAGAACCATATTATTGGAATGAGCTCATTAAGCTCATTCCAATGAGCGGTCTCATGATATGGTTTTGTTGAAACTTTTGGAAAAATAATGTTTATTCAACCTGATTCAACTGCTCATTAAATTACGTGGAAGGATGCAGCAGATTCATTAGGTGAACAGATACTCAAGTTATTACAGTTGAGAATTGAAAGATAAATCTATCATTGCCATCATGTTTATGTCTAAAATAGTGTATCAGAGTCTCGCTCTTTGTTTCTAAGGCTATATCTCAACCAGGCACTTAGACTGGATATCGAATATCTGGGGGCTAGTTCAGTGATCTGAACATAATGGCTACCCACGTACGTAGGGTGGTAGCTGCTATGCTCAGATCACTGAACTATTAGGGGCTATTCAGAATAGGATGCCCAGCATCATCCAAGCTACATAGCGGTGAGATGGGAGTGAGCACAAGAAGGAGACACCCTCTCTCGCTGGAGGGGAGGCAGCTTCCCTGGGGAAAAATTTTGAAATTCGAGTAAAAAAAAAATTCAATTTCCTTGACACTTGAGTCCGTTTGTGCCCATAATTTATAAGTTGTGAAAGGCATCAATTGTTCAGCCATGGGGAGGGGGGAGATATGGCCTTCAAAACAAGTGCTGACTCTTGATACAACGTTTTGTCCATAAGCATGATGGTGATAATATAAATGTATCCATTTTGGATGGTGATATACATGACACTAGATCTTTTTCCTCAGATATTCTACAAGAATTAGACTTTTATTTATTTATTGACCAGATTTTAAACCACTGGCTACAGCTTCGCATATATCAAGCTGGTATTATCAGTTGGGTGGTTATTCCGCATGCATCCACCATTGACCTAGTTTGTCACGACTGCTAAACAATGCTTTTGCTGTTCCTTCTGATAAACTTAGGACAAAGTGCTCAGAAACATGGTTCACTAAAGGGGTCGATTTGAATCGCAATCCCAGAAGGAACGAGATTTAGGCAATGGCTTGCCACAGACTTCTTTGCCCATGAACGATGATGGTGCTGTCTTGAACCTCTCAGCTTCTTTACAATGCATCATTCTGCTGTTTGTTTGCAGAGCACATTGTACCTTTCAAGAGAGAAGATTGGATTGTTATCACTTTCAGATCATCTGGTGGCAGTTTTAAGGGCTTAAAATTTTTGATGGAATCACAGTCGATTCTCGCAAATGATTCTCACAATTAGAATCTACTTTGATTCTTGCAAAACATTCGTTTGACTCTAATAGATTCTGAAGGTATCTTTAAAAACCTAGAGAATTCAACTTATTTCTTTACGCCCTCTTAACTGGTAGGGTGCTAAATTATTTTTGGTTGGCAAAATTTGTTCACATGTCTTTGCCTTGTTACAATATATGGGAGAGTGCCCATGGGCACTCTCCCATAAATTGTAACAAGGCATATCGATGCAGACTCAACAATTTCAATTCAGATATAATTTAAAATTTCATACACAGTATATGAAGCCTTTAAGTTGCAGTACCTGCTTTGCAGAATAAAGATCAAATATGGGCTTCCAGTACTCTACCAGTTAATAAGGTAACACTTTGACTCAGCATTGGGGTTTAGTGAAGTCCGGCTGCCTATGTAGGCAGCCACGACTAGAAAACCAATACCAAAGTACTTTAGCTTTCGTCCACCAGACTGTGAAAAGCCCGTATACTGGAATATGTGTTGTACATATTAACCCTTTACCTGACATGAAAAGCAGACGACACTTGCTTGCAAAAAAATTCTTGAATAGCTAATTTTTTTCATTTTTTGTCTCAAAAACATAGGTTATGACCCCTCGTTGGAACAAGCTCGTTCCAACGAGGGGTCATCATCTATGTTTTTGAGACAAAAAATGAAAAAATAATGAAAATTAATTGGCGATTTTTTAGAATAGTGCTGGCCGGTTTTGGCCGTTACGTTGGGTAAAGGGTTAAGACCAGAAAATCACCAAAATTGGAACTAGTCCCCTATGATTTAAAACTCTAGTAAATATGTAGATATGAGGTTTGTTATTGACTATAGAATAGTTCTTCCACTCACAATGGGATAACAGTATTCTCAAATTCTAAATTATTAAAGAACTGAAAACTAATTCTTACAGCAGGAGTTAGGAAGAAATAAAATCTTACAAATTAATGAGGACTCATAAGATATGTTTTTGAAGCCAAAATATTTTTTTTAAATATAAAAATTTGAATGGCAATTTTTGTGAAGAGCACTGGCTGGATATGATCATTGTCAGATTAAAAGTTCAAAGAATTAAGAAATGGTGTGCAACTGACTTCATTGATTACTTCACCGATCATTCTGTCTATTTAACAAAGGGTCAGGTTTTTTTTTTTTTTAGCTCAACTTGACAGCGTCAAGTAAGAGCTATAGGGATGGGTTGCAACCCTATGTCCATCCACACATCTATCCGTACCTGCATTCATCCATCCGTACATTCATTTATATGTTCGTACATACATCCACAATTCCTTTTGCGCTCCCTACAAGCTGCGTCTCTCCTGATCAGTTCCAAATTTCATACATGGCTTTGAGGCAATGTCTAGATGGGAGCAAACAAATTTTTCTGAATTTTGTTGACAAACATGGCTGTCAGCAGCCATCTTAGATTTGGCATATAAATTGTCAAAATTGCACACTCTGCAGTCCCCATCTCACGCCCCATCTTTTTCAAATTTTACAGGTAGCTTTGGTGTGATGTCTGGATGGGAGCTGTCAAATTTTTCTGAATTTTGTTGAAAAACATGGTCGCCAGAAGCCATATTGGATTTGACACATAAATTGTCAACAATTCCTTTGACACACTGTGCAGGCCACATCTCAGACCTGATCAGTTCCAAGTTACATACGTGGCTTTCTGGCAATGTCTAGATGAAAAGCTATTGAATTGTTTCGAATTTCATTGAAAAACATGGCCGCCAGTGGCCATCTTAGATTTGGCATATAAATTGTCAACAATTCCATTGGCACACCTTTTTGGCTGCATCTCTCAGCAATCTTTTTCAAATTTCATATGTAGCTATCAAATTTTTCTGAATTTCTTGAAAAACTTTGCCGCCAACAGCCATCTTTGGCTTTGGCACATAAGTTGTCAATAGTTCCATTAGCACACCCTACAGGCCACACCTCTCACCCAATTTTTTTCAAATTCCACAGGTAGCTTTGGTGCGATGTGTACATGGGAGCTATCCAGTTTTTTTATATTTCAAAAACATGACCGTCATAAGGCATTTTGGATTTGGCATATAAATTGTCAACAGTTCCTTGAGTACACCCTACAGGTCGCATCCCTTTCAGATTTCATATCTAGATTTTGTGTGATATCTTTTCTGTAGAAACTTGATTAAATGACTTTGCATTACTGGAGCTTTCTATTTAGTTCAGTCCCTTATTGGACAAGTTGTGTTGCCGTGTCATTGACACTTTCATATTGTTAATCCAGGAATTCTTCTGCTCTCTTTGGGAAAGGGTCTGGGGCCCATGCAATTGGGAAGACTTATATCGTGAAGGCTCCAATTGGGAATTTGTGTGGAAGAAAAAGTACACAAAGAATAAGAAATGTAATCTTTATTTTGAGCTGCAAATATTAAAACAGAAGCTACTATGTGTATACTCCGTGTAGTAAGTGGGGAATGTGATGGCTCGGTTACAGAATCCAACTTCAAATCAAAAGGTCCATGGTTTGATTCCCACCAGGGGCAACTGCTTTGTGTCCTTGGGCAAGGCACTTAATCCCGATTGCCCATGCACTTGACACTCTGTACTAAGGCATACTGCACATCGATGGTGTACTTGTCTTTAACCAATGCTAACCATGATTGTGTGGAGTTCGTATGTTGGGGATCCTGACAATTCCTTGCCATTGCTCGGTTGGTTCCCTCTGTGTACTCCAGCTTCCTCCACCTGTAAAAACAGTCTGACACGAGGTGACCCTTGCTGTCAAAAGTGTTGTTAAACCCCCATAAATAAATATATGTAAGTTTTATAACAAACAGTCGCATGAAATAATGATCAGTCTTCGTAATCTCTATTAAACAAATTGTTGTAATAATTCATGAAAATATTTATGCCTTTTGACAGTCTACATTATGTGGTTAACCCTTTACCTAACATGAAGAGCAGACGACACTTGCAAAAATAATTCTTGAATAACTAATTTTTTTCATTTTTTGTCTCAAAAACATAGGTTATGACCCCTCGTTGGAACGAGCTCGACGAGCTCATTCCAACGAGGGGTCATAACCTATGTTTTTAAGACAAAAAATGAAAAAAAATAATGAAAATTAATTGGCGATTTTTGAGAATAGCGCTGGTCGGTTTTGGCCGTTACGTTGGGTAAAGGGTTAAACAGTTGTGTCCAGGCAAGTCTTGGCTGCCTGCATAGACTTGCCTAGAAATAACTGACAAGGTTCTGGGGATGAAACTTGAAAAGGTATCTAAAAACTGCCTGTTGAAGCACCTGTTTTGTAGCAGTAAAAAGTGATTGAAGTCAAAATTAAGCCTTCCACAGTTAAAGAACAATTAAAAAAAATTTTGAATGAGGATTTAGAGTGGGGAATTTCTGGTTTGAATTGAGAAAAATCATGCCAAAATGCCATTGGGAAATGGTGACATATTTGGCCCCTGTAGACACCCAAAAGAATCCCTGTAATCTATTGTACTTTTGCTTATGTCATAGTTCATTTTTGTTTACTGTGGGCTTGAGTATTGTACCATCAGCCATTCGACATAAAACCCCAATAAAATGAGATTTTTCCTAGCCTGACGTCTTAATTTGCCATCTTTGACCCTAATCATTTCACTGTTTTTTCTGGGGGCATATCAAAAAACAATGGAACTTCATCCATATTGCCTGTCTGCGAAAGTTCGTAGCCATGTCTCTCTTTCAACTTGATAAATCTCTGAAATTCTGTTGTTTTGTCTTTATAATCAAGTGGCATTTTCTGAGAAATCTTCATTTTCTCTTTGAAAGACAGACCACATCTTTTCATGAAAGCACTCACTCAGCATGTAGAGCCCTTGAATATTCAGCACATTTGAGTTTCTAAGCAAGCCTAATTATCTTCCTAGAAATGGGCCTGGGCCCTCAAGCCTCAAATCAGGTCAGTAACAAATCTTCTGACTCAGGCCAATTGACAGTCTTACTGTGGTCGGCCATTTTGTCTCATCTGATCTCCAGTAGGACAACTTCGTATTTTCTTCAATCTCTCACTATTTCCTTTTGCAAGCAAACTGTTTCCGCAGCTGGTTTTCCATTCTCTTCTGCATACTCTATAACCTTTAGTGTAAAGCCGGTCTTTTAACTTTGGCGCTTTCATTTCAATCCATGTTTGGCATCCATAGTTTTTCAATTGATCAGCAAAAGTAGTTTGATGGAATGGTTTGGAATGGAAAACTGGAAAACGTTTCATCAAAATGTCCCCAAGTATTGGTCAAAACTCACCAACTATTTGAACTGTGTACCCACATCCGTCACTGAACAGCAACAGAGATAACCTCTCCTCTCACGGAGTCAAAATCAGAGAGAGGTAAAATATGTACTTTGAGGGGAATGGCAACAGGGAAAAATGAATATAAAATGAATTAACACTAAAGAAAACACTTATGGAGTGGAGTTTCCACTCAGATAATAATTTGGTTCTTGTCATGTTATAGAGATGATGAGAATTTTTAGAATTCCCCAAAATTTACTACAAAGTGATGTTAAGAGATTTGCATTCCAGGCACGGAGTGTCTATTGAAAAACGTGCACAGTGTATAAACCTCTGAAATCCTATCATTTTGTCTTCATAATTATGCGTCATTTTCTGGAAAATCCGCATCTTCACTCTTAAAGACAAACTACATCTTTTCATGAAAACACTCGGCCAATGCGCAGAGGCCTTAAATTCAGCACACTTGAGTTTTCCAGCAGGCTCAAAGGCTTTCATCCTAATCATGTTTCTAGAAACAGATAAAGCATGGGCACTCATGTCCTCAAACCAGGTCAGTTGCAAATCTTCTGACACGGGCCAATTGGCAGTCTTAACGCAGTTAGAAATATTGTCTTGTATAGCACAACTTTGTTTTTTCTCCAATCTCGCTATTTTTTCACTCACAGCAAACTCTCTTTCAGCAGCTCGATTTCCTTTCTCTTCTGCATACTCTATAACCTTTAGTTTGAAGCCCGTCTCGTAACTTAGGTGCTTTCGTTTCAATCCACGTTTGGCATCCATAATTTTTCAATTGATCAGCAAAAGTAATTTGAAGGAATGGTTTTCACTGGAGCCAATATAGTATTGGTTGTGGGGACATGTTTTTTTCAGTATCTCTTTGTTTGATAAAATAACCCACCATATGGCCTATGGTTTGATGTATGATGTTTTTTAAAACAATTCTTTGATAAGTCAGCTGCCACATGGCTGTTCGACTTACCAGTATTTTTTATGTTTTTTTTTCTATTTTGATCAAAGAACACAAATCATAAAGATGAGCTTGGTGTCAGTACATCACGTATACGAACACTGACAGGTACTTAAAGAAATGCCACTACATGGTTTGCACAGCTCCTGAAAAACCCTTGAAAATGGCATTTGCCTTGAAAAACCATTGAATTTGACATTGCCTTGAGAAACACTTGAATGTTGGTGGAACTCTTGAAAAGCCCTTGAATTTTTAACAGTTCTCAGTCAGGACATAATGGTAACTGTCCACTTGTTTATTTTTCTGGGTATTCTCAATAGTTACGTATTGTTTTATTCGAAAAGAAATGGGTCGGTTTGGGCCGAGCAAAACAATGGTGGAACATAATGCCAACATTCTTCCAGTTATCTCTCTTCACATGGTCATCTCCATAATGGGAAAGTGTGTTATTTATTTATTATTTATTGGTGTTTAGGGTCACATACTTATGCACAATGGCTAATCGTGACCGTGACAGTTGTGAGAACCACAAGCATTGATGAGCTACTGTCACCTCCTCAACATTCTAACTCTGTTCAAGCTCTGTTCAAGCAGGGTTACAGCGGTTGAAGACTTGTGCACCATCGACGTGCAGTACGCCTTAGTACAGGGCGTTATCATGCCCCTATGCAGACAACCAGGATAAAGTGCCTTGCCCAAGGACACAATGCGGGTCGTCCCGGATGGGGATCGAACTCGGGACCTCTTGCATAGAAGGCCAACAGTCTACCACTGATCCACCGCACTCCCAGGGAAAGTGTATTACAATCCATCGAGGGTGAATAAATACAAGTGGGTCAGGGAGGTGAAGCAAAATGTACATGCAGCTTTTTGTTATACTTGTAAAAAAATCATGAATCTTTCGGAAATGGGTGAATATGCACTGAAATCTCATGAGCGCAGGCAGAAATGCACATCTTTAAATGTAATGGCAGTTCAGCTGGCTATTATTTTGAGCTTTGCGAAAAAGACAAATATTATCGCAGTTCCCACCAGTTGGTGCAAAGTCTGAAATATTCAATTATGCCATCCATTTAAAAAAATGAAACACTTAAAGCTGAAGTACTATGGACTTTGCACTTAATTACGAAATCACCAAAAATGGCATACCTTACTGTTTTTGGAATCTCAACACAATTTAATTTTTATATTAACTGAGAGTATAACTGGTAATTACTCTGTGCTGTTTGATGAATCCAACATTCAAGGTAGGTTTAGCGAAGGTTTTTTGAGCCCTTGAAAATCTGATATCTAGGTCTTGAAAAACCCTTGAATGTCCTGAATGTTTTTGGTGAAAAGCTATATGAACCATGCACTATAATCATTATTTGGTATGAGATACCAACCAATGATGAAAGGGGATAAACCATATGTTCCTTCTTCCACAGAAATTCCCCTTCAGTTTTGAAATTGCATGTTGCATTATGGTGATGGTCACAATGTCCCCAAACCAAAATGTCCCCACCAAAGCCTTCCCAGATTCCGGACAAGTCATCCCCAACTTTTTGTCAAAATGTCCCATGCATTGGTCAAAATGTCCCCAAGCATTGGTCAAATGTCCCCATGCATTGACCAAAACATCACCAAACATTGCTCAAAACATCCCCAAGCATTTCTTCAAAAATAATCGACTATTTCAACTGTATGAAATAAATTCTAATGTTATTTAATTTTCTTCCTCAATTTATTATGAGTAAAACCTTGTCCCTCACTTGGCCAAGCCCAAAGAAAAGTGGAACAACTTTTCATCAAATTTTGGTCAAAACTTCTCAATAGTTTTTCCCCCAAATCACCATCTATTTGAAGTGTGTACCAATGTCCTTCACTGAATAGCAACAGAGATAACCTTTCCACTTACTGAGTCATGAAATCACGAACTATTTGAACTGTGTACCCGCATCTGTCACAGTACAGCAAGGGAGATAACCTCTCCACTCACTGAGTCAAAATAAGAGATTGGTAAAATTTGTACTTCTAGCAGAATAGCAACAGGGAAGAATGAATGTAAAATGAATTATCACTCAAGAAAACACTCATGAAGTGGAGTTTCCACTCAGGTAATAACTTGATTCTTGTTATGTTACAGAGATTATGAGAGTTTTTGTGTGGGTCGAGACTCCATTGCGAGTGTTTTTTTTTGTGGTAATCCTCTCATCATGTATTTGATGACAGCCACCAGTCAGCCAGGACTGTGTTGTATAGATATTAACATTCAGTCCCAGGACAATAAATTTATGTCCACTGGACAGAATTGTAGAGATATATTTCCCGTCATTTGTTAATTCTACTGTACAATCGTTATGAGGACAACAGACATATATATATATATATATATACTCCCCGTACTACTACTACACATACCACAGGGATACAGTAAATCTGTGTATGTTACTATATTTATCACAAATTGTAAGTCTTTACTCATAATAAACACTTTATTATTACCATAGTCTGATAGAAGTATATAATTATTACAGCCATACATAGTAATAGCCCCACATGGAGAATTAAATATTGAATGTGATTCGTTGATAATTTAGTTTTTGTCATTTATATTTCTGACGACTTTTGGAAAAGTAACCACAAAACAATCATCCATTCTACATATTGTGTAACATTTATCGGATAGTTTATTCTCTGAATGTTTATTTAATGTTTGTGTGTTGTAATTAATTAATTGTTTTTTATCAGGAAATGTAACTGATACAATATTCCCATAACTACACATATTCCAGGGGTAAGATAAGATGGTAATACAATAGATTTTTGTTGTAATGGGGGAAGGGGTGTTGGGGGGAAGGAGTGGCATGTCAGTACTAACAGTTGTGTGTGTCTGTACCGGACAAAAAGTTTATATTATGAATCCAACCCTCACAGTCATATTAGTTTTTGTCATTTATATTTCTGAAGACTTTTGGAAAAGTAACCACAAAACTATCGTCCATTCTACATATTGTGTAACATTTATTGGATAGCTTATTCTCTGAATGTTTATTTAATGTTTGTGTGTTGTTATTAATCAATTGTTTTTTATCAGGAAATGTAACTGATACAATATTCCCATAACTACACATATTTTAGCTGTAAAATAAGATGGTAATACAATAGATTTTTGTTGTTAAGAGGGTGGGTGGGGGGTGATGGTGATGTGGGGGGTAGGGAGAGGGGTGGCGTGTCAGTTCTAGCAATTATGTCCGTCTGTATCAGACAAAAAGTTTATATTACGAATCCAACCCTCATAGTCACACTCTCTCTCTAATCCAAACTCTCTCACTTGTGTGCGATGATGTGTTCTGTTCTATACTATTTAAAAAAAGTAGGGGATATCCAAACTGATATTGATATTTTCGGAAAATGGTATTGGATACGCGTGATTGGACACGTCAATATGTTACCAAGTTTAGTGTGGATCATGAATGTCACCAGCCCAAGAAAACTTTATGCAGGTTTTTCTCACAAGTGCTGCGTCAATGTCTGTGGGGTACATTTTAAAATTTTCATTTGTATTGGATAGGCTTTTTTGGAGGTCTCATCGTTCTTCTCTTGGTATAAACTTGTTCATCAATAGTTACTGGTCGAAACATAACTTTCAAGGTATGCGAAGACTGACACGTGACGAATGTTTGCATGCCGTTGGCATGTTGGAAGCTGGTAACAGACCGACTGTAGTGGCTCAAATTCTCAACGTTACTCAATTGGTGATTAGCAGGTTGTGGTTACGCTACCATCAGACAGGCAATGTTGATGACGATCGTCCAAGTGAGACAACTGCTAACCAGGATCATTTTATCTGAACCACAACATTACGTAACTGCCATCAAAGTGCCTCAGAAATTGGACAGCAGCTGCTCCAAGCGACAGATGTGCAAGTCAGTGGTCAGACTGTCCGAAATCGCCTTCACAGCTAGAATTTGTACGCTCGACGACCTCAAATAATTCCACATTTGACTGAACATCACATCGCAGCAAGGCGTAATTGGTGTGGAACACGACAGCGTTGGGACAATCATCGGTGGAGCAACGTCATGTTTTCCAATGAATCAAGGTTCACTCTCGACTTTCAAGACAGGCAAAATAGTGTGGCGGCGTTGGAACAAACGATACCATGACATTACCATAAGGCAGCACGATCGTTTTGGTGGTGCATCGGTTATGGTGTTGGGAGGCATAACCATGACAAGCAGAACAGCATCACATGTCATCCAAGGGCAAGTCACAGCAGTACTACCATGACAACATATTAGCTCATGTGGTGCCATTTGCAGAAGTCACGGCTGTCGATTCATTTTCCAAGATGACAATGCAAGAGCATGCAGGGCCCGTGTCACTAGATTTCTTCCAGGAGCAGAACATCACTACAATGCTTGGACAGCAATAAGTCCAGACCTTTCTGCAATCGAGCATGTCTTGGATATGCATGGCAAGCGCCTACGACAATGCCAACAGCACCCTACCAATGTCCAGGATCTCACCACTGCACTGCAGGAAGAATGGAATAACATCCGTCAAGCTGGTATTGGACGCTTGGTGAGGAGTGTGCCACGTCGGATCCACACTTGTCTCACGAACTGAGGAAGGTTTACAAGGTATTGAGGTCTTAGACTGAATGTGATAAATTCTCTCACTGACTGTCCTTGTCTACTACAGCTCAGTGTGTGGAATGTGTGGTTGTCAAGCACCCAACTATCGCTGAAATCATTTGCCACATGCCACAGTGCAATGCCTCAACTGTCTTTGTGATGAAAATATAAATATATTTCTTCATATATCTCACCTTTATCAAATGTCCCCTACTTTTTTTAATAGTATATTATATCTGATGTGACTTGTCCTTGTTCATTTGTATCTGATGATATTACTTGTTTTATTGTATTTGATGATGTGACTTGTTTTATTGTGTCAGATGATGTGATTTGTCCTTGTTCTTTTGTATCTTATGATACGACTTGTTTTATTATATCTGATGATGTGACTTGTTTTATTGTTTCTGATGATGTGACTTGTTTTTTTGTATCTTACGATATGACTTGTTTTATTATATCTGATGATGTGACTTATATTTTATTGTGTCAGATGACGTGACTTGTTTTATTGTATCTGATGATGTGACTTGTTTTATTGTGTCAGATGATGTGACTTGTTTTATTGTATCTGATGATATGACTTGTTTTATTGTGTCAGATGATGTGACTTGTCCTTGTTCTTTTGTATCTTACGATATGACTTGTTTTATTATATCTCATGATGTGACTTCTATTTTATTGTGTCAGATGATGTGACTTGTTCTATTGTATCTGATGTGACTTGTCCTTGTTTTATTGTATCTTATGCTTCATGAGTCGAAACATTGCTTTCAATATGAAACGACCCAGAGGGTTTTTTGATATAGAAGTTGACGTTTTGACTCATACATAATGGTTCAAAGGTAAAAATGTTATCTAACACAGAATTTAGCATTGTGATGTTATCAATATTTTATAAACATAATCAGTTTTTAAATTATTGACTAACTCACTTCATTGTATTACATGTGAATGATTGTTGTTTCTGAACATATCTTCTATATAAGTTGAGAACTTGACAAGATCCTCCAATCCTCCTTTTTAATTTTTCATCTCCTGACTGATATAGAAGGTCGTGTTGTACTTTCAGGATGGTCTATAGACTGAAGTGTCTTCTTGGGATCCCTAATTTCTGGATAAAATTTCTCACTTTTCGAGACAATTTCCCTAATTTGCTCCCGCATTTGCTTGTATTTGTTTAGTGAAACCAAAATAGGACTGGAACTGGGATTGCAGATCTTCTCTATCTGGTCAATACCTTTGGTCTCTGCCGATTTGACTTTTTTGTATATTTCACCGAGGGAGTGCAGTGGCTCAGTGGGTAGACTGTTGGACTTCTATGCTAGATGTCCCGACTTTGATCCCCATCCAGTTCGACCCACTTTATGTCCTTGGGCAAGCACATTATCCTGGTTGCCAATATGGGGGCACTATGATGCCATGTACTAAGGCGTACTGCATGTCGATGGTGAACATCTTCAACTGCTGTAACCCTGCTCGTGCGGAACTTGAACATAGTTAGAATGTTGAGCTGAAAGTTGCTCATTGATGCTTGGTGGTTCTCTCCGGGTACTCCGGCTTCCTCCACCCGTAAAACTGTCATGGTCACGATTAGCCATTGTGCATAAGTATGTGACCTTAAACACCAATAAATAAATAAATATTTCTCCAAAAATCTTCTCCACTTCTATTCTTGCCAGGAATTTCAGGATTGTTAGTTGGTCTGATAAATCATTTTCTTGGACATCAATTTCTTCACCAATAGATTTAATTTAACACAGTAAAGATATCTTTTAAAATTACTTCTGATCGATGATATTGTCTTTCAGGAACATTTCTGGTGACTTTCATATATACATGATGGCAACATTTTGTATTGTGATCTAAACATAAGTAGACTACATTTTTTGTCAAGTGAGTTGTGCAGAAATGTGAAGTGGAGTCCTCATGGCAGTCTGGATGACTGCTATCGTCTGGTTAATGAGTCATCGGGTTGTTCTTTGGTCAATTTCATCATCAGAAAACTCAGTATCTTTGGCTTCTGTTTCACCATGAGCTGCCATTTTCAAGATTTTGAAAAGAATTTTAAAATTCCACAAATTTTATTGCAAAGTGATTTTAAGAGATTTGCATTTCAGGCACGGAAATATCACTTTGTCATTTATAGATTTTTCGTTGAAAACAAGACAGCAATTCGCAAACTAGATTGTTGACAACAAATAACATTATATTTGTGTAGAATTTGGACAACACTTGACAGTGTATATTAAAACTATAGATAATACATAGCACACTAGCAGTTACTTTGGGAAATAAATGATTGCTTGAAAATATTATAAATCGTGATATCTAATTCATCACAAAAATAAGCTCTAGGTATTCAATCAGATAATTATATCAGTTATAACAATCTATTTTGTTCCTTCTGATTTTGTTCAGGAGATGGTATTAGCTAAAAAATACTATATTTCATTCACCAACAATACAGAGATGGGTAGCTACAGCCAACACATCGCTGTGTGAAGGAGCTCTTGGAGCTTCGGAGATTTAACAATGACTTTTAGGGTAATTTTTTTCTGGTAAATTCTGTCAGAATGAGGGCACCACATTCCATGTGTACAGATCCTTAGCTCTCTGAAAAATCGCCTCCCGAGTAAACTTATTGTTCAGTGGGTATTAAACTGGACCACGCGACTTCTGTATTTCACACTTTGACCTACACCTTTTTCCCCCTATGCATGTCGCATACAGAGTGTGCGGAAGCATCTAACTTGAAGTGACACATAGAATGTTTTAAAATTTCTACTACATTTCTCAAAATTCTGACTCAAAAATTCAAGACTTCAGAATACTTCAAAGCAAAAAATTCATTATCAAAACAGTGCAACGAAGCTTACTTATTAAAAAATAACTCACTCTCATTACCATTGTTATAATCTATGAACAACTGGAACCATTCCTCATAAAACCAGCCACCATCATACCCATGACATATTGAACTACCGCTTGTCAATTCATAAGTATCCAACTCTCCATCACTCTCATGCACGTCTTCATCACCATTTACTTTCTCACACTCATCACTAACCTTCTGACTCATCACTATCTTTCTCCTGTATAAACTCGCTAAATAATTATCTTCCATTCCATCCATTGCATTCGAAATACAAAACTTCTTGAAGGACTTCACAACAACCTTAGGCTCAATTTCATCCCGGAAGTCATTTGCCCACTTCGTCAGTAAGCTCAAAGAAGTTCTCTTTAGATTTCCACTATGTGTGAATGCATTCTCTTCAGAATCACACATCCAATCGCACCATTTCTTTCTCATGCTGCACTTGAATGGCTTACTCAGACACACATCTAAAGGCTGAAGTACACTCGTTATTCCACCTGTTATCACACCCAAATCACACCTCAAACGCTTACTCTTCTCTTTCAGACTATCACATAGATGCACTTGAAAACTGTTTAAAACTAACGAACATCCCTTTTTCAGCAAACCGTCTGGTTGACTAGCCCACACACTTTCAAACCAGTCAATCATTCTACTCTTATCCATCCAGCATTTTGGCTGCAGCCTAACATTCACTCCACATGGAAATTTCTCTTTTGGCATAGTTTTTCTTTTAAAAATAACTGGGCTTGAGTTTTGTACCATCAGCCATATGACATAAAACCCCAGTAAAATGATATTTTTCTTAATTTGCACAGTCTTTGACCCTAATTAGTTCACTGTTTTTTTCTGGGGGAAAATCAAAAAACATTGGCACTTTGTTCCCTGTTTTTTCTGGGAGCATATCAAAAAACATTGGCACTTCATCGATTTTGCCTATTTGCGAAAGTTCATAGCCATGCCTTTCTCTCAACTTGATGATAAAGCTCTGAAATACTATCATTTTGTCTTCATAATTATGAAAGCACTCACCCAGTGTGCAGAGGCCCGGTCTCGTAACTTTGTCGCTTTCGTTTCAATCCACGTTTGGCATCCATAATTTTTCAGTTGATCAGCAAAAGTAATTTGATGGAATGGTTTTCACTGGAGCCAATATAGTATTGGTTGTGGGGACATGTTTTTTCAGTATCTCTTTGTTTGATAAAATAACCCATCATATGGCCTATAGATTGATTTGTGATATTTTTTTTAAAACAGTTCTTTGATAAGTCAGCTGCCACATGGCTGTTTGGCTTACCAGTATTTTTTATGTATTTATTTTATTTTGATCAAAGAACACAAATCATAAAGATGAGCTTGGTATCAGTACATCACGTATACGAACACTGACAGATGCTCAAAGAAATGCCACTATAATCATTATTAGTTATGAGATACTGGCCAGTGATGAAAGGGGAATAACCGTATGTTCCTTCTTCCATGGGAATTCCCCTTCAGTTTCGAAATTGCACATGTTGCATTATGGTGATTGTCATACTGTCCCCAACCCAAAATGTCCCCACCAAAACATTCCCAGATTCCGAACAAGACATCCCCAATTTTTGGTCAAAATGTCTCCAAGCATTGGTCAAAACCCAAAATAATCAACTATTTCAACTGTATGAAATAAATTCTAATGTTATTTAATTTTCTTCCTCAATTTATTATGAGTAAAACCTTGTCCCTCACTTTGCCAAGCCCAAAGAAAAATGGGACAACTTTTCATCAAATTTTGGTCAAAACTTCCTCAATAGTTTTTTCCCCAAATCACCATCTATTTGAAGTGTGCACCAATGTCCATCACTGAATAGCAACAGAGATAACCTTTCCACTTACTGAGTCATGAAATCACCAACTATTTGAACTGTGTACCCACATCCGTTACTGAACAGCAAGGGAGATAACCTCTCAACTCACTGAGTCAACATAAGAGATTGTTAAAATATGTACTTGTAGCAGAATAGCAACAGGGAAGAATGAATGTAAAATGAACTATCACTCAAGAAAACACTCGTGGAGGGGAGTTTCCACTCAGGTAATAACTTGATTCTTGTTATGTTATAGAGATTATGAGAGTTTTGTGTGGGTCGAGACTCCAATGTGTGAGTGGTTTTTTTGTGGTAATCCACTCATCAGGTATTGTATTTGATGACGGCCGCCAGTCGGCCAAGACTGTGTTGTATACATATTAACATACAGTCCCAGGACAATTAATTTATGTCTACTGGATAGAATTGTAGAGATATATTTACTGTCATTTGTTAATTCTACTGTACAATCGTTAAGACAGACAACAGACATATATACTCCCCGTACTACTACTACACATACCACAGAGATACAGTAAATCTGTGTGTGTTACTATATTTATCACAAATTGTAAGTCTTTACTCATAATAAACACTTTATTATTACCATAGTCTGATAGAAGTATATAATTATTACAGCCACACATAGGAATAGCCCAACATGGAGAATTAAATATTGAATGTGATTCGTTGATAATTTAGTTTTGTCATTTATATTTCTGACAACTTTTGGAAAAGTAACCACAAAACTATCGTCCATTCTACATATTGTGTAACATTTATCGGATAGTTTATTCTCTGAATGTTTATTTAATGTTTGTGTGTTGTAATTAATTAATTGTTTTTTATCAGGAAATGTAACTGATACAATTTTCCCATAACTACACATATTCCAGGGGTAAGATAAGATGGTAATACAATACATTTTTGTTGTAATGGGGGAGGGGGGTTGGGGGAAGGAGTGGCATGTCAGTACTAACAGTTGTGTGTGTCTGTACCGAACAAAAAGTTTATATTACGAATCCAACCCTCACAGTCATATCGCAGGTGGTGTGGGTCTACCTCTCGAGCCATCTTCGTTAAAGTGTGGACATATTCAATCAAAACACAGAAAACCGTTTATTTATATATATACAGTACATTCAGTGTGGATTGTAACAAAAACGCTGCCGAGGTATGTTCTCCACCGTGGAGTTCCAGTGGACCACAGTGTTTGATCAGTGGAAGACAGTTTTCAAAACACTGTGACCCACCGTGGTCACAGGCATTAAGGAGTATCTTAATTGCTTTTGCATGTCAGTTTCATTGCTGATTAATAAATACTGTCTTGTGACGTCAACTGGCAAGACAACTGCGTTTGTTACTGGTAGTAGATAATTTTTTTTTAAATTTAAATTGGAATTTGGAGGAGGAAGACAGCGACTATTGCTGTGGTTTGAAATTGTAAATTGAGAATAGAACAGTCAATTCAGCAATCATAATTATAACCAGATGTAAATAAAATCAACAGAAAATATTTTTTTTTTATTTGTCAATAATGACATGCCGATCAACAAGTCAGACCACCACACATCATAACCCTAGCTCAAACATGTGCCCCAAACTTTTGTATTTTGATTTTTTAAACGTGTTTTGAAACCCCAAAAATTAAAATGGGTCTTTCAAGCCATGTTTTTCCCTGATACCCCTCCCCATCCTGGAATACTATGAAAGCAAAACCTCACCAACTTGGCTACGAAAGCAAAACCTCACCAACTTGGCTGTGCATTGCTTAAAACGTTTATGGTTGGAGTCAAATTAGGGAAAAAAAATAACTAACAAGAAAACTTTATGCATGGCATCAAAAATTCACCTTTTGCATCCTTTTGTATATTTTATATTATTTTCTCCTGTCAGGTGAGTACATGTAGGTATTTTCTGAATACAACAGAAGCAGAGGCTGGGGTGGGGAGAGGGACTCGAAACTTTAGGGGCCACGTACTGGCCCCAACAGTCCAGGATTCTTGGGTAAGCCCCCCCCCCCCCCATCCCGTCGTAATTGAATACTAGCTGCAACTCATGAGCCCCTTTCCAACTTTAATAACTTTTGTAACCATTTTTAGAAGGGGTCGCAAATGACTTATGGTTGTAATTTTGGAGTCCATGAAGTGCTAACTTTATTAAAAGCAATCTGACATAATACAGAATTGTGCAGCTAAAAGCTAAAACAGTAGGTCACTGGATACTTATTGATGAACTTGCAAATTTGAAACATGATGCTAAAAAATGACATTCTGATGGCCAAAAAATTGAATTTTTCACCCCAAAAGCCGACATAGATAAAACCTGGGTCCTGAATTTCCTCTCTCCCGCCCTTAAAAGATTATATATACACATAAAAGAAATCATACAAAAAAATACATGCTGCTCTTATTCAGTTTTTACAAATTTCACTCCTTAATTTGTGGAAAATTTAAATGTCCATTCACCAGCTTACTTTTCACCGGACCTCCCAATGCCTCATTGATTTTAGGAACAATTCTGTCCTTGCATATACCTTGAAAAATAATTGTTGGGACGAATCCCCCCCTCCCCCTCCCCACTATATAAGACTTAATGGCCAATACCAACTAGATCAGGGTGACAAAGCGACAGTAAATTTTGACCCGTTCATTTACTAACAGCCGAGTCCATAATAAACAAAATTGAGCATTTGTAAAATTATTCACCAATCCCTGTTGCCTACATAAAATATTCAGATGACAGAACTTAAGGAAGACAGTGCAAATTCACACAATATGAAAGAAAAATGATTAGCATTTGGACATTTTTGAATAGCATTTTGCCATGTGAATCCAGTCATCAAATACCCTGACAGGGAAAAAGAGAAATTTTAAACCAACCATATTTCAGCATGCCGGTCCAAAGCCCGGGTGAACGGTGATGGGAATTATCTTTGAATTAATCCGTAATTATTATTGTGAAAGCTACTAATTGCCGAACACAGAAAGCAAACCGAATTTCGAGCCGAACAGTTGAAAGAAAAAAGCTAATAAAATCACTTTAAGTGAACGGATCTACCCGAAAGCTGAAATATGTGATATTTATAACCAACTTCACCAATATGTAAAATTTATTTGACAATTGTCCCATTATTTTATTTGTATTCGGTTGTGTTCGGCATTAAGTTGCATCGTAAAGGCTACAAAACACCGAATGTGCAAGAATCTAACCACACCAATAGTTGAAAGAAAAAAGTTAATAAAATCACCCAAGTGAGCGGATCTGCTTGAAACCAAAATATCAAAAATATATCAACTTTATTTGACTATTATCCTGTAATTTTATTTGTGTTCGGTATTTTGTAGAACTGATAATTCGTTTGGTTGCTTGGAATTATTCAGTGCGCGTGTTAAACAGATTAGACTACAGGCTCTTCCTGGGGAAAGGGTGGGTGCTGTTTAACAAAGGAGTGGGGTGAGCTTCAAACTTACCCCTGTGAGCGTTTTTTCCTCTGGTCTTCCCCATTGAACTGTATACGATTTCAGGGTTCATACAGCTCTTGAAAAACCCTTGAAAATGAGTTTTTTCTTGAAAAACCCTGGAATTTGAAATTAGCCCTTGAGAAACCCTTGAACTTTCAGAAATCTCTTGAAAAACCCTTGAATACCAAGCTATTTCCTGGGCATTGTAAATATATGTGTACTCGCCTTTTACTTGTTTGTTGTGCTCGTGTCGCTCAGTTAAAAAAAGACCATAAAAAAGTATGGAACGTTTTACCAAGATTACTGCAACACAGATCACACTTTGGGTACCAGTACTTCCTGACTTCCAAAGTCAGATCCGTGTCACATGAATCTTAGATTTTTAGAGCTCATACAACAAGCTGAATAGAATATATAGCCCTTGAAAAAAAAAAAGAAACCCTTGAAAAACCCTTGAACTTTGTGAGCAAATTTTTGTATGAACCCTGGATTTTCCTTTTTCAACGATGTCATCTGTTTCAAAAAATTTCAGGGCGCGAATCTGAAGTGCACCGTCCTCCAGATATCTCACTAGATAGTGACTTCGTCGTGAAGTTAATCTTCTACCCATTGTAAATTAGTTGCTGGTTGATTGTGAATAAATGTATGAAAAGGTGCTGGATGCAACACCAAGTCTGCTTTTAAAGAATTTGTTGATGTGGCTTCAATTCGCAACATCCAATAATACTGCTTCTTCTTTGTCCAGAGTCACAATGAGTGGAGAAGCTCCACAACACATGCCGAACGGGCTTCAAAATCCTTTACGGCTTGGGCTTTAATAGTGACAGCGTCTGGTTTGGTGTTATTCTTGGAGTATTAACAACTGACGAAATTGGCTACTCGTTGATCAAATGCAAGAGTTTGATAACTGCTATTCAACAAAAACTCGAAGGGTTTTTAGCTCACTGAAGGGAGCTTAACTTATCACTTGCCATCCGGCGTCCGTCGTGAACTTTACATTATCGACTACTCCTCACAAACTACTGGGTCAAATTGAACCAAATTTGGTGTGCATGTTCCCTATCATATGACAATTCAAACTAATAATAGTACAAATAAACTTGCTGCACCCACAGGGGGAACCACAAGGGGCATAACTCTGATAGCACCCATGAATTTCTTTCCAAAATTTAAAAAAATCTTCTTCAGATCCACCAGCCAGAATTCTTTCCTATTTGGTATCCATTATCTCTAGGGGGGTCAGATTCAAGTTTGTTCAAATCGGCCCCCTGGATTCATATTTGGGCTCACTATAGAATCCCGAATTCGAACTTAGTGCATTTCAGGCAAATTTCTTAAAATATCTTCTTCTCCAGATCCAGCAGGCAGAATCTTTTGATATTTGGTATGCAACATTGTGGGGTGGATCTGATTCAAGTTTGTTCAAATCAGCCCCCTGGATTCACATTTGGGCTCAGTATAGAAGCCCGAATTCGAACTTAGTGCATTTCGGGCAAATTTTAAAAAAAAATCTTCTCCAGATCCAGCAGGCAGAATCTTTTGATATTTGGTATGCAACATTGTGGGGTGGATCTGATTCAAATTTGTTCAAATTGGCCCCCTGGGTTCATATTTGGGCTCAGTATAGGAGCCCAAATTTGAACTTAGTGCATTTCAGGCAAATTTCTTTAAAAATCTTCTAATGATCCAGCAGGCAGAATCTTTTGATATTGGGTATGCAGCATGCTTAGGGGGGTGAGATTCAAGTTTGTTCAGGCAAAGTCCCTGGGTTCATATTTGGGCTCACTGTGGTAGCCCGAATTATAACTTAGTTCAAAATGAGGAATTTTCTTTAAAAATCTTTTTCTTCAGATCCAGCAGTCGGAATGTCTTGATATTTGGTATGCAGCATCCTTAGTGAGGTGAGATTCAAGTTTTTCAAGCCATGTCCCTAGGTCCATATTTGGGCTCACTGTGGAACCTTGAATTGTAACTTAGTTCGAAATGAGGAATTGTCTTAAAAAATCTTCTTCTTCAAATCCAGCTGTCGGAATGTTTTGATATGTGGTGTGTAGCATCCTTAGGTGGGTGAGATTCAAGTTTGTTAAAGCCAAGTCCCTGGGTTCCTATTTGGGCTCATTGTGGGAGCCCGAATGATAACTTAGTTCAAAATGAGGAATTTTCCTTCAGATCCAGCAGATGAATGCTTTTGATATTTGCTATGCAGCATCCTTAGGGGGTAAGATTCAAGTTTGTTTAAGCCATGTCCCTAGTTCCATAAAATTTGTCTCTCATGACTTCATTCTTTTGTAGTGTTGATGAACCATGTCTAACTGAATGTGACCCCAATTTCTTCTTTGAACCACTTTGGCCGGTGAGCGATTAAGACTCACTGTGACACAAATAGCTTCCCACCAAAAAACTTGACAAACGCCATGCTCAAGTGCAAGTGAGATGAGTTGTGTTAACTGTCTCCCAATAGGTAAAGGCAGCAGATCTATACTGTACCTTTAACAATATAATTAACCCCAATCCACCTGAAATAACTTTTAAGTTGTAAATTAAATAAATATTGAAATGTTACAAAACATCACACTACCACAGTCATACTCTCTCTTTAATACAAACTCTCTCACTTGTGTGTGATGATGTGACCTGCTCTATTATATCTGATGTGACTTTTCCTTGTTCTTTTGTATCTGATGATATGACTTGTTTTATTGTATCTGATGATGTGACTTGCTTTATTGTGTCAGATGATGTGACTTGTCCTTGTTCTATTGTATCTGATGATATTACTTGTTTTATTGTATCTGATGATGTGACTTGTTTTATTGTGTCAGATGGTGTGACTTGTCCTTGTTCTTTTATATCTGATGATATGACTTGTTTTATTGTATCTGATGATGTGACTTGTTCTTTTGTATCTGATGATATGACTTGTTTTATTGTTTCTGATAATGTGACTTGCTTTATTGTATCTGATGATGTGACTTGCTTTATTGTATCTGATGATGTGACTTGTTTTATTGTGTCGGATGATGTGACTTGTCCTTGTTCTTTTGTATCTGATGATATGACTTGTTTTATTGTATTTGATGGTGTGACTTGTTTTATTGTATCTGATGATGTGACTTGTTCTTTTATATCTGATGATATGACTTGTTTTATTGTGTCAGACGATGTGACTTGTCCTTGTTCTTTTATATCTGATGATATGACCTGTTTTATTGTTTCTGATGATGTGACTTGTTCTTTTGTATGTTCTAATATGACTTGCTTTGTTGTATCTGATGATGTGACTTGGTTTATTGTATCTGATGGTGTGACTTGTTTTATTGTGTCAGATGATGTGATTTGTCCTTGTTCTTTTGTATCTGATGATATGACTTGTCTTATTGTTTCTGATGATGTGACTTGTTCTTTTGTATCTGCTAATATGACTTGTTTTATTGTATCTGATGATGTGACTTGTTTTATTGTTTCTGGTGATGTGACTTGTTCTTTTGTATCTGATGATATGACTTGTTTTATTGTATTTGATGGTGTGACTTGTTTTATTGTATCTGATGATGTGACTTGTTCTTTTATATCTGATGATATGACTTGTTTTATTGTGTCAGACGATGTGACTTGTTCTTTTATATCTGATGATATGACCTGTTTTATTGTTTCTGATGATGTGACTTGTTCTTTTGTATGTTCTAATATGACTTGCTTTGTTGTATCTGATGATGTGACTTGGTTTATTGTATCTGATGGTGTGACTTGTTTTATTGTGTCAGATGATGTGATTTGTCCTTGTTCTTTTGTATCTGATGATAAGACTTGTTTTATTGTTTCTGATGATGTGACTTGTTCTTTTGTATCTGCTAATATGACTTGTTTTATTGTATCTGATGATGTGACTTGTTTTATTGTTTCTGGTGATGTGACTTGTTCTTTTGTATCTGATGATATGACTTGTTTTATTGTATTTGATGGTGTGACTTGTTTTATTGTATCTGATGATGTGACTTGTTCTTTTATGTCTGATGATATGACTTGTTTTATTGTGTCAGACGATGTGACTTGCCCTTGTTCTTTTGTATGTGATGATATGACTTTTTTATTGTATCTGATGATGTGACTTGTTCTTTTGTATCTGATGATATGACTTGTTTTATTGTATCTGATGATGTACTTATTTTATTGTATCTGATGATGTGACTTGTTTTATAGTGTCAGATGATGTGACTTGTTTTATTGTATCTGATGATATGACTTGTTTTATTGTGTCAGATGATGTGACCTGTTCTTGTTCTTTTGTATGTTCTAATATGACTTGCTTTGTTGTATCTGATGATGTGACTTGGTTTATTGTATCTGATGGTGTGACTTGTTTTATTGTGTCAGATGATGTGATTTGTCCTTGTTCTTTTGTATCTGATGATATGACTTGTTTTATTGTTTCTGATGATGTGACTTGTTCTTTTGTATCTGCTAATATGACTTGTTTTATTGTATCTGATGATGTGACTTGTTTTATTGTTTCTGGTGATGTGACTTGTTCTTTTGTATCTGATGATATGACTTGTTTTATTGTATTTGATGGTGTGACTTGTTTTATTGTATCTGATGATGTGACTTGTTCTTTTATATCTGATGATATGACTTGTTTTATTGTGTCAGACGATGTGACTTGTCCTTGTTCTTTTATATCTGATGATATGACCTGTTTTATTGTTTCTGATGATGTGACTTGTTCTTTTGTATGTTCTAATATGACTTGCTTTGTTGTATCTGATGATGTGACTTGGTTTATTGTATCTGATGGTGTGACTTGTTTTATTGTGTCAGATGATGTGATTTGTCCTTGTTCTTTTGTATCTGATGATATGACTTGTTTTATTGTATCTGATGATGTGACTTGTTCTTTTGTATCTGCTAATATGACTTGTTTTATTGTATCTGATGATGTGACTTGTTTTATTGTTTCTGGTGATGTGACTTGTTCTTTTGTATCTGATGATATGACTTGTTTTATTGTATTTGATGGTGTGACTTGTTTTATTGTATCTGATGATGTGACTTGTTCTTTTATATCTGATGATATGACTTGTTTTATTGTGTCAGACGATGTGACTTGCCCTTGTTCTTTTGTATGTGATGATATGACTTTTTTTATTGTATCTGATGATATGACTTGTTTTATTTTATCTGATGATGTGACTTGTTTTATTGTGTCAGATGATGTGACTTGTCCTTGTTCTTTTGAATCTTATGATATGACTTGTTTTATTATATCTGATGATGTTACTTGTTTTATTGTTTCTGATGATGTGACTTGTTCTTTTGTATCTTATGATGTGCCTTGTTTTATTATATCTGATGATGTAACTTATTTTATTGTGTCAGATGATGTGACTTGTTCTATTGTATCTGATATGGCTTGTCCTTGTTTTATTGTATCTTGTGCTTCATGAGTCGAAACATGGCTTTCAATATGAAATGACCCAGAGGGTTTTTTTGATATAGAAGTTGTTGTTTTACTTGTACATAACGGTTCAATGGTAAAAATGTTATCTAACACAGAATTTAGCATTATGATGTTATGAATATTTTTATAAATAAAATCAGTTTTTAAATTATTGACTAACTCACTTCATTGTATTACATGTGAATGATTGTTATTTCTGAACATATCTTCTATATAAGTTGAGAACTTGACAAGAACCTCCAATCCTTCCTTTTCAATTTTTCGTCTCCTGACTGGTGTAGAAGGTCATGTACTTTCAGGATGGTCTGTAGACTGAAGTTTCTTCTTGGGATCCCTAATTTCTGAATAAAATTTATCACTTTTCGAGACGATTTCCCTGTATTTGTTTAATGTAGACAAAATAGGGCCAGAACTGGGATTACAGCTCTTCTCTGTCTGGTCAATGCTTTTGGTCTCTGCTGATTTGACTTTTTTGTTTATTTCACTGAAAATCTTCTCCACTGCTATTCTTGCCAGGAGTTTCATGATTGTTATTTGGTCTGATAAATCATTTTCTTGGGCATCAATTTCTTCACCAATGGATTTAACATGGTAAAGACCCCAGGCACTCGTCGTATTATCAGAATTTTACATTTTAAATTAATATTAGGTCTATGCTATCCATACTAATATACTAGGAGGCCAGATACTCTTCAGACCGCGATTTTCAAAAAACGAGGAAATAGCGAATAATTTACCGATTTTGCTCAAATAAATGTCAGTTTGGCGTTCTTTTCACGAAGCCACTGCCATTTCGGCACCGAGTTGGGCAAAAATTAGTTTTTATCACCATTTTAATCTCATTTTCATATACTTAGCCGCAAATATTTCAGCTCCGGCAACCCTGCTTATCCGGTTCACTCACAATGAATTCTCCCCCGCTCGTTCATTGGTCGGTTACAAATAGCAACAACCTAAACGATGTGCGGGAAATTCAAAATCCTATAAGCGTTCAGAAGTTCAGACACTGCGAACAGACTATCAAAAACGTCCAAAAAGACGTGAAAGACTTTCAAATTATGTCTAAATCTTCAGAACAGCCAATGACAGTATCATGGTAACAAATGATATAAACCTTCTGAAATCTTACAGTAGCAGTAATGCTAATTCTGTTGGCCATGATGGTGATAAGGGAGTGTGTGTGCATGGAGAAGAATAGCAAGTAGCAAAACATGAACAAAAAACCAGTGGAAGTGGTTGATAAATTATGCTCTGAATAAGAAATCAAAATTTTGGGGAGTATTGGAGGAAAATCCATTTTGAAACTGCCCACTGCCCACCCCTCCCATATTTTACAGTAAGGCTTTGATAAATGTCTTTCCTGTCCCCTTGCACACAGCACATTGAGATAATATAAAATTTTCAACATGAAAAATATTTTTCCATATGCAAGTAGAAATTTAACAAATTCAATTTCGTTGGGCAGAGCTCATCGACAGAGCTCATCAAACTCTGTTCAACAAGGTTCATTTGGTCAAATTCCAGGTTGGATTGTGAAAAATATTTTCTGCTGGGAATTTTTTTTTTTGATTTCGAGTCAATGTACTAGGGAGTTCAATTTATATATTCAGACCACACATTAGTGAGGGGGGGGGAGGGGGGAGTGTTGGTGGGTGGCACTCCCTATGATAATCTCTGTCGGAACTTTTTGCCTCTTTTTACCAGAATTTGTGTGCAAAATGGAGGGGGGATGGGGGGGGGGGGGGGGGGGGGGGGTGGTGGTTCAATAAAAATCACTACACAAATTGTATTATGTTTTCAATTTTGGTATCAGAAACATAGAACATGACCCCCTTACTGGAATGAGCTCTTTGAACCCATTCCAATGAGTGGTCATAACCCATGTTTCTCAGGTAAAAAATTACAATTCTTGGTTATTCAAGAATTTATTTTTCAAGTGTTTTCTGCTCCCCACGTTGACTAAAGACTTAATGTCACTGAACTTGCATTTTGGGCTCATCAAAAGGAGATTGGGTTTATAAAAAACATATCTAGATCATGCATTACAAATCCTACAGAGTTGACCAATAAAACCAATTTTAAGATAATTATTTTGAATTGAATTAAGTCATGGCTGCTGTGAAGCAGACTTGACTTGATTTGATGAAGAATTCAAGGGTCTGGGGTGACAGGCAGTCATTGTAGAGTCAGAATTTTCTTGTTATTCACTCCTTTTTATATTATGCTATCAACACTAAAAAGTGGGCTTTCAGTGTTGACAGTATATGCAATATGAAAACGAGTTAATATGTAAAATTCTGATAATATGACAAGCGTCTGTGTTTGGAATCCTAAAATAATTTATAAAGGAATAGGCCTGTTTGGCACAGACACTCACCATATTTTCAGAATTTTACATTTTCGATCATTTATAATAAAATATTAAAAATGATTGAAAATGTAAAATTCTGATAATAAAATGACGAGCACCTGCACTGTTTGGTACATTTCTATAACAAAGGTCATGATTATACATCCGAGAAGCAGCCTGTATCAGGTGATGGGTTAATAAAATTGTATTGTGTTTTCTGAAATGAACTGATTGAGAGTACTTCAGGTGGAATGGTATTGGGGTTTTTTGTCAGAAAGAAAATGCTGTGGACATACATGTACAAGCACACCATAAAAAGAGCCCATCACCCCCATAAAATCAAGTAGTGTGTTGGTTGAACACCAACACACCACTTGATTTTAAACCGATACCAAGTTGAACAAATGCTTTCTCAGTTTTTCGACAAATACAACAATAATTTCAGTGAATATATATATAATTATAAATATAACTGGCAGTTTGGCAACACTCTCAGCTTACATAATGAAATAACTTTTCTACAGCAAAAGATGAGACAAATTCATCTGGTGTTATTGATTAATACAGACTTCACAATACCAGTCAGTTTCAAAGCACTCTTCATCACCCTCTTGTCCAAACACTTAAGTTGGTGAATGGGGTGGGGGCAGTGAGGATATTTGAAAACAAATGAATCCTCAGCAGGCAGATATGTCTAACCCCATTTATTTAGCTATTGTTTTTATTTATTTTAATTTTTCTTTTCTTTTTTCTTTTTTTTTTGGGGAGGTGGGGGGGGGGAGGGTGTGTTGGATAAAGGAGAAATTAGGAGTGCATATTTTGCCAAAAAAAAAACATGCCAATAATATATGTGTCTCAATGAATAAATTATAAATATGCAATCTTAAAATAAAACTTGAGAAAATGTTTTCAGCTTTTTGATTTTATGCATGTACATGTATGTACTGATGAACTACCATCCAGATCTTGCATGAGGTTGCATGTATCAAATGTCACCTTATCTTTTGAAAACAAAAAGACAAAATAGTCAGTCCCTCAGTCTCACCTTGTTTACTGACAAAATCCCTTTGATCACCCAGTTATTGTTAGTATCAATTGCAGTTCATGCACATCAAAGGCACTGGTGTTTGAGTTCTCAGTGTACAGTACTAGCTGAAATAAGTGGGACGATAATCAGAAAAATTCTCTCATGCTACCTCTTCATTGGTAATTACAATTATTAATACTTTGAAAAATCTTAGGTGATCCCAAGTTTTTAGTGGTTTATACATGCATTGTATGCTAAAACTCATTTCAACTGCTAATGTACATCACTAGTGAAAATTAGCTGTATAGGTACAAAACATTTTCTGTCAGCCCCCCTCCCACACATCACATATTTGTAACTGGGTCTCTTCACTGGAAAGTTATAGGCGTGTAGGGGTGGGGTGTGCTTTGGGGGGGTGCAGTCTCCCTGAGTCTGGGAAAATTGGCATTTTTCGGGCAATTTCATATTTTTTTTCGAGCTTGTTCGCACTGAAAATATTGTGAAAACTGCCCCAAAAAATTGATTTTCACTTTGCAATTTTAGTCCTTTACCAGGTGAAATTTTTCGACCAAATTCAGCCAGGTATACTCCAAAATGTGACTGATTCCCTCCTCAAGTACAAGGTCGGAAAGGCAGCTGAGGCTGTAGAATCGGTCTCAGACAGTAAAATTTGTCTAAATGTACCCAGGGAGGCTCTTCACATTCTACCGGGTGATGTTGGGGGAGGGCAGCACATCTTCCCAATCACGTTATGTACCTCGATGATACCTGTAGAATCATTTTTCGAGCAGAATCTTTTGAGCCACCCCCCCCCCCCCCCCCCAAAAAAAAAATTTTTGCTCAAACGCCTATGTGGTAAATGGAGGTCCATTTGCTGAAAATTACCAGTATGTTTCCATCTTTTACGAAAAATTTTAAGCCTCATTCATTGCTTCTATATAGTAATGTCATTCTGGTTGTAATAATCCACACCACCCCATGACTGTTGTATTAATTCAACTCATTCATATTATAAATTACATACCTACAGATTGTCGATGAACTGTGGTGAGTCTAAAAACATGGAATCTGAGTTCTTCAGCTGATATTATGAATTCTCCGAGATCATCATAATCTTTATTCGGCACTGGGCGCAGCTGGAAGAAATCTCTACAGAGTATCATCTGGATGCCTCCAAACACGTTTCGTATTCTCTCGAATGTTCCTGCAGATATTGTCAATTTGTTAGAAAAGTTTCAGTGATAGCATGGAAATTTCATCAACCACAATAACGTCTGCAGACAAAATTCTGACATGTACATCATGATAATTGTCATCATATCTGATTTTCTTCAACAAAAATTAATTTGAAAATCTACCATCAGCCAAACCAAAAAATTGGTGTACTGTCATGGAGCCAGTTGGCAAATTCGTACTTGCCATTCCTGTTGTACCAAGAGTAGTAACTTTTCTTGTTCATCTCTTTCAACTTTGTAACTATTTTGTTCAGGAAGAACGTTTTTCCAACTCCAGCCTGCCCAGTTATCATAATATTATGGCCTTCTCCAGCAGCATTTTCAATCTCGGTCAGACACATTGTCGTTCACAAAAAAATGCATGCTTGTGTTTACTTTTAGGTTATATTTGGAAATAAAAATAATTCTGTCAATAATTATTTCGACCAATGAACGAGCGGGGGAGAATTCGAGTGAATTGGATAAGCAGGGTTGCCGAAGTTGAAATATTTTGCCTGAGTATATGAAAATGAGATTAAAATGGTGATAAAAACTAATTTTTGCCCAACTCGGTGCCGAAATGGCAGTGGCTTCGTGAAAAGAATGCCAAACTGACATTTATTTGAGCAAAATCTGTAAATTATTTGATATTTCCCCGTTTTTTGAAAATCGCGGTCTGAACAGTGTCTGGCCTTCTAGTATATTAGTATAGATAGTATAGACCTAATATTAATTTAAAATGTTAAAATGTAAAATTCTGATAATACGACGAGTGCCTGTGGTAAATTACATCTGATTGATGATCTTGTCTTTCAGGAACATCTCTGGTGACTTTCACATATACACGGCTGGCAAAATTTTGTCTTCTGATTTAAACATAAGTAGACTACATTTTCTGTCAAGTGAGTTGTGCAAAATGTGAAGTGGAGTCCTCATGATGGCCTGGATGATTGTTATCATCTGGTTGACGAGTCATCGGGTTGTTCTTTGGTCAACCACGATTTTCAATTTCAGCATCAGAAAATGTATCTCTGACTTCGGTATATTCATGAGCTGCTGCCATTTTCAAGATTTTGAAGAGAATTTTTAAAATTCCCTAAATTTTTCTACAAAGTGATTTTAAGAGATTTGCATTTCAGGCAGGGAGTGTCTATTGAATAACGTGTACAGATTTATATGTATATGCACAGAATTGATTTAGCATGGAAGACAATACCCTGCAACACAGTAAACACATAGAGACATCCACAGTTTGATAATCACCATGGAGATATCACTTTGTCATTTATTGATTTTCGTTGAAAATAACACAGCAGTTCACAAAGTAGATTGTTGACAACAAATAACATTATATTTGTGTAGAATTTGGACAACACTTGACAGTGTATATTAAAACTATAGATAATACATAGCACACTAGCAGTTACTTTGGGAAATAAATGATTGCTTGAAAATATTATAAATCGTGATATCTAATTCATCACAAAAATAAGCTCTAGGAGTTCAATCAGATAATTATATCAGTTATAACAATCTATTTTGTTCCTTCTGATTTTGTACAGGAGATGGTATTAGCTAAAATATACTATATTTCATTCACCAGCAATAGGGAGATAGGTAGCTACAGCCTACACATCGCTGTGTGAAGGAGCCCTTGGAGCTTGTGTGATTTAACAATGACTTTAAGGGTAGTTTTTTCCTGTAAATCTGTCAGAATGAAGGCACTACATGTGTACAACTCCTTAGCTCTTTGAAAAATTGCCTCCACAGTAAACCTATTGTTCATTGGGTATAATTAAACCAGATCACACAACTTCTGTATTTCACACTGTGGCCTACACGTTTTCACCCAATGAATGTCGCATACTGATTGTTTGGAAGCGTCTAAATTTAAGTGATACATAGAATTTTTATAAAGTAGAAATTTCTACCTTTTTCTCAAAATTCCGACTCAAAATTTCAAGATTTTAAGTCAAATTTTTTTCTTTTCCGAGAATTCATGTGAAATTTTGGACTTTTATCTAAAGTTACATTTAGAGATTTTGAAGTTGAAATTCTACTTTTTATACGCCCGTTTGAAAAATGGTTGTATTATCATATGTAAACAGTCTATCCCTCCATCTGTCTGTCCATCTGTCTGCGGATAACTCCAGTTTGCTCCCCGCGGGAACCCCAGGAAGTGAAGCAGTGCCTGTTCACTGCAGTGAACAGGCTCTGTTTTACTGGTAAAATAGGACCCAGTCACCAATACTTGGGAGGTGCAAACCCTCTCTAAAATGGGCAACCTTGCTTATTAACGCTCACCACCAGTGTTGAGTTGATACTCATGTTGTGGTCATGATTAGCCATTGAAATTTGTGACCTTAAACCCCAGTAAATAAATAAATAATTAAATAACTCCAGTTTTCATGATTTGATCTCAACCAAAGTTGATATATGTATTACACGGCTAGTAATACAGGCCAAGTTCGAATATGGATTCTGTCCAATTAATTTTACATGAGTTACGCCATTTTTATCGACTTAGAATTTGACCATCTATTATTAACATTTTTGGTTTCTGACCGAAAACTCCAATTTGAATTATTTGATCTCAACCAAAGTTAATATGTATATTACCCAGCTAGTAATATAAGGCAAGTTGCGCTATGGGTTCCATCCAAGTATTTTTACATGAGTTACAGCCCTTTTTTGACTCAGAATTTGACCGTGCATTAACATTTTTGGTTTCCGAACGATAACTCCAGTTTAGATTGTATGATCTCAACCAAACTTGGTACAATTTAAAATGGCTGATGTATGTATTTAGCCATGCATCATGGTCCTCTTGTTATCTTTTATCTATTTTTCTCTTTCAAATCACAAATCAAATTTTGTCTCGAAAATGTCAATAAAATCTCAAAATTTGGACTTTTTGTCTTGGAATTTAGAGATTTTTGAAGTTTTGACTTTTTTAGCTCAGCAACGAAGTTGTATGAGCTTATGTCATGACCCAAGGCATGTCTGCATCAACACTTGTGTTAAAGTCTTTGTAAGAGGCCACTTTGACTTTTCCCCCTGTTACTATGCACCTCATACTGTTTCTATGGCTTACAGTTACCCACAGACTGCTTACCCAGTGATGTTTATTCAATTTTTAGAAAGTTTTTGCATTGTTAGACTTTTTTGTGGCTGATGTCGCTAGGTTGTGGTACACACTGACAAATTCTATTTTGTGCAAATCATGTGCAGTAATTAGATTGTGCCTTGCTGTTTTGAGTAAGTTTAAAGCTTGTTCTTCCAATACCGTCACAAGGAGATAAAAACAATTTGCTATCACAAATCTCTAATTCTCCCCGTGGGAACCCCGGGAAGTAAGCAGCACTTGTTTACTGCGGTAAACCAGTTCCGCTTTACTAGTAAAATAGGACCCAGTCACCAATGCTTGGGGTGAAAGTCCTCTAAAATGGGCAACATGTTGATCAACGATTGACTATCCTTGACTTCATCGCCATGTTGTGTCACGATTAGCCATTGTGCATAAATATGTGACGTTAACCACCAACAAACAAACAAACAAACAATCTCTAATTCTAAAATTCTTCATTTTTGCTTGCCATTTATCAAACACATCTGATATTCACTGACAACCTTCAGTTAACCTCCAGCGTCAAGTATGTACACAGGTGGCATCAAAACTATCCTAATACAACTGTATTAATCATAAAATGAAAACACTATAGTGGACTTCCTTTGAACAGTCCAATGGGGAAAAACTAGACTGCTTACCTGTGTACCAGACTATATTGGACTGCTATTTCTTGGACTGGAGCACCAACTGCAGTCTGGTATGGCTCGCATCACCAGATTACTACTCTCATGGCAGAAGATCCCCTTTAATTTGGAAGTGTGTCAAGGACAAAGTCACTGTTAGTTAAAATAGGACTTTTCAGTTTGTGGATAATTACGTTAATTTTATCTTTCACAGCTCCACCAAACTAGGACTGCAATGATACGTTTTCTCAAGATACGACACATATCACAATACACTCATCAATCATCAAAGTGAGGACACAAAAAGCAAATCTGCAATTATGGACCCGGTGGTCCATAACTGCAGATTTGCTTCTTGAGTCCTCACATTTCTACTGGGCTGGTGAGTAGAGCTAAAAGTTTAATATCCACCCACCCAGTGGCCAAATAACAAATCATCAGACAGTTTTGGGTCAAGCAGCTTCATTTCAATTAAATTTTATTTTATGTTCATGAAATTTTGGGTTTACGTGTATCGTGATACAGTGCAAGCAAATCGTGATACCTATCGGCAGAGAATGAATCGCGATACATTCCTTTCATGATTAATCGTTGCAGCCCTACACCAAACCTTAAGAAACTAGTCACATATGGAAAGAACTAGTTTGATTTTGAAGTGAATAGTCATAAGTTTGAAGATCATGGGACTGTTACTGTATAGAGAATTGTCAGAAATTGGTTTCCAGGCAATTTTACAACTAGATTTGTGGATCTTCTCTCAATGAATTTTTTTCTTGTTTCATGCTGTGTCTGATAAGTATACAGAACCGCACATATGTTTGAATGGGTTAAGAATTATCGCACAGGATTGCTTTGGCCCTGGATATCACCAGAGCAGAAGGCTCAAGTGGTATCCTGGGCCAAATCAATCGAGTGCGATAATTCAGGCAACTGTACAACTAGATTTATGGATCCTCTCAACGATTTTTCCTGCTGTGTCTGATAAAAAAGGCATTTCAACCAGTGTTTCTTACTCAGATTGTAGTTGTGCAGTAGGCTAAGACAAAAGGTCTATTGTAATTTGACTGCATTTCTCCTCTTTTTTGTTAGGAATACACAGATATCAGATTTCCAGCAGAAGATTATGGATGCAGAGCAAGGTGAGTTTTCTGTTCTCATTCTGTTGTAATTCAGCTCTGGAAACAGCTAATTACAGTGGAGCCCACTTAATTGGATATCTCTTAATTGTGTATCCCTGTTAATTGAATATAATTTTCCAACACAAAACCATTTGCCATACCTCCAGTACAAATTTGACCTGTTAATTGAATATAGGTTATAGAGTAAACTCCTGTTAATTGAATAAAAAATCTTGTAACCTGTCAAGAAATTATTCTGACTCTCCCCAGTTTTCCTTTGTTTATAGACCTATTTGGCCTCAGTACATCCAATACAGACATTTATTCTATTATATCTTGTTTGACAGAGCTCATAGAGCTCTGTCAAACAAGATATAATAGAATAAATGTTAAGTTTATCTCTAGAATACAGGAAAGTGATAATCCCTGTTAATTGAATACTCCTGTTAATTGAATAATTTTCATTGGCAAAGTGTCTATTCAATTAACAGGGTTCCACTGTATTAGCTTTAAGCCTGGAAAAATGATGCCTGTAGATTTGATGGAAAATATCTTGAAAATACTCAGCAGGTTAACAGTTGTATGTTTTTATTGTAATTTGGATTTTCTGAAAGGAAAATACATTTGTTATTGCTAAAATTCTTCTTTTTTTTTTTCCCAACAGAACGGGAAATGATTTTTCTCAAAAATGGGCTTTAAGATGTTTTTTAAACTTTGCACGATCAGTGACGGCCATGAGTTCTAATCAATAAAAATATTGGTATTTTGGGGAAATTGTTTCTTGTTGGGCAAAAATACCCTAAAATGCTCAGAGTTTGGTAGGCCAATATCTCATAAACGGAAAAAGCTATCGACTTAATTTTTTTACAGACTTGTCAGAATTACTCTTGTCTAAAACAAAGAAAATCAGCATTTTTTTTGTTTTTCCTGCCAAAAATTTTCTCAAAATGGAAATTTATCTCGAAAATCTGCCATTTTGGATTGAAATATCAAGATTTAAATATAATGAGCCCTGTAGAAGGGTTCCAAATTAAAGGTTTTAATACCCAGTTTTGGTCAATTTTCAGACAAAAAAAAATCAAAACATTTTTAGCCTGAAAATTTCTTGTCAGGGACTTGGAAAATTTCTGCACAAAAATAAAAAAAAAATCTGTATTTTATGCGTTTTTGTCAATTTTGTGACGAAAAAGCCCAGGAACTGAAAATAGAAGGAAAATCCTGTGTATTTTGCGGGCACAATCACTTCATCTAGTGTTTACTTTGTACTTTTATACTTTTAAAAAAAAAAAATACAGTTTAAACCTTTAGGGCCTGGACAAGTGTCCTGAATTCCCACTAACCTACAACCTCTATACACCCAGTTGCTTAGCAGTGATTTTTAGTCAAGTCTTGGCTGCCTGAACAGGCAGTCAAGACTTGACTAGAAACCACTGCCTGCCTAATTTGTCTTTGTTGTCAACAGGACCTCCTCATGATGACATGTTAAGGACACATGTTCTGAGGTCGTAAAAGTCGGAAATGGGCCTTTAAGGGTTAAACCAATTCAAGCAATAAAATTACACTACTTCAGTTATATTATGTATCAGAATGGTTGTACAATTTTCACCATTTGGCCTTACATTTATTGATTAATAGTTTGGGAAAATATCTTAATTCTTGTTTTTGTGTCGGAATTTTGTTGCCAGTTTACCTTCAGAGCAATTCTGTTTAGTTTTGTTTTGCGCAGGGTTCGTATGCGAGTCTAGAAGTCAGGAAAAAGTCTGGAATTTTTAAAAACATTTTGCAGGCCTGGAAAAGGTATGGAATATTATGTTTTCATATAAATGGTACGGAAAAAGTATGGAAATTTAATTAAATATATTCAGAATCACTTTCATAGTTGTGAAATTAAAAGTTCCTGTTAAATTCCCTTTCATATTAGTTTTAAATTCGTTTTAATCAAATTTCGATACCCTGTAAAATTTAGGTCTTTGTAACCCAACACGGAAATAACCAATCTGACACGAGCATTAACAACCATTCATTGATCTGTATATTTCCATGATCAAACTGTCTGCGCCCAGTTATAACGTATTTATGTTGTTAGCATAAAGAAAAACAACAAACAGGCTTGAAAGTTTGTTCTGCCAAGTTGAAGCATTGTGAAATACCGTCAACAAAGTGAAAGGAAATGGGGAAATGTTTGTTTTCAGAGACGTGGTTGGAAAATCCCAAATACAAACATTGGATTAGCAGGAACACGAAATTCCCAAAATAAGTCAGAGGCAAAATGTCTCGTCTGTGTAAAGTCTATTGACGTCTCAAATATGGGAGAAGTGGCCATAACATGTCATATAGCCTCCAGAAAACATACCAGGATTATTTTTGATCAACACCCCCCCCCCCCCCCCCCCCCCCACCCCAAAAAAAAAAATGCAGCACAGCCAACAGTTGTTGACGTGTTACCAAAGAATTTTAAGGTGCTATACAAGTAAGGGAAATTTGTTTACTTTGAAATTCCCACTGATATTTCATAAATTCAAATTAAATATACACAAATCATACATCAAAATGAAGGTTGAAATGTACAGAACACAAAAAATATATGAAATCAACTCAGAGTTGACAGCAGGCAACAATGGTTCCTGGAAGTCTTCTACTGTATTTGCACCAGAACTGATAATCAAATAATATTTCACGAGAACAACTCGTGGCCAAGTGTGCTTCAGATATCCAACAACAACGCTAAGAAATCAAAATTCTTCAAAATGCAGCGACATAGCTGCGCGAGGGGTAAATTCCCAAACTCTCGGCTTTGTTTTGTTTTTGGTTTGTTTACATTTTGGTCAAAGGTCATCGGTGCCGAAAAAGCATAGATAAACAATGCCATGCAAAATCAGATAATGAGACAGATGGCCTTCAGACTACACACTGTTATTATATGGAGACTGTACAGTTTCCATATTATTTGTAAGGTATCATGACACCTGTTTGAATTTCTTCGAATTACGTGATTGTTTTTCGATGAAAATTCATGGTATCGTGTTTTATGCTACCGCATTCATACCAGAGCTGATAAAATATTTCAGGCAAACAACTCGTGACCAAATGTGCTTCAGCTATCCGTATCCAAGAACAAAGCTTTGACATCAAAATTCTTCAAAATGCAGCGACAGAGGTGCGTGGGGGTGGATTCCAAGACTGTCAGCTTTGTTTACATTGTAGGTTCATTTCGATATCTGGTCAAGATCATTTGACGGAAAAAGCATCAGTATACAATGCCGACTAAAATCAAATAATAAGAAAGATCGCCATAACATAGCATACAATTATTATATAGAGACTGCACAGTTGTCAAATAATATGCAAGGTATCATGACACCTGGTGAAATTTCCTAGAATTACGATTTTGTTTTTCGATGGAAATTCATGGTATCGACTGATTTGCGCATGTCCATCAAACAAGGAAACTATCTTCAATAAAAAATGCAGACAGTGTTGTCCTTTGCCCAATGCAGTCCTATCGCTGCATCCTGAAATGTTTTGACTGCCTAGCTTGGATATCTGAAGCACATTTAGCCACAAGTTCTCCGGAAATATTATTTTATCATTTCTGGTTTGAATATGGTAGCAAACATCCAGGAACCATTTTTTTTTTTGGTAGGTGTGGGAACCCTGTTTGCATGTCTTTGAAGCAGACAGTATTTCGTGGGATTAGAATTATATTCATCTTCTGATTGGAAATTATTTTTGACTGCAGTCATCTGAATGGAAGCTATTTTAAATTAAGGGATTGGTTGAACATGGCTCACAAGCCTACTTGAGTTCCTTTAAAATCCCGGAGTGTAGAAATACCTTACCAAAAACCTAGAAAGTCTTTGAATATTAGAACCTTTCTAGAAAACCCTGGAAAAAGAAGATGTTTTGCAAGCCAGATAGTTTATTCTAAAAATATTGACCTGGCCATGCAGTTAAAGTTTTATCAGTACACATTAGACTACAGACATCATTGTCATCCAACATTAAAATTGACACTATTGACCACTTAACGGCCTGAACAATTCTCAACAAATGTTAACACATCTGCATCTACAAATGAAGAGGTTTGGCTGTGATTTCTAGTCCAGTCATGGTTACCAACTCTGGCAACCAAGTCTTGGGCTAGAATCACTGCCAGGGAAGTTAAATTTTATCTGGCAGACTCCCTTCATATTTCCATATTTGAGCACCTTATCTGTGATGACGAAAGCTTATCAAATTTAGAATTAGACACTTTAGGGTTAAACTATCTTGTACATGTGACTGTATGTTGCTCTTCGACGTGAAATGTCTTACTATTCACTCCAGTATACCCTTGAAAAACATTTATTTTGATTATCTGTCTCATTGAAAACCTTGAAAATGAAACAGGAAGGTCTTGGAAACTTCTGGATTTTACTTCTCATTCACCTCCGGGGTGTGAGAGTTCAGCTGATTTTAGTTTTATTTGACTGGAATGTTAAAATTTTATTATCCCCTGCCAAAACAAAGTTTGCTGGGATATAGAAATGGGTACTCTCCATCTGTTTGTTCGTCCATCTGTTCATTTGTCCATCCATCCATCCGTAACAACTTTGGACCTTCATATCTCAGTCAGTGAATGTTAGATTTAAATGATCTTTGGTATACTGATAGATCATCATGGCGGAAAGGATATTCACAAGTAACAGGTTTTGTCCCTTTTTTCTAGAGTTATGGGCCTTTTCCCACTTTTTATACCCCCACAAAACAAAGTTATGGGGGTAAAGAGTCAACTATTCGGTCGGTCTGTCCACGTCGATGGTCTGTTGCACATGAAAACTTGTGGAGCGAAATACTTCCACACTTTTAGTTGCATTTTCATGAAACTTCACAAAAATGATCAACATGATGAGGGGAAGTGCGTGACATAATTTTTCCCTCTTGGTTTCAAGATGGCCAACTGGCGCCCATATTGGATTTTGCAAAACACTTGTGGAGCAAACTACTACAGTTTTTGCTGCATTTTCATGAAACTCAATATAAAGTGATCGACATGATGAGCAGGACGTGACATAATTTTTTTTCCCAATCAGATTCAAGAGCGCCGACTGGTGGCCATATTGGATTTTTTTTTTACTTAGAAAAATTGAATGCTCCTTTTCACTCACCCACACTAACTATACCACGGTGGGGGTATACCGAGCGACAGACCATCTCTAGTTTCAACTTAGATTTCCCCTTTTTAGTAAACCACCTTGGTGAGAGATACCAGTGGCATTGCACCTTGTTTTCTATGAAGTTGCAGAGAAATGGTTTGAAAGACCATTTCCTTGCAACTTTATAGAAAGAAAAGATATATCGGTCAATATTGCTAAAAGATTTCCGTTTTCTTTTTGTTGAAATATGATTTATTTCAAATCTGGACATAAAAATAGGAATTTCAGCTTTCTTGGATGAATAACTCTCTCATGCCCACCAACTGCAGGAACTCTGTTGAATGAAAACTGGGACTCCTATGTTGATGGTATGTATGTTTTTAGTCACTGTGAATCCAACTCAAGCTCCACTTGTGATCTGTTTAGTGTAAGCAAGCTTCTCTATGAGAGGTGGGTAACAGCTTGCTTGTGCCTCATTCTCACTAATTATACCTGCCCCAAACAAAGTTTGGCAAGGTGTTTATAGAAATGGGTTGTGGAAGTCCATGCGTCTCTCTGTCTGTGCATCCATCCATACATTTTGAATGTGATAACCTGAACAAAACTTACTATAGGAATACGTTTTAAGAAGATCTTGGTCAGGTTCGGAATTCACAAAATTCCCTGGGCCTTTGTAGGAGTTATTCTCTTTTTTTGTTGGAAATTTGGTGTTTGCGTGATAATGACATTGTGAATGCGATAACATGAACAATTGTAACAAAATGTGAATTTCAAATATCATTTTGCATCCACTTGTTTTATGTAGGAATTACGGTCCTTCGGAACTTTTAACTATGCACCAAATTTGTATTCACGACTAGTCACGTAACTAGTTCAGGGTTAATTCATTTTCGGTTTTGCATTATTCGCCTCATTTGTTTTTTTCCCGAAATAATAAAGCATTTTCTTTATTATTGGTTTCTCAAATGGATCGCCTCATTCATAGGGCCAGAGAATACAACCATTTCATGTTTCTTCTTCATCCATTGAAATACCAGATTATTGCCAGATTGTTGATAGGCTGTTCTGTATATAACCCTGACCATTATAAGTTCTACTATCTGAGGCAACCTACACTTGTAAGAAAGCAGTGTGTAAGTGCAAAATGGTAAAATATGCATCTTGTGGAAAGGGATTTATTACACCACTTCCCCACAAGCATATAGTTAATAATAATAATAATAACCTCATTCCACATTTTGTTCTGATAACCTGGAATAATGCTAAACTGAAAATTAACCAACAATGGCCTTATCTTCAAGTAGATTCAGTGAGCTACTGATTAAAGTCTGCTATTTGAAAGTAATCTTCTTAATTTAATTTGATTCAAATTGTTTCTAGTTCAATGAATTTCTTGTAATCACAATACCATTTCTTGGCATCACATTTCAAAGAAATCTCTATCAAGATTTTTTTAGATGATAATATCATGAAGAGTGTTGTGAACCAGTTGCATTCATATATTTTTTGCTAGGTATTGCCCTTGATGGACTCATGTGGGAGTCGATTGACCATCCTATGACATTGCAAATTGTTTTATTTTGTTCTCAATCATTTTTATTTTTGTTATTTCACAATGCATGCATTTTGGAGTTGATGTTTGGGTTTGGAGAATATTCAGATTATTAAAATTAGTCTTGGAAAATAGTTTATTTTCTATTATAATATTAGAACGTTTCTTTTTTCGCTGCTTCAGGTTTTATTTAAAAAATCACACAAACTCAGATACTATCGACCGATAGAACATGTAAAGAAACGATCTAATTATTTTATTATGCCAAACAAAAAATGACTTTCATTTTTAAGTGTTAACTGCAACATGCCATCAATCTTGTAAAAACAATGTAGTCGAATCCCAAAACATGACGTCATTTCGAACGAATGACGTCTCTTCGAAAATGACTTGTCACAAGTGCTGTCACTTTGGGAGTTTCTATATCAACAAATGCCAGTGTTTACAACTGCATCATTCTGTTCATGTTATAATTCATTGTTAATACTTGGTGAAAAGTGATATAAATTAATGGAATATAAATTCATGTTTCTCGGACGACAACAGTTTATAGAATTAAGCAGAGTGAAACAATTTATTTTGAACTTGAGGCGGAGGGTCAGTAAGGTCGAGGAGTACTAAACTTGTAGAATTTGGAAATATAATTGATTGAAGTCATAAATGAGACTCATTCAGGATTCACTGAAGTGGTGAACAACACGTGAGTGAGTTTTTTAATATTTCTGATTCTTTTGAATTCATTGTTTGCAGTTAAAATTGAAACACACCCACTGAAGATGATATATTTGTTGGTAAGTTTGTGTCTACCGGTGTTGAAAAAAGTTAAACGGACACGGAGCCAGCGTTTGGTGTTGAGAAATTCCAATCGACGCTGATCAATGGAAGTGACGCTTACATTTTCTTCGTTCTCTTGTATCTAGGGAAAAACGTTCTGATAGTACCCGTATTTTGCCCCAAAACTCTAGTACTATGACTTTTAGAAGGTGTCAAATTAACCAATCACGGCTGATGTTACAAACGTGAGGCATAATAAATCAACACATGTGGTGTTTACATCTCTCTAATCTTTCATCTGTTGAATCGTGTGTCTTTATCAAGTAGAGATGCTCCTCTCTTGCCCCAAAAGTGTCTCAGTGGAGCAACCATTTGCTAACCTTTGATTTGCTCATGGAGAGGCCTAAGTTAGAAAGTTGAATAGTCTGACAGTTGCTTGTCACTTCTCCATGGTTATTTCTGAATACACAATGCTTGTTCCATCTGTGAAAGTCTCTTAACAATTTTGTCACCTTCTCTATTTAATGTGTCATTAAACATCAGAAAACAAACAGTCTCTCAGTTGTCCTTATTTTCAGATCAAGTTGGTAAAAGAGGGCAAGGGTAGTCATTTGCCTGAAAACAAAAACAGACCTGCAATTGTCTTCATATCACACCTATGAGTTGCGAGAAATTGTTGGTTGATGTATAAATAAACAGACAGTTAATATGCAGAGATAAATTATGAACTTGATTATATTTTCAGATGGCAGTGGAAAAGCAGTATGGGAAAGTTTGCATACAATGGTAGAGGCAAAGTGTGCATTAAAGTGGTTGATGGAACAGGTAGACAATTTTACTACTGGAGTATTCTTCTTTTTTTTTATCAGTCCTCAGATCTTTTCTGATAATTCACACTGATGGATACTTTTTATACCCCAGCCTTTGCAGCGGTATTTTAGGATCCTTTTTTGTCTGTATTTTAGGATCCTTTTTTGTACCCCAGCCTTTGCAGCGGTATTTTAGGATCCTTTTTTGTCTGTATTTTAGGATCCTTTTTTGTCTGTCCCTCTATCTGTCTATCCACCTATTCATATGACCATCTGTCTGTCCTGAACAAGTATCTGCAACTAGTTCATCATTTTTTAACATTTATTTCATATTTATTATATAATTATATCCTACTAGATTGTTATAATTTGGACACAACGGGGCAATCACAGATCCATCTGTTTTTTCATGGTTTTGTCTGGTTTGAGACAAGTTTAAAAATTTAAAACCCAGAATAAACTTCTAGGCTTTTGGGAATATTATCATAGCCTACCAGACCACCTGAAATGAGAGGTTTTTTTTCCCCTGCATCATGCAGTATAAATAAAAGTTACACAGGAAGTTCAATGGAAAACACGATGGATTCCATTATGTTGTGCGTTCGATCACAACTTGGTACCATGCACATAATTATGTTCCATATTTCAGAAGACGTGAGCGAAGTAAGAGCAAAACTTGGCCAAAAATTTTTTTTAAGCATATTCTTCGGGTGCAGTAACATAATTTGACCACAACATTTGCTGTCGGTAGTTGGAAGAATTCAAAGGTCAGATAATGAACAGTTGTGATATGGACTGGATTTTTTTGCCTGACCATGCAGATACACTAAATTTTTTTTTAAAGAGTTCTGGCCCATCCCATATGACCACCACCTGCCTTGAACCTGTATCTGCAATTGGTGTCAACCTTTAATCAGACTGATTTGATATTTAGTGGCTTAAATAACTAGCATGTGAACGTGATCATAATGTATAATTATGTACCCCTGCTCATGTTGTTTTTTAAGTTATAGCCTGTTGTGACGTTGATTTTTGTGCAAGCTGTCGTGACTTTTCTAAGCCTTGAAATTTGTCCTGATCTGTGAGGATCAGTTTTGATTCTCATGATTTCCTGCTGCAAGAATAAATTTTCAGTTCTTTTCATAATTTAGAATTTGAGAGTAATCTTATACCCTTGTGAGTGTAAGTATATGCTCCATACTTATATTTAAATATTTTCTACAGATTAACCCTTGGGTTAATGGTCGATATCTTTGCCTTGGCACTACTCACTTTGCCTAATTTCTATGTTAGGTGTGAAATCAAGCTTTTATTTACCGCTAGGGGACAAAACAAAGAACATAGAAACTAACTGATACTCTAACTTATGTTTGTTTTTAAAAGAACACATTATAAACATAAAGAAATAAAACTGATGAAAATAATTCTTTTAAAAATGAACCTCTACAGTCGAAATTAAGAGAGATATTGGTGAAAACATTGGATGAGTAACCAAGAAAAGGGATTTATAGATCACAACTTACTTCAAGAAAAGTTATCAAAATCACAAGAAATATGATTTCTGTTGTGTTTCTTTTTTTTAACTGAAATTTGAAAAGGGATTCATAAAACAGCCAGGACAGTTTTAATATTTAATAGTTTACAGCCTGTGGCTTTGCAGTGTTTCTAGGCAAGTCTTTGCTGCCTATTTTTGACTGTCCTAAAACAACTGCCAAGGTACTTTAATTTCAGTTTATCTAGAGATACTCCGAGACTGCATATTTGAGCACCTGCTCTGTTGCAGTTGAAATTGATCAGAGTTGGATTAAGGCCCCATAGGTTACCGGTAATAGATATTCTGAGGCATCAATACAACCCGGAGAAACCAGGGAATTGTATTTCAGACAGCTTTATTGCAAAAAAGTTTCTTCAATGGGACTGAACAGCAGCTGACTTGGCAAGTCTGTGATGTCCCCTCACTAGACCAATCTAAAGGCCTGGGACTGTAAAATAAACAGTGCCTCTTATAAGGTCTCAAATTACATTATTATCTGTTTACCTAACAAATCTAAAGCATCTGCCTGTGCACTTAACATATCGAGAAGTTGAAACAAATTATTGTTCGAAAAATTTAAACAAAACCATATCTTGTGGCCCCACATTGAATGGAGCTTGTTAAGTCTGTTCCATTGAGGGGGTGTCACATGATATGGTTTTGTTAAAAGATTTTGAAAAAATTGAAAATTAATATTTAACCCTTATGGGCCTAATTCCGGCTTTGATCACTTTTCCTGCAACTGAACAGGTGCCCCTGCATGCAATGTCAGGGTTTACTCAAAAATTATATTCTAAGTTCCCTCGGGGTTGTTTTTAGATAAGTCTTGGCTGCCTATGTAGGCAGCCAAGACTTGCCTAAAAACAACTACAAAGCCACAGAATGTAGACTGTCAAAATGCAGCAAAAATATATAAAAATCTCCAGGTCCTTAAGGGTAAGATAATAAAATAATAAAAAAAATGTTGCAATGTTATTTCAGCTTCATGTAAATCACATTTAAGGTATTTTCAGGTGCACATTAATTTTTTGTAGGCTTCAGCAGCAAGAGTAGATTCCTCGAGAGCAGAGTTAGAACTGAAAGAATATAAATCATGTCATGAAGATGACAACAAATCATCGGAGTATGAGAAAGAAATTAACAATCTCAAGCAAGCACAACAGGAGGAGCATGTGCGCTTGCAAAGACAACATGAGGAGAAGGTTGGTACCATAAAACCTTCATCTATAAATGTGTAACAGAGTGCTTTGTCCATAGTATGATTAGAGCCTTGCTAAACTTTAATGGTGGCTTCAAATCTAATCTGGTAAAGTCTAGCCAATTTCATGTTGATTGAGTCTAGTGGAGAGTTCTCATACAGGGACTACATTCAGGGATGAAAGTTTATGGGGACTTCTTGCCTGAACTCATGAATTTTTCAGGGATTTGAATTTTCAGTGAATACTGGTTTCTTCCACTCATTTTTGAACTTATTTTTGCATATGCAAAATTATTTCTTGAGGCCTGCTTTATTGGATGCCTACATTTTTCATATCTTGAGGCCCAGATGAAAGGTGTAGTTAATATCTGTGTGTATTTTGCTGCAAAATTACTCACATTATTGAGCCTTCATATTGCAGCTGATACTGTCATTTAACCGATCTGTGGGTATGTATAGCTTGTTTCCATAGTACAGTGGAAGCCTGTTGATTGAATAGCACTTGCTTGTGAAAAATATCAAATAATAGGATTATTGAATTATCTGGAATTTGGTCATTTTCCTGTATTTTAGTGATAAACAGAGAATGTATTCCTGTCTTGTTTGACAGGGCTCATGGAGCTCTTTCCAACAAGATATAAAATGATAAATGCTTAGATATTCTGTTTTAGAGATTGACAAAGGTGGTGAATTTGGTTGTTTTCAGAGTAATTGTTTGATAGATCACAAGATTTTTATACAGCTAACTGGGATTTATGCTTTAGCCCATGTGCAATGAACAGGTCAAATTTTCCTGGAAATTAGGGTAAATGGCATGGTTTTTGGGGCTTTTGTCATTTTTCAGGAGACGGATTTATTTGCTCGCCTTAAAAAAATTAAGGATGGCAAAAACTAGCCCTCATGGCCTTAGGAAACAATGATTACCATAAGAGCCTATTACTAAAACCCACATCTTTTCAGATCTTTGCTATGCTAGTGGCCTCTGTAACACGGCCACACTGCCTCTCATACACCTCCGTGCCTTGCCGAGGCCCAGAGGTGTGGGAGGGGCAGTGTAGCCGTCTCAAAGAGACCACCTTGTTAGCAACACCAATTAAAATGTACAAAGTCCACTACGCAGAATTCATGAATAGTAACTTCTTTTTGCCACTTTTAGTTTTTGTAAGCTTGAGAAGAGCTAATCACTTCCCTAGGCCATGTGAGGAGAGTGATTTTTAGCCCTCCTACATTTTTAGCTCACCTGACTTTCAGTCAGGGGAGCTATAGTGATCACTCACCGTCCGTCATCCGTGAACATGGTGTTTGCATCTTCTCCCAAACCGCTGAACCAATTTAATTGATATTTGAGATAATAGTTTGTTATGACATCGCAATTTGATTTTGTTCAAATCAAGTTGCCTCGCCCCTCAGTAGGGCCACGCCCAAAAAGTGTGCTTAAATCTTAAATAATCTTCTTCTCATGAACCAGCAGTAGCAGAGACTTGATATTTGGTGTGCAGCTTCCTTTTGAGGTGTAGACTCAGATCTGTTCAAGAGAAGTCCGAGGAGCTATATTTGCCTTTGTTATGGGAGGGGCAAGAATTTTCGCCCGCCCAAAATTTCTATTTTCCAAACCGAGAGGCAGATTTGAACCAAATTTGATATGAGGGCTTATTGGGTCATAAGTACTTAATTTATGCCCAAATTTTTCTTTTTTTTCCCGTCGCCCCATGAGAATCGCTGGAGCTAAAAATAGAAAAAAATTAAAACGCCCATATCTCCAAAACTACACTGCACTGAGAATTCTTATTTGGTGTGAAGCTTCCTTAGGACCAACAGAATGGAATGGTCATAAAAAATTTATCATGGGGTACTGTTTTGGGACTTTGAAAAAGTGCTGAGTCAGCATTTTTTAACACTGTGTAATGGGAAAAACATTTAAGACAACTTTTCTCCCAAACCACTGCACCAAAAGCTTTCACATTTCACATATACCATCTTTGGAAGACTGTTTCACATGTTTATTGAAATCAAATCCCTGGGTCCATATTTGGGCTCTCTGTGGGAGCCCAAATGTTTAAATTAGTGCAGTATGAGGAATATTCTTTAAAAATCATCTTCAGATCTACCAATCAGAATCTTTTGATATTTGGTATGCAGCATGCTTAGGGGGGTGAGATTCAAGTTTGTTCAAGCCAAGTCCCTGGGTTCATATTTGGGCTCACTGTGGAAGCCCGAATTATAACTTAGTTCAAAATGAGGAATTTTCCTTAAAAATCCAGTCAGAATGATTTGATATTTGGTATGCAGCATCCTTGGGGGGGGGGGGGGGGGGGGGGGAGATTCAAGTTGTTCAAGCCATGTTCCTAGGTCCATATTTGGGCTCACTGTGGGAGCTTGAATTGTAACTTAGTTCAAAATGAGGAATTTTCTTAAAAAGTCTTCTTCTTCAGATCCAGCAGTCAGTGATATTTGGTGTGCAGCATCCTTGGGGGGGGGGGGGGGGGGGGAGATTCAAGTTTGTTAAAGCCAAGTCCCTGGGTTCATATTTGGGCTCCCTGTGTCAGCCCGAATTATAACTTAGTTCAATATGAGGAATATTCTTTAAAAATCTTCTTTTTTTTTTAGATCCACTGGTCAGAATCTTTGGATGTTTGGTATAAGCTTTTCTTAGGAGGGGCAGATGCAACTTGTTGAAATCAATTCCCTGGGTTGATAGTTAGTCTACCTTGTCAGGTGAGCGCCCTCAGGCCCCCTGGGGCCTCTTGTTATGAATGCCAGGCCTGATGTTTAATAGCTATGTGCAATTAACAGGGTTATTTAGTAACAAAATATCCAGTGAATAGGGTTCCACTGTATCATGATAAAATGTGTTTGGGTTTATTTAAACAATCTCTCGGAGACTACTGATATTTTTTTCAGGTTCTGTTTTTACTGCGGCAATTCAATACTGAAAAGAATAACATAAAGAACGACTGTATGGATGAAGAAACAAAAGGGAGACTAAAGTTCCAGGTAACAAACTTAATCCCAATACTTGACCTGTTTGGATATGCGTGTCCCTGGTGAGACACCTGAGTGAGACAGATCTTTCTTCCCCCTCTTCCTATGCAAAATATGCATGTCTCATGTGAGAAGGCCATGTGAGATAGATATCTATCTCACATAACCCACGTAACTGGCTTATTAGCATATTTAAGAGTGCACAGACTATTTAATCATTGCACATTCTTCCGTAAACAAACAAAATGGAGTCATGTTTTGGAAATATTAGCAGACAAATGTTTGTCGAAGAAAATAGAAATAAAAACACAGACTGCAAAACCAAAGGACACTTGACTCTGTTATATGAATTTTTGAGTGAAAGCCTTTACTAGTGGAGAGAGCTGCATGAAATTCCCGTTGAAAAGTTATGCGCAATAATTTACATGTTCATTTTGCTACAAATCTTTAACCCCTCTCTTGCAGGCGTTGGGATTTTATTTTGCGGTATATAGCTGTGGAAAATACAGAACTTTTGTGCGCCCTTTCCGATAAGCAAATCAGTTTTGTTTCAGAAACTGTCACCAAAAATGTTTAATATAGCTGCACATGTCCCTGGATTACTTTCGATGATATCAGAGTGCTTTGGTGGGGAGAAAAATTATCCCTGATGGGGAGTGGGTGTAAGATGGGGAAATCTTACCCTCGGGACAAGATATTTGGTCCAGACACTCGGCAAGCCTCGTGTCTGTCCCAGATATCTTGGCCCGGGTGAGATTTTCCCATCTTACCCACCAGGGATAACATCCCATGTGACTACCCTCATTTGAATACTGATTGAACAGTGGACTATCTTGTACACAAAGGTATCCTCCTGCTTCATTTCCATTTAGGTCCCAAAAAGTTAAAAATCTGTTTCTCAGGCCCTCCTGCATTATCCCTTTGGTTGGTGCATTCTCTCTTTTTATAACCAATACAAACTTAAAAAAAAAAAATTAAATGGTGTAAATCTGATAAAAATGTCTCCCTTGAGTGCGATTCAAGCAACGAAATAGACTGCCACCCATGCTAATCTGTGGAGTGAACTTTTGGTGGTAAAGAAATAACTACAAAAATAAAAAATAAAATAAAACAATGCCCACCAACATGCAATTCTACAAAAAATGACCTGAAAAACAAGATCTACTTTGTGGGGCCTAATACAGCTACTGATCCTACCCGCACACCACTCAAGGATGATTTTTGTGCCATGATGTCATCGAAGTCCATAATTTTAGTATGACATCACTGGAATGTCAGCTTTTTCAGCTTGCTTCAATACGTTCCAAAAATCACTGTCATGAGCTAACATGCTCATAGTGTATACCTTTCGTACATATATGGAACTTGCCAATGCACTTTCTGAATGTAATTTACTTTTCTTCACTATCAGTTGGCTGAGCAGTAAATTTTTATCGCACTAGCACCCCCATGGGAAACCCGGTGAAGCTCTATTTTAAGTCTTGTGTCTGCGTCAAATATATTTTTTCCCTCGATTTCCCAAATCTGCCCACAAACATTAACCACTGTGCCCCCCCCCCAACATCCTTAGGAGGTTCGGTAGGTTTTTAGTCGATGTCTCTGTCTATCCATCTGTCCATCCATACAAACCTTTTGTATTATAACTCTGGCATCAGTTGTCAGATATGTATATGTTATTTCCAATATGCTCAGGCCTGCTGTTTTCAAAATTTTGCGTAATCCTGATCCAAGCTTTGGTAACCTATCGTTCGTTCCCCTGTACTTGATTCAGGTAATCTGTCAGGTAACCTAAATATATAAGTTTCGCAACTATTCTGATGTATGAACTATTGTATTATAGCCAAGTTCTTGCTCCTATGGGCAATAGCCTGATGAATAGAGATGCATCCTTAGGAACAATAATTAGGCAATGTTGCAGCAATTCAGATACAAATTAATTGCAATTATAGCGTAATCTTCGAATAGGCTAATATAGTGCAGAAGTGTATGGCATCCATAATCACTATTTCTGGCAGAGACATGAATTATAGCCATTTCCTGATTTTATACTTGTATGTTTGTTAAATCTTAAATGATCAACAGTTTTAAATGATGTTCGGCATCAAATATTGGTGAAGAAATAAATCACTAAAAGCTAATTAATTGCTTCTTTTCTGTCTGACTTATTGGCATATCCCACTTTATTCTGAAGGTGATAAGTAAGGGATTAGCTGTTCACTCAACCCAATAATCTGTGATTATAAACTGTCGGACAACTGGGGTGTCTTACTAATGGGGGATACCCCATTAGGTTACCTAATAGGCTGCCACCAAATGCAATAATATTAGTCTTTTACTTGAATGGAAGAAAAAATTATAAGGTAACATTTATTTGGATAACAAGCTAATAAAATTAATTTATCAGATAATCATCACCAAATAGCTCATAATGGAATTTACATCGTTCACAATGTGCCTAATACAGGAATGACAAAGGTCGTCATCATAAAGTTGTTACTGGGTTGGTTTTGGAAGTAGAGTTGAATTAATTTTTTCTTAGGTTTCATTAACTGGTAGAGAGATAGAAGCCATTATCATGGCTCTATTGAAAAGCGGTGGAAGCCACTTTACTGGCTTTGCACTGAATGCAGTAGCTTGATGTTTGCTCAGCAAAGAACAAAAAATATTTACGTAAAATTGTTTGTTATAATTTATTGGAGAGTGCCAACAGGCACTCTCCAATAAATTGTAACAAATCAATTATTTATGAACAAAATTTTGCTAAACCAAGGCTGCCCTTGCCGGTTGTAATTGAATCTTTAAAAAAAATCCAAGTTAAAAAATTCTGCTAGTTAACTGTCCACCTGATACAAATAGCGGACAACAATTGCAAAAAAAACTCATTTCGTGAATAACTAAACATTTTCATTTTTTTGCCTCAGAAATATAGTATATAACCCCTAATTGAAACAACCTCATTGAACCTATTCCAATCAAGAGCCATAAACTCTTGTTTTCAAGGCAGATGTTGAAGAAAATAAAAATTTGTTGATTCGTGTGAATAGCACTGACCAGTTTAGTTGTTACATTAGGTAAAAAGTTGAATTACATATTATGTAATAGAAAGAATCTCAAATTTGTTACAATGTGACATGAAGATTATGAGCCTTGTTTACTAAAATCAATCTTAGCCCTGGTAAACCGTAGTTCAGGTCGATTTTAATGAACTTGATACAGAAATTGCTTATGAAATGCGACTCATTAGAGATTCACTATTTAGTTCAAATGAATAGGGTCACGGTGGCATTGCGGTAACCGGTTCTCGTCAGATCACCGAAGTTAAGCAACGTCGAGCCTGGTTAATCAGTGGATGGGTGACCGTCTGAGCGATCAATTCGGACTCCCTCATTGTGTCCTTGGGCAAGGCACTTAACCCCATTTTGTCCACATGGGGGCACGATGGTGCTGTGTACTTAGGCGTACTGCACGTCGATGGTACGCATGTCTTCAACCAATCTAACCCAGACTGTGCTGCAGTGCGGAGTCACGATGTTGGGGAGCTGGCAGCTGCTCGTCGTTGCTCGGTAGTTCTCTCCAGGTACTCCAGCTTCCTCCACCCATAAAACTGTTACGGTCATGATCAGCCATTTTGCATAAGTATGTGACCTTAAACACCAATAAATAATAATTCAAATGAATACAAATACTGTTACTTGTCGGCATGACATCATCATACAGCATGCTTTGTACAAATACCAGACAGAAAGATTTTTCTGTTTTTTGTATGAACCCAATGCTCAAAAGCCAAAAGTGTTGTTAAACTCCAATAAATAAATAACTTCAACTCCTTCAAATTAGGCCCTTCTTTCTTGATTACCATAATGTAATTGAGACTCTTAAGTGATAGATTGGAGCTTATGTATATTTTAAGGAGATTCTGCCAACTGAACCCCCTCTCTGCGTCTACTGATGTTGGTGGAAAAACAAAATAGCTGGTTGCCAGTATTATTACATTTGGAAGCTGAGAGGAACAGTTCACAATGACCTCTCTGCAGAAGTCCTCATACTCCATTTTTAGCTCAACTTTGGCGAAGCCAAATTTGAGCTTATGCCATGGCCAGTCGTCCGTCTGTCCGTCAATTCAATACGGCTCAGGTTAGAGGCCGTATTTATGAACCGATCTTTACGAAACTTCTTGGGTACCTTTGTTATGACCGTGGGACGAGAACAAGTGTTTTTGGGTCCGATCCGAAATTCAAGTTGGCTGCTGGCGGCCATTTTGTACAGACTTAGGTGAAATCAGATTTTTGCGCAGAACTTCCATATGAAAGCGCTGATTTGAATAATTTTTTGAATGAATGTTTAGTACCATGGGATACATCACATATAATACGGGGTTTTTTCTCGTACGTAAATTATGCAAATTAGACTAACTTTGATGTATTTAGTGTTACTTTCAGCACTGTAAGTGCAAATGCCAATATGGCTCGGGCTATAGGCCGTATTTATAAACCGAATACGGGTTTTTTTCTCGTGCAGAAATTATGCAAATTAGATGAACTTTGATTTTTTCAGTGCTACTTACACACAGTAAGTACACATGTTAATACGGCTCGGGCTAGAGGCTGTATTTATCAACCGATCTTCACGAAACTTCTTGGGTACCTCTGTTATCACCTTGGGACGAGAACGAGTGTGTCTGAGTACGGTCCAAAATTCAAGATGGCTGCCAGTGGCCATTTTGTACCGAAATTAGGTCTAATCAGTTTTTTCTACACAACTTTTATACGGCTCAGGCTAGAGGCCGTATTTATGAACCGATCTTTACGAAACTTCTTGGGTACCTTTGTTATCACTGTGGGATGAGAACGAGTGTTTTTGGGTGTGGTCCAAAATTCAAGATGGCCACCAGCAGCCATTTTGTCCCAAAATTAGTGCAATCAGTCTTTTGTACAGAACTTCTGTATGAAAGTTCTGATTTGAATAAATTTTTGTATGAATGTTTAGTAAAATGGAATGGAGTGCTTTTGAAGATTAAACGTGCAGCGTTGTTTTTAGTTAACCCTTTACCCAACGTAACGGCCAAAACCGGCCAGCGCTATTCTCAAAAATCGCCAATTAATTTTCATGATTTTTTTCATTTTTTGTCTCCAAAACATAGGTTATGACCCCTCATTGGGTCGAGCTCGTTCCAATGAGGGGTCATAACCTATGTTTTGGAGACAAAAAATAAAAAAAATTAGTTATTCAAGAATTTTTTTTTCAAGTGTCGTCTGCTTTTCATTTTAGGTAAAGGGTTAACTGGTTGACTGCTGGAAGTCTCTATCATGGCTCCATTGAAAAGTTCTGGAAGCCATTTCAGTGGCTCAACACTATACATTAGCTTGATGTTTGGTCAGCAGTAGAAATTTTTTTAGATATAAAGGTGATTGGTTGCAATTTATTGGAGAGTGCAATAAATTGCAACAAAACAATAATTTATGAACAAAATCTTGCTGGAAGCAGCAGATTTCAAATTTTAGATTACTCATGTGACCATCAATCTACTTCATAGTGGCGTTAAATGTAATGGCAAACATTTTCTTGTTTTTTCTGACTTCTCCCTCATGTCCACTGACCTCTCCCTCCTAGCCCCTGACTTCTCCCTAAAATCTCTGGAGGGAGAGGTCACTTCTACCTAAAATCTGCTGCCAGGCTGACCCTGTTTCTAAGTGATTCAAATCGGAGCTCATTGCAGGCCAAGGTAGTGTTGTAATAGCATTGTTCTGACAGCATGGGAACAATGCGGCCTTGCATTGTTGTCCATGAATATAGGGCAGGCAGCCAACGGGTGGCTGTCAAAATGAGGCTTGACAACCAGATCATTACTGATCCTCCACCATGAGGAACAGCAGGTCTGATGTTCCAGGGCATGTAAGCAGTATTTCTATATCTCCACACACTCATGCAACCATCTGTGAGGTGAAGCAGTCACCTACTATTATCTGACCAACGGAGCCAAAGGCGTTCAAAACCCCACTTGAAGCAAAGGGTTCATGCCTGACAAGGCGTGCCAGACTCCGATCTTCCCAGGGAAAGGTTTTTTGGGGGTTGCCCAGGCCTTGGTTGGTCCTTAACATTGTTGGTTTGTTGATTTTTTCGGACAAGTCTACTGATGATAGAATGTCTATAACCAAGTTGCCTTCCAGTAGCTTTGAATGACATGCCTGTTGCATGCATGCCAACGATTTTCCATCTTAGGTGAAAAAATGTGGCTTCACTGACAAAGAGAAAAATGTCCATCTCCCAAATCCAAAGGCCAAAACATTCCCTTTTTGCAATAAGTGCATGTTAAGAAACCCAATCATCTAAAAGAAAGAGAAACGTTGGTCAAAATTTGTGAAATGAAAAAGGGACTCATGAAAAAGGGAATTACACTTAATTGCCCATTCCGTAGAAAGGAGCATAAATTTGTATGAAGTATTCCCAAACAGGCTTTGGAACTGGAGATTTCTCTGCTATTCGTAAAACAACGAAATCTGTCTTTCCGATTATTATCCACTGCAAGTGAGGGATATAGCATAGAGCTCCATCCATCTGTCTGTTCATCCATCCACCCATCTGTCCATCCATCCATCCATCTGTCTGAACTTTGTTTGTGGCATAACCTAAGCAATAGTTAACAGATTTCAGTTCTTTATGTATTTGTCTCAAAAGCAACAATGTCTACATCAAGTTCAACGGCCACTGATATCTCTTGAAAATTATGGGAAGTATGGCCCTTTGTAAAAAAATATCCTGTAAATGTTGTTTATGGCATAACTTGAACAATAGTTAACCGATTTCAATTCTTTTGGGTATATGTCTATGTAGCAACAACGGCTACGTCAAGTTCAATGACAAGCAACATGTGATGAAAATCATTACCCTTTGTTTAATAAAAAATATCGTGTAATGCTTGTTTATAGCATTACTTGAACGAATTTCAATTCTTTTTGCTATATGTATCTGTAGCAACAATGTCTACATCAAGTTCGATGACAGCGATATCTGATGAAAATTATGGGCGTTATTGCCTTTTGTTTAATAAAAAATATTGTGTAATGCTTGTTTATGGCATAACTTTTAACAATAAAATTTGGATTTCAGTCCTTTTTGGTATATGACTCTATAGCAACAATGTCTACGTCAAGATCGAGAACCAGTGATATCCGATAAAAATTATGGGAGTTTTTGACCTTTGTTAAAAAGTATCAAGGAATAACCTAAACATTAGTAACCTAATATCAATTTTTTTGGTATAGATCTATTTGGGAACAATGACCACCTCAAGTTCGATGACCACCGTTATCCGATGAAAATTGTCGGAGTTATTGCTGCCCCATCACCCTGCCCCCCCCCCCCCCCCCCCCCACCCTGTGTCAATTACGTAATTTTTTTCTTTGCTCCAAAATACATTTTGAAGGATTTAGAGTGATTTTAGCAGTACAATAATGCTTTAAAATACTACCATACATTATATTTTATATTTCATGCATTTGTTAATTTTGTTTGCAGAGTGTTAGTAATTTATATCAAGTTGGGTGGGGGCACGGTGGCTCAGTTGGTAGAGGTGCAGGCTGCACGCCGAGAGGTCCTTGGTTCGAATCCCACCTGCGGCAACCGCGTTGTGTCCTTGGGCAAGACACTTCACCCCGATTGCCTACATGGGGGCACGATGACGCTGTGTACTGAGGCGTACTGCACGTTGATGGTGCGCATGTCTTCAACCAATCTAACCCCGCCTGTGCTGCGGTGCAGCGTTCAGAGTTACGATGTTGGAGAGCTGACAGCTGCTCGTCATTGCTCGGTGGTTCTCTCCGGGTACTCCGGCTTCCTCCACCCGTAAAACTGTCACGGTCACGATTAGCCATTGTGCATAAGTATGTGACCTTAAACACCAATAAATAATAAATAAATATCAAGTTGGGAATTCTTCACGGTCTATTTTAAAAAATGTTGCAGGCAATTAGCTGTGGAGGTTTGATTTCCAGTTAACTTTTGCTTATGTTGTACATTTATAATTTCAGGAATCTGAAATAGAAAGATTGAGCAAATTACATGAAGAGCTAGAAGCTAAGGTTGCAGAGTGTGAAACTCTGAAGCAGGTACTAACTTTATTTACATCAAAATTTGTTCGCCTTGTTATAGTTCATGGGAGAGAGCCAGTTGGCACTCTCTCATACATTATAACAAGGCAAATCCTGATGGACTAAATAATTTCTCTTAAAAGGTGACATGTGGAACATCCACTGAACATGAAGCCTTCAAGTTGTGATACAACACTTCAGAATAAAGCCTAAATATGGGCCTCCAGCACTCAACCAGTTAAAACATTTTTCTGGGCATATGTAGTGATGTTGAATGGTGTGGAGAAGGGGGAAACTATAATGTGAAAAGAGGTCTGGTTTATCCCAGAAAGTCGCATAATAATCTGTGACCTGTGAAGTGATCAAATTCGAATTGTATTGCCCACCCTGTGACCTGAATGACTGTTCTGGACTTATTTCCAGTCCTGTCTACCAGAAGAGTTGGCTTGGCACTATTTCTTTTTACACACATTTTCTTTCAATTCTTTTTACATATACATGTATATATGAGAATCTTGGGTGACTTTGTATCACTTCCTATTCACAATTTCCATGGAACAAAATGTTTTTGGGGGGGTGCCCCCACCCACCCCCCACCCCCCCACCCCCACCCCCCTTCTGTATCCATTCCACAGGGTATCAGCACCAATGGATTAATACATTACAGGGCTCGATTTAACTGGATTAGCATAGCACTTTGCTCTCCAATTTCTGAATTTTGCTATTCAAGATTTATTTGTTTCAAGTGCTTTTGGATCAACTGCTAATCAATTTTCCAGGGTGAATAGTAAATTGCTATTCAAAATTTTCAGATTAAATCAAGCCCTGCATTATGCAATACACATGTTTTGACAATGAGTTTATTTTAAATTTTTACTTTTCATGAAAATAATTTGGGCATATAAATTACTTTATTTCTTCATTATTGTTATCGCTTCTTATTCCTGTGCATGCACAGGTCTTTTTCTAGTATTCTTTGAAAATCTTCTTAGATTCACCAGTCAGAATCTTTTGATATTTGGTAAACAGCATCCTCAGGTCAAAACAAGTTTCTGGGTTTATATTTTGACTCTCCATGGGGGCCTGTTGTTTAGCATTGTGCAATTCTCCATGGGAATCCTGGGAAGTGAACCAGTGCCTGTTTATTGTGGTAAAGATACTCTGTTTTACTGGTAAAATAGGACCTGGTCACCATGCCTGGGGTGGAAGGTCTCTAAAATGGGAATCCTGGGTATAAATGATTGGTTGGACTTTACTTTATATCCAGGTTGCTGTCAGGATTAGCTATTGTACAGAAATATGTTATCTTAAACACCAGTAAATAAGTAAATAGCTTGGTGCAATTTGAGAAAAGTCTTTAAAAATCTTCTTCACACTCACCTATCAGAATCTTTTAAAATTTGGTGTGCATCATCCTTATGGAACTCAGATTCTAGTTTGCTCAAATCAAGTCCCTGGATTCATACGTAGCCTCCCTATGGAACTCAAAAATTTTACTTAATGCAATATTAGGAATATTCTTCAGATCCACCCGTCTGAATCAGATCCACCCATCGGATATTTGGTACACAGCATCCTTGCCGGAAGGAGTGAGGGGTCAGATCCAAGTTTGTTCAAAAACAAGTCAATGGGTTCTTATTTGGGCTTCTTATGTGAGCCCAAATTTTAAGTTAGTGTAATATGAGAAATATTTTTAAAAAATCTTCTTCAGATCCACCAGAAAGAATATTTTTGTTATTTGGTACTCAGCATCCTTGCGGGAGGGGGGGGGCATCAGATTCTTACTTGTTTAAATAACTCCCTGTGTTTATGTTTGGGCTCTGTTGTTTACTAGCCATAGATGTGGAATGTGATTAAAGACTTCTTTAACCAACTTTCTCAGGTGGGACTTCTTGTTTTTTATCCTCTGCGACAAAGTCTTTAGGGGGATATTGAAATAGTGTTCTTTAATCAGTCCATCACAAAACTTTGCCTGCTTAACTCCTTCTACATTTTTTATTTGATTTTTATGAAACTTGGTGTGAAGTATCAGTATGAAGTGTCGATGTGCATGTAGGCAGAAATTTTTGAATCTACAAATTTTGCAGTTATGGCCCTTGATAATAGGTAAATTTCCAGCAAAAATGAGTGTCCACTTAACTCCTCTTACATTTTTTACAGCAAGTTTATGAAACTTCGTGTGAAGTATCAGTATGAGGTGTAGATGTGCATGTGGGCTGGAATTTTTTAGTTAACAGATTTTGTGCAGTTACGGCCCTTGTTTTCTTGCTTAACAACTATATTTCTGAGATATTGAGCCAAATTATGGCACCGATGGATAATTTTTTATCAGGAATAACATCGTTGGGGCAATTTTACATGTGAAATTGCATTAATCCTTCAACAGTTAATTCTTCAACCAATAATTTAAACAAATTGCCGTATCAGTTCTCAAATGCTCGTTTTATGCATGTTACCGTTAGAAAATTGGGATAAGGAAGTTGTTAGATATCTTTTATTTGAAATAAGTTTGGAAGGCTTTTGCAATATTTTTGAATTTAACTTCCTTGAAAAATGACCTTCTTTTATATGCCTGTTGAAAACAGGATGCATTATGTTATTGGTCTGTCAGTCTGTCCATTCGTCCATCTGACAGCCTGTACACACTTTGGTTACCATTCAATATCTTGAATATGATTTTCCTAAAGTTTTCAGATTTGGTTTGTAGCATTAATATATGGGAATACAGGCTGATATTGAAGTTCAGCTCTACTCTCCTATTTTAATCAGAGTTAAGGCCCTTTGTACAAGATTTGGCAGTTTGTTGATATAAGTGCAATAAGTTTAGTATGATTTAACTCATTGCATGCTGCTGGTGGATATTCCTGCCCAGGATCGGATTTCCCATGCCAGCGAATTAAATTTAATTTGGGCATATTTAATCTTATTTTACCTCTGTAAATTGTCTGAAGTTTTTCACCAATGATTCCTGGATATAAATTTAGATGATTTTTTTCATCAAATCCAGCCATGGCTGCTTTAGAGCAGCCATGACTAGATTAGATGAAAAATATTTAAAAAATTCTCAGCGGGTTAAGAGTTAACCTAGAGTTTCATGGTTGGTTTGTCACATAACATATGGGCATACACATTGGTTTTGGATTTCAGCTGTGCCTACCCATTTCCCCCAGAGTTACAGATCTTTGCTAGAGTTTTCAAACTTGGCTTGTAACTCCAACTTATGAGGAGATGGGGCATGTAATGCAATGCCTGGCATAATTCTTCTTTAGCATTACTAGAAATCTAGGCATTATTATGTTTGTAAGGATTGAATACTATAAAAATAATCCAGCATGGATAACAAAGTTATAAATAATTACATGACCTCATTTCTCTGAAGTGTTAACTAGCCAAAGATGCTGAATTAAATCCTTCTTTGAACAACATTGTACATGCTCATCTCAGGCCCCCTGGAGCCTCTTGTTATTTCTAGGCAATTGTCATTCGTTTTAATAATGGTACAACTGCAAAAAGTATTTAAATTGCTTTGTATAATGCAGAAAATAAACAGTTTAATATTCGGCTATAATTAACAGATTTATCCATGTATAAGTATAAGGATTACGACCAGTCCGCGGTGACTGTGCTATAAGTTATATTGCTATCAGTTATCATTTGCTTGGAGTGTTGGCATTTTAAATTCAATAGAAACATGAAAACAATAAAAAATTTCTTTGGCATGTTCTCGACTAATTCAATGTTAAAATATTCTTGTATCTTTCATAATTTTAAAGTCTGAATTAGGGGTGTGATTTATAAGTAGGTTATAGTCATCAGAAGTGTCATTTAGGCCAAATAAAAAATACACTTGGTTCTTGAGCAATTAATTTTTCAAATCAATGAGGGAATGGGGCTTTTACTTTTATTTTTATCATCTCACCTGACTGAAAGTCAGGGTGAGCTCTAGTGATCACTCACCATCATTCATGTGTCCATTGTCTGTCCATCATCTGTGAACATGGTGTTTGCATCTTCTCCTCCAAAACCACTAAAACCAATTTCAGTTAAATTTTAGGTGACTGCTTTTTCTAATATCACATTTTGTTTTTGTTTAAATCAACTTGCCCAGCCCCATAGGGAGGTGGTGGAGTAAAATGCTCCTAATTTTTTTTTTTAAATCTTCTTCACATGAACCAGTGGGTACAATGACTGGATATTTGATACTAAGCTTCCTTTTGAGGTGTAGAATCAAATTTCTACAAACCAAGTTTGTGGAACAATATTTGGCTTTGTAATGGGAGAGGCAAGATTTTTGGTTCCGCCCAACATTTTCTGAGCAGATTATGCAGATTAAACTTTGTTAAAATGAAGCCCATTGGTTCCTATTTGGGCTCGATACAGAAACCCTAATTTTAACGAAGAGCAGAATGGGGAATAGTCTTTAAAAATCATCTTCAGAACAACTAGTCAGAATTTCTTAATATTTGGTATGCCATCATTGTTGCAAGGGTCAGATTCAAGTTTGTTGAAATCAAGTCCCACAGTTAATATTTGGGCTTCCTGCTTTAATCCCTGCCAGGTGCAACTGCATTGTGTCCATGGGCAAGACACTTAATCCCAATTGCTGGCGTGGTGGTACTGTGAACTGAGGCATACTGCATGTTGATGGTGCCATTGTCTTCAACCAATGCTAACCCTGCTTGAATGAAGTTGGTACTTTAGGGAGTCTGGCAGTTGTTTGCCATTGCTTGGTGATTCTCTCTGGGTGCTCTGGTTTCCTCCACCTGTAAAACTGTCCTCGAGGTGATCCTGGCTGTTGAAAGTGTTGTTAAAGCTCAATAAATAAATTTGGGCCTCCTATGTGGGCCCGATTTTTAACTTAATGCAATATGGAGAATAATCTTTAAAAGTCTTCTTCAGATCTGACAGTCAGAATCTTTTGATATTTGGTTTGCAGAATTCTTAGAGGGGTTGGGTTCAAATTTTTTCAACTTAGGTCCATTTGTTAATTATTAGGCTCTTTATGGGAGGCCATATATTAACTTATTGCAATATGGGAATAATATTTAAAACTCTTCTGAACCACTGGTCAGAATCTTTTGATATATGCAGAATCCATACGGCAGGCCTGGAAATAAGTGGTCGATCACGGACCATGAGTGGCACAAAAACATTGATGTGACCAGTGCTAACTGTATCCAAACGGTCATGAATGACCGGCATATTCTTCTCCCAAGTATATTAATATTTCACATTAGACCTTGTGTTCTAAATCATTAATTATGGATGTTGATGGTGAATAATTTCCACATTCGAATATATTCTCTAAAATAAATACAAATACAAAATCGCAAAACATAAGACAAATTTATAAATGAGAGACGCTCCTTTTGCAATCGAAACTGAAACTCATTTGTACTCTATTTTTTCTGTGTATGTTCTTCAAATCGAACCAGATGATCCCCTCCTCTTTCCTTTCCTTTGTGTAATATACTTTCTTCGAAGACTGTGAGCAGAATTTGTCATAATTTCTAGAAAGCTTTACAGTAATTCAGTAATACTTCCAGAAAAATGTAACCAGTTTTAACTCAGGTGCCAGATGTGCAAGTGCCGATTTTATTTGGTGCCAAGGTTACCTGGTGCCGAAAATGATGGGGTTGGTTTTGACCAGGTTCTAGATTTCCCAGTGGTGAGACGTCCAGACTCCAGGTGCGGAGATGTTCAGCATTCAATTTCAAAGAAATTGTCGCATTGGAGTCCAGTTGTTACGTTTTAAGAAAAAAAAGTGATTTGCGGACTAAAGACATCCCCTTCATGCAGTTTAATGTTATAAAAGTTAAGTGTCATTTCAATAAAATTGAACGCAGGTAGGCCGTAATATTTTGTATATCGTTACGATGTTAGCCCAGCATAATTTACATGGGTTTTGCCCTAGTTAATGTTTGATTTGGAAGCCAAAAAATATGACCGACTCGGGATACTGTATGACCGATCCAATCATTATGGAGACGGTCCTTATGACTGATGCACCCCAAAAAATTATTTCCAGGCCTGCATACGGGGGTCAGTATGAAGTTTGTTCAAATCAAGATTATTGGTTAATAATTGAGCCCGCTATGGAAGCCCGAATTTTAACTTAATACAGTATGGCAAATAATGTTTAAAAAAAAAAAAAATTGGGTTCTACCCCACTCAGAATCTAGTGATATTGGGTATGCAGCATCCTTACGGGGATCAGGTTCAAGTATATTCAAAGCAAGGCCCTCAGTTAATATTTGGTCTCCTCATTTGCAACATGAGGAATAATCTTTAAAAGTCTTATTCTTCAGATCTTCCAGTCAGAATCTTTTGGTGTACAGCATCCTTATGAATGTTAGAGTGATGTTTGTGCAAATGAAGTCTCTGGGTTAATATATGGTCTCCCTATTGGATCCTGAATTTTAACTTAGTCAAATATAAGCAATAATAATGTCTTAATGTATGGTGTGCAGTATCCTTCCAGGGGTCTGATTCAAGTTTCTTAAAATCGAGGCCATCAGTTAATAATTGTGCTCTCTATGAAAGCGCAGATTTTAACATAGGGCAGTGTTGGGATTAATCTTTAAAAATCTTCTTCAGATTCAACAGTCTGAATCTTTTTATATATGATTGACAGCATCCTTATGGGGGGTAAAATTCAAGTTTGTTCAAATCAAAGTCTTTTGAATAATATTTGGGCTCACTATTGGAACCCGCATTTTTACTTAGTGAAATATGAGGAATATTCTTTAAAAATCTTCTCATAAACCCATAATCAGAATCCTTGGCATATGGTAAACACCATCCTTAGGGTAGTCAGATTCAAGTTTAGAAAAATCAAGTCCCTGGGTTAATATTTGTGCTCAGTCTTTAAAAATCTTCTACGGAACCACTAGTCAGAATCTTTTGATATATGGTATACAACACCCTTAGGAGAGGGGCAGTCAGATTCAAGTTTGTTCAAATCAAGGCGTTTGATTACTATTTGGGCTCCCCATTGGTGCCCAAATTTTTACTAAAAATATGATTATTCTTTAAAAATCTTCTCGTGAACCCTCAATCAGAATCTTTTGATACATGGTATACACCACCCTTAGGGGAGTCAGATTCACATTTGGTAAAATGAAGTTCCTGAGTTAATATTTGAACTCCCTTTTGGAGCCCAAATTTTAACTTAGTCTGGGTCAATATTTGTGTTCCCTATGGCAGGGGTGAGGGGGCAAATTTTAGCATTGGTTTAAATTAAATTGGTAATACAGTGGAGCCCACTTAACTGGATATCTCTTAACTGAATAACCCTGTCAATTGAATATAATTTTCCAACACAAAACCATTTACCATACCTCCAGTACAAATTTGACCTGTTAATTGAATATAGGTTATAGAGTAAACTGTTAATTGAATAAAAAATCTACTAACCTGTCGAGAAATTACCCTGACTCGCCCAAGTTTTCCTTTGTTTATAGACCTGTTTGGCCTCAGTATATCCAATACAGGCATTTAATCAATTACATCTTGTTTGACAGCTCTTGGGGCTCTGTCAAACAAAATTTAATAGAATAAATGTGAAGTTTATCTCTAGAATACAGGAAAGTGACACAATCCCTTTTAATTAAATACTCTTGTTAATTGAATAATTTTCATTAGCTAAGTGGCTAAATCTTCTCCACCAGAACTACCAGTCAGAATCTTTTGATATTTGGTATACAACATCCTTGGGGATGGAGGGGTGTGCAGTTTTGAGTCTTTCAAATAAAGTCCCTGGATTCATATTTGGAACTCCTAATTTTATCGTGGTGCAAAAAAGGAATATTCTTTAAAATCATCTTGCAAAGACCGTTCAGAATGCTTTGATACTTGGTGTGCAACACCCTAGCAGGACTCGGATACAAGTTTGTTTAAATTAAGTCTTGGGATTCATATTTGGGTTCCTCCCAGTGGAGGCCCAAATTTCAACTTATTGATTATATGACAAATAAAAAAATTCCCTTCAAATCAACCATTCAGAATCTATTGATATTGGTATGCAGCAACCTAAGGGTGAGTGGTGGGAAGGGGTCAGATTCAGGTTTGTTGAAAGTCTCTAGGTTGATATTTGGACACCCATGTTTTGTATTACTGGAAATCTGGGCATTATTTCTGTGGTATTGTAGCTTCAAAGCCATTGGTCAGATTTGGATCTCCTTTGGTTTCCTGATAGGCCCACATGGGGGAATGGATATGCACAAGGAATGGGTTCCCTCCCATAATTTTTCTCAAGAGTTATGGCAACTGTTTCACTCTTTCGACTTAGAAAATTTTTATCGACCTCCACTGCTTGTGGGATTTGATTTATTCTTTGTATGCTCATGGACACAATTTGCAGAAGAATATCCACAAGTAACAGCGTCTGTTCCAGTATTTTTCTAGTGTAATGGGCCTTTTTTGACTTAGAATATTACGATTTTTCTGGTTTCAGTGTGTTCTGGATTGTAATTTCAAAAGCCATCAGTTCCATTTGGATCTCCTTTGATATGCTGATAGACCCGCATGGGAGAATGAATATGCGCAAGGAACAGGTTGCGTCCAATAATTTTTTCCAGAGTTATGGCCCTTTTTCACTCTTTTCAACTTAGAAAAATTTTTGTCCCACAATAACTTTAAGGCTTCAAACATGCCTATGGGTCAGAGCAGTGGTCCACGCTTTGCGTTGCCCATGTTTGTTTTTGCTTTTTTGTGAACTCGTTCAGTGCTGGAAGTCCATATTTGGGATACATTCTTAGTACAGATACGACAGCTTGAAAGCGTCATATTTTTGAAATGTGATTCCCATTATCTTTGAAGTGAGTTTATTTTTTCTGTATGGATTATCTTTTTGACTGGGGCGTACTGGCTCTGTAAGTAGAGGTGCAGGCTACAAGCCGAGAGGTCCTCGGTTCGAATCCCACCCGCGGCAACCACGTTGTGTCCTTTGGCAAGGCACTTCACCCCCATTGCCCAAGTGGGGGTTGGTGGCTTGTACTAAGGCGTACTGCACACCAATGGTGCACCTGTCTTCAACCAGTGCTAACCATGCTTGTGTGAAGTTAGTATGTTGGAGAGCTGGCAGTCATTGCTCAGTGGTTCTCTCCAGGTACTCTGGCTTCCTCCACCCATAAAACTGTCATAGTCATGATAGCCATTGTGCAGAAATATGTGACCTTAAACACCAATAAATAAATAAATAATTAGCTTTGTGACAATTTATGGGAGAGTGCCTACACTTTCTTTAAATTATAACAAGACAGACATGTGAACAAATTTTAGCAAGCCAGAAAAATTTAGCATGCTAACAGTTAATATTGAAATGGCGAACACAAATGTATTTGCCGTTTCTATATTAACTGTTAGCATGCTAAATTTTTCTGGCTTGCTAAAATTTGTTCACATGTCTGTCTTGTTATAATTTAAAGAAAGTGTAGGCACTCTCCCATATTACTAGCTTGCGTGAGTAAAGCTGTGGAGCCTGAATTTCAATCACTTTTCGTCCAGCTGTTTGTTGTCCGGTGTTAACTTTACATTATCGACTTCTCAGAAACTACTGGACCAAATTAAATTAAATCTGGTGTGCATCTTCCTTATCATAAGTCAATTCAAATTTGTTCAAATAAAGTTGCCACACCCACAGGGGGCACCACAAGGGACATAACTCTGCTAGTACCCATATATTTGAAAAAAAAAATTAACTTTTCTTCTCCAGAACCATCAATTAGAATCGTTTGATATTTGGTATACAACATCTCCAGGGTGGTCAGATTCAAGTTTGTTCAAATCGAGTCCCTGAGTTATCATTTGGGCTCTCTATTAGAGTCTGAATTTTAACTTGGTGCAATATAAAGCAATTTCTTTAAACATCTGCTTCTTCATATCCAGCAGTCAGAATCCATTCATATTTGATATACAATGTCTCTAGGGGAGGGGAGGGGGGGCAGTCAGATTCAAATTTGTTCATATCAGGCCCCTTGGTTAATATTTGGGCTCTCTGTTAGAGCCCAAATTTTTTTACTTAGTGCAATATGAGGAAATTTCTTTAAAATCTTCTTCAGATCCACCGGTATGAATCCTTTCATTTTTGATCTACAACATTTCTAGGGGGGGCAGATTCCAGTTTCTTCAAGTCAGGTCCCTGGGTTAATATTTGGTCTCTCTATTAGAGCCTGAATTTGAACTTTGTGCAAAATGGGAAAATTTCTTTGAAACTTCTCTTCTTCAGATCCACCAGTCAGAATGCTTTCATATTTGGTATACAACATCTTGGGGGGAGGGGTGTGTCAGATTCAGAAGTTTACTCAAATTGTGTCCCTGGGTTATTATTTGGGCATCCTGTAGATGCCAAATTTTAATTTTGTGCAATATGAGGGAATATCTTTAAAAATTTTCTTCTCCAGAACCAACAGTTAGAACTCTTTGATATTTGGTGTACAACATCTCTTGGGAAGTCAGATTCAGGATTGTGCAAGTCGAGACCACGTATTACTATTTGATCTCGTTCCAATGAGAGATCACATGCTATGTTTTGTTGAAAGTTTTTGAAAATATTCTTTTTTTAACTGCTCAATGAGTAAATTATGTGGTTGGATGCCGCTGATTCTTTGGATAAAGCATTACACAGTACTGGAATTCCCAACAAAATTCTCACTTGGGTGACATCGCGCTAGTTGTTACTTTTTGTTTTGATAGAAAATGCTTGTAGTATGCATTCCACTCTATGCATATGTGTGTCCACTGTGCAACCTTTGTTCCGAGTCAGTTCTGAAAGATTATCAAGTCTAATAACATGCAGGATTAGGAGTTTAATTCATGTTGTATTATTTTGTCATAACCTGTAGTTCATTAGCATGTTTTCTGATTGCTGCACACACCCCCATCCCCACCCCACCTACCCCCCTTCCCTAAAAAAATTGTCAAAGTCTGTTGTTGTGGTTTTCAAATTGTGAACTAATTTGTGTTTTCCAGCAATTAACTCGTGCAATGTATCAGGGAAGAACAATGAATTTAATGCCAAGTATAAAGGAACCAGGCACATCACCTTTCCTAAGTCCAACTCCAAAGGTTTGTACTATTATGTAGAAATGTATTTTTTGTTTTTAGCTCACCTACATCTGTAAGATGTGGTGAGCTATTGTGATAACCTCGGGCGTCGGCGTCCGGCGTGTCCAATATTGTAAGATTTAATGTTAAGGTGAATTTCTCAAACATCAGTGGGCTCAGGCCTTTGATATTGCATATGTAGGTTGTAGGGGACTATCAGAACAGTATTTAACCCTGAAACTACGACTTTTTTCCAAATTTCAGCTAAAATTTTCTGCCAAAAGTTGTTGTAAGAATTTGCGTTTAGGTGTTGTAAGAATTTGTGTCAAAGTCAGCTTTTGTGCAGATTGTGCTGGTTTAACTTCTCATTACTGTTGATTTTCATATTTCAATAACAACTGTAGGTATTAACCCTACTGTATGTAGAAATTTAACGAAAATTTTCTTTTTTTTTCACTCAAAATTTTCATGTTTTTCTTGGACTTAGTAAATTTTAAGTTGTAAAACTTTGTAAACTTTGTGTTTAGGTGAGTTGTGTTTCTATGTGTCTTTTCAAGCGATTAATATTCTACACTTGGGTTCTGAACTCCATTGCAGTAATATTTAACCCTCATTACATGCATATTTGAGGAATTTGAGGCTGATTTTCTGCCAAAACTTGTTGTAAGAATTAGCGTTTAGGTGTTGTAAGAATTTGCGTTAAAGTCAGCTTTTGTGCAGATTGTGGTGCTTTAACTTCTCATTACTCTTGATTTTCATATTTCAATAACAACTGTAGGTATTAACCCGACTGTATGCAGAAATTTAACGGAAATTTTCTTTTTTTTCAGTCAAAATTTTCAGGTTTTTCTCGGACTTAGTAAATTTTAAGTTCTAAAAGTTTGTGTTAAGGTGAGGTGTTAAGGTGAGTTCTCAAAGATCAGTGGGCTCAGGCCTTTGATATTGCATATGTAGGTTGTAGGGGACTATCAGAACAGTATTTAACCCTGATACTATGACCTTTTTCCAAATTTCACCTAAAATTTTCTGCCAAAAGTTGTTGTAAGAATTTGCGTTTAGGTGTTGTAAGAATTTGCGTTAAATTCAGCTTTTATGCAGATTGTGCTGCTTTAACTTCTCATTACTGTTGATTTTCATATTTCAATAACAACTGTAGGTATTAACCCTACTGTATGCAGAAATTTAACAGAAATTTTCTTTTTTTTCAGTCAAAATTTTCATGTTTTTCTCGGACTTAGTAAATTTTAAGTTGTAAAACTTTGTAAACTTTGTGTTTAGGTGAGTTGTGTTTCTATGTCTTTCCAGGCGATTAATATTCTGCACTTGGGTTACTGAACTCCATTGCAGTAATATTTAACCCTCATTACATGCATATTTGAGGAATTTGAGGCTGATTTTCTGCCAAAACTTGTAAGAATTAGCGTTTAGGTGTTGTAAGTATTTGCGTTAAAGTCAGCTTTTGTGCAGATTGTGGTGCCTTCACCTCTCATTACTGTTTATTTTCTCATTTCAATAACAACTGTAGGTATTAACCCTACTGTATGCAGAAATTTAACTGATTTCTTTTCTTTTTTTCAGTCACAATGTTCACATTTTTGTCTGACTTACTCAATTTTAAGTTCTAAAAGTTTGTGTTAAGGTGAGGTGTTAAGGTGAGTTCTGTTTCTATGTGTCTTTCCAGGCAATTGATATTGTACGCATGGGTTACTGAACTACATTGCGGTAACGTTGCGCCGTTATTACATGCATATTTGAGGAATTTGATGGGGATTTTTGGGACTTATATTCACTTTCTTTAAAAAAAAAATTTTTTTAACTTTTTTTTATTATTATTTAATACTTTCTCATACTTGTTACTAGTAACATTAAGGCTTATTTTAATTGTTGATGTGATGTATTTTTGTTGGGACTTATAGTCACTTTCTTGAACGAATGTTTTTCCGCAACTCCTCTTTAACCAATGAATGTACTTCAATTAAAATTTCAGTGATTTATGAAAGCCTTTCCTAATTCTTATTTATGATTTAATATCTGGCCTCACGATTCATATTCTTAATCATAAACATTTCTAAAAGAAAAAAATGCTTTTATATCCAATGATTCTATGTTGAATTGATATATAATAAATGCAGAAATATAGACTTTCCAAAGCCATCACATAAACCACATTAATCATTTGATGCCTAGTTAATGATTTATATTAACTAAATATTAGGCATGTTACATTGGAACAACATTATCAAGCGCTAATGTGGGTTAGCGTTGGGATGTAACATCCCTCTTGTTATGAGTACATTTGCAAGCTGAAAGTAAGTGGTTGATTTCCAACACTACTGAATGTAAAATGGCTGAGGCAACATTGTGGTCATCTTGACAAAATGTTTGATAAGCTTGTGATACATCGCAGTCTTGTTTAACTCTTTGCATGCTGCTATCGGATAGTCTTGCCCAGCACAGTGTTTCTCTTGTCTCTGAAATTAGTATAATTTGTGCATATTTATTCATATTGTCTCCCTGTAAATGGAATGGATTTTTCACCAATCATTTCTTGTGTTACATTTAGATTTATTTTTCATCAAATCTAGCCATGGCTGCTTTAAAGCAGCCATGACTAGATTTGATGAAAAATATCTATAAAATACTCAGCGGATTAAGAGTTAAACATTATCTCAGTTCATCACAAACAAACATGATGTGATAACAAATTGAATGGTAGAGAAATTGTAGCTTTTAGTTGTGTGATTTTCTCAAAAATTACGATATAACAATAACATTGAGTTTGGAGGGTGTTATGGTTTATTATCTGCCTGAGAGGCATGAATAACAGCCTCAGGGTTTATTACCGGCCTGAGACAAAGTCGAGGAACGTTAATATGCTAGAGGGCTGTTATACAATCCTTGGGGGGGGGCATTAGTAAACCGTGATGCCCCGCAATATCCTGTTATTGCTAGTATTACCATGACCAGAAACGGGTGGTGGGCTGTTAATGAATTTTGTTTTCATTAACGCTCGCCACTTGCTTCTGGTTGCATGGTGCCGTGAATTACGATAAGTTTTACTGCTCCACTAAACTCTGTTAATAACTTTATAACTTTAAGTTAAAAACTTTATTTGCAGCACAGGTATATATTTATATACAAATACATTGAATGTTTCATAGTTTCACAGAGAACAATATATTGCAATATATCTACCAATATAAATTGACATGTGCTGAAGGGAATGACATAATCAGATTGTCTGTCTTCCTTCCTTTCCCGGTGGTTTAATTGCAGATTGGCGGGACAGACTTTGGAGTTACTAAATGCAAACAAAGAAAAATTGACTAATATAACACACCACCACAACCCCCTCAGCCACCCCACCCCCACACACACAGACACATACACACACATATATATATATACACACACACACACACATGTGAAACTTAGGCAATTATTCCCAAAATGCATTTTGAAGAATTGGGAGTTATTACATGCAAAAAAGAAAATTGACTCCTATAGCCCAACATTGCTTTATGTACTGCATCTTTAATCCTTTACCTAACATAAGTTGAAGCCAACAGTACAAATTATTTTTCTGAACCATCAGATTTTTTCATTTTTTATTCTAACCATGACTTATTAGTCCTTATTGGAACAAGCTCATCAAGCTTGTTCCATTAATAGATCATGAGGTATGTTTTGGAGTAGAGAAATGAAAAAATAAAATTTGAATAGCAAATTTTGTATATCACGAGTGCAGATATGCCAGATTCGTTAGGTAAACGGTTAACAAAAAATGGCTCTTGACTATTTTATGTCTGAGCATTGCCATTGCAGGGGCAGTCGGGCTGCATGCGTGACATCATTCTAGTTTGCACTGCTAAAGCCACCCGTTATATAGATTTTACTGGTACATGTAGGTACACCCTGGTTGAAAAAATATTGGAAAAGGGAATGGAACTGTCAAGGGAAACCCTATACAGTGGAGCCCACTTAATTGGATATCTCTTAACTGAATAACCCTGTTAATTAAATATAATTTCCCAACACAAAACCATTTACCATACCTCAAGTACAAATTTAACCTGTTAAATTAATATAGGTCATAGAATAAACTCCTGTTATTTGAATAAAAAATCTTATAACCTGTCGAGAAATTACCTTGACTCTCTCCAGTTTTCCTTTATTTATAGACCTATTTGGCCTTAGTACATCAAATACAGACATTTAATCTATTTTTTCTTATTTCACAGAGCTCTTGGAGCTCTGTCAAACAAGATATAATAGAATAAATGCTAAGTTTATCACTACAATACAAGAAAGTGATACAATCCCTGTTAATTAAATACTCCTGATAATTGAATAATTTTCATTAGCAAAGTGGCTAATAAATCAACAGGGTTCCACTGTATTATGATAATGATCACGATCAAAATATAAAACCTTAGAATTGGGCTAATTTTGAAATTAATCTTGGATTTTATATATAACAAATTTCAACGAGCTGACATGATTTGTAACAAATATCCTGCCAACCTGACTTTGTGTGATCTTTTAATGACCAAATAATGAAATGGAACTTAAGCAAGAAATAATAATCAAAAATAGCTTCATCTTACTGAATTTTTCTTGAAAATTTTCAAATGTGTTTTTCACAGCAAAAACCACCCAAGAAAGTTAAAAAAGAGGAGATAATTTATGATGATGAAGATGATGAATCTGACTGGAGCTCTCCAAGTGAGCCTGATGATGACGCTGACTCTGATTTCCATATGACGCCCTTCCTACACAGACAACGACAGAAAAAAACAAATGAAAGTCGAAATCTGAGCAGCAGCTCTGTAAGTAATCACCTATGTTCTGTATTTTTATAAACCCCTTCTAATGTTTTTATGTTACAGCAAGGAGATATTTTTATACTGTAACCAATGACTCAGACTTGGCTGGTGCTAACCCCGAAATATCTAGGGCCAAACACAAATTTTGCCCCCCAATCCCCCAAATTTGCATGCAAATCCGAAAATTAGAAGTCCTATCTGGCCCTCCATACATTTTACCCTCCGCGTATGCGCAGACGCCAGGAAGTCACCGAATCTCAATTAATAATGATGCCATACACAAATCAATGGTTAAATTGGTGGATCCAAGGACAACTGGATGAAGGAAGGAAGAAACAGTGGTTTGAAACGTTCAGGGCTGTAATTTTATAATATTTATTAAAATTAGTTCATGTTCCCTAACTTCGGGACATGAGCCTGACGCTATCTCTGATCGATTATGATCTATCCACTGTTTATTTAGTATGCCTTCCCTGCCTTCCCTTGATCCCCCCAGTTAAGCTCTCAAGCTTTTTGGCTTGTTTTAATAAATAAAAATTAGAAAATTTATTGGGAGTTTAACGTATTATACAGAAGATTATTCTGTACATCCACAGAGTTATGTCCTCATCCTTAGGGTGTTTGGGCATTTTGGTTATGCATCATACATCCAATGTATTGTTTTTTCTTCTGAGGAAGATCTTGCTTTACATCGGATAGACTTGTTTCTGTAACTGACTTTGGGCTGTGTTGCCTGGGGTCTTCATTCCGGTGTTTTGTTTACATTACATTACTCTATGTAGTTTCCTATATTTTTATGCTGTACCAATGACCCAGACATAGCTGGTGCTAACTCTTAAAAATCTAGGGCCAAACACAAATTTTGCCCCCCAATCCCCAAAATTTGCATCTAAAACCAAAGAAATCATGTCCTGAATGGCCCTCCATGCTTTGCCTCTACTGCCCATGCGCAGTGTCAAGGAGGTCTCGAAATTGGCGCCAATTATAATTCTTTGTTTGGCCCTTCATCAGTTCACATCTGACTGATCTTTGTGCTTGTAAATCTCAGTTTAAATGATGCCAGACACAAATATTAGAGAAGTGGTGGATCTAAAGAGGAAATAGAAGGAGGAGAGGAAAAATGAGTGGCAGGAAATAATCAGGGCTGTAACTTAAAAATTTTTTATGAAATTATGATAAGTTGCCTAATTTCGAGGCATGGACCTGTTGTTGTCATTCTTGCTATAAAGTTACACTGCTTGTTCAGTGTTTCCTCTCTCCATTTCCTTTAAGTCCTCCCCCCCCTTGCTATTCTCTCATGCTTTTGGCATATTTTCTGTAATATTATTACTAAAATTTCTTGGGAGTTTTAGCTGGGTAACAGAATGAATTCTGTTCTTTTCCCCATGTTTAAATCCTCACCCATGGGTGTTTAGGCGTAGTGTTCTGCATCTACCATCTGATGTTCTGCAGTTTCTTCCCTGGAAGTCTCTGTTTTGCATCAGATAGTGTGTTATTGTTAACTGATTTCGGGCCATGGTTATCAGTGCCTGGAGTCATGTTTCTGGTGTTTATACACTTCTTGTTTACATTGACAACAGTCTCTGTGGAGGGGGATTTCTTGTCTTTGTATTAGCTTAATCATAAGAAGATACATTATTATTATACGTAAGTGTTGCATTAATTTTTTAAATATTTTTAAAATTTTTGTCCACACTTAGGCTTCTTGGGATCCATTGGGGCTCAACGTTACTTTTCAGAAACTTGGGCTTTTCTGAAAAAATATTTTTTCAAAAAATTTTTTTGATTTCAATTATTTTTTCTATGTTAATGGATCATGTTATTTTGTATCTTTGTTTTCAGGGGTTGGTGCGAGTACTAGGACTTCTTGTATTCTTTTCACAATGAAAGGATATTGTTCAAATTGTAATAAGAGGAAATCTTCCTCTGACTTTCATAATCATTGCATTAATTGTAGTCAGTGTACTCGCACTAACTCCTGTTCAGTATGTGTCAATTGGGATGACAAACATTGGAAGCGTGTGTCACGGTATGTTGTTGGCGGGGAAAAGGCCATGCCGGTCCTTTCTCCGCAGGGTCACTCTAGTTTATCAATCTCTATTTCAGAGGAACAAGAACAGGGTGATGTTTCCGTGATGTCTTCCAAAAGTGTGCCTCCGTCGTCACAGTTAAATGAAGAGCTAGCGGCAAAAGTGCTCATGGAAATATGTCAATTGCCTAAGAGGTCCCTAGTAGGATCGACGGCGTTGACGTCCGCTAGCTCGCCCGGTGTAGCGTCCATTCATCGAATGGTTCGGCAGCCGGAGCCGGGTTCGTCCGTTGCGGTCCAGGAAGGAGATTTGGGTGATGCGAGCACTATAAATAGACAAAGTGCACACCCAGTGACGACGGATCAGAGGAGAGAATGGAGGAAGCCTATTAGTCCGGTTCCTAGCTCGTCCAGGTCCATCCGGGCTGCGAGCGAGAGAGGTCCCTCTCTCGTTCAACAACATCTGGGACCAGATGTTGTGGTACAAAACGTTTCGCATTCGGAGCATACGTCCGACGCTCGGGATGCTCCGTTATATAGACAGTCCGGAGAGACTGTCGATAAGGCTTCCTCATCCTCACGGCAGCACACACGACCGTACCTTGGCTACGTGACCACGGATATCCAGCCAGCTTCGCCAATCAGGGATTCCACGGCGACCAGGTCACGCCATCCGGTAGCCAGGGACACGAGGCCTGTAGACTCCGGACGTTCGCATAAGAGAAGTATGCAGGAGTCAACGTACACGGAGCTTCCAGCGGCAAAGCAACGTAAGACCGCTACTCCACAGGCCTCAGTGACGGACGTGCTATCCCAAATAGCACAACTTATCGCAGCATCCCAGCAAACGACAGAATCTCTGTCGGATCAGGAATTATCCGACGACGCTGGATCGGTACGCTCCGCTGAAGCATCAGGTACGGACGACCGAGAACTTCATAGGGCCCGACAGGATGGCGAAAGGGATTCGGAGGATTTGTAGCTATCCCTTTCGGAACAACATAAAGCTGCCGTAGATTTCATCCGGCATTATCTTCCACAAGTTGTCCCGTCGGACCAGAATGCTGCGATGCCGGATAAGAGACTGATAGCGTCATTGGACACCGAATTTTTTGATCGGTTCAGGGACATCGTCCCTGAGTTTCCGACACAGTCCAATAATGTCACAAGAACATTCGAATTATTGAACAACGCTATTTATAAGCTTGCTACCAAAACAGGCAAGTCTGGTTTCTTGTCCGCAAATGCTCTAAATCTGCCTTTCATCAATTCAAGGAATAAATTCGAAACGGCAGGACAGGGCATACCGAGAGTTCCTCTGCATCTAGACGACGAGGCTGAAGACTCGGAATTGTCTATACCGTCGTCTATGTCAATTCCAACCACGACGTTGGAAACGACAATAATGTCTAACAGAGTTAGCTTAGACGCTTTATCATACGCTGACCACCTTACTAAGGCGTTATCATTACGTCTTCAAGGGAAAGAATTCCAGGATATACATTCCTCATTAAGACTTCTTTCAAGGGCAGTAGCTTATTCCACGTATAACTCTGCCCTTTCAGTGGCAAACCTGGAGTTGGTTAGATGTGACGCAGCCCTAGCTACATCCACGCGCGTGGATAGTAAGGTGAAGAACTCTCTCAGAGTCGCTTCGGTCTCCGGAGAGCTTCTCTTCGACGGCAAGCCTTCAGCAATCTATGATAAGATAACTAAGAAAGCTTCGGATTCTCTGCTATTCAAATCCGCTTCCAAAAAGTCGGATACAGCAGAAAAGAGTAAGACAGGCACTTCTGGGACAAGTACGCCCAAGAGAAGTTCCTATAGAGGTTCTTATACGTCCTCTAGGTCTTATTCTAGAAACCGTCAAGGCAGCGACTCACGTACAGGACGTTATTCTGGCCGAGACATCCCTAGGTCGACGCGACGAGGTGCGGGTCGTGGAGGACGTAGTTTCTCCTTCCGCAAGCCTCGCAGGTCCAGGAGGTGATGGTTTGAACCTCTATCGTGTTCCGGTAGGCGGTAGATTATCGAGTTTTATAAACGAGTGGGCGTCAATTACGGACGACCCCTGGGTTCGAGGGGTAATTTCGGAAGGACTAGGAATATCCTTCAAACGAAAGCCTCCATTAACTCGAAGTCCAAAATGGACTCAGCTTCCGTCAAATCCGCAGAAAAGAGATGCTCTTTTATCAGAAGTGAACGCGGTAGAGGTCGTAGAAGACCAGGAATCACCGGGTTTCTACAGCCATCTGTTTCTGGTTCCGAAACCAGACGGCTATTTCCGTCCAGTCATAGATCTGAGCTGGATAAACAAGCTGATCGTCGCTCCGAAGTTCTATATGAAAACAATTTGATCAGTCAGAGCGAGTATTCGAGTGAACGACTATGCTACAAGCATAGATCTCAAAGATGCGTACTTTCACGTCATGGTACATCCGACATTCAGAAAGTATCTACGCTTCGCAGTCTTAGGAGTTGTATATCAGTTCCGAGCGATGTGCTTCGGCTTGAACCTAGCACCCTGGACTTTCACTCGAATAATGAACTCGGTAATGATACATTTCCGAGCTCATTCGGCTGCGGTAACGTCTGCCTACCTGGACGACATTCTTCAGAGGTACGGCAACGAGTTAACGCTTCAGAACTATGTGCATAATCTGCTTTTATTACTCCGACGTCTCGGTTTTATAGTAAACGAGGAGAAGTCAGATCTGGTGCCGTCCAAGTCATTCACTCATCTGGGAATGAGCTTCGAGACGCACAACAATCTCGTTCGTCTGCCGTTAACCAGAGCAAAATTAATCAGTTGTTACGCTCGCTATTGTCTTCACACAGACAAAGTCACAGCGAGAGAGTTCATGAGACTGATAGGTCTGTGCGGAGCCGCTGCGGATCTCATTCCGATGGCGCGGTTACGCACTCGTCCTCTCCAAATTTTCTTGACTCAGAATTGGAGTGTAAAGATTCATTCGCTCAATATAGACGTTCTCTTGTCAAATCAAGTGAAACAAGAGATTCAGACTTGGGCAAACATTCAGTGGTTGACTCAGGGAGTCCCACTGCAGTTGCCGGATCTGAGTTTTACGATTTTGACGGATGCCAGTCAAACAGGTTGGAGTGCAACATTGATCCCAACGGATTCGAAGTGCCAGGGTCTTTGGGATCCGCAGTTTCTAGGCAAGCACATAAACATCAAGGAAATGATGTCAATTTGGCTTGCACTACGTCATTGGATGAACATTATTCAGAAAGCACATGTCCAAATCCTGTCCGGCAATACGACAGTAGTAGCATATATCCGGAACCAGGGAGGCACTCATTCCGTTCCGTTATTCAATTTAACGGAAAGAATCCTTCTGTTTGTTCTAGAACACCAAGTTCTGCTTTCGGTCCGTCATATTCCGGGTCGTCTGAATGTATTAGCAGACTCCCTTTCACGGAAGGGTCGCTTGTTGCCGTCAGAATGGACTCTCAACAAACAGGTATTCAATCAGATTTGCTACCAATGGGAGCGGCCAATGATAGACTTATTTGTGACACAACTCAACATTCAGTTGCAGACGTATGTGTCGCCATGTCCGGATCCCCGAGCATATGCAGTAGACGCTCTATCGATCTCGTGGGACGGAATGATAGGATATGCGTATCCTCCAGCGCCGTTGATTCAGCAAATATTGCTAAAGATAAAACAATCACAATGCAAAATTCTGTTGGTAGCATCTCTGTCTCCACAGAGACCGTGGATAAATCTACTCAGGTGTCTGCTGTGGGACTTACCGTGAAAACTTCCTCCACGAGAGGATCTTCTTTCGCAGCGGAAATCGCGTCAACTTCATCACAACCCGCAAGGTCTCAACCTTCACGTATTTCCGTTGTGCGGTCCTTCTTGCACGGCAAGCATTTTACAGGACGAGCAGTGGACGCGATTTCTAACTGTAGGAGGACCTCCTCTTCACTAAACTATGCGGCTAAGTGGAAGGTCTTTCGTCGTTGGTGTAGGGATCATTCTGTTGATATTTTTGATCCCTCCATACCAGACATTGTAAACTTTCTAGTATACTTTTTTGATGAGATCAAACTGCAGCCTGTTACTATTAAAGGTTATAGGTCTATGTTATCTGATACCTATGCACACCATGATAGTTTACAAATTGGATCTAATGTCTCTTTATCTAAATTAGTTAGAAACTTCTTGATAAATAGACCTAGAACCCTTAGATTAATTCCTAAATGGAATTTAGCTTGGGTTCTTCTTAAACTAAAAGAAAAGCCATTTGAGCCTCTTGAGACAGTAGATTTCAAATTCTTGTCTTATAAGACAGCATTTCTCTTAGCTTTCTCTTCTGCTAGAAGAGTCAGTGAGCTTCATGCACTATCGGTGGACGATTCTCACTATCGTAGTGTCGGGAACACTATTACCTTTACTACTAATGTTGGATTTTTGGCTAAGAATCAGGCTCCTAATAAATATCCGGAACCTATTGTTATTAAAGCCCTTCTGTCTTCAGACGGGCATAGGCCTTTACTCTGTCTGGTTAGAGCTTTACGTATTTATAAACAAAGATCTCAGTTTATCAGAAAGGGACGAAAACGCTTCTTTCTGTCTTTGATGCCTAATAGAAAGGACATTACGGTCCACTCTATTGCTATCATAAGCAATATGACAGTAGTAGCATATATCCGGAACCAGGGAGGCACTCATTCCATTCCGTTATTCAATTTAACGGAAAGAATCCTTCTGTTTGTTCTAGAACACCAAGTTCTGCTTTCGGTCCGTCATATTCCGTACTGCTTATGATAATCTATCTTCAACTCAGCAGTCTGTGCTTAAGATTTCGGCTCATGAAGTAAGAGCTCTTTCTACATCTTGGGCTTACACAAATAGTGTTACTATTACAGATTTAATGAAGGCTGCATATTGGTCTCAGCCATCCACATTCACGAATTTTTATCTCAGAAATATTGAGTCCATTTCTGGAGACCTGCATTGTTTAGGTCCGTTATCTGTTGCTCAGAATGTCGTCCACTAAACAGTTGCAACTATAGTTATGCAGGCTTTCTGTTCCGGCAGTGACTCCGTCCTGCTGCCCTCTTCGCTCTGGGCTATTTGACCCAGGGGAAGGGGGGGGGGGAAGGGTGTTCCCTTAGGTCACCTGCTTTATAGTGAAAAGCAAGGGGATACCTCCTCCGGAGTCAGTAATTCTGAGTCATTACCGGGATGGTTTTAAAGTGTAAAGTTAATGTTTAAAATTCATTCATGTCATATTTTTAAAGTGTAGCTCGGTGTGAAGCATTTGTATATGTCACGTTAATATACAATCCTCGGACACTTTTAAAAGAGTATAAAGAGTCTCAATTCTCTGGACTAACTTTATTTATTGGCTTACTTTAAAAATAATTAGTAAAAGGGTTATACTGGATGTTAATAGAGAACATGAATGTTATTATGCTCAATTATGGAGGGTATTGTGTCTTTCTAATTTATTAAAAAATAAGAAAGATACATGTAAAGCCTAATACTCCTTTTCTCCTCGAGGGGATGACTCTATTTTATATAGTTGAGCTTATTGGATTTTCCTCTATGTCCTAGGCCCTCCAGCCTTTTTACTATTCAGCTATGTCTGGGTCATTGGTACAGTATAAAAATGTTAAAAAATTTATAGTAATTTATATATTTTTTATACTTACCAATGACCCAGACGGGGATGGCCCTCCCAGGAGTTGGGAACTCATACCTCCCCGCTGAGTACATAGCGCTGACCAGGCATTGCTTGTAAGAATAATTGGCGCCAATTTCGAGACCTCCTTGACACTGCGCATGCGCAGTAGAGGCAAAGTATGGAGGGCCATTCAGGACATGATTTCTTTGGTTTTAGATGCAAATTTTGGGGATTGGGGGGCAAAATTTGTGTTTGGCCCTAGATTTTTAAGAGTTAGCACCAGCTATGTCTGGGTCATTGGTAAGTATAAAAAATATATAAATTACTATAAATTTTTTAACTTTTGTTTAGGAACAACAGCCGTAAGAAACATTAAATATTCTGATAGTGTGGTAGTTAATTTTACACAGATTTTATAATCTTGTCCACACTTAGGCTTTTTTGGGTTCATCGTTCCCTTTGGGAACTTGGGCTCTTATATTAGAAAAAAATTTTCAAAAATTTTTATTTTATTTTTGAAGGAGTTTTTCTTTAGGATATATTTATTTCATTGATTATATTTTAATGTTATCTTATTTTATATGTAGATTTGGTGGTGGTACAATGACATATATTAGTATTTAGGTAATTATATTTATCTAATAGTATGGCAAATAGAGGAAACCTTTCCTTTATTTATTTACTTGGTCGTTGTAATGAGTTTAGTTGATGTACTACCACTAATTCTGCTCCATGTGTCAGATTTGATAATCTGAATGACGGGCGTCATGGTTTGTGTTAGGTGAGTGGACACTATCGGCCCTATTGCGGCGAGGGGGCTTGGCTGGTTCTCTCATCAAAATGTCACTATAGTTTTTTAGTTTCTATTTATAGAGGAACAAGAACATGGTGTGGTTTTGTGACGCCATCTGGGAGTGTGCTGCCGCCGTCACAAATCAATGAAGAGCTAGCGGCAAAAGTGCTCAAGGAATTAGACAAGGGCCTAGATCCTTAGTAGGATTGATGACCTTGTCGCCAGCTAGCTCAACCGGCAGATCTCACTCGTATGTGGGTGATGTGATGCCGGGTATCTCCGTAGCGGTCGAGAAGGGGAATAAGGGTGTAGCGAGCACTATAAAGATACGAACATGCTTACCCTGCGACAACGGAAAGGAGGAAGCACGGCAAGGAGGAAGCACGGCAAGGAGGAAGCACGGCAAGGAGGAAGTAGACAAGTTCTGAGGTATGTTCGTCCAGGTCTTCCGTGATCGCGAGCAAGAGAGAGGCCCCTCTCTCTTATAACAACATCTGGGGTCAGAGGTTGTTGGTACGAACTTGTGTCAGTTGGAACTTAGTCCATGGGATGCTCCTTCCATAGACTGCCGGGGTCGGCCAGTCTTATAGCTTTCTCTATGTTCGAAAAGCACACATGACCGCACAAGTCCGTTGTCACCAGCTAGCTCGACCGGTGAAGTAGTTACTCAGGCCTCTGAGAACTGTGACGATCCGGAGATGATATAGAGTGGAGCGAACAATATGATATGCAACTATGCTCACCCAGCGACGACGGAAGGAGGAAATCGGCAAGTTCTGAGGTACGCTTGTCCAGGTCATCCATGACCACGAGCAAGAGAGAGGCCTCTCTCTCTTACAGCATCTTCTAGGGACAGATGTTGTTGGTAGGAACGTGCATCAGTCGGAGTATACGTCCATGCCTCCTGTCCGGGATGTCCCACCTAATAGGCAGTCGGGGTCGGCTAGTCTTATGGTCTCCTCTACATAACGGACAAAGTGGTCTTCATATTGCACAGAGCTGTAAAACCTGATGAGTGGTTTCAGTTCCCTGACACCGGTGAAACGGTTAAGATTGAATACGAGAAAGACTGTGACTCCGGATGTGTCGCATATGCATTGTATTCAGAGCTAGTGGAAAAGTGCTCAATGATTTTAGACAAGGGCTAGGCTTCAAAAGAGGTCTACGTCCCTTGTCTGCAGCTAGCTCAACCGGAAGATCTCACTCATATGTGGGTGATGTGATGCCGGGTATGTCCGTGGTGGTGGAGAGTGAATAAGGGTGTAGCAAGCACTGTTTAATCGAATCATGCTCACCCAGTGTTGATGGAAGAAAGAAGACGGCAAGTTCTGAGGTACGCTCGTCCAGGTCTCTCCGGATTGCAAACAAGAGGGAGACCCCTCTCTCTCTTTCAACAACATCTGGAGCCAGGTGTTGTTAGTAGGAACTTGCTTCAGTCGGAACTTACAATACTTAGCTATTGTCCGGTATGCTTAGTTCAATTCTTAGCCGGGGACGGCTACAGTTTTGCTTCTTTAGCGTCTACTAAGCACTCCCAACTGCACCTTGGCTAAGTGACTCAGGATTTTCAGTCTGCATCGTCAAAAGGTTCCATCTTTTGTGAAGAAAGTCGCACCATCTAGTAGCCAAGGAGATGAGGCTGCATTCATCGGGTCATCCGCAGTAATAACTATATTGGACTCCCTGTCCTAGGAGCAGCCGGCGAACAGGCTATTCATGACCGCCGCTCCTCAGGCCTCTGTAACGGACTTGCTGTCGTAGTTGCGCAGCTAATCGCAGTATTCCTGCTAAGGCAGAAGCACTCAACGTCAGTCTCAAATCTTGATCTGTTGCATGGTGCTTATTTGGTCCAGTCACCTGCCTGCTCAGATGCTGGTGACTGTGATTCTAACTGATTTGAACGTATGATGGAAAGGATAACTTTCCCTTCCAGAACAACTCTTGGATGATATAGATACCATACATTATCATTTCCTTGAACTTGTTGCAGTGAATCAAAATGCTGCGAGCAATTATGAGAAACCGCTAGCGTAGTTGGACGCTGACTTCATCCGGATAAAGAGCAGGGTAATAAGATCTCTTTCCGGTTAAGTCTACACAGGTGTCACAGGTCTTCGATTTTGTAGACAACACCATATTTAACTTCCTGCGGGAAAAAGTAATTTGGTTTCTTATCTTCTTCCTCTGTATTTTTAATCGTTTGTGATGGATTCACATACTTTTAAATACAACAGGGGAAGATGTGGAGAGTTCCTCTGCCTTGATTGAGCAGGCTAAAATCCTAGGGGTAGCCTTACCTTCATCATTTAGATGTTCGCTTGGACACAGTTGAGAAGATAATTTCTTTGTCAGAGCAAATTTAGTCTCATGGTCTTAAGTACTTTAATTTTAAGTACTGTGATGCATCGTCTATTTGGAAAGGAATTTTGTGGTCGTTTGTACTTTTTAAAATTCTTTCCAGACCTAGTATATATATCTCGGTCTTAACTAATGTTAAGTGGGAGTTATTCTGATGTAACAATGCCTTGTGTCTTCATATTTGCATCTGACTAGGTGGAAAACTTGCTATAGGTCGCTTTAGTCTTCCAAACTCTAGTCTTTTATGGTAAGAAGCATCAATTCTCGACTCTTTAAGTTGGGGTCTAATGGACCAATACCAGCAGAAGGAGTACGAGAGGTTGTCCTAGACTCAGATCGTCTATAAGGACTCATAGCGAAGGTATAGATATACCTAAGTCTTTGATGATAAGCTTTCATTATTGTAGGATTAACAACAAGAAAGCATCTATACTCGACTCTTTAAGTTGGGGTCTAATCGACCACTCCAACAGAAAGAGTAGGAGAGTTTTCCTAGACTCAATTCGCCTATAAGGGCTCATAGCGAAGATATAGGTATCTCTCCTATATATATTTCTTTAAGATTGTCTATACAGCCACTTGGATAGGGGTTTCTCATCTGTCTGAGTTACAGATCAGGTATCTCTCCTATATATATTTCTTTAGGATTGTCTATACAGCCACTTGGATAGGGGTTTCTCGTCTGTCTGAGTTACAGATCAGGTATCTCTCCTATATATATTTCTTTAGGATTGTCTATACAGCCACTTGGATAGGGGTTTCTCATCTGTCTGAGTTACAGATCAGACTCCCCTGAGCCGGTGGTTCAAGGCTCTTACAGGGGTCAGCCGAGTGGGCGACTGGGGTGAAGAAGTCGCCTTATCATTCCTCAAGTCGCCTTGGTTTACATTGGGGACGAAATTCAAGTCGCCCTCCCAAACTTCCTTGGGAGATATGGCAATCTACTGTATTTTCTTTTGTTTCATTTAAAAAAAAAACAACGCTTCCGCATTCACAAAAAAGTAAACACGGCTGCTGTTAAAATCCGTCATATGGCTCTGAAAATAGCCTAAACTAGCCCAATTTTATTTTTCTGAAAAGAGTTGTAATGTCGTAGTTGTTCGAACAATATGCCCCAACTGATAGCAACCAGCACAAAATGCTATTTAAAAACAAAAGTGTCAGCAAAACCACGAATCACACAAGACATGCATCGAGTTGATTAGAATGTATTAAAGTTAACCACCATTTCAAAACCCCCAAAAATGTGCAGGGGACAGTTCATCCATAAAAATGTCGAAATTGCTTACGGTTACGCTCTGTTCCACTGAAAAAGTGGTTGCATTGAAATTTGCCCCGCAATTTGCATTGAAAGTTTTTCTTTGAAAACTTGTGATGGAAGGGGGTTAAATGTAATAAGACTACGATAGAAATCACACATATTAGGATGGATAAAAATGGCAGGCCTTATAGCACCAATCTCGCGTGTCAATGTAAGATGATTGACAGAAATTGTCATTTTTCTGAACAGAGTATTATCACCCAGCGCAGCAGGTAAGGGAGACAACTGAAATATTTTGTCATTTGCCTTAGAAATAAATTAACTCAAATTGTTAATGACGCTTAATTTACGAAGGATGTCGAAATCTTTTTTAACTACACTTTTCAATTCAATTAGGACATTCAGAAACCATGAATGACCCAGCTTCTTATGTGAACTTGAAATTTATTTTAAATACTTTAAATATTTTTTAAAAAATAATATTCACAGGTACTCGGCATATCAGATTTTATCAATTTTAATAAAATATGTATTATCAATACTGAAATTTTTCAGTATTGATAATATAATATATATTTTATTAAAAATGTTAAAATCTGATAATACATCGAATGCATATGCACAGAATAATTCATGTTAGCTGCCAATAACGCAACCAACTTTTCTGTGTCAATTTAATTCTTCGACAAGAAGTGCAATCTTGAACACTGATTATTCTTAGTAACCTGTAACTTCAAATGAACGTTTCCTTGAGAATAAAATTCCGTAATTGAACTGCGCATGATGCACTAGTCTGGTGAATTCTGAATATATTTGGAATGGCCCACAGAAATGTACCCATTGTGTACTAAAGAGGTGGGTGACTGCCCAGTGTGAGAACGGCTGGATATTTCAGCATAATGATCCAGTGCGTAGGCCATTAGGAAGTGACCTCATGTCTGACTAGAATGGCAGGGTTTGTACACCATAATTTTTGCAGAAAATTGATTCGAAAACTGCTATGCAAATCCAGTTAAGTCGAGCCCTGCCTATAATTTTTCCCCGAATTATGACCCTTTTTCACTTTTTGGACTTAAAAATTTTTTCTGTCCCACAATACCTTTAAAGGCTACTTCGAACATGCTTACAGGTCAGGGGTAGTGGCCCACACTTTGCATAGCCCTTGTCTTTTAAATGCAAAAATTATAATCTTTATACAACATGGTAATTTTTTTAACAAAATTGTACATAGCGAAATAGTGTAAGTATACAGAGTAAATGACAAAATTCAAAACAAACTTAAAGCTTTTATAAGTCATCTCCTGATACCCTGGTGTCTATGTTACAGTAAATATGTAAAATCAGTTAATATGTATAATTCCTGAAAATTTCAGTAAATATGTATAATTACTAAACTGATCAGGAATTATACATATTTACTGACATTTTTAGGAATTTTCCATATTTACTGAAATATCAACTGATTTTTTAGACATATTTACTGAATCTATTTATTGACTATTTAACATCAAAACAAAAGACAACTAAATCCATTTATTCACTATTTAGGCAGATTTCTAGGAGAAGCTCTACAAGTCCAACAAGACCAATAAACGTATTTTACTCACACAGAAAGAATATGACAAAGCATTTATCGACCTTCTAGAAGCGAGTAGTTCCTCAAAGAAAACAGCTCATCAGTACTACCTCTTGAAGAAATATGAAGTTCTTGAATGCGGTGATGTGAAGAAACTCGTCTGAAAACGAAAAGATGCTGAAGAAGAGCCCTGCTATTTTATATCAATTGAGGATACCTATGATGTCATCAAGCGTGCTCACGTTGCGACAGGCCATGGCGGCAGAGACAAGATGATGAAGGAGATATGTAAAAAGTATGCCAATGTTACCGTGGAATCTTTGAGTCCTATTCAAGTCTTCATGTATTCAGTGCCAGAAGAAAAGAAAGCGGACAACTACCAAAAGTGTTGTTGTTGAACCGACTCTTTCAAAGGACTTTAGATCGTGTGCCCAGATAGTCTTGATAGACATGCAGTCTATGAGCCAAGGACAATATAAATGGATTATGAACTACCAGGATCATCCGACCAAATTCATTATTTTTCGACCATTGACGTCTAAAAGAGCAGCAGAGGTGGCGTTTCAGTTGTTGGACATTTTCCTGTTGTTTGGGGCCCCATCCATTCTCCAGTCCGACAATGGGTCCGAGTTTACCGCCAGCATTATCAAGGAATTGAAGGATTTATGGCCAGATCTTGTGATTGTACATGGGAAACTTCGACACCCACAGAGCCAGGGTTCCATCGAGTGGTCGAACTGTGTCATCAAGGACATACTCATCGCTTGGTTAGCAGACAATAACACCACCGACTGGACCATTGGATTAAAGTTTGTGCAATTCCAAAAGAACTCCAGTTTCCTCAGCGACCTAAAGAGAACTCCATTTGCAGCATTGCTTGGTTCTGATGGCAAAGTGGGCCTCACAACATCCAGCCTTCCACAAGAGGTCATCTCCAAGCTGCAGACATAAGACGACCTTCTCCAGGTGTTACAACAGCAACCAATGCCAGAAAATTCAACTGACACACCACCACAAGATGAAGAAATTGAAGACCGCACTGAAGAAATTGAAGAACGAACTGAATCCATTCAAGAGAAAGGGAAGGGAGCAGCTGAATCCCAACTTAAGCAAGCAGAGAGAATGTTAAACTTAGATGTGAGTCTTCCATGGAAGACGTGTGTCGCCTGGCATTTCAGACAGAATTCTAAGTGGGAAAGGGGCATAACTCTGGAAAAAATACAGCGGATCAAAAAATAAAATAGGAGGTGCACAATGCCATTATGTGATAAAGAATCACTGAAAGTTTCATCAAAATCTATTCATAGGTTAAAGAGGAGTGGCGGATAAGAGAAAGTGTGACACGGCCGACGCAAGACGACGGGGGCATAACTCTGGAAAAAATACAGCGGATCAAAAAATAAAATAGGAGGTGCACAATGCCATTATGTGATAAAGAATCACTGAAAGTTTCATCAAAATCCATTCATAGGTTAAAGAGGAGTGGCAGATAAGAGAAAGTGTGATGCGGACGACGCAAGACGACAAAAGTAATCCCTATATGTCGCTCCCCACTTCGTGGGGCGGCGACACAAAAAGAGCAAGATCGTCCTTTCTGCAGTCAAAGTCGGCGATAATGTAACTCTGCCAATTCGGTCTGTTGATAGAGGAAGGACTGGCCATAGAAACTTGATTGGTGTTGTTACAGACATTTCAGACAATGATATGTATGCTATAGCAGTTAAGGCTGGGTTGCTGAATGTCACATACTCACGAAATCAGTTTGATGTATGTGCCACTTCCCTGTATTCCATAAGTGATATGTGTACTGATAATGTTATTTCTTTGAGAACTGCTGTACAATGTGAATCGAATTGTGGTGGTCAGGATTTCACAAAATGTAACTGTTCTGGTAGGAAGAGATGTGAGACCAAAATATGTCAATATTTTAAAGCTTAAGTGTTATGTAATTCCAAATGTCATGCTAATTTAGACTAAGAATAAGAATGTTTGAACATGTGAATTTGCTGATGTGCTCTACTGGTATGTTTCTTGTTCGTTTGATTTTATTTTCATCATCATATCATATCTTGTTTCTGTTATTATGTCAATAAAATGATCAAAAACATAATCTGGCTTGTCATACACCCAAACCACACTTTCAGTAAACAACTATGAAAAATCAGTTGATATTTCAGTAAATATGTATAATTCCTAAAGATTTCAGTAAATATGTATAATTCCTGATCAGTTTATTAATTATACATATTTACTGAAATTTTCTGGAATTATACATATTTACTGATTTTACATATTTACTGTAACATCTATAAGACTCATTGGCCTTGTCCCATTTTTTATCAAAGACTGGAGACTTGTACATATATGTCTTGTGTCAGGTTACCCAGGGGTACCTGGGACAAGAGATACATAAAGAAGTCTTTCTGAGACCCAACACATCTAAAATATCATTGATATGATAGTATTTCCCATAATTGTGAAACTTAACTGAGGAAGTAATTTCAAATACAACTGGACATGATAAATGTATCAGAATCTATCAGTTCACACACTACTGGATCTACCACCCCCTTAATTCCATGATAAAAATTAAGTTTCCCAAGGCAGATCCATTCCTCTGAAATTGTTGCAAGAGTCCCTCGATCAAGAAATTACACAACCTCTGTTTAACCTGAGCAACTGAACCCACAATTTTTGCATTCCTGTTGTACAAAGCAAGATAATTTTATTGACCCACATTTGTATGTAAGTTTACGTTATAGAAAATTGCTCTTCTAATTGATCATTATACTGGGGATATCTGGCAATTGGAAATCAGTGAATACAAGTCTTGCCTCAACCTCCCATTTATTATGCATGGTATTTCATTTAGAGCTGTCGCAATTACTCAATAATCGACAAACCGTCGAATGTTGCGGTAGTAAACGTTTTTTATTTTTAGTCAATCGTTGTTCATTTTTAAAGTGGTACAAGTCAGATTAAAATTGTGCTACATAATAAGATAAATTAACAGATTGTTAACCTTTGAAATGTCTTGCCTTAGTTCCTTGTAATGTCCCATGGCCTTTGTTTTCTGCATTATTGTGCAGCAACGACTTTTTGAAAACACTGAGCCTTGCCATTTGCTCAATCCCTGTTCTCTGTAGTATTAACCCCCTGCACACTGATGTCAAAATACCAACACTTTAAGTCGCAATTTTTCCCATAATGCAACTAGGAATTTAACCAATTCAGTGTGGTTTGACAGAGCTCACTGAGCTCTGTCAAACAAGATTGAATTGGTTAAATTTCTAGTTGCGTTATGGGAAATATTGGAACCTGGAAATGTAGATATTTCGACATCAGTGTGCAGGGGGTTAACCAGCACTCATTGATCAGTACTAAAGAGTATCATTCAAATGGTGTATCTTTTAATAATTGCAGTTTGGAAAGTCAATGCAGAGTAAATAGAATCTTCGGTCTTGTACACTCGAACAACCCTCTTTGGAATAATTGGAACTGTGAAAGTGAGAAAATTGTCACAAGACCCACAGCGGTAACTTCACTTGTAGTACTAAGTTGTAACTTTTGTTGGAGTGGAGGGGATTTTATATTCGAAATTTCTGAATATTAGTTACAGAAAAGAAACATTTGCACAAATGTTCTGTTTAAATTCTTCAAATCAATCGGAGATATTCCATTGTTTCTATTTTATCTCGATGCAGAAAGGTACACATTCAAACATCGTCAGTTTTAAATTTATTTTTTAAGTATATTAGAGATTGTTGAATTCACGGAAAATGACTATTAAACGACTAACCATCGACTAATGCTGGCAATTAGTCGACTCTGAAAATTGATAGTCACGACCGGGGAGCGCGGTGGCTCAGTAGGTAGAGGTGCAAGCTGCAAGCCGAGAGGTCCTCGGTTCGAATCCCACCTGCGGCAACCACGTTGTGTCCTTGGGCAAGACACTTCATCTCCATTGCCCGTGTGGGGGCATGATGACGTCGTGTACTAAGGCGTACTGCACGTCGATGGTACGCATGTCTTCAACCAATCTAACCCTGCCTGTGCTGTAGTGCGGAGTTACGATGTTGGGGAGCTGGCAGCTGCTCGTCGTTGCTCGGTGGTTCTCTCCTGGTACTCCGGCTTCCTCCACCCGTAAAACTGTCGCGGTCATGATTAGCCATTGTGCATAAATATGTGACCTTAAACATCAATAAATAAATAAATAAATATAGATAGTCACGACCACCCTAATTTCAATTTCGATGTGTTACCTTTTTATTTGCAGTGCTCATGCACAATGAGCTGTTCTACAAAGAGATGTTTGTGTCAAAAACGAAGTGGGTTTTGCTCAGACCAGTGCAGATGCAATAAGAAAAAGTGCAAGAATAGAGAAGTTGTCAAAGATGAAACAACAGTCATCGACAACAGTGAAAATGTGAGTTGTTATAGTTTGTAGCTGTCAAGGTATGAGGGCCATTTACTAGTCCGAATTTCTTAATAAATTGGTAAATGAGTCGCTTTGTGTGTTAGAGATTGGAAGTTTGAGCCTCACAATTACATCTCTGAAATATTTATTAGTCCCCTACGGGAACCGTAAGGGGACTATAGGATTGCGCTCCGTCCGTCTGTCTGTCTGTTTTTATGTTACCACCTCTCCCTCCAACATGCTTTAAGCTACACCTTTCATATTTGATACATGGATAAATGGTTTTGATGGGATGATGCACGCTCAAAATCTTTGTTTCAAAATCCAAGATGGCGGAATGGCGGCCATTTTTGTTGTGTTTTTTCAAGCTTTCTTCTCTATATTTTTATACTGTACCAATGACCCAGACATAGCTGGTGCTAACTCTTAAAATATAGGGCCAAACACAAATTTTGCCCCCCAATCCCCAAAATTTGCATCTAAAACTAAAGAAAACATGTCCTGAAAGGCCCTCCACACTTCGCCCCTACTGCGCATGCGCAGTGTCAAGGACGTTCCGAAATTGGCGCCATTAATCATTCTAAGTTTGGTCCTTCATCAGTTAACATCTGACTGATCTTTGTGCTTATAAATCTCAGTTTAAATGATGCCAGACACATAAATATTAGTGAAATGGTGATTCTAAGGAGGATAGAGAAGGAGGAGAGGAAAAGAATGTGTGACAGAATATTATCAGGGCTGTAACTTAAAAATTTTTAATGAAATTATGTTAAGTTACCTATTTTCAAGGCAGCAGCCATTTTGTTGTCATTCTGATTATTTAGTTACACTGTTTTTTTAAGTGTTTTCCTCTCTCCCTGTCCTTTAAGTTCCCCCTTGCTATTCTCCCATGCTTTTGGCATAGTTTTTGTAATTATTATTACTAAATTTTCTTAGGAGTTTTAGCTGAATAACAGAATGAATTCTGTTCTTTCCCCATGTTTACGTCTTCACCTAGGGGTGGTTAGGCGTTGTGTTCTGCATCTACCATCTGATGTTCTGCAGTTTCTTCCCTGGAAGTCTCTGTTTTGCATCAGATAGTGTATTTTTGGTAACTGATTTCGGGCCTGGGTGCCTGGAGTCTTATTTTAGTGTTTTTACACTCATTGTTTACATTTTCAACAGCCCTCTGTGTGAGGGGGGGATTTCTAAAAAATAATATCTTGATGTTATTTTAATCATAACTAGATACATTATTATTGTTCGTAAGTGTTGAATAAATTGTTTAAAATATTTTTAAAATTTTTGTCCACACTTAGGCTTGGGATCCATTGGGGCTCAACGTTACTTTTCAGAAACTTGGGCTGTTCTGAAAAAATATTTTTTCAAAATATTTTGATTTCAATTATTTTTTCTATATCAATGGATCATATTATTATTATGTATTTTGATTGCCAGGGGTTAGTGCGAGTACCAGGACTTGTTTTCTTTTCACATTGAAAGGATATTGATCAATTGTTTTAAGAGGAAGTCTTCCTCTGACTTTATTATCATTCTATATGTGGTCAGTGTACTCGCATTAACTCCTGTTCTGTATCGTATGATTTCGATGACAATATGGGAAGCGTATGTTACGGTATGTTGTTGGGGATTTGGACACTCCGGTCCTTTCCCCGCAGGGTCACTCTACTTTATCAATTTCTATTTCAGACGATCAAGATTAGGGTGATGTATCTGTGATGTCTTCCAACAGTGTGCCTCCGTCGTCACAATTAATGAAGGGCTAGCGGAAAAGTGCTCATGTAAATACGCCAATTGCCTAAGAGGACCCTAGTAGGTTCGACGGCCTTTGACGTCCGCTAGCTCGCCCGGTGTAGCGTCCATTCACCGAATGGTTCGGCAGCCGGGTTCGTCCGTTGCGGTCTAGAAGGAATTTTGGGGTGATGCGAGCACTATAAACTAACCTAATGCACACCCAGTGACGGCGGATCGGAGGGAGAACGCAGGAAGCCTTTTAGTCCGGTTCATAGCTCGTTCCGGACGGCAAGCGAGAGAGGCCCCTCTCTCGTTCAACAACATCTGGCCCCAGATGTTGTGGTACAAAATGTGTCGTAAGCGGAGCATACGTCCGTCGCTCGGGACGCTCCGTTGTATAGGCAGTCCGCTGAGACTGCTAAGGCTTCCTCTTCTCGTCAGCGCACACGACCGCACCTTGGCTGCGTGACCGCCGATATATTGCCAGCTTCGCCGATCAAGGATTCTTCGGCGACCAGGTCACACCATCCGGTAGCCAGGGACACGAGGCCTGCAGACTCCGGACGTTCGCATAGGAAGTGTGCGGGAGTCAACATACACGGAGCTTCCGGCGGCAATGCATCGTAAGACCGCTACTGCACAGGCCTCGGGAACGGACGTGCTTTCCTTAATAGCACAGTTTATCGCAGCATCCCAGCATCAACTGAATCTGTCGCATATATTTTATCCGACGATGCTGGGTCGGGACGCTCCGCGGAAGCGGGTACGGACGTCCGAAAGTTTCATCCGGTCCGACGGGATACCGAAAGGGATTCGGAGGATTTCGAGCTTTCCCTTTCGGAACAACATATGCTGTTGTGTATGTCATCTGACTTGGTCTTCTCCAGCTTCTTTCGTCGGACCAGAATGCTGCGATGCCGGATAAGAAACTGATAGCATCGGTGGACTTAGAAATTTTTGGTTCGGTTCAGGGACATCGTCCCTCAGTTCCGACATAGTCCAATAATGTCACACAAACTTTTGAATTATTGAACGACGCTATATATATTATTATTTTATGCTTGCTAACCAAGCATTTCTGGTTTCTTGTTCGAAGAGTTATGGAGATGTCTTTCAAAAGTGTGCCTCTGTCGTCATAGTTAATGAAGAGTTAGCGGCAATAAGTGCTCATGGAATATGTCTATCGCCTACGGAGTGACATTCGCTAGCTCACCCGGTGTAGCGTACATTCATCGAATGGTTCGGCTGCCGGGTTCGTCCGTTGCGGTCTAGGAAGGAGATTTGGGTGATGCGAGCACTTTAATTACTTTAGTACTCACCCAGTGACGGCAGATTGAGGACAGATCGGAGGAAGCCTGTTAGTCCGGTTCCTGGCTGGTCCAGGTCCGTCCGGGCTGTGAGCGAGAGAGGTCCCTCTCTCGCCCAACAACATAGGAGACCGCATGTTGTGGTTCAGATATTTTACATTCGGAGCATATGTCCGTTGGTCGGGACGCTCCGTTATATTGACAGTCCGAGAGACTGTCTTTAATGCTTCCTCATCCTCACAGCAGGGCACACGACCGCACATTGGCTACGTGACCTCGAGTATCCGATCAGTTTCGGCATTCAGTGATTCCACGGCGAATAGGTCGCGCCATCCGGTAGCCAAGGGACACGAGGCCTATACACTCCGTTCGCTCGCATATTGGTAGTATGCACGGGGTAACGATCACGGAGCTTCCAGCGGCAATGCATCGTAAGACCGCTTCTCCTCAGGCCTCAGTGACGGACGTGCTATCCGAGTTAGCACAGTTGTTTCGCAGCATCCCAGCAATTGACAGTTTCTCGGTCGAATCAGGAATTATCCGACGGCGCTGGGTCGGTGCGGTCCGCGGTTGCATCAGGTACGGACGACCGAACGCTTTATAGGGTCCGACAGGATGGCGAAAGGGATTCGAAAGATTTCGAGTTTTCCCTTTAGTAGTATCGGAAGATGCCTTTCATATCTTTTGGCATTATCTTCCAGTGATTATTATTTCGGACTTCATTGCTGCGATCTTGGATAAGAGACTTATAGCGTCATTGGACTCGGATTTTTTGATCGGTTCGGGGACATTGACCCTGACTTACCGACGTAGTCCAATATTGTCATTACAACATGTGTTTTATTTTTCGACGCTATATATATATATACAAGTCTGCTACTAAGCATGATAGTTTAGTTTCTTGTCCGCGTTGCTCATTTCTGCCATTTTATCATTTATACAAATAGTTTATTTTGGCAGAGCAGGGCATACCGAGAGTTCATATGCGTCTAGACGGTGTGATTAAAAACTGCATATATTCTTTTTCGCCGTTTATGTCTTTTCCAATTTCAATGTTGGGAACGACGTTATGTTTAGTAGACTTAACTTAGACGCTTTATTATACGTAATCCGCCTTACCAAGGCGTTATCATTACGTCTTCAAGAAAAGATTTACGGGATATTATTCTCAATGTAATTTCTTTTGAGGGAAGTAGTTTGTTCACGTATAACTCCGCCCTTCAGTGGCTGATTGGAGTTAGTTAGACGTGACGCAGCCCTAGCTACATCCACTCGCGTGGATAGTAAGGTTAAGAACTCTCTCAGAGTCGCTTCGTTCTCGGAGGAGCTTCTCTTCGACGGCAACTTTTCGGCAATCCATGAATTGCTCGATTTACACGTTCTCTTGTCTATCTAGTGTTACAAGAGATTCAGACTGGGGCAAACATTCGGTGGTTGACTCAGAGAGTGCCGCCGCAGTTGCCGGACCCGAGTGTGGCTGTTATGACGGTTGCCAGTCATACAGATTGGGATATTATACTAATCCCTACGGATTCGAAGTGCCTGGGTCTTTGGGTTCCGCAGTCTTTTAGCAATCAGTTTTCTTCCGCGGAATAATGTTTTTTAGGCTTGCTTTATGTCATTGCATGAACATTATTCAGAAACGCATGCCCAAATTCCTGTCCTTTAATTCGACAGTAGTGGCGTATCTCCGGAACCAGGGAGGCACTCTTTCGTTTCCGTTATTCAATTTAATGGAAAGAATCCGTCTGTTGGTTATAGTACACCAAGTTCAGTTTTGGTCCGTCATATTCCGGGTCGTCTGATTGTTTTATCGGACTCCCGTTCTCTTACGGGTCGCTTGTTGCTGTCAGAATGGACTCTCAACAAACAAGTATTCAATCAGATTTGCTATCATGGGAGCGCCCAATGATGATTTATTTATGACACAGCTTGCTAATCAATTGCAGACGTATGTGTTGGCTTGTCCAGATCTCTGAGCTAATATTGTTAACGCTCTATTGATCTATAGGACGGAATGATAGGATACGCGTATCCTCCGGCGCTGTTGTTTTAGCAGGTATTGCTAAGATAAACAACCACAATACATTTCTGTTGATAGCATCTCTATCTTCACAGAGATCATGAGTTATTTTCTCTCTTGTCTACTGTGGGTTTTAACGTGAAATCTTCCTCTATGTGAGGATCTTTTTCACTGGGTAAATCGTGTCATCTTTATCACAACCTGCAAGGTCGCAACCTTCATGTATTCCGTTGTGTGGTCCGTATTGCATTGTAAGCACTGTACTGGACGAGCTTTGGACGCGATTTCTTACTATAGGAGATCCTCTTCTTCGCTATTCTATGCGGCTAAAGTGGAGGCTCTTCCGTCGTGGTGTAGGGATCATTATGTTCATATTGTTGATCCCTCCATACTACTCATTGCTATTTTTTAGTATACTTGTTTCACAAGATCTACTGCAGCCTGTTATTATTTAGGTTATAGGTTTATATTACCTCATACCTATGCACTCTACGATAGTTTACAATTGAGTCTTTTGTCTCTTTATCTAAAGTCAGTTAGTAACTTTTTGATAAATAGACTTAGAATCTTTAGATTAAATTCCTATACGGATTTTAACTTCGGTTCTTATTTAGCTAAGTAATCATTTGAGCCTCTGGAAACAGTAGTTTTCAAATTCTGACCTTTTAGACAGTAATTCTGTTGGTTTCTCTTTTACTGTAGAGTCAGTGAGTTTCATGCACTATCGATGGATGATTTTCACTTTCATAGTTGCGGAATCAATACTTCCGTTACTATTTAGGTTGGATTGTTGCATAAGATTTAGGCTCCTATTATCCGGAACCTATTATTTTAAGGTCCTTCCGTCTTCGTATGGGCATAGGCCTTTACTCTTTCCGGGTACAGTTTATGTATTTATAAACAGATTTCTGTTTATTACTATGGGCGTAAGCTTCTTCTGTCTTTGATGTCTAGTAGAAGGACGTTACGCTCCATTTTATTGTTAATGGATTCTATTAACTATCGGTACTGCTTTTAGTATATCATTGACTTAGCAGTTGTGCTTAAGATTTCGGCTCATGAAGTAAGAGTTCTTCTACTTCTTGGGCTTACATTAATAGTGTCGCTATTATAGATTTTTGAAGGCCGCTCATTGCGCTCAGCCATCCACATTCATGAATTTTATCTCAGAAATATCGAGTCCATTTCTGGAGGCCTCTATTGTTAGGTCTATTATCTACTGCTCAGAATGTCATTCACTTAACAGTTGCTACTATAGCTAGGTAGGCTGTCTGTTTCGGCAGTGTCTCCGTTCGGCTGCCCTCTTCGCTCTGGGCTATTTGACCCAGGGCAAGAAAAAGGGGGGGGGGGGGGAGGGTGTTCCCTTGGGTCACCTGTTTTACTATGAAAACAAGGGGATACCTCCTCCGGAGTTAGTAATTCTGAGCTGTTATTGGGATGGTTGTTTAGTGAGAAGTTTAGGTTTTTAAAATTCATTCAAGTCTTAGTTTTTAAAGTATAGCTTTTGAATATTGCATATGTCAACGGACATGATTATGCAATCCTCAGACACTTTTAGGAGTATAAGAGTCTCTATTCTCTAGACTTACTTTATTTATTGGCTTACTTTAAAAATTATTAGTATAAGGATTATATTGGATATTAATAGAGTACATGGATGTATGAAGCTCAATTTTAGAAGGTGTTGTATCTTTCTAATTTATCATAAATAAGAAAGATACATGTAAGGCCTATTACTTCTTTTTCCCTACAGGGGATGACTCTATTTTATTTTATTGAGCGTATTCCATTTTGCTCTATGTCCTTGGCCCTCCAGCCTTTTTACTATTCAGCTATGTCTGGGTCATTGGTACAGTATAAAAATGTTAAAAAATTTATAGTAATTTCTATATTTTTTATACTTACCAATGACCCAGACGGGGATGGCCCTCCCAGGAGTTGGGAACTCTTGCCTCCCCGCTGAGTACATAGCGCTTACCAGGCACTGGTTATTAGAATGATTAATGGCGCCAATTTCGGAACGTCCTTGACACTGCGCATGCGCAGTAGGGGCGAAGTGTGGAGGGCCTTTCAGGACATGTTTTCTTTAGTTTTAGATGCAAATTTTGGGGATTGGGGGGCAAAATTTGTGTTTGGCTCTATATTTTAAGAGTTAGCACCAGCTATGTCTGGGTCATTGGTAAGTATAAAAAATATATAAATTACTATAAATTTTTTAACTTTCATGTTACCACCCTTCCCTCCAACATAGTTCAAGCTACACTTTGCATATTTGGAACATGGATAGAGGATTGGGAGGGGATGATGCACGTTCAAAATCCAAGATGGCGGCCATTTTTGTGTTTTTTTTTTTAAGCTTTTTTCTCTATTTTATGTTACCACCCCTCCCTCCAACATGGTTCAAGCTACACCTTTCAATATTTTTTTTTCATAATCTAAGATCTGTCTGTCTGTCTGCCTGTTCGTCTGTCTGTCTGTTTTTATGTTACCACCTCTCCCTCCAACATGCTTTAAGCTACACCTTTCATATTTGGTACGTGGATAAATGGTTCTGAAGGGATGATGCACGCTTAATTTTTTTTTTTCAAAATCCAAGATGGCAGAATGGCGGCCATTTTGTTTTTTTTAACTTTTTTTTTCTCTATTTTTATGTTACCACCCCTCCCTCCAACATGGTTCAAGCTACACTTCTCTCAATTCTCAATTTTTAGATTCCATTCACATTTGAAATCCTGTCTGATGACCTGTATTTTACCCAAACCACCCCCCAGGTCTGACACTCCTGTTGACTGTTGTCATTAAACCCGAATTGTCCCTAAGCCGATCCGCCCCCCCCCCCCCCCCCCCCCCACCCACCCCCCACCCCACCCCCAGGTCTGATACTCCTGCTGACTGTGGTCATGTCTTATGTGACAAAAACACCTTATGTCACAAAAGCGCCGTAGGGGACTAATACAATCTCGGTGGTCAAACACTTGTTATGTTTGAACTCTTGACACATCAGTTCATGAGATGTAGAGTATGGAGGAATAAACAGTTAGCAATGAATCATTATAGACTGAGAGTGGCAAAGATCAAGATAATCCAAAATCCCCACACAAGGCAATCTAAAAGCGTCATGTTAAGGCACTCTGGAATTCCAACATCAGTCATTGATGCAATGATCAGAGTAAACAGTACATCAAAGCAATTCAAAAGTAAGGTCACCCTGTGAAACACATGCTCTCAATATGTCCCCCAATGTATTGCTTTCCAGTTCAGAGATATGCTTCAATACAATATTATCATCTGGAAATTCGCAATGAGTCATAAAGAAGGATTTTACAAACAAAAAGTTCATGCCAAAAGACACAAAGGGCACTTTATAAAGTCATTTTTTCATACAAAATCAAAACAAAAAGCACCCCCCCCCCACCCACCCACAGGCACACACACACACTTTACAACAGATTGGTTTTGACCAGTGTTCACACTGTCAATAGCCATTTTCACAGATTGCAAAAAAAAATCAAAACGGCCGAAAAAAGTCAATGGTTGGCAAAAAAAATGGCTACAAAATATTCTTGTCTCTTGGGTAGAAATTACATTGTCCCTGTATCAGTATGCATCGCGTCTTCTGATTGGTCAACGTGACCAAAACAAATAGCCATGGTATCGGCTGTCTTCAAACATGCGGGTGATAAGAGTGTGTGCCGTTGTTCCCCGTTTGTCACTCGAGAAACATCCAGGTGATAAAAATAACCTTTGACCCCAACTGGATCGCATCGATTTCAGAAACTCCTATTAGAACTGTTAAGTTATATCCAACTTGTTGTCGTATTGTGGTGAATACTAATACAAATTAAAAAACATTGTTGCAGCCCTAGGAGTAGATAGCACATGTTGGCTGGCGTATTCGATGAGAACTGAACAGATTGAATCGGGTTCGCAAATATACTGTTGCGCTTTGCGGGGTGAGAACATCAAGGGGAGCAACTCATCTGTTTATCTTTGATATCTTCGATATTGCTTGAGCAGAATACAAAATGTCAATCTCTCGCTTTGCTTGTCACTCCGATGGAGACATCATTCGCAAATGGATTGAACTCGCGCCAAAATCCACCGTCAAATCAAATAATTCTGCCGCACGGCTTTTTAGAGAGTATTTGTCAGAGAAAGACTTTGATACTGAATTTAAATCTGTTTTAAAATTTCACCAAAGTGAAAAACTTCTCGTGTGACCTGATTTATAAACAATGATTCAGAAATAGATTCGGTCCATTTATAGTTTTGCTGTGACGTTTGTTTTGCTGTTTGGTTCAACACCTGAGGCCCAGTGTGAGGTTTAAACTTCATCGCCTGAGTCTTAATGTGGGATCATATTTTACATCTTGGCATTATTTCTGTATTAGGAGGCGGGACAAAATTGATATCTCGGGCAACATCCAGGGTACATGGAGATTTAATACCTGGATGTCTCCTTTTCAACCATTCGGCTTGTGCCTCATGGTTGAAAACTAACATCCAGGTATTAAATCTCCATGTACCCTGGATGTTGCCCGAGATAACTTATATTGTTCAGCAAAGTTAATGCAGCTTACGTAATTCCCACATTGAGTCTCGCACGACGTGTGGGATTAATTAGTTACAGGGCTGTATTCACACCTCCATGTAAGCCTTTTCAGTGAATTCACGTTTATGTCATAGAATTGGCTACAGGCAGTTAAATGATAACTGACACATAAAAGCACATGTTATTTGGTATACGGCTAAACAAATGGACAAAAACACGAAGGTCTTATTCAGATTCTATCAGAAATTCAAAGAAGATGAAATAATGTTTGACTATTTTTCATCCGAGATAAAAACATTCCATGCAATGGATAAAGGAAAGAAGGATTTAAATGATATCAATGACTATGTACAGTTAGCTTTGAGACAGATGCAGCTTTTCCCAATTGTGAGCCTACTCGACAGAATTTTGTATTATGTTCCTGTTTCAACAGTGGACTGTGAGAGGGCATTTTCTGTACAACACTTCATCAAAACTAGCCACAGAAATAGACTCTCTGGACTATCTCAGTATTCTAATGAAAATTTAATTAGAAGACATACCAATGGATGAATTTAAGTTCGATGACATTTTCAGAAAATGGTTGAATATGAAGTGTCGCAGAATTTTTAAATCTATTTGAAAATAAGCTGTGACATTGTTGCCCGTTAATAGTTTTGTTTATGTTTTGCTTTACTATTTCAATTAAGCTGATTTCTGGTTGGAAAAAAATCTCTCATACTATCTCCCTCTGAAGGTGCTAAAAATATTTGAGGAGGCTAAAAATGGTTTGACATGTGGCTAAAACAAAAATGGCAAAAGACATTTTTGGCGCATCGTGAGAACTGGTTTTGACTACAATTGGGAAATTGCGGAAACCCTGGATACACGGTGGGTGAATCTCAAATAATGTGACTGGTCCAGCATTCAAGATGGAAGGGCCATTTACTAACCGGCGTTGTTAATCTTGATCTCTTAGTCTCGTGAGTTGGCCACTTTGTGTGCTACAGGCTGACAGTTCAAGCCACGGCTCCTGCATTTCCCTATCGATCTGTTACTTTCTCTGCATTCCTTGTGTGGAATTAATAACTTTCATTTATTTATTACATATGATTTTCTTTCCCAGATTGCCCACTATCAAGCCTGGCAGATAGGACTTCAGACTCTGCTGATATGGCACTGATCTTGGCTGATATGAGCCAAGCTGGAGTTTCCCCCCTTAACTAGTAAAGTGCTGAATTATTTTTTGTCGTCCAAGTTCGTCCTCATCTCTTTGCCTAGTTACAATTTATGGGAGAGTGCCTAGTGGCACTCTCCCATAAATTGTTGCCAGGCAAACCCTCATAGACTAAATAATTTCAGTTCAAAAATTATATGAAGCCCATCCACAAAATATGACGCCATTAAGTTGTAACACCTGCACTTCAGAATAAAGCCCAAATATGGGCTTCCAGCACTCTACCAGTTAATGCATTACTAGGTTTAACCAGTTTGCATTGAAATCATTCACATTTTTGTCGGATTCAATCAGGAAAATTAGTGTGAGCAGACATAATGAAGTGACTTAAAGCTGAGTTTTTGTATGATGAGGGATTAAAGATGGCTATTTAAGTAAGAATTGTGTGGATAAAGAAAGAAACAGTGTGTTCAGAAAATTCAATGCAAAGTAAGATTCGGAATCATAAGTGGAGGTTCATCAAAGCAGGAGAACAGGTAGGTCAGCTATTGAATGTCATTGCTCCCCTATTGGAGAAGCCAAGATGTTCAGATAGCTGATAGTGCATGGAGAGTTTTTTTTCCAGGTTCGGTATTGGTTTTATTTTTTTTTAAACCTCTGTTTTGGTTCGGTTTTTCAGTATTATTTCCAGGCTCTTCAATTAATCTAAATCACTATCGTCTTACTAGAAGAGACCAAAGGAATGTCACATGAGAGCTATTTAAAGTGTGGTATGTCCTACTGGCAGTACAGGGACAAAGCACACTTTACTAGCACTCAGTTTAGAGGTGCAGGCTGCAAGCCGAGAGGTCTTCGGTTCGAATCCCACCTGCGGCAACCGCGTTGTGTCCTTGGGCAAGACACTTTACCCCGATTGCCTACATGGGGGCACGATGACGCTGTGTACTGAGGCGTACTGCACGTCGATGGTGCGCATGTCTTCAACCAATCTAACCCTGCCTGTGCTGCGGTGCAGAGTTCAGAGTTACGATGTTGGAGAGCTGACAGCTGCTCGTCGTTGCTCGGTGGTTCTCTCCGGGTACTCCGGCTTCCTCCACCCGTAAAACTGTCACGGTCACGATTAGCCATTGTGCATAAGTATGTGACCTTAAACACCAATAAATAATAAATACTAGCACTCAGTTGATGAAGTGTTAATATGAATTTGGGTTAGATTGTATGTTATTTGATTATTTTCTTGTTATTCTTTGCATCAATGGCAGCACCATGAGGGTAGCCCTCCAACCCCACCCAAAACCCCCTCCTCGACGCTTTTCCCACAGGCCCACCAAAACCAAACTTCAAATTGCTGTCTGACACAATCTGGGCGCCTTTGAAGACCATGTCGGGCATTGTAGAAATGCTCAGATATCGCTCCCATGGCATCCAAATTATCCCAAATATGATTTTTTTTTTCCTGTGGCAGGGCTCACAGATACCAAACCAATGGGTGGGGGACACACTTTCCCATGCCTAATCTACGACCTTCGGGAGATGCCGTAGACATCTCAACCTTGGACCCCACAGCTTGCTTAGCAACCCTGCCCCCAGACCCCCCTCCCCCAAATCGAAATCCAGGCGCCACCACTGCTATACATAATTTTATTATGTACTTGTTTTGTTATTTTGTGTTCAGTTTTAATTTCAATAAAATAAATAATTTGGACTTGTAACTTTTCTGTTATGTTTAACATCGCCATAATACAGGGACTCCATTCCCTCACTGGACCTCTCGCCTTCTTTTGACATACTGAGTATGATCTCTCCCTTATGTTGTTATGTGCAAAATAAATGGATTTACTTCATAAAAGAGTATCACTCGTTGAATAAATGGTCAATGTAAATAACACTATATAATTTTGATTATTATTTTATTTCATGCATTTAATATGAGATAAATATGACTGAAATGAAAAAAAAAAACCTTCACATGTTCCGACACTCACCTAATTTTGTGCAGTAAAAGCCCACACTCACTGGCCATAGTCGTTCCTGTGTGGCTATTCTCACAATCGGTGTGCGACTTATAAAGAGGTAATAGTCGCAGGGGAGGTATTTTGGGTGCGACATATACGTGGGAGCAACTTATACATGGACATAATTATACGGAAATAATCGCTTTTGGATTTGCCCATTACGCTGACTTTCTCTGACATTTTCAATATGATATTACGAGACGGATCAATGTAAATTTTGGAAGTTTAACGTGAAAGTATGCAAAAACCGTATGGTCTGGTTTTTTGGCGCAAGTCGGTTCGGTTTACGGCAAACACCAAAACCGAACTGAAAATCCTCCATGCTCTAATAGCTGAACTAGGAGAAGAGGAAACTTTGAGAAAAGAATGTGAAACAATAACACTGTTAGAAAAATGTAACAAATCGGAGAATTTTTTTATAATTATTTGTTTTGCTTTAATAAATAAAGAGGTTATTACTTAGTTTCATATCGGCAGGGATATCAACCCGGCATAACTTCATATCGGCCCAAGACCAAATGTTGAAGGCTGATGTGAAGTTAATGAGGGCTGATATTGAGAACTGATGTGAAATAATGAGGGCTGATGTGAAGTTACCGAGGTCAAAATAATGATCAACACAAGGGGTCAAATATTCCGTGGCTTGTATAAGACAGGCTTGTGTCTGTCGTTTTTGTAACATATGATTTGAGTGAAAGAAATTACTGGAAAACTGTTCTTACTAAATACAGTCTAAACTTGTTAATTGGAAGATTTGTTCACATCAAGTCCCTGGGTTCATATTTGCACTCTCCATGGGAGCCCGAATCTCAGCTTGGTGCAATATGAGGAATGTTCTTTGAAAATCTCCTTCAGATCCATCAGCTGTAATCTTTTGATATTTAGAAAACAGCATCCTCATGGATGTCTGATTTAATGTGTCTGTTGGGTGTCTGACTTTCTGCAAATAAAACCATGTCATCAGCAAAGAATTACCAACGATTATTGTCTCTCCAGCTTTGACACCCTCTGCGCTTTCCATCAACTGTTCTCAATCTTTGATATACAATGCAAACAGAATTGGTGGCAAGATGCACTCTTCTCTTGCTTGAGGCCTATCTCCAAAGGTATTTTTGTAGTGATGTTGCAGAGGTTGTGTTCAGGTGTGGATATTCTTGTACAGTGCCTTTTTGATTCTGACAAATCTACCTCCAAATCCGAGGCTAGTTTCTGCTAAATCTCCCTTCCCCCTCCCCCCCCCCCCCCACCCCATACTCTGTTGTTTGCTTTTATCTCATCGAGGAAGGTCATAAACATCTTTCTCCTTTTTTGACTTTTGTTGTTTTTATCAGTTGGGAAAGAGAAAATAAGTGTTCAGTGATGCTTCTTTTCTTCTGTTTTGAAACCCATCTGGATTTTTTTCAGAAAATCCCTTTCTTTGACAATTTCTGCAAGCCTCCCACAGAGAATCTTGCAAAATACCTTACTAATATTGCTACTAATGGATATCCCTCTGTACTTATCAAAATTTACCTATATGCCTTTTTACGTTTCCATCCTCTCCTTGAGAACCTCTTGCTTTCTGACTGTTATGTTAAATAGTGTTGTAAGACAGATGTAATTTATATGATAATTATACCACCACTCTCGAAGAGAATGGAGGCAGACTGGTTTACATCCATCTGTATGTTGGTATATCTTCTGTCTGTCCATCTGTCCATCCATCCATCCGTCCGTCCAGTTCCATATCTCAGCAGTGAGTGGATGGATTTCAAAGAAATTCAGTGGTGGTATCCTTGAGATGACCTGCTTCCTCCACATGTTGAACGGAGTTGCTCACACTATCTTTTTGAAAAATCTTTTGCAGATTTTAATAAATTGTGTTACATAGCCTGGTGTTAACAGTGTGGTAGATGAGCAAAATCCAGGTTGATTTGTCAAAAATACCCTTTCTTTTTTCCATTTTTCTGGAAATTTTAATGTTTATGTGAAAACTTGAACATTAAATATCAGAATTCAATCGATGTAGTTGGTCATTACACTTTTGCTAATGCCACTGGTTATCATTAGCGTAGGAGGATTTGTTTTGCAATGTAGTGCATTTTTTTGTTTTTATGTTTTTGTTGTGCCTAACACAGCACAAGACTGTACCACAGCAAAAATTAACGTCTGCATTTCTTGCACAAGTTTGGACTAGTGTAAGGCTGAAAAAAATGGGGTTTTGGTTCACAGACAATACCTCACTGAAATTGATCCCTCTAATTGAACTGTTTTAGATTCAGATTCAGATTCTTTATTCACGGTACACATACATGTAAAATGGTTACAAATAAACATATTGCACAAATGTAATGTGAAGTATACCGTAGGAAGTGGCATAGCCAGATTGGCTGTCTACCTGCCACCCCCTGGAAGAAGATGGGGTGATTGCAAACAGACTGTGACTGAAAGAATGAACAGAGAGCCAATTATGTGACACATGATGGAGAATGACGATCGAATCATTACTTTTCTGATATTAGAGTATTAGTGTTTCATTTTCGCCAGCGGAAAGACGGTGATTCAAGGTAGGCAAGAAGCAACCTGCCTATAGGACTCCCTCCACTACTTATCATAACACATGAGGGCGGCAACAAGTCCCATCGTGAAGTTCGTATCGTTTAGACTGCGACAAGGAGGTTGGTCATGATGTTTGGGTGTGGTGTCTACGTTAGCTGCATCATCATCGTAGGATGACGAATGTTATTGATTTATTTGTGTAGACTTTTATTTGCAAGTTCATACTTATATCCATATAGTATTACCTAGTTAGTGCACGTCTTTCAAAGTTACTATGAAATTGCAGTGACGAATGGGAGCAAAATGGAGGCAAGTGGAAAATCACTCACCTCAAAGTTTGCGAGAGTGAAAAATGTCAGAGTGATTTTGCTTGAGAGGTTGATTTCAATGTTTAACTTCAACTGACAAGCGTCCTTCGAAACGATGTATTAATACAACTGAACACGGATGAACATTTTGACAGTGAAAGTATATGGAACTCACTAAAATTAGGTCCGGATTTTAAATGACAGATTATTAACATCGTGGAAAATGGATATGTAAATTCCAAATCGAGCACATTAATTTGTGTCACTTTGAATTGAAGCGACAGGTGTTACGTGTATAAAATAAAATATGGAACGGGGCAACATTCCGCATGTCTTTGATAAAACAAAATACGGAAGACTTAAAACGTTTCTCAGATATCAGAATGGCCACCGTTTTTTTTTTATCTCAAGATGCGTGTTCGTTTTGTGGCGGAAGAAGCTCTGGGCGAGTTGTCAATTTACAACCCTCTTACTGTTAGCGTGTCGTGTGTGGATGTATAAGCAAACTACTGTGTGTCATGTTCATAACGACGTTAAAGGAAATTGTTTGGAATTGTACTTTAAATGCTTCAAATTGTGAGTGAATCTTAAAAAATTCCCAACATCAAAACTTAACTGAATGTTTCTGTTGACGCAACTCAAAAGGATGAAAACACACCCAAGAATAGAGGTGAGCGATTATTCGCGCACCTTGGACAATTTCTGCATGAGCGATGGTGTGCAAGTGTAATCGTGTGCCTTTCCCATGCGTCACTGAATTGTCACACTTTAAATTTTCACATTTTTCAAATGATATATATTTATTTGCATTAGCTTGCTGATAGTGTATGATTAACAGACCTGCACACTGATGTTGAAGTATACAAATTTCCTCCTGCATGGTCATTTTGGCTGCCGCATGCTCTCTTTTTATAACCAATGCAAACTAAAAAAAATAATAATTAAATGGTTTATGTCCGATATGTTACCCAAGTTAATAAAATTGATAAATTATCCCTTGAGTGCAAGAAGGCTTTGCAATGCTTTATAAATTTACCACCACCCATGCTATTCTGTAGATTATGAGGCTTAAATCATAAAACAAACCAAGCTTATGAATTTTTGATGGCAAAGAAATAATTACGACAATAAAAAGTGAAATGAAAAACCACCGGCTCGCATGCAATTCATTGAACTCTGTCAAAACAAAATGGAATTGGTTGAATTCTGAGATGCATTATGGGAAAATTTGGTTAAATTTCAGTATTTTGACATTTTGAAGGGGGTTAAAATACCATGTCTATTTATTATACTTGTGTAAACGTCCAATATGATCTGTTCTGCAGAAAATAACTTAATTATCAGGTAAACATTATTAATATTAAGAAAAGTGCATAAAAATCACAAATAATGAAAAATAAAAGTTTCCCTCTTTCCTTGATTTGAAAAATTAATTGCCTGCTTTCCACCTTTGTTTAGTGGAGAGTGAGGATTCTTAAAAATGTGTGTGTGTTTTCAAGTACAAAAGAAAGTTAGGCCACACAAAGTAAATCTTCTGTTTCTCAGGCCATTATTTGTAAAATGTCATACGGGCAAGCGTTTTTTATTTTATTTTTTATTTCTGTAATTATTTCTTTGACATCAAAAGTTCATGTTCTTGGTTTATGTTTTAGGCCTCATGATCTACAGAATAGCATGGGAGATGGTGTATTTCGTCCCTTGAGAGCAAGAAGGCTTTGCAATGCTAAAGCATTGCATAGCCTTCTTGCACTCAAGGGACAAATTTATAAAATTTTTTCAATTTGGGTAAAATATCAGACATAAACCATTTAATCATTATTTTTTTTTAAGTTCACATTGGTTATAAAAAGAGAGCATGTGGCAGCCAAAAGGACCACGTGGGAGGGCCGGAGAAACAGATTTTAAATTTTTTTAGGCCTTATAACTGCAATTTTTTCAGGGTGATTTTGTATTTGGAAAGAGTAGTTTTCTTTCTCGCACTTTGGAAAGTTTTTTTTCGGAATTCTTGAGCAGGTTGTGTTGCAGTAAGAATAACATGAATTATAAATTTAATTTTTCAGACTACATTGAACAGTACTTACAGTGTGCCAGAAGAAGAAGCTTCAGTTAAAAATGAAAAAGATCCAAAGAAAAATATTCTACAAGCTTTCCATTCAAACACAAATGTAGACAGCTCTTGTGATTTTGAAAAACCAAAGGAAAGGCCAGCAAGAAAAAAGAAGGGAAGAAGTACAGAGAATTATGAAGATGACATTTGTAGTGAATTAGCTGGTGGTGTGAAAAGAAAACGAAAACTTTTGAGCTCAAGTGTTGGCACATTTTTTGGACCATTGAGTTGAGAGGCTGAAAAGTGTTATTTTTTTCATGAACTATCAATTAATTTGATAATCATCTCTTTGTTTAAATTTATGTAAGTGTTGATCATTGTCGACTAAGTCACAACATCAGATTATTTACTGTTGATAATGCACCACAAGCTCAGCATTGCTCTTCATTGCAGGAATGTTTTAACTTTTGGTGAACAATTTATTTCTTGGGTTTTTAGCATATATGTTAAAAGTATGAAAATTTCTAGAAGGTTGTTTTAACTGCTTGATTTCCAGAAGCCCAAATTTGGGCTCTACCACAGGTATTAAAATTCTTGTGAGAATCAATCGCTTCATGCAAATGATCGCAAGAAGAACAGTGAGAATCAACTTTGATTCACACAAAATGTTTATTTCATTCTGGACCAAGATTCTAAAAGTGGCTTTAAAAAGCCAGAAGAATTCTTATTCTTTGCTTCCTCATAATAAGGTAACAAAACTTCACTTAGCTGTGGTGTCTAGTGAAGTCTTGGCTGCCTACATAGGCAGCCAAGACTTCACCCGAAACCACTGCCATAGTACTGTAACATCCATCAGCATTTTTACCATGGCATATGTGCACTCACAGGGGTATAACAGTACTCACAAATTCTAAATAATTAAGAGCAAAAAATTGATTCTTGCAACAGGAATTTCTGAGAATCCAAACTGATTCTCTTTGAATTGTGACAGATTTTAAGGCCTGTAGCAAAAAGTACAGGTAATGCAAAGACATGACCTCAAATTCTATTGATGTGCATTTTAATCGGACACAAAATATTTTGTTCATAAAGAATTGTTGTTTTACAGCAATTTTTTTGGAGAGTGCTTTAGAGCACTCTTAAGATTAATTCTAACAAAATAATTCCTTATGAATAAATTTTGACATATGAAATTAATGCAGCTGTCAACTAGTTCAATGCTAAACCTTGAATCAGATGAAATGTAAGGCAATGACCCCTAGTCAAAAGCATGGTTGCCGTTAACTCCTTCCATGCTGTTGGTGGATATTCCTGCTGAGGACAGAAAATATCTTGCTAGTAAAATAAGAATAATTTGGAAAAACTTTTAATAGAATTTTTCCCTGTTAATTGTACAGTGGAGCCCACTTAATTGTGTATATCTTAACTGAATAACCCTGTTAATTGAAAATAATTTCCCAGCACAAAACCATTTAGCATACCTCCTGTACAAATTTGACCTGTTAATTGAATGTAGGTTATAGAGTAAAATCCTGTTAATTGAATAAAAATTCTTGTAACCTGTCAAGAAATTACCCTGACTCACCCCAGTTTTTCTTTGTTTATAGAACTATTTTGCCTCAGTACATCCAATACAGGCATTTCATTTATTATATCTTGTTTGACAGGGCTCATATAGCTCTATCAAACAAGATATAATAGAAAAAATGCTACATTTATCTCTAGAATACAGGAAAGTGACACAATCCCTGTTAATTGAATACTCCTTTTAATTGAATAATTTTCATTGCCAAAGTGGCTATTCAATTAATGGGGTTCCACTGTATCAACTGTTTGTCTAGTGATTTGAGTTGTAGTATGGAAGTAGTTTCATAGCAGCCATGACTAAATTTGATGGAAAATATATTTTTACTACTCAGCAGGTTATGAGTTAATTGAAACAGGAGCCCACTTAACCAGTATGGATCTGCTGGTTTTTATTTCAAGAAATAAGAGGCAGGCTTGTCATTTTGAGGTGGGCGATCGCCCCGGGCCGCAGTTGCCTGCCTGAGTTCAAAATTCTGTGGATGGTAAGTGTCCGCCTAACCCGGATTTCTGCGGCCCATTAATTCAGTCGAAGGTACCTCAAAATCGGCCACCTCAAACGGCAATTTTCGCAGATTGAAGGAGGTACATGTAACAAAAGCGCAGTTTGTGAAGTTTGTAGTGTGTCGTCAATGCAGTCACCCAGAGAAGTTAGTAACTTTCCAAATATACATTACGTGATGACGTACATCATAATTACACAAACCATCTACAGTACGTGGAGAATGTATTATCACTAAATCACCCACAGAGTGGAGATTCCACCCAAGCAATAATTGCAAATTTGTTGCAAAGCATAACAGGCACAGGCAAAGTTTCAACCAATTGACCTCCGGGTTAAACCTGGAGGTCCATTGGCTGAAACATTGCTTGTGTTTTTTGTCCATATGTATAAAATTTGAAAGGTATAGTTTGGGTGATTTAGTTACAATCCACTCTCCACGTACTGTACCTTAAAATGATATTAGTTGTCTACCCAGCAGGCTGAAACAAAATGGCCCCCGCAAATCATAAATGACCCTCTTGGGGTCATTTTAGGTGAATCCAAAATGGCCCTCCTGTGGTGATTTGAGGCGAACCATAATGGCCCTCCTGCAATTTTCAAAATGACAAGCCTGAAGAGGCTGTACATAAATGTTTTTCTGCAGCACATGCATGCTTAAGGACCAATGGAGAGTGCATCACCAAGATTTGATGATTTTATAGAAAACCTGAAAAAGAATGGAGTTTCAATCCTTAACCTTGTCCTTTGAAGTTTACATAAAGACCTTTTTGTGTCCAGGAATGTCCTTGGCATATTAGCTTATTGGATGAAGATTGAATAGTACATTCCAACAAATTTTCAAGATAATTAATTGCAGAGTTTCTTGAAAATTTTAAATAAATAAACTTTTGAAAATATTTATTTTTCAATTTTTTGTTAACTAAATAAATGAAACTGATTTTTCAGTGAATTTAAGAAAATAAATAACAAAACAATATTGAAGGCAAACCTTTTGTTTGTTTTATTTACATTTTTCAAAAGACTTTATTTTGGGCTTTCTGAAGGTGATCCGATCTGCCTCGTAATACCTATGAGTCTTATGTTGGTAATCATTGTGATGTGAGGCATCGCCATCACTGTTAAATGTGATGGAGAAATGACCCAACTGATAATACCTATTGGGTCCTATGTCAGTGATCATCGCATTGTGATGCATGGCTCAAGATGTCACTGATAAATGTGACAGAGAACTCACAAGACTAATTGTCATGATGTGACAGAAATGACTAGGTACAAAGATTAAATTGCAGCTTCGGTAAGCAACTGGACACGGGAGGCAAAATTGAGAACGTGCAAGTGCTGAAAGTGTAGTCTGGGGCCCGGTTGATTCACTCTCGGCACAGCACAAATTGTAACAAAGTTGTGACGTCACTTGTACCGGTGAATCAACCAGGACAGCTCAGTTGTAAGCGAAAGTAAACAAAAAATGATGGAGTCGCATTGAAACATTGTCTGTCAGACATTTTGTCGAATGACGTCACGGCACAAATCTTGCACCACCTCGCGAGGAGGTGTAAATTTGTGCCGGTTGGCACAGTCCCGTCACATGTTCTGCTCGTGGTTGATTGTGGGGAATCCCTGTTCCGTCACAGTTTGTGCTGTGCCGAGAGTGAATCAACCGGGCCCCTGAGGTCACAGCAAGAAAATTCTCAGTTCATGGACCATTGAAAAATTATACGGACAACCTTCAATGCCCCAAACTGCCTACAGTACTTCAAACATGAGCATTTAACCCTTTAACCAACAAACTGGATATCAAAATTTATTATTTTAATTATTGTTTTTTAACTGGTTGGGTGCTAGAAGCCACTATCATGGCTCTACTGAAAAGTACTGAAAGCCACTTTAGGGGCTTTACTCTGTTATACACTAGTTTGTTATTGGCTCAGCAGTAGAAAAAAAATCTTAATATAAATTAGTTTTGTTACAATTTATTGGAGAGTGCCAACTGGCACTCTCCAATGAATTGTAACAAAACAATTATTTCTGAACAGTATATTGCTAAACTAAGTCTTCTCTTGCTGGTAACGTAGTGTCTTTAAAAAAAATACTTACGTTACAAATGACCACCGAAAAATAATTTAGCACTCTACCAGTTAAACTCCAAATCCATAGCATGTAACCCTTCAGTGGAACGAGCTGTACAAGCTCGTTCCAATGAGGGGTCACATGATATGGTTTTGTTGAAATGTTTTGAAAATGTTTTTTTTTCAACTGCTTAAAATTGTAAATTAGAGGGCAGATGCAGCTGATTCGTTAGGTAAAGGGTTAATCTGTTGTCTTGACTCATCTCTTTAATCTCAAAAAGATGTAATAAAATGAAAGCTCCATCATTAGAATGTTGGAACTTCTCAAACACTGGTCAATCAAATACACCTGTTAAATTAATATTTTTCTTGGCAAAGTTGCTATTCACTTAACTCTTCAAACAACGTAATGGCCAAAAAATGCCAACGCAATTCACAAAAAATGCCAATTAATTTTCATTATATTTTTCATTTTTTGTCTCAAAAACATAGGTTATGACCCCTCTTTAACCTATGTTTTTAAGGCAAAAATTGAAAAAAATTAGTTATTCAAGAATTTTTTTTGCAAGTGTCGTCTGCTTTTCATGTTAGGTAAAGGGTTAATAAGTTCCACTGTACTTAATTCGGCTGAGGAAAAGAACGTCAAAAATACCGGCAATATAACAAAGAGAAAATGTTTATTAATTGAAAAGCAAAGATGGAATGCATCAAGGGTCATTACATATTAATGTGACTGTTCAATAACAATTCATGGTGTTTCATGATTTTTAGTGTAGGTGTATGTGCTGCCAACATTTAAGGAATAGTGCATGGCTTGGAGTTGACTATGCTCATATAGTGCCTAGTGAGGTGGTGTAGTTCCCGACGCGAAGCGGAGGGAACTACACCACCTCACTGGGCACTATATGGGCGTGGTAAACGACAAGCCATGCACTAGTCCTTATAGTATATCGAACAACACAAAAATGCAAATTAACCAAATAATCTACAATCCAAATTGTAAACATGTAATTAATTTTTATTTTAAACAATGAAGGAGAAATGAGAATAATGTGTGGATATTGATAATTGTTCGACACAATGATACTATTCCTCGCCTCTGCCAATGTCTCACTCCGGGTTCTAAGGGTAGATCACGATTCGTCTTCAACTCATCGTGATATGCCCTTAGAACCCGGAGCTCGACTTAGATACATATTTTGTACATCCACATTATGGTAATAATCTCTGTTTATCGGAATGTATCACCTCGGAAAACTTTGCGGTTATTCTTGCGACACTAAAAAAACGAAGTGTATATTTTTCATGTAAATCGAATTGTCTAATTGGTGGCCAGGATTTTCTGCCACCATTTTGGATAAATCGTGTACGTTTTTATAACCAGAAAATGCATATAATGCCCGTGCTAAAAATAAAAAACATATAGTGCCTGCATGTAGTGACCGTTCAGCTCTGTGCTGGACAACTACACAAAATAGGGTATCACCTTTCAGCCAATCAGAATGCAAGGAAGTCACGTGAGGTATTATATCAAATTATAGGACATCTTTCATGTATCTGGATTAGTAATGACTGAAAATTTGTACATTATGTATTTGAAGAGAGTTATTTTTCTTTGTAAAACAAAATAGTTGAGGTTTTCTGTACAATGATGTTGAAATATCAGAATTTCAAGCTGCAAATTATTCCCATAATGCGACTAGAAATGGAGCCATTTCAAACTTGTTTGACAGAGCTCAGTGAGCTGGTAGTATTATGGGGCAAATTGCAAGTTAAAATTTTAATATTTTGACGTCGGAGTGCTCCGAGTTAATTTAATATTACATGGTTGGAATGCTGTTTTGAAATTCTTGAAAAAGTATGGAAATTTGAGACACTATCAAAAATGTTGTCAAGAATTTTTTTTTTTCAATAAAAACAGTTAAGCCTTCAGGATATTGAAAAATGAATCATTTGGAGTGACACAATAACACATCATAATTTAATACTCTTGTGTAATAAACATACATGTATGTTTATTAATTTGGGAGAATTATTCCATCCTGTATGCACCTTATTTGTGCCAGTATGTTCATTAAAATCGCCCTTCCAACAGGGAGGAGATCTTCAATTAGTAAATCTGCACTACACTGTGTGATAGTCTTTTGTTTAGCACAGTGTATTCATTGTTGTAATCATGATGCCCTAAATAAAACTAACTGCAATACTGAAAAATGAGTTGGTCTTTAGATAAAATTAACTAACATAACTCTCCCCCCCCCCTTCCCAATGGATTTCCACCCCCTCCCAATGGATTCCCCCCCCCCCAATGGATTTCCACCCTGTACTATTATTTGGGTCTGTACTTTTATTTAATTTTAATAAATGCTTCACCCCACACTTTATTCCCACCTGTACTTTTATTTGGAACACAAGAGTAGTCTTTGTCTTCTTAAAAAAAATCGCAAAAAATGAAAAATGAATGTTGAAAACTTTTCGCCATTAATAATTAAATATGTCCAAGATGTTTTGAGAATGACAGAATTGGGTGCAGGTAACCAGTCTATTGCTTGAATGCAACACACTTATGGTTGATGATTTTCAAAGATTCCATGACATATTCACTTCTTTGCATGACGTGAGTGATTGGCTACTTCTGTATAAGTCTAGAACACTTGTGTTTGGGCAATAATGAAAACTCTCCTGTCTTACTGTTGTCATTTTGCAGAAATAAATTGTGAGGAAAAAATGGTGGAATGTGTGTAATATCCTCCATTGTAGCTGCAAAATGAAAAGTGCAACAATAGTGGATTGCATGTAATTCAAAAACAAACAAAGTTTGTTGTCTCCATAATAAAATGTTTGATATCTTTGGGGAAACAGCTTTTGTGAACTGTATGAGTGGAGAGAAAGGACGTTCTCTCTCTCTCTCTCTCTCTTTCTCTCTCTCTCTCTCTCTCTCTCTCTCTCTCTCTCTCTATCTCTCTCAACAACAACAACAACAACACGTTCAGAGGTTTTTAACATTTTGCCAGAGGTGATAAAAGGGCTATATTATACTTTTTCCCCATGGTAACCCCAGAAAGTGAAGCAGTGTTTGCTTGGGCTACAAACATCAGTTTCAAGTTTTTACCGGGCCACATAAAATTATTCAGCAGAGTGAGGTGATAAATGCTCTACATTATACTTTTCCCCATGGTAACCTCAGGAAGTGATGCAGTATTTGTTCACTGGTAAACAGGCTCTGTTTTACTGGTAACCAATTTAAGCAATCCCTGGGGTAGAAGTCCTCAAAGGTCGTCAACATTGGTATCAGCTATAGGCTGGACTTTACTTTATATTCATTTTGCTGTCATGATTGGCCATTAAGCAGAAATATCTGACCTTAACCCTTTACCTAACGAACCGCCCACATCCTTCCACGTAATGTGCAAATTCAGCAGTTGAAAGAAATTTTTCAAAATATTTCAACAAAACAATATCATGTGACCCCACATTGGAATGAGCTCATTGAGCACATTCCAATGAGGGGTCATATGATATGGTTTTGTTGAATATGTTTTTTTTTAATTTAAAAAATAGTAATTAAAATAATAAATTTTGATATCGTCTGCGTTGGGTAAAGGGTTAAACCGCAATAAATAAATAATATTATACTTTTTGATTGGATGCTAGGAATATATATATAACAATCTTGATTGTGACCCTTGCTGTCAAAAGTGTCATAAAACCCCAGTAAATAATTAATTATTTTTTAAAAAGGTGCATAAATATAACAAACAAAATATAAGCCATCCTCCCTTATTGATTTGAAAAATTAAATGCACGAGACCAAAATGTATTTTTTTTGTTTAACCTTACAAAGCAGAAAAAAGATATGTATTTGTGTTTTCTTAAATATTTGTCCGTTATAAAGAGACCTATTTTTGGCATGTTGTCACTTGAAGACCTTTTAATAGCAAGAATGTGGAATGGAACTTTTATCTGATATCAAGAACTGACATGTATCTAATGTAAATAAATTATTTTGTGTGCTGGATGTTTTTGTGTGTGTGAGTCAAGTAGAATTTGCATATACATGTGTATATTTTTTTTAACATTTGTACATAAATATATTTATTGATGGGTTTTTTCGGTGATATGAAAACAAGTGCTTGTAATCACAATAGTTTCATGTCTTTCAGTTTCTCCCACCAATATTTACCTGAACACATTATCTTTGAAAGAGAACAATTCACTTTGGAAACATATGCAGTGTGGATTATCCTCTCAGATATATAGACAGAACGCGATATTTGTTTGAATTGGTGGGTGTTTTACATAACGTGTTGGAATGTCATAGTCATATTTTGCGAGAGCCGTAGGCTGTCGTGTTCTGTGTTTATTGCACATCCCATGCATTAAAATTCTGTTAAATAAACAAATTTTAATTCCGTGGTTTGAACCCAAAGGTGAAGAGTCTGTTTGTTTTGTAGCTGTACTGATCAAATTGATCGATAAAAAATCAAAACAACCTTTTGGGAACAAGTCTAAATTACATTCGTTATCTTTTCTATTGGGCGTGTTTGTTGAAATTCGTATTGCTGTCTCTCTTCGGTGTCCATTCAGGCTAACCATTTGATTGCTATTATTGATAGTAAAAATATAAGTACAAATTTGGGCAGGTTTGCAAAACAGCTGAGAAAAACTTTTTTAAAAGAAGTTTGTAGCATGTCAAGAGTCCAAAGATTTACCGAAATAAAGTTGACCAATTTAGATATATGGGGATCTGCAGACGAGACAGCCTCGGGACTGGGTTAATGTTGTGGTTGGAAATGATTGGTTTTTAATATTATCTCATTTTAGGTTCGCTAATTTTTTTGTGAACTGACTTTATTTTGCACTGGATGTTTTCATTTTCACAATATGTGACAGATGATCAATAATTGTGTAACAAAATTTGGAAACTTTTCAAAGCGTAACTAATGACTCGACGGGAAAGGAACTAGTATAAATGGTGCTGGGAAAAAATTCCAGCTTGCAGATCATTAGTTGAATGCAGAAACATTTATGTCATACCGATGATTCCTTTAAATCCAAGGCTTCAAAGTATAATGGATGTGCAATAAAAATATTATCCTCTCAGATATAAAAATGGATTATTACAACAGTCAGTTCATCTGTGTTGTCATATTCCTTCGAGCCAACGGGGTCAGATCAGACAGTTCAAACAAGATGCAACAGGCATCTTGTTTCATCTGGCGGATCTGGTCTTGTCAACTGGAAGAAATATGATGACCTCGATTGATTGACTGTTGTAATAATTTGTTTATTATAAGGTAGTGGGTATTTAACTGGTAGAGTGCTGGAAGCCCATATTTGGGCTTTATTCTGAAGTGCAGGTGGTACAACTTAATGGTTTCATATTCTGTGGATGTTCTTCATATTATTTTTGAATTCAAATTATGTAGTATTTGCCCTGTTACAATTTATGGGAGAGTGCCACTAGGCACTCTCCCATAAATTGTAACAAGGCAAAGAGACATGGACAAATATGGATGACAAAAAATAATTTAGCACTCTACCAGTTCAAAAATGAATGTTAATTGTATGCAAAAAGAAAATTATGCAATGTTTCTCCTGAGTATTTGTATTTGTAAAATTGTTGCCTCTTGTTAGGCACATTTGTGTCAAGCATGATATGGATTTGGAAAAGATAAGACTTGAGTTCTCCATCAGGCCAGAATAGATGAGCAAACTGAAGTGTTATTGTGGAGCGCAGTTGCTCAGTGGTTAAGGCATTGGACCTGAAACCAAAAGGTCCACGGTTTGATCCCCACCAGGACCAACTGTGTTGTGGCCTTGGACAAGCCATGGTATATTTAATCCTGATTGCCTGCATGGGAGGAGGAGGGGCACGGTGGCACTGTGCACTACATGTCAGTGGTGCACTTGTCTTCAACCAATGCTAACCCTGCTTGTGTGGAGTTTGTTTTGTTGGGGAGTCTAACAGTTCCTCACCACTGCTCAGTGGTCCTCTCCAGGTGCTCCGTCTTCCTCCAACCGTAAAACTGTCCAACACCAGGTGAAAGTGTTGTTAAACCCCAAGAAATGATAAAGTGGTATTGAGCCATTTGTGCTTGTCATACAATAAATACAAAGGATCTAGTGCTTTTGCTTTGAATTGATGAGTGTCCAAAGAAACAATTTTCACTTGCAGGCGTTTGCTACAAGTGTAATTCTATAATTTCTCCTGCCCACGTATGAGATAATCTTCAGAATTCTCACAAAAACACCACTTTCTCTTTTTGTTATGCATGCTTTGGAAAATTCAACAGAGCCACCAGCGAATCATTCAAAATACAACTGTGTTTAAAAAAATGCCATCTCAATTAAATCTAGTTTCCTGGTATATTTTGATCAATGTTCATAAATTGGTCAAAACTGTTTTGGTGGTGGTTGGGTGTTGCAGGGTGCATAAGGGTGGTTGTAAAGGTAGATTTATTGTAATCCTCTATGAGAACCTCACAAAATGAGGCAGTGTTTGTTGAGTGATAAAAAAGTTGTTTTGCTGGTAAAATACAGGGGTGTGATTTTTCAGGGTTTTTTTTATCTGATTTTTCCCTGTGGGAACCCGGAAAGTGAATTAGTGCCTGTTTACTGTGGTAATCAAGCTCTGTTTTACTGGAAAAATAGGACATGGTAACCAATGCCTAAGGTGAAAGTCCTCTAAAATGGGCAACATGGGTATAAACGATTGGCTGGACTTGATTTTATATCATGTTGTGGTCACAATTGGCCTTTGTGCAAAAATATGTGACCTTAAACACCAATAAATAAATAAACTCACCTGACAAGACAATCATAGAAATAGCATTTCTTTTGACCTTTTTTCTTCATCTTTTCTCCCATCAGGCCAAACCATGGTTAATACAGAGAGTCATGGAAATTTTGGCTCTTCCACTTTCATTGAGCTTCCACTGCCTCTGTTGGTTTGCATAAGGTCCTTGAAAGTGCTTGAAAACTTCAAAAATGCCATAGAATTATTTTTCTCTCAAGCCTGAACCATGGACAGATATTCAATGCTGTGAGTTAAGCAATTGAAAATATGTCTGGTTCAAAGGCCATGGCCTGTCCTGGCTATGTGTTTGACATAAACTGCAAGATATGAAGAAAAAAATAAAAAAGTTAAAATATTTTCTTGCTCAAAATATATTCAAATATCTCAAATTAACAATCTCAATTTATCTTGAATGAAAGTGGATGGTATGTGTGATTCATTAAAGTTATTTTGTCTATCGATTTCTTAGATTTTTTTCAGTAACAAATCTTTATCAATTGATATGGGTCCCCATCTCATACATACAGTAATTAGTTTGGGTTTTTTTTATTGTTATTTGTATTCCATTTTAACCCTTTACCCAACGTAACGGCCAAAACCGGCCAGCGCTATTCTCAAAAATCGCCAATTAATTTTCAAAATATTTTCATTTTTTGTCTCAAAAACATAGGTTATGACCCCTCGTTGGAACGAGCTCGTCGAGCTCGTTCCAACGAGGGGTCATAACCTATGTTTTTGAGACAAAAAATGAAAAAAATTAGTTATTCAAGAATTTTTTTTGCAAGTGTCGTCTGCTTTTCATGTTAGGTAAAGGGTTAATGCCCTTTTATCTCTAACCATATAATCATTGAGACAAATTTATTAATTTGTATCTTCAAACAATCACTCACTATGTACTATTCAAAAAAAAGTAGGGGATATCCAAACTTATGTTGATATTTTCGGAAAATGGTATTTGATAACCAATACCATTTATTTCAATATGTTACCAAGTTTAGTGTGGAGCATGAATGTCACCAGCCCATGAAAACTTTGTGCAGGTTTTTTGCATGAGCGCAGTGTTAATGTCTGTGAGGTACGTTTTGAAATTTTCATTTGTACTGGTCAACCTTTTTTGGAGGTCTCATCGTTCTGTTCTTGGTATAAACCTGTTCATCAATAGTTTCTGCTCGAAACTTAACTTTTGAGGTATGCGAAGACTGACACATGACGAACATTTATGTGCCGTTGGCATGTTGGAAGCTGGCAACAGACAGACTGCAATGGCTCAAATTCTCAACCTTACTCAATCAGTGATTAGCAGGTTGTGGTCACGCTACTGTCAGACAGGCAATGTTGATGACATAGACATACGTTGGTCAGGTCGTCCAAGGGCGAAAACTGCTAACCAGGATTGTTTCATCCGAACCACAGCATTATGTAACCACCATCAAAGTGCCTCAGAAGTTGGACAGCAGCTGCACCAAGTGACAGATGTGCGAGTCAGTGGTCAGATTATCCAAAATTGCCTACACAGCTGGAATTTGCATGCTTGATGACCTCGAATAATTCCACGTTTGACTGAACATCACATCTCTGCAAGGAGGAATTAGTGTGAAGCACGACCGCGCGGGGACAATCGTCGGGGGAGCAACGTCATGTTTTCAGATGAATCGAGGTTCACTTTTAACTTTCACGACAGGCGAAACAGAGTGTGGCAGAGGCAGAACGAACTATACCATGACATAACCGTTAGGCAGCACGATCATTTTGGTGGTGGATCGGTTATGGTGTGGGGAGGCATAACCATGACAAGCAGAACATCATTACATGTGATCCAAGAGCGTGTCACAGGGAGTACTACTGTGACAACATGTTAGCTGTTTATGTGGTTCCATTTGTGTGATGTCACTGCCGTCGATTCATTTTCCAAGATGTCAGTCCAAGAGCACTCAGGGCCCATGTTGGTACAGAGTTCCTCCAGGAGCAGAACATCACTACACTGCTTTGGTCAGCACTAAGTTCAAACCTTTCACCAATCGAGCACGTCTTGGATATGCTTGGCATGCACCTACAACGTCAACAGCCCCCTACCAATGTCCAGGAACTCGGTGCTGCACGACAGGAAGAATGGAATAACATCAATCAAGCTTGATATTGGACGTTGGGTGCGGAGTATGCCACGTCGGATCCGTGCTTGTCTCACGAACCAAGGAGGATTTACAAGGTATTGAGGTCTTGGACTGAATGTGGTAAATTCTCTAACCATCCATATCTTCTACACCTCAGTGCGTGGAATGTGTGCTTGTCAGACACCCAACTATTGCTGAAATCATTCACCAGATGTCACAGTGCAATGCCTCAACTGTCTTTTTGATGAAAATATAAATATATTTCTTCATATATCTCACTTTTATCAAATATCCCCTACTTTTTTGAAATAGTATATTATTTGTCTTCAAGAAATCTTACATCAAAAAGTGAAGATCTTGATTTCTGTTAAAGCAGCTTTGATATTGATTAACAAATCAGAGTAAAAGAAGAATATGCTTCCCAGGTGTAAATTTAGGCCAGATAGAGTTCAGCATCTCTGAAAAATGCATATAATTCTGCAGTATGCTTAGCAAACATCCACATTGTTTTTCTCAAGCTCACAGGATACCAGTCAAATTCTGTAAGGAATTTGATGCTGTTGTGGCCTGAAACCAGTCTAGCCCTAAAATAGTCCATGGCCTTTGTGGCCTGAAACCAGTCTAGCCCAAAAATAGTCCATGGCCTATGTGTAGATTCACTTGTTTGTAATATTTTAGTTGATCAGAAAAGCAAATCTGCAGTACACTTTTCCGACCACCTGATATATTCCCAGTGATTGGATCTATAAAGTACCACAAACTTTCATTTTCTTCAGTTACCGTACTGACCTGGGTATAAGACAATGATCAAAATAAGTCCACCCACCAACCTTTCAGATTTCAATTTTAGAGCCCCTCCTTGTAAATAAGCCCAGTTACTGACTTTTCAACCCCTAGCACACTGGTAGTGTAACAGAAATTTCCCCAATTACTTTGTTTTTCTCTTGTTTAACTATGAATTTAACCGATTATATCTTGTTTGACAGAGCTCACTGAGCTCTGTCAAACAAGGTATATTTGGTTAATTATCAAACTGCATTACAGGAAAATTTTACTGTTGAAAACTTTGCCATTTTGACATCAGAGTGAAGAGGGTTAATGACAACATCAATGACAGCCATGCTGATGAAGTTCTTACAACTAAAAAGAACCCCGAACTGAATGCACATGATATCAAAATTTGTTATTTTAATTATTTCTTTTTCCAGTGTTTCCACAAAACCCTATCATTTGACCCCCTCACTGGAATGAGCTCGTTCCACTGAGGGTCACATAATATGGTTTTCTTGAAATTGTTTTTCTTTTTTGGCTCACCTGACTGAAAGTCAGTGGGAGCTATTGCCATCACTTGGCATACGTCATCCAACATGCGTTAACATTTGAAAATTGTCTTCTTCGAAACAAATGGGCAAAATTCAAACATATATTCAATAGACCATCTTTGGAGTTTACCATTGCTACTTAGTTCAGATGAAGCTGCTTCAGATTAAGTGAAGCAGAGAAGCATCGCAACACTTTATTCCTGTATGTTACCACCATGTTTCCCAGTGGGAACCTTTGGAAGTGGTCAGAACTTGTTTAATATGAGAAACACGTTCTGCTTTAACCCTTTACCAAACCAAAAAGCAGACGAAACTTGCAAACAAAATTCTTGAATAACTATTTTTTTTTCATTTTGGGGTGAAAAACATTGCTTATGACAATGAGGGGTCATAAGCTGTGTTTTTGTGACAAAAAATGGGAAGCGTGGTGGCTGAGTGGTAGACTTGGACTTCTATGCTTGAGGTCCCGAGTTCGGTCCCCATCTGGGATGACCCACGTTGTGTCCTTGGGCAAGGCACTTTATCCCGGCTGCCTACATCGGGGCATGATGACGCTGTGTACTTAGGTGTACTGCACATCGATGGTGCACATGTCTTCAATCGCTGTAACCCTGCATGAGCAGAGCTTGAACAGATTTGGAATGTTGGGGAGCTGACAGTTGCTTGTTGATGCTTGGTGGTTCTCTCCAGGTACTCCGGCTTCCTCCACCCTAAAACTGCCACAGTCATGATTAGCCATTAAGCATAAGTATGTGACCTTAACCACCAATAAATAAATAAATGTGACAAAATATGAAAAAGTGAGGAAAATTGAATGGTAATTTTGAAAATAGCGCTGACTTTATACCAATGATACGATCATGATACAGCCACAGATGCTGAAATGACATGACGTGGGGGGGGGGGGGGGGGAGTCAGATACAAGTGTGTTAAAATGAAGCCCCTTGGTTCATATTTGGGCTCAATACAGGAGCCTGAATTTTTAACTTTTGGGAAATATGGGGAATTATTTTTAAAAATCTTCTGATCCATCAGTCAGAATGCTTTCATATTTGATATGCAACATCTTTAGGGGAGAATTTGGGGGGCGGGCAGATTCAGGTTGTTCAATTTGGGTCCCGAGATTAATATTTGGGCTCTTTATGGTAGCCCGAATTTTAACTTTGTGCATTAAGAGGGAATTTCTTTAAAAATTTCCTTCAGATCCACCAGTCAGAATGCTTTCATATTCAGAATGCAACATCTCTAAGGGGGGTGAGATTCAAGTTTGTTCAAATTGAGTGCCTGGGTTTGGAGCAATATGAGGGAATTTCTTTAAAAGTCTTCTTCTCCAGAACCATCTCTGAGAATGTCAGTTCTGAATAAGCAGTTGTATCTATGCATTTTTAGTTAAATATGAGGTGATTGCTTGTCCTGACATCGCATTTTGTTTTTGTTCAAATCAACGTGCCCAGCCCCATAGGGAGGGGGTGGGCTGAAAATACTCCAAAATTCTTAAAAGGTCTTTTGATGAACCAGTGGGTACCCTGACTTGATATTCGGTACGTCCGTAGATTTTTGGTCCCGTCCACAATTTAATAAAAAAATTCTCCAGAACCACCAATCAGAATATTTTGATATTTGCTATACAGCATCTGTATGGTGTGTATGTGTGGGTGGGGGGAAAGTCAGATACAAGTGTGTTAAAATGAAGCCCCTTGGTTCATATTTGGGCTCAATACAGGAGCCTGAATTTTTAACTTTGGGGAAATATGGGGAATTATTTTTAAAAATCTTCTTCAGATCCATTAGTGAGAATGCTTTCATATTTGATATGCAACATCTTTTGGGGGACGGCAGATTCAGGTTGTTCAATTTGGGTCCCGAGGTTAATATTTGGGCTCTCTATGGTAGCCCGAATTTTAACTTTGTGCAATAAGAGGGAATTTCTTTAAAAATCTCCTTCAGATCCACCAGTCAGAATGCTTTCATATTTAGAATACAACATCTCTAGGGGGGGTGAGATTCAAGTTTGTTCAAATCGAGTGCCTGGATTTGGAGCAATATAATTTCTTTAAAAGTCTTCTTCTCCAGAACCATCTATTAGAATGTTTTTATATTTAGTATACAACGTCTCTGGGGGAGGGGGGTGGGTATTCAAATCAAATCCCTGAGTTGTTATTGGAGCCTTTTATGGGAGCCTGAATTTTAACTTAGTGCAATATGGAGGAATTTATTTAAAAATCGTCTTCTCCAGATCCACCAGTCAGAATGCTTTCAAATTTGGTATATAGCATCCTGTTGGTGGAAGAGAAGGGCTCAGAATCAAGTTTGTTCAAGTTAAGTTCCTAGGTCGATATGTGGACTCCCCAGTTTTGCATTACTGGAAATCTGGGCATTATTTCTGTGGTAGCATCCCAATACTAGAAAAAATCACCTGGCATGGACAACGAGTTAGGCCTCACAAAGTATATCTTCTGTTTCTCAGGCCATTATTTGTAAAACTGCATGCAGGCGAGCGGTTTTTTATTTTATTTTTTATTTCAGTAATTACTTCTTTGCAATCAGAAGTTCATGTTCTTGGTTCAAGTGTTAGGCTTTATAATCTGGTGAATAGCATGGGTGGTGGTGTATTTCATCCCTTGAGTGCAAGAAGGCTTTGCAATGCTAAAGCATTGCAAAGCCTTCTTGCACTCAAGAGACAAATTCATCAATTTTATCAACTTGGGTAAAATATCAGACGTAAACAATTTTATTTTTATTTTTTTTAAGTTTAAATTGGTTATAAAAAGAGAGCATGCGGCAGCCAAAAGGACCATGCGGGAGGGCCTGAGAAACAGATGTTTTATTTTTTGAGGCCTTATAAATAATTAAATAACTTCATTCCTCTGTAGTGTTAATTAGCTATAGATGCTAATTAAATCCTTCTTTAGACAACTATTGTCAGATTAACTCCCCAGGCCCCATGGAGCCTCTTGTTTGTTAATCCTTTACCTAACATAATAGAAAATCCAGCCAGCATTAGTCACAAAAAAATCAAACTTAGTGTGTCTCTGCCATAAAATTACTGGAGGCATATTCATGTGTAATGTCAGCCTTGTCCATCCATCTTTCCGTCATTCCAAATAACAGTTTTCTGGACTTTTTTTGCTATACATTCAGATAATTGGCTGATTTCAGGTGTGTAGTTTTTGTCATGGGTAGTATTTGGGTACATAGAAATTGAGTTCAAATTTGAGGATGATTTTTTGCAGAGTTATTGACCTTGAACTTTGTTTTGACTTGAAAACTCAGAGAATCAGTTTTCCATACTTTTTCTCACGATCCATTCAGATAATTTGCCGATTTCTAGTATCAGACTGCAGGCATGTAAAGCCAACTTCTAATCATGCTACCTCACAGGGACACACGTGTCATACTGACACTTCTAGTTTTTATATTTATCCTCCAAAATATAGTTTATTCCAAAACATAGTTTATGACCTCTCATTGGAACAAGTTGGTTGAACTTGTTTCAGTGAGGGGCATGAGTTATGTTTTTGAGGCAATAAACGAAAAAAAATTATTTATTGAAGATATTTATAAGCTTCAGTTTCGCTTATGGGTTGTGTTGAGGGTTCAAATTCTTCCTTCTCATAAATATAGTACATCTTAACCCCGAGAGGCCACTTTTGTAGCCCGGGAACTTGATACTTCATCATTTCCTTAAGTAGGATGGCTGCTCAGTGAATGTATGTGGTGGACCAATCAATCAATATTTTTGACGTGCAGCCCCATGTTGAAAATATTAATTGACTTACCCCCAAATAATGAATATGGACTCTTCCTATTACTTTCATTGAACTGATATGGAAGATACCACCAGTGTCCAAAGGCTTAAAGGTTTTTACACATTAGATGAGATGAGAGTGTTGTACACAATAGAATAAGGCAATAAGACCAGGGTGCAAATTGAAACATAAACTCAAAGATTATACTTTTAGAGGCAACAAATCATTGTCTAAAAATTATAATCATTTATTGGATGCTTCACTCAGGATATTGTTCTCCGTCAAACCCCCCTGCACACTGATGTTGAAATGTCAAAATTTGAAGGGGTAATTTTTCCCATAATGTAATGACAAATTTGACCTATTCATTCTCGTTTGACAGAGCTCACCGAGCTCTGTCAAAGGAGATAGAATTGGTTAAATTATTTTGACTTCAGTGTACTGAGGTTACTTTTTATACCCCAACTTTTTTTCAAGTGGGGTATTCTGGATTACACCTGTCCATGCATCCATCCATGTGCCCATCCTTTCATTTGTCTGTCCGCACCAAGATGTCTGTTCACGTTATAACTTCAACATTACTGCTCAGATTTTTATGAAATTTCATACAGATGTTGTTCAATGCTTGGTGGTTCTCTCCCGGTACTCCGGCGTCCTCCACCCATAATACTGTCACAGTCACGATTAGCCATTGTGCATAAATATGTGACCTTAAACACCAATAAATAAAAAATAATAAATGAATAAATTGGATCTCAATGAAATTTGGAATGAAGATTGTTTATGGGAAAGGCATTCAAATGAGTCTCGAATAATATTTCTTTCTTTTCTCTATTTAGACTTTTCTCCCCCACTATATGTGAAACATACGCGTGTCCCGGGTGAGACAGCAGGGTGGGATATTTCTATCCCACCCACCCCACATGACATACGCATTTGCATATTTTATTAGGTCGCCGGAACCATTTCATCATCGTCTGCACAATTGTAAATAAACAAAATGGCTTCACGATTTCCCGCATGTAATCCATGTGGCATTCAAAATCAACAATGTTCATTTGTTTCAACCCCATGTTTCTCTGCAGATTTAATAATATCACTGTGCGAATTTATCAGTCGATCAATAATCTCACAGTGCCCTTGACACGTGCAAATTCATTAACCCCTTAACAGACAGTGTTACAAATCAATTTTTTAGTTTATACCTATGGTATATACCTAACTTTTGTCCGATCTTTCTGATGAAATTGTTTGTTTTTCGAAAGGTCTACGACTTGATAAATTGGGTATGTCAGCACGTGACCGCCAATTATCTATAATGACGTAATCCTCATGTTGGGGGAGAAAAATCATCTGAGTCTGAAGGTGGGAATGGGGAAATCCCACCCTCGGAGCAAGATATTTGAACCAGACCCTTGGCAAGCCTCGGGTCTGGTTCAAATATCTTGCCCCTCGGGTGAGATTTCCCCATCCCACCTCCAGACTCATCGGGGATCATAATAATCCCCCTTGTTAACTTTGAAAATTTGCTGTCTGCCTCATGAATTAGCCAATTTTTTGTCTGTTCGCCTCATATTTCAGGTTTGGGTTATCAGATTTCAATGAAATATGGAATGAAGATTGTTTATGGGAAAGACTTTCAAATGAGTCATGTCCCTGCAGTAAAACAAAGAAAATACATGCAAATCACCTCCCCGCATGTGGCATTATGTCTTTGTTCCACATTTCTTATGTGGTCAATAGACTTCAGTAACAGGTGTTTCTGGCCTTCACAATTACCTTGCTGTAAAATAAAGACAATATTTGTGCTGTTTCCTTTGTAAAATAGCCTCTTTGTGGCCTGTTCGACTCATATCTCTGTTTTGGGGTTAGCGGCTCTCAATGAAATTTGGAATGAAAATTGTTTGTGGGAATAGCTTTCACAGTATCATGGTTCATTTCTTCTCTTCTCTTTGTTCGGGGGTATGCCCTGGGGCATTGCCCCCTCTTGTCTCTATTTGACAGCAAGGCTGAAATAAGGCATATCAAAATTTTACAATAAGCAAATTAATTTTCCATTCTTGCTCGTTTGCAGCTCATGTTATTCTCGCTTCATGATCAGTGTGCTGTACACTTGTACCTTTTTTCATAAATTTATGTTTCCTGAAGAAAATTATTTTTTAAATGGTATTTGGTAATTTGCTTGACTTTATGCCAAACAATACCATCAAGCTGCAGTTGTAATTAAAATGTGATTGTTTATCAATTCAAATTGAACATCAAAATAAATTTGCAATAAATTCTTCCATCCTTTTCAGGTTTTAACTGTTTTCATTTTCTTTCACCTTTAACCTTTCTGAAGTTTTATTCTGCTATTGGTAATGTGCGTGGTGAGGAGATTTTAGGTAGAAAGGCCTTTAATGTTTCAAACCTTTATGAAATTGCCCTACAAAGACATAGCCCTTGGGAGACTGGGTTCCTACCCTTTTTGTAGTAATGCAAAATGCCCTGTCCACAGCGGGTCACATAGAACTAAAAAAATATTGTATTTATTTATTTTTAAAATGGTTTACAGACATTTGCTCACCTGCCCCAACCTGGATTTTTCATGATTGGACATTTTCCCCCAGAGAATTATTATACTTGGCACATCTGACCCCTACACCTGCTGATTTGTATGCCAAGGACATCTCACCCTGCTGATTATTATAACTAGGACATCTTTCCTCCATTCAATTCAAGCAGGGTTTACAAAGTACCGTCGGTTCCACTGTTGTCGGTACCGGTATCGTACTGGGGTTCAGAACTGAGAACCGGTGAAACAGGATATCTTCCCCCCTGGATATCTTCCCCCCTCCCCCACCTCCCGTTCCAACCAACCCTAACTCAGTGTTTATCCGAAACCATTTTTAAAGTCCCAAATCTATTTCTTTCACCATTTCATTATCAATTAGTGACAAATGTTTGACAAAATTTTTTTTGTCATGGTGGGGAGGGGGGGGGGGGGGAGATATCCAAGCCTGGATATCTCCCCCCCCCCCCCCAACCCCACCTCCCATTCCAACCAACCCTAACTCTGTTTTTATCCGAAACCATTTTTAAAGTCCCAAATCTATTTCTCTCACCATTTCAATATCAATTAGTGTCAAATGTTTGACAAAAATTTTTTTGTCATGGTGGGGGGGGAGATATCCAGGCCTGGATATCTTCCCCCCCCCCACCCCACCTCCCATTCCAACCAAAGGGGTACCCATGTACCTTGAAAATTGACCATTGCAGTGTCAAAGATGGAAAATTATGGGAAGTAGCTTCAAGCTGCATCATTCCTGTTGTTTGTATACAATGTTTCATGTGCTATAACAACTTTTATTGTTTAAGTGCTATAACAAATTACATTGCTTTGTTAGGTTGTTGTTGTTGATATAGTCATGGTGGAGGGAAGATATCCAGGCCTGGATATCTCCCCCATCTCCCATTCCAACCAACCCTAACTCAGTGTTTATATCCAAAACCAATTTCTCTACACAAAACAGTTACACTTCATGTCACATGACAGCATGAACCAGAATAGTTGAGAAAATATTGAAATGATTTTTTGTCACAGGTTTTCAACTGGATGAGAGCAAGATATCCAGGTTGAACCTGAAAAAAACAACATTCTGCCAAAAAAAAAAACATTTTTCTCGCCATTTCATCATCAAATAATGTTAAATTAATCCAAAAACATTTTTCGTGGTGGTGGTGGGGGGGGGGGGGGGGGGGGGGGCGGGATATTCAAGGGGGGGAGGGGGGAAGATAACGTGTGATACCGGGTCATACCAGTACTGAGAACAACACATCTAATATTCCGATAATGCAAGTGAAAAGCCGATCGCAGTCGATTCGTGTAAACTCTAATCAGTAAAAAAGAGTGAACAGTGATTTTGGGGATCAAATTCAATCAATAAACGTGTTATTTAGGTTGAAAATCTATCAACCACTATCGTCCTACTTGCCAGGCTGCCACAAATGCCAATCACGGATTGTCAGAAACATGGGGTGGGGGTTACACGCGCAAACTACAAAGCTGTGAACAGTAGGTCTACAGCGCGTGAATTCCAAATATGCATTTTCATTTTGTTGTTTGCAGCAATTTTCATCAATGTCTGCAACCCTGCATTGGAATCAAAGGGCACCCTTATAGTAAGACACAGTGATAATCTGAAGTAGACTATATAGATTTAACCTATCCAACATCCTATAGTCTGTCTCATACGGGTCGTCCCTTGAGTTCCAATGTGTTCTTTGTGCCAGTAGGCGGGGTGGCGGGACTCTAGTCTTTGAAGTTCCAATGTTATGGAAACACCCAATTAAATCTTTACTGCCTGTGTAGATTCCATCGTGTTACTCGTGTATCACATTCACATATAAAAACTACGAATACCGGAACCGTCGGTTCTGAAGGATGGGAATCGATACTGATTAAAAAGCTGAGTACTGTCGCTATCGGTTTCAGTACCGATTGCAAACCCCAAATTCAAGCATTATTACTTTCTGTTATCAACATGCCACCCAATGTTTTGGTGTATTGGTATCTGGTTATTGGAAACTTACCCCAAGGGAACCCAGGAAAGTGATGCGGTGCTTGTTCACTGTGGCTTGACTTGATATCCATGTTGCGGTTGCGATTAGCTATTATGCAGAAATATGTGATCTTAAATACCAATAAATAAATATTAGAAACATTTAGACAATATTTCCCACCTGGAAGTGACCCATCATCATAAGTCATTAATAGTTTTATCCACAAAAATGTTTTTGTTGCTATGGGATCGGTCAAAATGCCACAGCCATAACTTCCTTACGCCTGACAACAGTTGATATCCATTAAGTTGCTGTCCATTTTACAAGTCTAAAAATTATGCTCATATCTTTTTGTTAAATCCCTATGGGAACCCCAGGAATTGAAGCAGTGCTTGTTTGCTGTGGTAAACAAGCTCTGTTTTACTGGTAAAATAGGACCCAGTCACCAATGCTTGGGGTGGAAGTCCTCCAAAATGGGCAACATGGGTATGAACGATTGACTAAACTTGGCTTTATCTCCATGTTCTGGTCATGATTAGTCATTGTGCAGAAATATGTGACCTTAAACACCAATAAATTTGAAATCTGTGCCCCCAGCAACATTTTATGTTATTATGCACCTTATATCATTTTGTTGTGATGGGCTTCCCGCTTTGAAATTTCTGGTCCATCCCTGTTTTATCATATATGTATTTTGACAGAAAAGGATAATTTCCCCTATTCCCCCTCCTAAAAGTCAGGATAAGCAAAAGCGATCACTCATCGTCTGTCTTCCGTGAACACGCTGTTTGTACCTGTCCCTCCTGAACCGCTGAAACAATTTTAGTTAAATTTGAGGTGATTACTTGTCCTGCTTTCACAATCGGTTTTGGTTTTTTTTTCAACTCAACTTGCCCAGCCCTGTGGGGCTGGGGGAAATACTCCAATTTTTTTAAAAATCTTCTCATGAACCAATGGGTTCAGTGACTTGATATTTGGTATGTAGCTTCCTTTTGAGGTGTAGAATCAAGTTTGTTCAAACAAAGTTTGTGCAGCATTATTTGCCTTTGTAATGGGAGTGGCAAGAGTTTTGACCTTGCCCAAAATTACTATTTTCTGAACAGATGCTCCAATTTGAACTTAATTTGGTATTATTGACTCATAAGTACTTGACTCATGCAAAAACTAATTGTCCCATGTCCCTGTGGGATCCCCAGGAGCTAAGAGTAGAATATTTTCAAATGCCCATATTTCCCAAACCACACGGAACAGAGAGCCGTTATTTGGTAGGAAGGATCCGTAGGACCACCAGAAATGAATGGTAAAAAAGTTCCATTGGTTGTGTCATTTTGTTCTATAGGGGGGGGGGGGGGGGGGTGGTTAAAAAAAAATGCTGAGTCAGCATATTTGCAAAAATTTTAAAAAACATTTTCTCCTGAACACACTCATCATAATCATTTGATATTTGGTATATGGCATCCATAGGGGTCAGATACAAGTTTGTTAAAATGAAGCCCCTTGGTTCATATTTGGGCTTAACACAGGAGCCCAAATGTGTTTACTTAGGGCAATATGGGGAATAATCTTTAAAAATCTTCTTCAGAACCACCAGTCAGAATCTTTTAATGTTTGGTATACATCATTGTTATGAGGGTCAGATTCATGATTGTTCAAATCAAGTCCAACGATTGATATTTGGGCTTTCTGTGGAAGCCCAAATTTTAACTTTGTGCAATTGGGGGGGGATAATCTTTAAAAATCATCTTCAGATCCACCAGTCAGGATGCTTTCATATTTGGTATACAACATTTCTATGGGGATCAGATTCAAGTTTGTTCAAATCAGATCCCTAGGTTAATATTTGGGCTCTCTATTGTAGTCCAAAGTTTAACTTAGTGCAATATGAGGAAATTTCTTTAAAAATCTTCTTCAGATCCGCTAGTCAGAATGCTTTCATATTTGGTATACAACACTTCTTGGGGGGGGGGGGGGTCAGATTCAAGTGCCTGGGTTAATATTTGGGCTTCATATGGGAATCTGAAATTTAACTTAATACAATATGAGGGAATTTCTTCAAAAATCTTCTTCTTCAGATCCACTAGTCAGAATGCTTTCATATTTGGTATACAACATCTCTAGGGTGATCATATTCAAGTTTGTTCAAATCGAGTGCCTGGGTTAATATTTGGGCTCCCTGTGAGGGCCCAAATTCTTCTTCAGATTCACCAGTCAAAATCATTTCAATTGGGGGGGGGGGGGGGATTCAAGTTTGTTCAATCCGAGTGCCTGGGTTGATATTAGGGCAAATTTTAACTTTGTGCAATATAAGGGAATTTTTTAAAAATCTTCTTCGAATTCACCTGTCAGAATCCTTTCATATTTGGTATACAACATCTCTAGGTGGGTCAGATTCTAGTTTGTTCAAATAGGGTCCCTGGATCAATAATTGGAGCCCGAAATTTTAACTTAGTACAATATGGGGAATAATCTTTAAAAATCTGCTTTTTGAGATAGAATCTTGCGATATTTGGTATACAGCATCCTTTGAGGGTACAGATTCAGTTTGTTCAAATAAAGTCCTAGGGTTGCTATTTGTGTTCTCTATGCCCTTTTTTGGACTACATAGGTCTCCATTATTGAAAATCTGGGATTTAATTCTGTGGTAGCATCCCAATATTAGAAAAAAATCATCTGGCATGGACAGCAAAGTTATAAATAATTAAATCCTTCTTTAAACAACTTTGGTCAGGTGAACGCCTCACATGCCATGGGGCCTCTTGTTTGCTGTAGTAAACAAGCTCTGTTTTACTGGTAAAATACAGTTAAAACTAGAAGTCCTGTCACGAACTGTGCTCTTATCTAGGCTTAATTGCGCGTAGGAGTTGCGCGCAATTGCCATATCGAATGGCACCCAAAGCACGACAGGTTCTGGTTACTCATAGCAAACACAGGTAAGGTTTCTGCCAATGGACCTCCGGGTTACCCGGAGGTCCATTGGCTGAAACATTGCCTGTGCACAGGCCATATGTACAGAATTTGATAGCCTTACTATGGCCATAACGCGTAGATTAACGCGCAGATCGACGTGCTATTTGTGCGCATTTCATGACAGGACTTCTAGTGTTAACTGTAGTACCCAGTCACCAATTCTTGGAGTGGAAGTCTTCTAAAGTGGGCAACATGGGTATAAAAGATTGACTGGACTGGAGTTTGTTTCCATGTTGTGGTCACGATTAGCCATCTTGCAGAAGTATGTGACCTTAACACACCAATAAATAAACAAATAATATGAATATTTGGTACATCGTTTCACTGGCCTCTCAAGGCAGGTGGTCTTTCAAGGAAGGTTTTCCTTCGTGGGAACCCTGGGAAGTGAAACAATGCCTGTTCACTGTAGTAAACAAGATCTGTTTTACTTGTAAAATAGGACCCTGTCACCAATACTCGAGGTGGGCGTCCTCTAAAATGGGCAATATGGTTATAAACGATTGACAAGAATTTACTTTATCTCCATGTTGTGGTCATGATAAGCCATTGTGCAGAAATATGTGACCTTGAACCCCATTAAATAAATGAGGAAGGTTTTTCTATTCTGTGTACTTTAGAAATGCAAACCCTTTCAATGCGAGACCCACAGTGATGGCTCCCATCACTTTGCAACTGGTTTAAAATCTGTCAACATTTGGCGATTTTTACGTTTAATGCGTATTCAATTGGAACAAGAAACAGTGTATGGCATGTGGCGGGTGAAATATTATTAGTCTGCGTGAAACACACAGCCTATTGTTTTTGTACGGTTTCTTTTTCTTTCTTTTTTTCCCTTATTTTTCTTCTTGTCCTGTCTTATGTCTTCTGTGCGCTTTGTTGTCCGCAAGATAACTCGAAAAACGAATTGTCCTATCTCGCTGATTTTTGGCAGGCTGATAGACAGTCAGAAATTCTCGGTCACCTATGTTTTTCAGATTCCTGGGGCATTTGGGGTGTCCGTAGGGGTGTTTTGAAAGTGGATCACACTCATATCTCAGGCATGGTATGGACCTGGGACCAACACCACATAAGTCGACACTCGATGTAGATCAGAATCTGGGTCATTGGGTGAATTATTCAGAATTGCTGGAAATCACCTTTTTGACTCCACAATGCATTCCTGAAGTTCATACATGCATTTTTACGCGAAAAAAGTGGGCGTGGCCAAAAATTTTGTAAGTGATCACGCTCATATCTCAAGTATGGTATGGTGTATGGACCTGGGATCAATACCAAACGATTCGACACTCGATGGAGGTTCAAAATATGGGTCAAGGTCACAGAGGTCACCCAGGGGTCATTGAGTACATTTTTCAGAATTGCTGGAAATGAAATTTTTGGACCCCCAAGTGCATTCTCCTGGCCGAACCCTTTGAATGCTGTACACATATATGCCCTTTTCTAGTTTTAAATTCGAATCTTCACGAGGAAATCACCAAAAATTTAAATATTGTCTGATACAATACTCCTATTACAACACAAGTGGCGCCTCAAGTTAAAGTCTCATGATTGACAATTTTCGTCATTGGAAGAGATTTACAGGAAGGTGAGCTCCCCTCATTTTTTTGAAGTTGTCTTTAAATTTAACACTAAAGGTGTGTAATTTCCTATAAAAATTGCAATTTCGAAATTTTAGCGATATGTATCATCGATGTGCGCATCATTTCACTCACACAACATCAGGAATTTTGTTGTTGAGAAGTATAAAAATACAGAAGCTGATTTTTACAATTTTTCAAGACTATTATACTCTGTTGAAACCCATTCAAAAATAAATAGAGGATATTCACGAAAATTTGATGAATACCGAAAATATCTCGTGAGTGGCTACAAAGAAATATGAGGATCTTCACGAGCGACGCAGTCGCGAGTGAAGATCCTCATATTTCTTGTAGCCACGAACGAGATATTTTCGGTATTCATCAAATTTTCGTGAATTTTCTTTTTATTTAATGCTCTACGACTACAAACTCTCCAATTTGTGGCCTTTATTTGCCATTAAGGCGCAAAATTTATGTGCCGAACCGGCGTCCATACAAAAATTGCAACAACCAAACTCCAACCATTGGAATGTGTGAATATCCGCACAAAAAGTAGTCCCGTCTTATTTCTCCCCTAACTTTACGATTTACCAAGGCTGGCGAATTGAAATAATCGCAATGTGTTTCGAAGAAATAGAACAATAACAAAAAACACCACTTTCTTATTTTCAATAACAAGACACGTCATTTTATTTTTTTTAAACTCAATGCACTGAAGACGTGTGAAGTTGAACTGAAGAAATTTGAAAGTGATTTCGGCTTTTCGCTGGAAGGTGAATGAGAAAGTCAAACTTTGAAACCGCTGATTTAATGAATTGATTTAGTCACTGTCACTATCAATTATTCGAATTCGTTTGTATTTGGGACTCTGGAATTCATTACTGATGTGCTGACTCGTTTAAAGTACATGTGATTCGTCATCCGAACCTACGATGAAATATCGATTTCTAAATATCATTTTGATATTTCGTTTTGCCGACCGACAGGGGAATATGACTTAATTTTTCAGCGTGAATTGATGCCTGAGCATTAAATAAAACTGTTTTCACCATCTTTAGATGTTCTGTAGCTTTTTTTGTTCATTATTCAACAGCGTGCGCATCGTGATATATATAGGCAGAACGCGATGTGTGTTTGAATCGGTGTGTGTTTTACATAACAAGTTGGAATGGCGTAGTCGAAATATGATTGCACCATTCCAACGAGTTATGTAAAACACCCACCGATTCAAACATACATCGCGTTCTGTATTTATTACACAACCCATGCATTAAAATTCATTTAAATAAACAAATTTTAATTCCAATATTTAAACCCAAAGGTGAAGAGTCTGTGTGTTTTGACTGAAGCTGTATTGATCAATTTAAATGGATCGATAAAAAATCGAAACAACCTTTTCGGAACCAGTGTTTGTTGAAATTCGTATCGCTGTTTCTCTTCGGCTGGTGCCCCTTCACGCCTAACCATTTGGTGGCTATTACTGTTAGTAAAAATATAAGTACAAATTTGTGCAGATTTGTAAAACAGCTGGGAGAAACATTTTTAAAAGAAGTTCGAAGCATGTCAAGTTGTACGAAGATTTACCGAAATAACGTTGATCAATTTAGATATAACGGATCCACAAAACGAGACGGCCACGGGACTGGGTTAATGTTCTGGTTGGAAATGATTGTTTTTTGTTTTTTTTTTTAAATATTATCTCATTTTTGGATAACTAATTTTTTGTGACCCGACTTTATTTTGCTTTGGACGTTTTCATTTTCACACAATGCGACAGACTGTCGATAACGGTATAACGAAATTTGGAAACTTTTTCGAAGCGAAACTAATGACTCGATGGGAATGGAACTAGTATGAACGGTGCTGGGAAAAAAGTTCCGGCTTGTACATCGCCCATTTAATACAGAAGCATTTATGTCATAGCGGCTATTCCATTAAATACATAGAGATTATTACCATTATGTGGATGTACAAAATATGTATCCCAGTCGAGCTCCGGGTTCTAAGGGCAGATCACGACGAGTCGTGATCTACCCTTAGAACCCGGATCGAGACTCGGATACATATTTTGTACATCCACATAATGGTAATAATCATTTTATCTTACAATATATTGGGGATAAGTCAAGAATGTAGACCAATATATAACGAACTATTTATTCGTACGGATGAACAAAAAGAAAAAGAAAGGGAACTCACGCGAAAGGAAAGTGCTTGTATCCGACCCCCTGATACAAACATCTGTATCAAGGGGTCGGATACACGACAGTTGCGGAGTTAATACAGATGAAAGTGTCAATGCCACTGTAGCTCAACTTGTCAAGGCAAAGACATGTACATGTATAGTATGTGACAAAGCAATGACAAATATCTAGGTAATGACCCGATAACAAAGGTACATATAAAGTATTGTAACGGTCTGTACATAAATACTGACCGTTGCCTGTAACAAATATATAGGTAAAGTATTGTAAAGGTGGGTGACAGTCAGATGCTAAACTAGAAAGAAATCTTTGAGTCCCAGTGTGGGTCTGACTGAACCCCAAAATATTTGTTCTCATAGCACAGTGATAACAAAGACACCCCAAAACACACTCGTTCCTGTCCCAATGTGAAAACAAAGGTACCCAAGAAGTTTTGTGAAGATCAGTTCATAAATACGAGCTGTATAGAAGTTGTGACAAAAAACTGATTGGACCTAATTTCGGTACAAAATGGCCACTGGCAGCCAACTTGAATTTTGGACCGCACCCAGAAACACTCATTCTCATCCCAAGGTGATAACAAAGGTACCCAGGAAGTTTTGTGAAGATCGGTTCATAAATACAGCCTCTACCCTGAGCCGTATTGACATGTGTGCTTACATTGTGTAAGTAGCACTGAATAAATCAAAGTTCATCTAATTTGCATAATTTCTGCACGAAAAAAAACCCTTTACAATATGTGATGTATTCCATGTTACTAAACATTCATACAAAAATTTATTCAAATCAGAACTTTCATACAGAAGTTCTGTACAAAAGACTGATTGCACTAATTTTGGTACAAAATGGCTGCTGATGGCCATCTTGAATTTCGGACCACACCCCAAAACACTCGCTCTCATCCCACGGCGAGAACAAAGGTACCCAAGAAGTTTCGTAAAGATTGGTCCATAAATATGGCCTCTAGTCTGAGCCGTATAGAAGTTGTGTACAAAAAACCGATTAGACCTAATTTCGGTACAAAATGGCCACTGGCAGACATCTTGAATTTTAGACCCCACCCAGAAACACTCGTTCTCGCCCCAAGGTGATAACAAAGGTACCCAAGACATTTCGTAAAGATCAGTTCATAAATACAGACTCTAGCCCGAGACGTATTGACATGTGTACTTACTGTGTGTAAGTCGCACTGAAAAAGTCAAAGTTCATCTAATTTGCATAATTTCTGCACGAGAAAAAAACCCGAATTATATGTGATGTATCCCATGGTACTAAACATTCACACAATTATTCAAATCAGCGCTTTCATATGGAAGTTCTGTGCAAAAATCTGATTGCACCTAATTTTGTACAAAATGGCTGCCATCGGCCATCTTGAATTTCGGACCGGACCCCAAAACACTCGTTCTCGTTCCACGGTGATACCAAAGGCACCCAAGAAGTTTCGTAAAGATCGGTTCATAAATACGGCCTCTAGCCCGAGCCGTATTGGCATTTGCACTTACAATGCTGAAAGTAACACCAAAAACATCAAAATTAGTCTAATTTGCACAATTTACTCACGAGAAAAAAACCCGTATTATATGTGATGTATCCCATGGTACTAAACATTCATAGAAAAAATTATTCAAATCAGAGCTTTCATATGGAAGTTCTGTACAAAAAAAACAGATTTCTGCATCGTCGGTACAAAATGGCGGCAGGCAGCCACCTTGAATTTCGGACCGCCCCCAAAAACACTAGTTCTCGTCCCACTGTCATAACAAAGGTACCCAAGAAGTTTCGTAAAGATCGGTTCATAAGACGGCCTCTAGCCCGAGCCGTATCCAATTGTTGACATACGGACAGACGGACGACGGGCCATGACAAAAGCACAAATTTGGCTTCGCCAAAGTTGAGCTAACAATATACATGTTGATTGTAAGTTAAAAGGGTTTAAAATTGAATGGATGTGTAATAAAAAACAAACCCTATCCTTTCCATTAATATAAAGGTCTAGGAGGTGAGATTTGCTACTAACCAAATGACAAGCAAATTCGAAGGTCTCTACCAGATACCACCGAATCCTTTGTGCTGCAAGAAGGTTCAAATTGACTGGAAGAATGCAAATTATGTTTCAAGGGTGATTTGTAACATTTTTTTCCGAAAGAAATAATGGCAGCCATAGCTTAGCAAGATTTTGTTCGTAATTCATTTTTGTTACCTATTGGAACTCTCCAATAATTTCCAACAAAATTGTATGCTACCTTTTTTACTGATGAGTAAATAAGCTAATAATGCATGCAATGTAAAACCATTAATGTGGCTTTCAGCACGTTTCAACTGATAGTGGCCCGTAACACTCAATTAAAGGCATCAGATTGTACTCACTCAATTAAAGGCATCAGATCGTACTGAAGAAATCGCAAACTCAAAAGAAAAGTCTAAAACAACCAAACTTATTCTACGTACAAGGCCAATCACGGAAGTATTTAATCATTTTATCCCATAAATGACTGTTCATTCCAACAAGAAAAGCCTAGGATAAATTTTTGCTTTGTTCACCTACTAGGGTGATAAATTCTCCCCATAGGTTTAACACTGAAAGAATTTATTCCAACAATAGAGACGGACTTGTTGACCTCTGACCTCTACCGCATTCATAACTGTTGTTTTCTTCAAACCTTTTTGAAAGTATTGCACAATGCCAGTAGAAACACTACACATTGTTCATTTAATAAAGTATTTTTGCAAGTTTAGCTCAAGTTTGTAGGGGAATTATTTTTAGACAGAAATGTATCACTGCACCTTTTTTATTTTTGTTCATAATGCTTGTCATCGAATAGGAGGACCTATGTGCTCCTCACTTCTCGCTATGTTTTGAAGCGAGTAACAGCACGATTTTGTCGCGAATGCCCTGTAAAAGATTTATGGGATAAACAAAATAAACGAATAGTGTTTTCAAGTAAAAAAAATATTCTACTCGCCAGAGGCTCGTCGGTTTCATTCTTAATCCCACTCGTAGAATAATTTTTTTAAATAAAAACACTATACGTTTATTCTATATAAATACATGGCTGAAAGATCGAGATAATGGGCTATTGTTGGATGGCGGTACAGGACATTTATCGGTTACGTTCACAAATCGATATATTGACAAAGAACTGTGAGTAACTTCTTTATGGTTGTGACTGTTTGTTAAATATAGACCTTTCCAATGCGAAGTGATTGTGTGACCTAATATTCTAGCGGGGGAGGAATTCGCTAGAATTGTGCACTTGGTGATACCTTCCTGAAATTTGGCATGATGTAAGGGTAGGCATCAGAGATTTCAAAATCGATCGGCTACAAGTTGGCACCATCCTCTAGCCACCACTAGCAGCGAAATCCAAAATGGCCGCCAAGCGGATCGAAAAAAAGCTATTTTCGCCGATCGCACAACTGAAGCTCCAAACCTAACACCATACATGTGCTGTAATTGATGTGAATGATGGAGTGAAGCCCTTGGAACAAGTTGGGGGGAAGATTAATGGATAATGGGATCAGAATTTCCGTCGATGTGTGCGTCTGTGTGTCTGACTGTCAGTATGATCGTCCGTCCGTAGATAAATTAGTGTTGAATGTTTCTCGGGAATGCAATGGTCAAATGAACATGGTATGAGAGATTCCTGTCAACACATGAACAAGGGTACTCGATAGTATGCAGCAGTGGGGATACTTGGACATTTGATAATCCAATTAAAGTGACAGTCTATTCTCAACTTCCGGCATTTTCGATAGATTTATTTTCTAAGAAAATAAAACTATCAAATTTCTAGAGGAGTTCTGGTTCAATCTCAACACCATAGCGACACGTCTGCCAGCAAGGGCAGTGCTGGAATGAACTCGGGATGCATTAGTTCCCGTTGTTAATTATACAATGTTATCTTGCCAGTATAGAACATTGGCAAAATGGGACTAGAAGGGGTGAGTGTATGTTTGCAGTCATTCGAGGTACAGGAATATTTTTTGACTACAAGTAGTATTCTTCATTTTCGGCCAGTTAAGATGTGGTGTGTTCCAAGTCAGGATTAATGTTGCCGACACTTAATGCCCATCCCTCATGGTATGCTACTTTACCAGGGATATAGAGATATAGCCACCACTGGGAGCCAAAACATGACCTTTGATGTCGATGAGTGGTCGAAATGTTTTAGCGAATAACTTATCGAAATATGATCCGGTATGGCAATTTGATACCTTACGTTAGATTTATTAGATCAACTCAGGTATGGATTCATTGAGACATGAGTGCGCTACAAGATGAAGGATTTCCAAGTTGATTTGCTATGGAGTAGGAACTGACTAGTCACATGTGGCCTATGGCCAGAGAAAGACAAGGATACCATAGATGAACACACGGGTGAACGAAGGTATCAACTGTTGTACAGAGGCAAAATAGTTGGGGATATTGTATCATGCTATGCATGAATTAACACCGTCTTGTGCAGTAAATAACAGACTATTTTCCGAAATCTAAAACTGTATTCCTATACCCCGGACAATGTAGCAAGCCACATGGGATGAACATTTGTTAGCAAAATCAACTCAACTAGAAACATGACATGTGTTAACTGGCCGAAAATGGAAAAAAAAATACCAGAATAGGAGATGACTGGTCCTAACATGACAGTATACTACTCAATATTGTTACAACAGCCACCTTCACACTTACACAAAGGTGTGCACCTTAATCCAGCTTTCAAGCATTTGCAATTGCCCTTGCAGGCCTTGGCACAACTACAGTGGAGCATCAGTGCACATGCAGCACTTGCGTCTCCTAGGTGAGTCCAAAATGGGACCAGAATATTGAGACGTGGATTCCACTCCCATCCGTACTGTGATGGGTCTGGCACACATAAGTGTTTCTGCAGAGCACGATGCCAAATGAAAGATGACACAAGAATTACCCTTTTTACATGTTGATACAGAGCTGCTTTGGTGGGCGGGATGTTTTCCATAGACTTAAGGCCATGTGTGAACATATGCCGTCTCGCATCATTGACACGTGTACTGACACAACTGTTACTGTACATCTGTATGGTGAGTTTTTCGATATGCTGCATATGAGGGGAATCCTCTGAAAAGACTTGCGGATTCTCAGTCAATTCTATCATCATTTCAGTTGATGCGGGAAAATTCATCCATGCATTCCATCCTGTCTTCTTCCCAATGCCGAGCATGCTGGATGTTACATCACAACCTGTGAAGGCGTGGAAGAAAGTCAGGGCCTTACAGTAATCAGGTCCAAGTTGTGAAGCTATCTCATGAATTGGCGAGAGGGTCATAGGGCAGGCCTGACGCGGAATGTTCGGCGTTCTTCGACTTTTTAGATTTAGCCGCTCGTGCTTCATTGGCAAGCTTACAATAACAGGTTTTGTGATAGTAAAGATCACTAGCAGCGGAATCAAATGCTGCATTGACCCGAGAAAAAACAACCCAGTTCTCGGCTTCCTTTGCCATAATTTTGAGTTTATTGTTATCAGACATTGATCTGCAAATAGGCTCACTGCTGTCACCTTCGCGTTTGTGACAATAAACACACTGGGGCAGTTTCCTGTCACAGCCAGATTCAAAACTTGTCCGTGTTCTTTTAGGACTCAGCGTGGAGCAGGATGCCACTGCCTCATTTCGCTCTCGCTTGTGTAGCACGCGCTGTACGATGTGAGTCCGAATACTGTCACGGCATGTCTTATGATATATTGCCTTATTCGTCAACAGTGACATCGACATACACTCATCACTCTCTCTCATCAAACAATCAATGGTCAAATTATATGGAAGCTCAACGCCATTATCTAGGAAGCGCGTTATGTCTTCCTCAATAGCTTTATAGGCGTCATGAAAACGAGATTCTCTATACGGACGCATCAATTTCTTGGAACTGTCTTGCTGGCAAAAGCAACAACGTTCCCAGTCAGTACTAGTCCGTACACGAAGAGGATTCTCACTCATTCTGTGAATGATTTTTGTGAACAATCGCGTTCTCGAATTAATTTCGACAGACAAATCAGAATTGCTTGCGGAATTACGCCAAACAAGAGATTGTATGGCAAAGAGACTGCTTCATAAAGAGCGTTGTTTCTCCGGGATCAGCGTCATTCAGGTTTGCCTGAATGACGCTGATCCCGGAGAAACAACGCTCTTTTCAAGTTCCAAGAAATTGATGCGTCCGTATAGAGAATCTCGTTTTATTCTACATCATCTCCCACGTCTGTTTCCAACACGTGCGTGGATCAGAGTTCACTTTCGCGCCCTTACAATCGGATGTATAGTCGGTAGACCGTCGAAAAGGAGGTTCCCTTCAGCCGCTGGCGGCCATTTTGGATTGTGCCGCTACTGGTCGCCACCGGTCGGTGTCAACTTGTAGCCGATCGTTTTTGAGAACCTCATAGCCTACACTAACAGTGTGCCAAATTTCAAGAAGGTATCACCAAGTGCACAATTCACCTGTATGTGACGAATTCCTCCCCCGCTATTCTATATATATCGCTTACCCGTCATTTATGAGTAATACGGTGGGAGTTCACAACTCATTCCTATAAGCACACACAAAGAAACTCAGCCGACATTGCCGTGTCATAAAATAACATAACTGTTTGCTGCATATCATTTTCTCCTTTCTTTTGGGTAAGTCGTTATTTTACCTTAAATCTTTACCCAACGTTACGGCCAAAACCGGCCAGCGCTATTCTCAAAAATCGCCAGTTAATTTTAATTTTTTTTCATTTTTTGTCTCAAAAGCATAGCTTATGATCCCTCACTGGAACGAGCTCGTCAGCTCGTTCCAGTGAGGGGTCTAGCATATGTTTTTGAGACAAAAAATTAGTTCAAGAATTTTTTTGTCCAAGTGTCGTCTGCTTTTCATATTAGGTAAAGGGTTAAAATACTTTAACCTTGCTAATAGTTACTTTCGCTTTAGATATTTTATAATGACGACAGTGCTGACGCTTTTCTGTCGTGACCGTTCTTCAAACAGAAATCTGGATAAAAAAAGTTGTCCGTATCTGAAAAATACGCAAATACCCAAACAAAAGGATGAGTCTCAGATCACGTGAAGTGTAGCAATGCTTGTTTGCTGTTGTATACAAGTTCTATTTAATTCATTAGTAGAACAGGGCTCAGTTTTCCACTGGGAGGGGAATAATACCCTTTCACTCGCGTGAACCAGTTATTCTTTATTGATAAGAGAAGGCTTGATAACCACCTGGCGTGAAAGTACCATATAATGGGCAGCATAGGTATAAACGATTGGCTAAATTTGACTTTATACTTGTGCTGCGGTCATTATACAGGCATAGATGCTGAATGTAACCATGCAGACGCGGACTTGCCGTATGGTCCACAGGGGTAATTCCCGGTGGGCCCCCTATTGGGATCACCTGAGGGCCCCAAAAATTGATGCAGTCCAACACCTGTTGGTAGTGAAATTTCGTGAAAATGACCTAAAGGCGCAAAGGATCTGATTGCAAAGAGAGTTGGTTTTTCTAAGAGTTCTCAATGTGAACTGCCATTGGCAGACCACATAGAGGACATTTCGATATTCCAGCAGACTACTTTGCTATTGATCACTCAGATGAAAGGGAGCAGCGTTTCTTCAGGTTCAAAAATCAACCTTTTCTCCGATTGGGCCAAAGTACGGCCTTCTCGATGGGTACCCCCCCCCCCCCCCACGGTAGAACCGTTTTGTCGAATGATCGATGAAGATAATACAATAATGCCATCGAAATGTCCTCTGTGTGGATTGTCATTGATCCCTCAGGTGCAAGGAAATCGCGTTCGTTCAGTTCGCAAATTCAATTGTTCTGCGGGTCTAACCTACACTCACCTCTCCACCCCCCCCCCCCCCCCATCCCAGGTGCATTCCCCGGTAACTTTTCTTGGTCCAGTCCGCCCCTGAATGTAACTTAACACACCAATAAATAATAAAAATAAGTTTCGGCAGCCAACGCATGGGTGCAATTTCTCTTAAGTGGGGAGCATAGGTATAAACGATTCGTTTAATTTGACTTTATATTTATGTCGAGGTTCTGATGTGACCATAATTGCCGAAAATGACCTTAAACACCAATAAACAAATAGGCGATAAAATGCACTGAAACCAAAATACGACTTTTTAGCTTAAGATTTTGAGTAGGAAACTGACACCGTTCTGAAAAATAAAATTTCACAATAGCCATTTATTGTGTTCAAATTCAAAGTCGACGTTCGACGAACAAATACGATCATTATTTCAAATTTATACACGAACTGACAATGATCCTACCGATCAAACCCCCGTGTGGACCGCGGGAAGTGAAGCAGTGCTTATTTAGTGTGGTAAACAAGTTCTGTTTTCCTGGTAAAATTATTTATGTATTTATTGGTGTTTAAGGTCACATACTCATACACAATGATTTATCATGACCGTGGCAGTTTTACGGGTTGAGGAAGCCGGAGTAACCGGAGAAAAACCACCGAGCAACGACGAGCAGCTGGGAGCTCTCCATCATCGTAACTCCTCACTGCAGCACACGCAGGGTTAGATTGGGTGAAGACATGCGGACCATCGACGTGTAGCACGCCTTAGTACACGGCGTCATCGTGCCCCCCCCCCCCCCCCCCCCCCCATGTAGATAATCGGGGTTAAGTGCCTTGCTCAAGGATACAACGCGGGAGTCCGAATCGAGAGCTCAGACGGTCACACATCCGAGGACTAACCGGGCTCGACGTTGCTTAACTTTGGTGATCTGACGAGAACCGGTTACCGCAACGCCACAGCGCCCCTCCTGGCAAAATAGGACCTGGAAACAACTTCTGGGATGAGCGTCCTCAAATGTGGACAGCACAAGTATAAACGATTGGCTAAACTTGACTTCATACTAAACTTGACTTCATATCCATCTTACGATCACGATATAGCCATAGATGCCGAAAGTGAACTTAAACACCATAAATATATAAATACTCGACAAAAATCATTGTCAGATAACTTGTTCATTGATAATATGTTCACCTGTATGAACCGCCGGAAGTGGAGCATTGTTTGGCTGCTGTGGTAATCAATACCTACGTTGTTGGTATAATACAGTACGTGGAAAGTGTATTATCACTAAATCACCCACACAGTGGAGATTCCACTCAAGCAATAATTGCTAATTTGTTGCAAAGTATTACAATCACAAGGAAAGTTCCAGCCATTGGACCTCCGGGTTATACCCGGAGGTCCATTGGCTGAAACATTGCTTGTGTTTTTTGTCCACATGTATAGAATTTGAAAGTGATACTTTGGGTGATAACACCACTCCTCTGGTGATTTAGTTACAATCCACTATCCACGTATTGTACAACTCGGTATCCAGTATATGGGATAAGAGTCCTCTATTTTAGTTCAACTTGACAACGTCAAGTATGAGCTATTGGGATAGTTGCAATCGGATGTACGTCCGTCCGTACGTTCTTCTGTCCGTCCACAATTCCTTTAGCGCACCCTACAGGCCACAGCTCTCACTCGATCAGTCCCAAATTTCACATGTGACTTTGGATCAATGTCTAGATGGGAGCTATTTTTCCAAATTTGGTTGAAAAACATGGCGGCCAGGATGGCGGATGACAGACCTGGCAGCCAGCAGCCATCTTAGATTTGGCATATAAATTGTCACCAATAGCACACCCTACAGGCTGCATTTCTCGCCCAGTCTTTTGCAAATTTCTTATGTACCTTTGTTGTGATGTCTAGATGGGAGCTGTCGAATATTTCTGTATTATGTTGAAAAACATGTCCGCCTGCAGCCAATTTGGATTTGGAAATAAATTGTCAATAATTCCATTAGTACACCCTGCAGGTCGCACCTCTCACGTGATCTTTTTTCGAATTTCATATACAGCTTTGTAATATCTATATGGGAGGTATCAAATTTTTCTGAATTTCGTTGAAAAATATTGCAGTCAGCAGCCATCTCAGATTTCGCATATGAATTGTCAACAAGTCCATTAGGACATCCTTCAGGCCGCATCTCTCACCCAATCTTTTTCAAACTGCATATGTAGCTTTGGTGTGATGTCTAAATGGGAGCTATCAAACTTTTTCTGACTTTTGTTTAAAAACATGGCCGCCATTGTTCATCTTAGATTTGACATATAATATAAATTGTCAACAATTCCATTATCACACCCTACTGTCCGCACATCTCACCCGATCTTTTTTTCAAATTTTATATGTAACTTTGGTATGATGTCTAGATGGGAGTTATAAAAAAAAATCTGCATTTCCTTAAAAAACATGGACCGCCACCGGTCGTCTTGGATTTGACGTATAAATTGTCAACAATTCATCAGTACACCCAGCAGGCCGCATCCCTCACCCGATTTTTTTCAGCTTTTCGTTTGCAGCTTTGGTGATGTCTTTTATATTGAAACTTGAGTGAATGACTTGGCATTACTGGATCTTTTTATTTAGTTCAGTCCGTTTTTGGACAAGTTAAGCTGCAGTGTCATTGACACTTTCATTAATGAATGGATTTCCCCGAGGAAACACCGGGAAGTGAAGCAGTGCCTGTTCACTGCGGTACACAGGCTTTGTTTTACTGGTAAAATAGGACCCAGTCACCAATGATTGTGACGTGCAAACCCTCTCTAAAATGGGCAACATGGCTTATTAACGCTCACCCCTGGTCTTGAGTCGATACTCTTGTTGTGGTCATGATTAGCCATTGTGCAAAAATATGTGACCATAAACACGAATAAATAAATAAATAAATAAATAAATAAATAAATAAATAAATAAATAAATAAATAAATAAATAAATAATGAACGGAGAACCCCGTGAAGTGAAGCAGTACATGTTTACTGTAGTAAAGAAGCTCTGTTTTACTGGTAAAATAGGACCCGGTCACCAATGCCTGTGGTGAAAGTCCGCTAAAATGGGCATCCTAGATACAAGCGATTGGCTGGACTTGACTTTGTATCCATGTTGTGGTCACGATTACCCACTGTGTGTGTGCACAAGTATGTGACAGACGCCATGGATGAACTTAGCTTTATGCTTGTGTTGTGGTCACGATATAGTCATAGATGCTGAAGGTAACCCGAAACATCAATAAACAAACTCCCCCCCCCCCCCCCTATACATATTAACCACCGTCACCACCAACACACCATCCTTAAGATAGTGGTTGCCGAGTAGATAAGTCCCAAGAGAGTGGTGACCGAGTGTTCGCAATATCCAGCATCGTAAGTATGAATGATATCAGTCGGTAAGAGATTTCTATAGTACGTTTACTTATCGTAATAAAAAAAATCCTCCAAATGAACTTCAAGAAAATCACATCATGTAAAATCGTTATCCTGAGTTAATTCCATCATTCACAGTTACAAAATGATGAAATATCAAAAATTGATCATTCCTGCATAAGATCTGATTTAATGTTAGGACAGCGTGAATTGCTCAAAACTCTCAGCTTGAGCATTTGTTTAGCCCAGAGTAATACCAAATAATAATAACCTGGTAATTCTATCATAAATGTGTTGGCATTTCAGCTACTTGAATCAATTTTATACCCCATTTCATCGCTTCATTTTCTAATTTTTTCTCGGTAGTGAATTTCCAACTGGGGGGGGGGGGGAGGGGGACCCCCTCCCGGACACTCCCCCAGTTGGAAATTCACTACCCTACACCCCCCAATTGGAAGCCTCTAGCCAAGTCCTGGTAGCAAGTACGAGTCGTTATCTAATACTCGAATCCGGGCGAAAATATTCCCATTGGAAGATTATTATTACACAATCCTGCCCTCACCACCCATCTAGCGACGTCCTCAGTCCAATCCCCATGCCACATAAGATCATTCGACACTTGATTGGGCATTAGAGACAATTTGTCGAATTATTTCACAAAAAGTTTCAAATTTATCGGATCTGATTCTCGCAAACTCATGTTGCGAGAAATCAATTTTCACTTCTTAAATAATTTAGGATATGAGAGTGTTCCGACATACCCTTTGAGTGCAACCTGAACACATTCATCGTAAGCGGATGGAATGGTTTCGCGCGAAGGCACGCAGGGACGGTTTGGGGAGCAAGTCCCTTTCGACCCTCGTTAGCTGTTTGTTGTTTTACGATGTCAGGGCGTGGTAGAGGAGGAAAAGGAAGGAGGGAGGTGGTTTAGCTCCGTCCAGGCTTCTTTCGGCTCTTTTTCTTTGGAGGTGGTTGAGATGGCGATGTGGAGGTCGATGATGTAGAGTTTAGTAGCTGGATTGTGTCTAATGCCTTTTTGGAATTTGCCTTGGATTTTCCCTAGACACGCGGCTTTCGGTGACGGCTTGTCTTCTTTTTCTTTTGTCTTTTTTCTTCTTTTTCTCATTGCGTTCCTTGCGCCAGAATCATTTGCAAGAACTGATTCTGATTCTCGCATGGATTTTAAGCCCTGGGTGGACGGGACCTTTGGGCCGACTGCCCCACCAAGAAATCTTCCGATCAATTTGTCCGCCACTGCATGTGTACCTAAGTATCTTGAGCGATCAGGCATATCATGTTTATCTTCACACATTTCATGACTGATGTTATCCCTGTACCCAACAAACACGATATCAAATTTGTTATTATAATTATTTTTTTCTTCAAATATTTAAAATACATTCTAAAGAAAACCATATCATGTGATCTCTCACTGGAACGAGCTCGTTCCAGTGAGAGGTCACATGATGTGGTTTTGTTTAGTGTTGCTGAAATTGTTTTTTCAGCTGCTGACTTTTCAAACTGCACAGATGGATGCGGTTAGTTGGAAGGTTGGGGGCGCGGTGGCTCAGTTGGTAGAGGTGCAGGCTGCAAGCCGAGAGGTCCTCGGTTCGAATCCCACCTGCGGCAACCGCGTTGTGTCCTTGGGCAAGATACTTCACCCCCATTGCCCACGTGGGGGCACGGTGACGCTGTGTACTAAAGCGTACTGCACGTCGATGGTTCACCTGTCTTCAACCAATGCTAACCCTGCTTGTGTGGAGTTAGTATGTTGGGGAGCTGACAGTTGCTCGCCTTTGCACGGTGGTTCTCTCCGGGTACTCAGGCTTCCTCCACCCGTAAAACTATCACGGTCATGGTTAGCCATTGTGCAGAAATATGCGACCTTAAACATCAATAAACAAATAAATAAATAGTTGAAAGGTTTCGGTTCTCAAGAAATGAATTCCCATTTTTCAAATTTCAGAATTTTCATGTTATTCAGTAATTTCATACTCAAACAAACGAAAACTTACATTTGGTTTTTGGTGGCGCAAAGATGGATTTTTCAAGTTCAATTTCTCTATCGTGAGAACTTCTTTCAAACCCCGCCCTGTCTGAAAGGTTCAAATAAATGTCGATAATAGTACGGTCCTTCCATTTTGTGAAAGATTCCCAATATTTGTTTATTTATTTATTGGTGTTTTAAGGTAACATACTTGTGCACAATGGCTAATTTTGACCGTGACAGTTTTACGGGTGGAGGAAGCCGGAGTACCCGGGGAGAACCACCGAGCATCGACGAGCAATTGTCAGCTCTTCAACATTCTATAACTCTGTTCAAGCTCCGATCAAGCAGGTTACAGCGGATGAAGCCATGGGCACCATCGACGTGCAGTACGCCTTAGTACACGGCATCATCGTGCCCCATGTAGGCAACCGGGATAAAGTGCCTTGCCCAAGGACACAACGCGGGTCGTTCCGGACGAGGATCGAACTCGGGACCTCTAGCATAGAAGTCCAACAGTCTACCACTGAGCCACCGCGTCCCCGAAAGATTTCCAATCTCAGATTTAGACTTGTATTGAGGGCCACAAGGTCCACCCTACTCTTCCAGGCTCAAAGCTTTGAATTTATCCTGGACACCTTTACTGGGTGAAATTAGTACGTGGCCCTTGTTGATAAAGCGCCATACCGACTGAGCATCAGTTATTGCCCTACAAAGGAGAATGGTTGATCGGAGATTAGAACATTGGATTTTAAACCAAACGGTAGACAATCGACCCTGATTAGCGATCACTGTGTTATGCTCTTGTGAAAAGACTCTAAATACCGATTGCCCATGTGGGGGCAAGGCGGCTCTGTGTACTAAGCCGTACTGTATGTCGATGGAGCACTTGCCTTCAACCGCTGCTTGAGCAAGTTTGAGTTAAGTTAGAGTGTCTGATAGTTGCTTGCGGCTACTCTGTGGTTCTCTCCGGGTTTTCCTGCTTATCCCCACACGTAAAACTGTACGATTCTAGGTGATCCTGGCTGTTGAAAGTGTCTTTAAGCCATAATACACAAACAAACATTACCCCATAATGCCTTTTTTGTATTTTAACTCACCCGAAGTTTTTCCGTTGAGCTCAACTTGTCACTCTTCGTTCGTCGTGAATCCAAATGCCTTCTCAAAGGGCACTGGTGTGGTCATTTCAAGTTGCCCGTCCATTTGAAGCTGAACATTCTGGGGCGGCGGAACCAGGGGGGGGGGGGGGGGGTGGAGTTATTGGGGGCTTCAGCTCCTCCACTTTTTTTGCCTGGCCATGTTTTTTTTTTGAATGCATATATTTTAACACATCCAACGACTGGTGAAACAAGGGCGGATCCATAGCCTCCCCCATATTTTCGCCAGCTATGTTTCTCTCGTACTGGCTCAGTTTTGATGGATTTCGGATGATTGTTTGCAGTAAGTGGAAGCAAACGCTAAAGTGTATACTGTCTGTTAATAGATCGGTTAACTGAAGTAGATCGTAATCTTACAGACATACAAGTACCAAATCCACCCCCAGACAAGATAATATGCAGACAGTATAATTGCTGTAAACGTCTGGTAAAGCATCCAGGTGAGGTCTATTTATCAGCTACGACCAAAAGCGGACAAATAGACCTCGCCTGTATGCTTTACCGACGGTTCTTAACGGCTCTCAAAGTGTGAAATCTTTCAAATACATCTCCTGAAAAATCTCAAAATATCCACTCAGATGCATGGGAATGGGGGTTTGGGGGACCCTGGAGTTTAAAGTTTTCATACCGATGACCATCCATCATCCTATCCAGGCCCCCCCCCCCCCACCCCACAGACTTTGAAAATCGTTCCGCCGCCCCTGACATGGGCTATTCCGATAAACATTTGTCTAAAAATTGTTTAGTACGCCCATCGGCCCTTGTCCTTCATTGAATTAGCTCGAAAAGTCACATCCAAGTATGGCATGACTGTTGCATGTAGGTTATTTAGTTTCACTGAGGTTGCTAAAAAAAATCATGACCGCTGGGGGTCATCTTTTTACCCTTTCACATCTTTACCCAGCCATACACCCGTATCCATCAGACTATGATTTTGAAAATGCATATGTGTTTCAGACAGGCATATAGATATGAAGTATTGAGTTTCGCCCCGTTGAGATAAAGAGTGGCTGTTGTGCCTGTCATCTTGGATTTTGTCTATTGGCCAATGGCAATTCCTTTGGCGCATTCATCATCATATCACCTTGACATTTCAAATAAAAGTGTGGCATGATGTGTCGATGTGAACTATCGAGTTTTATAACGGGAGCTCAGAAAACATGGTGGTTGGCATGCTTCTTCATTTCGCTGTTAGAAGCTTTGGCACACCCAAGAGCAAGCGTCAAGAAACCGATGACTTTGAACTGGCAAGTGCTTGTTGAGAACGGCATTTGGGGGTAAGTTATTGCTTCTCTCCATGCTTCGATGACAAATAGCCCTTATGAAAGTAGGATTTGGCTCCTATGGACAAAGCACCATACCGAGTGATTCTCCAGTTGCAATTCATCTGACACTCGCTACAGTCCGTATCTATCATCTGAACCGCTTAAGACTCCATATGTAAGCTTGGCATGTCAACTTGATGTGAGCTATCGAATTTTTTGTGGAGGCACGAAAACACGGCTGAAGGCAGCTGCAGTGTAGTCGCCGTGGACTGGTCGTAATCCAAGCGTGGACAATGATGTCCACTCATGCCTTTATCAGGTAAATAAAAATTATCATCAGCAAAATTTTAATTAACGAAGCACCGGGTTGTACCCGGTGCTTCATTAATTAAATATTTGATGACTATTCCTATCATTAGTGTTTGGAGTCTAGTATTATTGCGTCCTTGGAAATATTGCCCATCCGTGGGGAGTGACCAGTCCACGGCGGCCGTTCCGTATCTTGGATTTTGATGTTGACTCCTTTGGAATACCATACATCCCACATGGAAGAACCGATGATATCGAAAGTGTATGTGTTCAGAACGGAAAATTAGCCGTTGTATTGGCCATCTTGGATTTTGCTTGTTATTTAAAGGCAAATTTTGGGCACATTCTAAAGCCTACGCCCTTCATCTGATCAATGTATCATCTTCATCTGATCAATGTATCTGTCCAAGTACTAGTCCGGCCGCTAAATGTCAATTTTCCGCCCACCCTCAAAGTCGCATCCAAAGTTATTTTTTTCTCGGGTGGTTTCTGATAGAGGGATATCTCCTGATTCAGAAAGAAAAAAATATTGGGCGTCTGACAGCATTGAGCAATTTGAGATATTTGTCACAGAAATGAGTACCCAATTTCATTTCGCATAGCTAACTTAGGTTCTCATATATAATCGGCATTTACAAGAACAAATCCAGAAGTTTATATTCTTTTAAACACAAATGACATCATTCAATGCATAAATAAGTGCATATTCGGCCAAAACTGCTATTCTGTTTTGAAAACAAGCCTTCTATGAACTGCACTTGATGGCAAAGCTTGCTTTATTCTTTTGTTATTTCATTTTTCTTTAGTCTGGCATTATTAGCTCAACTTTGACGAAGTCAAATTTGAGCTATTGTCATGGCCCGTCGTCCGTCGTCCGTCTGTCCGTCCGTCCGTCTGTCCGTCTGTCCGTCTGGCCGTCTGTCCGTCTGTCCGTCTGTCCGTACGTCAACAATTGGCTATGGCTCGGGCTAGAGGTCGTATTTATGAACCGATCTTTACGAAACTTCTTGTGTACCTTTGTTATGACCCTGGGACGGGAACGAGTGTTTTTAGGTGTGGTCCGAAATTCAAGATGGCTGCCAGTGGCCATTTTGTACCGATGATGCAAAAATCAGTTTTTTGTACAGAACTTCTCTATGAAAGTTCTGATTTGAATAAAGTTTTGTATAAATGTTTAGTACCATGGGATACATCACATATAATACGGGTTTTTTTCTCGTGCGTAAATTATGCAAATTAGACTGACTTTGATTTATTTAGTGTTACTTTCAGAGCTGTAAGTGCCAAGCTGCTATGGCTCGGGCTAGAGGCCATATTTATGAACCAATCTTTACGAAACTTCTTGGGTACCTTTGTTATGACCCTCGGACGGGAACGAGTGTTTTTGGGTGTGGACCGAAATTCAAGATGGCTGCCAGTGGCCATTTTGTACCGATGATGCAAAAATCAGTTTTTTGTACAGAACTTCTGTATGAAAGTTCTGATTTGAATAAAGTTTTTTATAAATGTATAGTACAATGGGATACATAACATATAATACGGGTTTTTTTCTCGTGCGTAAATTATGCAAATTAGACTAACTTTGATTTATTTAGTGTTACTTTCAGAGCTGTAAGTGCCAAGCTGCTATGGCTCGGGCTAGAGGCCGTATTTATGAACCAATCTTTACGAAACTTCTTGGGTACCTTTGTTATGACCGTGGGACGAGAACGAGTGTTTTTGGGTGCAGTCCCAAATTCCAGATGGCTGCCAGCAGCCATTTTGTACCGACGATGCCGAAATCTGTTTTTTTGTACAGAACTTCCATATGAAAGCTCTGATTTGAATAATTTTTTGTATGAATGTTTAGTACCATGGGATACATTACATATATTACAGGTTTTTTCTTGTGCGTAAATTATGCAAATTAGGCTAACTTTGATTTATTTAGTGTTACTTTCAGCACTGTGAGTGCAAATCCCAATACGGCTTGGGCTAGAGGCCGTATTTATGAACCGATCTTCACGAAACTTCTTGGGTACCTTTGTTATCACTGTGGGAAGAGAAGGAGTGTTTTGGGGTCCAGTCTGAAATTCAAGATGGCCGCTAGCAGCCATTTTGTTCAAAATTAAGTGCAATCAGATTTTTGCGCAGAACTTCCAAATGAAAGATCTGATTTGAATAAATTTTTGTATGAATGTTTAGTACCATGGGATACATTACATATAATACAGAGTTTTTCTCGTGAATAAATTATGCAAATTAGGGGTCCGGGTGGGACTTAGAAAATTTTGGACCAAAATCCGGAAATTAGTTTTTTTGTTTTTTATGCCTTTTGGTCAATTTTAAGACAAAAAAAAATTTTTTTTACACTGAAAATTTGGGGTCCGGGTGGGACTTAGAAAATTTTGGACCAAAATCCGGAAATTAGTTTTTTGTGTTTTGATGCATTTTGGTCAATTTTAAGAAGAAGAAGAAAAAATTTTAGTCTGAAAATATTTTGTTTGGGACTGAAAATTTCCACACAAAAATAATAATCTACAATGATTGGTCTTAATCTGTAGTCCATTACAGTCACCTTGTAATTCTTTTATTATTGTTGACTGGGCCAAAACAAATACTAATTCCTGTCATATTCATTATTCAGTTGTCTTGGTCACAGCAAGTACTAATTCCTGTCATATCCAAGTTGAGCTACAGAGTCATTGACTCTTTCATTTTAATTTTCCTCTCGGTTTATGTTCAGAATCTGCCATGACCTATCGTTGCTTTTTTCTCACCAAAATACGGGTGTGAAGTTCTTAGAGTAAGTGACCGCCCGTCTGAGAAGCGAACCGAGAACAAAATCAAATGCAGCAAACTGTATAATGACGGTCTACAGTACGTGGAGAGTGGATTGTAACAAAATCACCCGCGGAGTGGAGCTATCACCCAGAGTATCACTTTTAAATTCTGTATATATGGACAAAAAACACAAGCAATGTTTCAGCCAATGGACCTCCGGGTTTATCCCGGAGGTCCATTGGCTGGAACTTTGCTTGTGCTTGTTACACTTTGCAACAAATTTGCAATTATTGCTTGGGTGGAATCTCCACGCTGCGGGTGATTTAGTGGTAATACACTCTCCGCGTACTGTACATGTAGATTTACAATCGCAGATAGATTTGAATGCTAATTTAGTCTTGGGAAGCCACAAATATTGTGTAGGGAAATATGTTCACCCGAAAAGTGTCAGTCAAGCTGCATCAAGCAGAGGTATTCCTACCGAGGCGCATGCGCCACCCGAGGAAAAAGATATAGGCGATGTCAGACACAAATTGTGTTTGATTTCAAACGACACTGTCTATTTTGTGGTTGCAGTTGTGATGTGACCAAAGACACTAAAAACCCGGCAAAATGGATAGATGCTTATATTTTCCGTCAAGCAGTGAATCCTTGAACCAGCAGTAGTTCATCGCAATTCGAATCCCACCTGCGGCAACCGCGTTGTGCCCTTGGGCAAGACACTTCACCCCGATTGCCTACATGGGGGCACGATGACGCTGTGTACTGAGGCGTACTGCACGTCGGTGGTGTGCATGTCTTCAACCAATCTAACCCTGTCTGTGCTGCGGTGCAGAGTTCAGAGTTTCGATGTTGGAGAGCTGACAGCTGCTCGTCGTTGCTCGGTGGTTCTCTCCGGGTACTCCGGCTTCCTCCACCCGTAAAACTGTCACGGTCATGATTAGCCATTGTGCATAAATATGTGACCTTAAACACCAATAAATAAATAAATAATAAATAGTTCATCGCAAAAGGATGAGATGCTCCGGGTTTGCGTGCAGCGAAAAGATAAATGGGAGAAGAGGTTAGAGTAGGTGTTCTAAGTGCAATGAGTGATTTGCACGCGGCAGACGCTCGTTATCAGTCGGTCTATGGAGCTACATTTATGAATCCAAGATCTGTAGCGTTCGCGGTAAAGCAGTTAATTGACAGTACCTCAACTGATTCAAACCCCGATACCGATACTTTGAAATCGGTGGTTGGTTTCATGAGAGATGACCAATCACTTGAATTCGGTCGACTTGTTCAAATTGTATGGTTAGTGTGTGTGTGGGGGGGGGGGGGGGGGGGGGGGGTACTTGTATTTTCCTCAAGTGTTTGTTGCTAAGCTTGCTGAGAAGTACGGCCACGGCATTTTAGTCCTTTCATCGCCAAAGATAGCCACAATTTCAGCGGATAGGTCGAGGGCTGGATCGGATGTAGATCGACACACGTATTATCCTGAGTTCAACTTTGACAAAATATCAGAGTCTTCAAGCGGAACATTGTTGGCTTTTCTCGGTAGCTTGTCACCGAAAGTAGACTACACCTTACCCGGAATGCTAATTAGCAATATTGTGAGATCACTGGAACGTGGGATACCAACAACAATGTAAATTGGTCTTGCTGCTATGATGAGGGGTTTTATGTTTTAGGCCTTCTAAACTACAGAAAAGTATGGGTGGTGGCGCATTTCGTCCCTTGAGTGCCAGAAGACTTTGTAATCCAAACGGTATAGAACATTGCTGTACGTCGCGCACGCATCCCCAAAGACTACCAATGCAAATTAGCTGATTCCCTTATCCAGTTCTAATAGGAACTCAACACATTGCCATCCCAGCCAGAAGACAGTAAATTGGTTCATTCCCACTAGACCACTTCCCTGCAGACCAACTCCCACGAGGCCAATTCACAAAAGACCAATTCCCCTTCGACCAACTGGTGTGTTCAACTTTAAAAATAATTCTATATCAATAATTTGATATATTTATAAATATCTATAAATGTATTTAATGTTATTGATATTCAAGCCTGAAAATAAGCAGTCTGTCATTTGCAGAATGAGGTCCCCAGAGGGTGAATTTGCTGAAGCTATCCCATACAGTGGGCCAGTTTATCCTCTGGGTACCTCTTTCTGATTATGTTTGAGACCTTGATTCAGGTTGAGGTTCACCGAGGGTAAATTTAGTGATGCTACCCTGCTGTGCAGGGTAGCATCACCAAATTCACCGTCTGGGGGACCTCGTTTTTCATATGATAGTCTGCTCATTATGGGGCTTGTCGATATTTCATAGATGTTGGGCAGATTTTTATAAATAATTGTTTTCCTAATTATCCTTAATCAACCCTTAATCAGAAACACTATGTAGTTGGTCTAAGGGGAATTGGTCAAGTGGGAAGACACCAGTAAATTGTGTCCATGAGCTTGACTATCTCGGAAATTCGTTTTCTCATACTCATCATCCCAACATTTCACGGATTTATTGACAGGCAGCAGCATATCACCTGGCTGTCATGAAAGCTGAATCCAACACCACGCACTCCATCATTCAATAATTGTGTATTTTATATACATATGGTGTTATTGTTGATGATGGTGAGTGCAGCTGGACAGTATTGGAATTTTGAATCCGGTATCGGTTTCAGCATTTTTAGGGGGATGGAGTGGGTATACCGCGGTATCAGTTCGGTATTCTGTATCTAACTTCAATAAGATTAGCTGATGATATTAAAATGGAATTCACACCAGTTAAATATAGAATAAGTTGTTCTTGTTTCATTCTACCCTAGTGCCATAAATGCCACTACAAAGGAACTTAACATTGGCATTATTTTGCCAACTCAAACCATACCTGCAGTAAATTTGTAACTTGTTCCAAATGCACTTTATCTGCAAGCTGAGAGGTCCTCGGTTCGAATCCCACCTGCGGCAACCACGTTGTGTCCTTGGGCAAGACACTTCACCCCCATTGCCCACGTGGGAGCACGGTGACGCTGTGTACTAAGGCGTACTGCACGTCGATGGTGCACCTGTCTTCAACCAATGCTAATCCTGCTTGTGTGGAGTTGGTATGTTGGGGAGCTGACAGTTGCTGGCCGTTGCTCGGTGGTTCTCTCCGGGTACTCTGGCTTCCTCCACCTGTAAAACTGTCACGGTCATGGTTAGCCATTGTGCAGAAATATGTTACCTTAAACACAAATAAATAAATAAATAAATAAATAAATAAATAAATAAATAAATAAATAAATAAATAAATAAATGCACTTTACCATTTAAAGGCCTATTTATGGCTTTTGAGTCCCCACAGCATATGCCCTTAACATGCCATCATTAGGAGGTCCTTCTAACAATAGAGAAATCACCTAGGTAATGATTTCTAGTCAAGGCTTGGCTGCCTTACCGGGCAGCCAAGCCTTGACTAGAAATCACTGCTAAGCAACTAAGCATGTACAGGTTGTAGTCTAGTGGGATTTCAGGACAAGTGCCCAGGCCTTAAGGGTTAAAAGCTGAAAAGAAAATCAGTCACTTCTTTCATGAAAATGAATACTTCAACTGCTAGAAAGCTTAACAAGGCCTTATAAATAGAGAATTGGGAAAATTTGCAAACACAGATGGTTTCGACATTTAATGATTCGTTCGGTTCGGTTTTCCGGTATCCCATGAAATCGGTTTGGTTTTTCGGTATATTGCCCAGCTCTAATGGTGTGTGTGTGTGTGTGTGTGTGTGTGTGTGTGTGTGTGTGTGTGTGTGTGTGTGTGTGTGTGTGTGTGTGTGTGTGTGTGTGTGTGTTTGAGGTTAAAAAATCGCACTGGCACAGACATTTCCTACTGAAACGTTTTTTTCTTTTAATATGCCGCCGAAAAATTGTTTTTATTTACTGAACCCTGATGGGTTTCAAACATGACAAAAAATTACATAAAATTGATTTAAACTAAGTGATGAGCTTAGGAACTGGTTAAACTGACTGGCAAAAATTGATGTTATTCATTGATGGGCTCTAATTTAGTCCTTACAAGGATGTTACGCAAGCTTTTGTTTTTCTTATAGGCGATGACAGGTCGAAGATTCAAAGGTTCATTTAATTTAGCATTGGTAAAATTGAATTCATCTTTTAACATTTTTGCTATTTCGATATTCATTCTGTTGTACGTTAAAGTGAAAGGAATGATGGACCTCCTTTCGCATTCGCCCTCTGATATGTTCATACCAAATGGCCAGAGGGTTTGAAGCGTATTGATCCAAAAAGCTTCACGTTTTTTTCTAAATTCATCCGTTTCTTCTAATGTGTCTTTAATTGGTGGTTGTTCAATAGGATGGATTTCGAAATCGTCCAAAGAATGGCCAGGAAGGTTAAAATGTTGTGCTACTGGGGCATCAGCATTATGTTTTATATCCTGTTTGTGTCTAGTAGCACGTTCTCGAAAAGGATTTTGACTTTGACCAACATACTGTTTCCGACATCGCTTACAAGTGATAAGGTAAATAATGTTTGGTGAATCACAATGGAGGGGGTTACGGATCTGATAATGATTTTTCGTTTGTTCGGAGGAAAATTCCTCTTTCTGATCAAGCATAAAAGTATGCAGTCTACAACGAGGCTTTTTGCAATTAAATACCGCGCCACTACCTTTCTGCAACGGTCTGTTGTGTTCAATCTTCAGTGGTTCGAAATCGGTAGTTTCAGCTGGACTTTCGAGCTTTTTCAGGGTTTGGGATTTCAGGCTACGCAAGAGGCGCAGCGAGTACCCTCTCGATCTGAGGGCGCCAAATAGAGTAGAACAAGCCTCATTGAAATTTACCTTATCACTTGAATTGCGGTGGAAACGAATGAGTTGTGATTTGATGATACCTTTAAATGTATGTTGAGGATGAAATGATTTGGTGTGCAACAATTGATGCGAATCAGTTGGTTTAAAATACACTTTATAATCTAAATGACCGGATGCCTGACATTGCTTGCCTTTATACACGGTCACATCGAGAAAATCAACAGAATTTTCACTGATAGTAGCTTTCAATTTAATATTTGGATCGTGATTGTTCAAAATTTCTAAAAATTCATCAAAATCTTCTTTTGAATGTTCCCAAATAATAAAAATGTCATCTAAATACCTGAGATATACGAGAGGATGCTTTGCACATTTGCTTAAGGCATTTTCCTCCCATTCCGCTACATAAATGCTTGCAAAATTAGGACTGAATCTTTTGCCCATAGGACAACCCATTATTTGTAGAAAATATTCTCCATTGAATTGAAAGTCATTACCTTTTAAGCTCAGCTCTAAAAGATCCAAAATTTGTTCATCCGGGCGTTTCGCATCCGGATATTTTTCAAATGCATTTTTAACTGATTTAACACCTTTATCAATATCAATGTTCGTATACATACTGTCGATATCCAAAGTAGCCAGAATTGCATTTTTCGATATTTTCAATTTCGAAATTTTTGACAGGAAATCCTGTGTATTTTTTAGATAGCTCGGATGTCTATTTGCTATAGGTTTCAGATGATAATCAATTAATTCCGAGATTGCATAAGATTCCGAATTACAATCTGATACAATTGGCCTCCCGGGTGGAGTTAAGCCATCCGTCCATGAAGAACGGTCCTTGTGGATCTTTGGTAGGATATAAAATTGTCTTGTTTGAGCACTGAGCTTAGCTGTTAAATATTTCAATTGTTTTTTGGTAATGTGACCTTCGTCGAGGAGAAATTTTAAGATCTTATTGAATTTTTCGATATTACTAGGCCAAATAAGTGAATCTATTTTCTTATAATGTTTAGTATTGCTGAGTTGTCTCATGGCTTCCTTTATATAATTATCCCGAGATAGAACAACTACCGACCCACCTTTGTCGGCTGGTTTAATTACTAATTTCTTATTTTTTCGAAGTTTCGTGAGGGCTCTCCGTTCACCAGCTGTTAAATTGTCTTTATCGGAGAGTATGTTCATGCTGAACACCTTTTGGATGATTCGTTTGCTAGCCTCAATAATTTCGGGATCTACTTCACTATCTGGAGGTGACCAACCAGATGATTCTGTAAAAGGAAGTTTCCGACCGCTGGAGTTTCTAAAGCGGTCTGCTAATTTCATTTGCCTAAGAAAATTACAGTTGTATGATGGTAAATTTGTTTGGTTATCAGTTTTAGGCTTTGGTGCTGGTACAAAAGTTAAACCGCGATCTAAAAGAGATTTCTCTTGGGTTGTTAGGTCATTGGTGCCAGACAGGTTAACCACATTAGTTCCTAATCCCACATCTGTTAGGCGGCTGTTACCTTTGCCTTTACTTAGTTTAAATTTAGGTGGTTCAACCAGTGATCGTACATAATATTGGCGGTTCTCGTGGTCCAATGGATTAAATCCTGAGCAACATCAAACTTCGCGTCATCAATTTTAGGTATAACGTTAACGTCCTTCACTTTCCGAATGGTTTCGTTGATGATGCTCAGGGTTCTCCTCTCAGCCTGAGGGAGTTTTTGCGAAAAGTTTAGTTCAGCGAAATAAATTTTTGCTGATCTAAACTTGACCCTGATATCGCTAAGCATATTCCGCAACTGCTTAACTACGAGATCAGAATTATCGTTTCGAGAATTCACGCCAATATTTAATAATATTTTTTGGGGACTGGACTGGCCCCTGTGCCCTTTAAACATAGAGCGCAGATGATTGAATTTGGCGCCGGGGTAACACTCCACCTGGATGTCCGGATGGGGATTTCGATCAATGCGTCCTAAATTTGAACTTCCAATCATAAGGATGTTTTTACAAACATCGGGGAGGCGCCAATTCCTTTTGTCAAAATTAACTCCGCTTTTATGCCGAAACTGGGAGAATTTAGAATCAAAAGAGCGGCCCGAGTTGCGGCTCGGTGATTTGACTTTCTCTGAGTACGATATACCCGGTTGAACCACACTAGAGGCAGGAGAAGGGGGAGAGGAAACAGAAGCAGGAGAGGACACAGAAGCAGGAGAAGAAACAGAAGGAGGAGTTCTAGTAAGAGCAGTAGGAGAACCAGAGAAGAAATGCTGAGGAGGAGTAGGAGGTAGAGGAGCAAGACGAGGCGAGACAGCGTTACTCAATTTGCGAGCATCTTCAGTCACAATATGGACCGGAGATGTTTGCAAATTGAGGCGCTTACTCTGAGAGAAAGAAGTAGAAGGAAAAGAAGAGGGAGAAGTGCTTTGCCTTGATCTTTTCTTATTTTGCTTTTCGCGTTGGGGTAGAGGGACAACACGGGCCGGAGTTTGCTTGCTCCCTCCCGTATTGTTCCTTACTCCAGACGCTGGGCGAAGTTCCGAAATGTAAGACTCATAGGCCGAAATCGTCTTATCTGTCAACTTATTTTTAAAGTTTTTTTGAGCCCAGATCAAGGCACGCGCCGAAGCGCTGTTGAAGTCTATTTTTTCGAGTCCAGGAGGTGGTCGCATAGCCAAAGTTATCTTAGACTTCAACTGGTTTAAATTTATCTTGTAATGCTCAACTAAAGCATTTAACGTTTGGTTGGCCCATCCCACACTAATCTGTCGAAAAACAGAAAAAATGTGTGGGGTGGGAAGAGCCGGCTTTAGAAAGCCACCTAACTCATCTACTTTCTTCTCCAACTGTTTCGGGAAATCCCGGTTGGCCAAATGCTGCTCTAAGAGCCCAATATGGTGCATACACTGAATCACCTGGAAAAGGGCCTTGACCAATCTAGAATAGGCCTGGAACGATTGTTCCTGGCCTCTTCCAGACTGGGCAACTCTCTTTCCCTGATGCTTCTGTCTTTTTTGAGCCATTTGAAGAATAGGTAGATGAATTTAAAATGAAGAAATGAAATAAATTAAAATGAAATCTAGATATTACCTATTAGAGAAGATACCTGGATTGGTTGTAGTCTTCAACAAAGGTAGAAAATAATCCGTCTGTCTCGACGCGTTTCGCTTGGTTTGGCTTTTTCAAAGAGACTTTGAGGAAAATGATTCCAACTTTGGGAGGGCATGCATGGTATATATCCATATGTGGGCTGGGGGTGTTTTTCACAGCTCAGTATATAATTAAACTCGGTAACAAGCTGACAAATGTCACTCATCTAATTAATTCTTTTCAATCTGAGATGTCCCAAGTTTGTTTTTCACAACTCAGTTTGTGTCGTCCAAACAAATTAGATGAAGCCCTATTGATTGGCTTCCATTGAATTTTAATCAGTCAGTGAGTGGTTTGCTTTCCTAACCCCATGAAGCCCTATTGGTTGGCTTTGATTTAAGTAAAACCAATCGGGAGCGGTTTGCTTTACTGGCTTCAGAAGTATGTGAAAATAATATGAAATAATGGTTTGATAAAATATATTGAGACTAAAGAAATAAATGAAAAAATAGATCATGATGCCTCACGAATGTTATCAGTTGGAATGAATATCCCCCGACGGAGGTTTATGACGGAAAATATTTTACACCACGTAGAAATTGTGTGTTTTACCTTCTGAACCTCTACATTGTGTGAAAGGTATGAAAAATTAAAAATAAAAATAAAAATAATAATTTAAATAAATGAATCAACCAAATAAATAAATAAATAAATAAATAAAAAAAAAAAAAAAAAATAATAAAAAATTAAAAATAATCAATAAATAAACATATAAATAAATAAATAATAATTTTATTTAGGAAATACATACACATGATTGAAATTGGAACCTATTTTGTTTTTGGGCATATATGAACTCTGGCACTCGCCTGTGTGTGTTTGAGGTTAAAAAATCGCACTGGCACAGACATTTCCTACTGAAACGTTTTTTTCTTTTAATATGCCGCCGAAAAATTGTTTTTATTTACTGAACCCTGATGGGTTTCAAACATGACAAAAAATTACATAAAATTGATTTAAACTAAGTGATGAGCTTAGGAACTGGTTAAACTGACTGGCAAAAATTGATGTTATTCATTGATGGGCTCTAATTTAGTCCTTACAAGGATGTTACGCAAGCTTTTGTTTTTCTTATAGGCGATGACAGGTCGAAGATTCAAAGGTTCATTTAATTTAGCATTGGTAAAATTGAATTCATCTTTTAACATTTTTGCTATTTCGATATTCATTCTGTTGTACGTTAAAGTGAAAGGAATGATGGACCTCCTTTCGCATTCGCCCTCTGATATGTTCATACCAAATGGCCAGAGGGTTTGAAGCGTATTGATCCAAAAAGCTTCACGTTTTTTTCTAAATTCATCCGTTTCTTCTAATGTGTCTTTAATTGGTGGTTGTTCAATAGGATGGATTTCGAAATCGTCCAAAGAATGGCCAGGAAGGTTAAAATGTTGTGCTACTGGGGCATCAGCATTATGTTTTATATCCTGTTTGTGTCTAGTAGCACGTTCTCGAAAAGGATTTTGACTTTGACCAACATACTGTTTCCGACATCGCTTACAAGTGATAAGGTAAATAATGTTTGGTGAATCACAATGGAGGGGGTTACGGATCTGATAATGATTTTTCGTTTGTTCGGAGGAAAATTCCTCTTTCTGATCAAGCATAAAAGTATGCAGTCTACAACGAGGCTTTTTGCAATTAAATACCGCGCCACTACCTTTCTGCAACGGTCTGTTGTGTTCAATCTTCAGTGGTTCGAAATCGGTAGTTTCAGCTGGACTTTCGAGCTTTTTCAGGGTTTGGGATTTCAGGCTACGCAAGAGGCGCAGCGAGTACCCTCTCGATCTGAGGGCGCCAAATAGAGTAGAACAAGCCTCATTGAAATTTACCTTATCACTTGAATTGCGGTGGAAACGAATGAGTTGTGATTTGATGATACCTTTAAATGTATGTTGAGGATGAAATGATTTGGTGTGCAACAATTGATGCGAATCAGTTGGTTTAAAATACACTTTATAATCTAAATGACCGGATGCCTGACATTGCTTGCCTTTATACACGGTCACATCGAGAAAATCAACAGAATTTTCACTGATAGTAGCTTTCAATTTAATATTTGGATCGTGATTGTTCAAAATTTCTAAAAATTCATCAAAATCTTCTTTTGAATGTTCCCAAATAATAAAAATGTCATCTAAATACCTGAGATATACGAGAGGATGCTTTGCACATTTGCTTAAGGCATTTTCCTCCCATTCCGCTACATAAATGCTTGCAAAATTAGGACTGAATCTTTTGCCCATAGGACAACCCATTATTTGTAGAAAATATTCTCCATTGAATTGAAAGTCATTACCTTTTAAGCTCAGCTCTAAAAGATCCAAAATTTGTTCATCCGGGCGTTTCGCATCCGGATATTTTTCAAATGCATTTTTAACTGATTTAACACCTTTATCAATATCAATGTTCGTATACATACTGTCGATATCCAAAGTAGCCAGAATTGCATTTTTCGATATTTTCAATTTCGAAATTTTTGACAGGAAATCCTGTGTATTTTTTAGATAGCTCGGATGTCTATTTGCTATAGGTTTCAGATGATAATCAATTAATTCCGAGATTGCATAAGATTCCGAATTACAATCTGATACAATTGGCCTCCCGGATGGAGTTAAGTCATCCGTCCATGAAGAACGGTCCTTGTGGATCTTTGGTAGGATATAAAATTGTCTTGTTTGAGCACTGAGCTTAGCTGTTAAATATTTCAATTGTTTTTTGGTAATGTGACCTTCGTCGAGGAGAAATTTTAAGATCTTATTGAATTTTTCGATATTACTAGGCCAAATAAGTGAATCTATTTTCTTATAATGTTTAGTATTGCTGAGTTGTCTCATGGCTTCCTTTATATAATTATCCCGAGATAGAACAACTACCGACCCACCTTTGTCGGCTGGTTTAATTACTAATTTCTTATTTTTTCGAAGTTTCGTGAGGGCTCTCCGTTCACCAGCTGTTAAATTGTCTTTATCGGAGAGTATGTTCATGCTGAACACCTTTTGGATGATTCGTTTGCTAGCCTCAATAATTTCGGGATCTACTTCACTATCTGGAGGTGACCAACCAGATGATTCTGTAAAAGGAAGTTTCCGACCGCTGGAGTTTCTAAAGCGGTCTGCTAATTTCATTTGCCTAAGAAAATTACAGTTGTATGATGGTAAATTTGTTTGGTTATCAGTTTTAGGCTTTGGTGCTGGTACAAAAGTTAAACCGCGATCTAAAAGAGATTTCTCTTGGGTTGTTAGGTCATTGGTGCCAGACAGGTTAACCACATTAGTTCCTAATCCCACATCTGTTAGGCGGCTGTTACCTTTGCCTTTACTTAGTTTAAATTTAGGTGGTTCAACCAGTGATCGTACATAATATTGGCGGTTCTCGTGGTCCAATGGATTAAATCCTGAGCAACATCAAACTTCGCGTCATCAATTTTAGGTATAACGTTAACGTCCTTCACTTTCCGAATGGTTTCGTTGATGATGCTCAGGGTTCTCCTCTCAGCCTGAGGGAGTTTTTGCGAAAAGTTTAGTTCAGCGAAATAAATTTTTGCTGATCTAAACTTGACCCTGATATCGCTAAGCATATTCCGCAACTGCTTAACTACGAGATCAGAATTATCGTTTCGAGAATTCACGCCAATATTTAATAATATTTTTGGGGGACTGGACTGGCCCCTGTGCCCTTTAAACATAGAGCGCAGATGATTGAATTTGGCGCCGGGGTAACACTCCACCTGGATGTCCGGATGGGGATTTCGATCAATGCGTCCTAAATTTGAACTTCCAATCATAAGGATGTTTTTACAAACATCGGGGAGGCGCCAATTCCTTTTGTCAAAATTAACTCCGCTTTTATGCCGAAACTGGGAGAATTTAGAATCAAAAGAGCGGCCCGAGTTGCGGCTCGGTGATTTGACTTTCTCTGAGTACGATATACCCGGTTGAACCACACTAGAGGCAGGAGAAGGGGGAGAGGAAACAGAAGCAGGAGAGGAAACAGAAGCAGGAGAGGACACAGAAGCAGGAGAAGAAACAGAAGGAGGAGTTCTAGTAAGAGCAGTAGGAGAACCAGAGAAGAAAGGCTGAGGAGGAGTAGGAGGTAGAGGAGCAAGACGAGGCGAGACAGCGTTACTCAATTTGCGAGCATCTTCAGTCACAATATGGACCGGAGATGTTTGCAAATTGAGGCGCTTACTCTGAGAGAAAGAAGTAGAAGGAAAAGAAGAGGGAGAAGTGCTTTGCCTTGATCTTTTCTTATTTTGCTTTTCGCGTTGGGGTAGAGGGACAACACGGGCCGGAGTTTGCTTGCTCCCTCCCGTATTGTTCCTTACTCCAGACGCTGGGCGAAGTTCCGAAATGTAAGACTCATAGGCCGAAATCGTCTTATCTGTCAACTTATTTTTAAAGTTTTTTTGAGCCCAGATCAAGGCACGCGCCGAAGCGCTGTTGAAGTCTATTTTTTTTTTTTTTTTTTTTTTTTTTTTTTTTTTCGAGTCCAGGAGGTGATCGCATAGCCAAAGTTATCTTAGACTTCAACTGGTTTAAATTTATCTTGTAATGCTCAACTAAAGCATTTAACGTTTGGTTGGCCCATCCCACACTAATCTGTCGAAAAACAGAAAAAATGTGTGGGGTGGGAAGAGCCGGCTTTAGAAAGCCACCTAACTCATCTACTTTCTTCTCCAACTGTTTCGGGAAATCCCGGTTGGCCAAATGCTGCTCTAAGAGCCCAATATGGTGCATACACTGAATCACCTGGAAAAGGGCCTTGACCAATCTAGAATAGGCCTGGAACGATTGTTCCTGGCCTCTTCCAGACTGGGCAACTCTCTTTCCCTGATGCTTCTGTCTTTTTTGAGCCATTTGAAGAATAAGTAGATGAATTTAAAATGAAATTAAAATGAGCAAATGAAATAAATTAAAATGAAATCTAGATATTACCTATTAGAGAAGATACCTGGATTGGTTGTAGTCTTCAGCAAAGGTAGAAAATAATCCGTCTGTCTCGACGCGTTTCGCTTGTTTTTGCTTCTTCAAGGAGACTTTGAGGAAAATGATTCCAACTTGGGGAGGACATGCCTGGTATATATCGATATGTGGGCTGGGGTGTTTTTCACAGCTCAGTACATAATTAAACTCGGTGACAAGCTGACAAATGTCACTCATCAAGATAATTCTTTTCAACCTGAGTGTCCAAAGTTTGTTTTCACAACTCAGTTTGTGTCGTCCAAACAAATTAGATGAAGCCCTATTGACTGGCTTTCACTGATTTTTAATCAGTCAGTGAGTGGTTTGCTTTACTGACCCCACGAAGCCCTATTGGTTGGCTTTGATTTAAGTATAACCAATCGGAGCGGTTTGCTTTACTGGCTTCAGAAGTGTGTGAAAATAATATGAAAAATGGTTTTATAAAATATATTGAGACTGGAGAAATAAATAAAAAATAACGCCAAAGATTATGATGCCTCACGAATGTTACCAGTTGGAACGAATATCCCCCGACGGAGGTTTATGACGGAAAATATTTTACATAACGTAGAAATTGTGTGTTTTAGCTTCTGAACCTCTACATTGTGTGAAAGGTATGAAAAATTAAATATAAAATACAGTGAAAATAAATAAATAATGAAAAATTAAAAATAAAATTAAAAATAAAATACAGTGTAAATAAATAAATAAATAAATAAATAAATAAATAAATAAATAAATAAATGATTTTATTCAGGAAATAAATAAACATGGTTGAAATTGGAACCTATTTTGATTTTGGGCATATATGAACTCTGGCACTCGCCTGTGTGTGTTTGAGGTTAAAAAATCGCACTGGCACAGACATTTCCTACTGAAACGTTTTTTTCTTTTAATATGCCGGCGAAAATTTTTTTCCTTTACTGAACCCTGATTGGTTTCAAACATGACAAAAAAGTACACAAAATTGATTTAAACTAAGTGATGAGCTTAGGAACTTGTTAAACTGACTGGCAGAAATTGGTGTTATTCATTGATGGGCTCTAATTTAGTCCTTACAAGGATGTTACGCAAGCTTTTGTTTTTCTTATAGGCGATGACAGGTCGAAGATTCAAAGGTTCATTTAATTTAGCATTGGTAAAATTGAATTCATCTTTTAACATTTTTGCTATTTCGATATTCATTCTGTTGTACGTTAAAGTGAAAGGAATGATGGACCTCCTTTCGCATTCGCCCTCTGATATGTTCATACCAAATGGCCAGAGAGTTTGAAGCGTATTGATCCAAAAAGCTTCACGTTTTTTTCTAAATTCATCCGTTTCTTCTAATGTGTCTTTAATTGGTGGTTGTTCAATAGGATGGATTTCGAAATCGTCCAAAGAATGGCCAGGAAGGTTAAAATGTTGTGCTACTGGGGCATCAGCATTATGTTTTATATCCTGTTTGTGTCTAGTAGCACGTTCTCGAAAAGGATTTTGACTTTGACCAACATACTGTTTCCGACATCGCTTACAAGTGATAAGGTAAATAATGTTTGGTGAATCACAATGGAGGGGGTTACGGATCTGATAATGATTTTTCGTTTGTTCGGAGGAAAATTGCTCTTTCTGATCAGGCATAAACGTATGCAGTCTACAACGAGGCTTTTTGCAATTAAATACCGCGCCACTACCATTCTGCAACGGTCTGTTGTGTTCAATCTTCAGTGGTTCGAAATCGGTAGTTTCAGCTGGACTTTCGAGCTTTTTCAGGGTTTGGGATTTCAGGCTACGCAAGAGACGCAGCGAGTACCCTCTCGAAATGAGGGCGCCAAATAGAGTAGAACAAGCCTCATTGAAATTTACCTTATCACTTGAATTGCGGTGGAAACGAATGAGTTGTGATTTGATGATACCTTTAAATGTATGTTGAGGATGAAATGATTTTGTGTGCAACAATTGATGTGAATCAGTTGGTTTAAAATACACTTTATAATCTAAATGACCGGACGCCTGAAATTGCTTGCCTTTATACACGGTCACATCGAGAAAATCAACAGAATTTTCACTGATAGTAGCTTTCAATTTAATATTTGGATCGTGATTGTTCAAAATTTCTAAAAATTCATCAAAATCTTCTTTTGAATGTTCCCAAATAATAAAAATGTCATCTAAATACCTGAGATATACGAGAGGATGCTTTGCACATTTTCTTAAGGCATTTTCCTCCCATTCCGCTACATAAATGCTTGCAAAATTAGGACTGAATCTTTTGCCCATAGGACAACCCATTATTTGTAGAAAATATTCTCCATTGAATTGAAAGTCATTACCTTTTAAGCTCAGCTCTAAAAGATCCAAAATTTGTTCATCCGGGCGTTTCGCATCCGGATATTTTTCAAATGCATTTTTAACTGATTTAACACCTTTATCAATATCAATGTTCGTATACATACTGTCGATATCCAAAGTAGCCAGAATTGCATTTTTCGATATTTTCAATTTCGAAATTTTTGACAGGAAATCCTGTGTATTTTTTAGATAGCTCGGATGTCTATTTGCTATAGGTTTCAGATGATAATCAATTAATTCCGAGATCGCATAAGATTCCGAATTACAATCTGATACAATTGGCCTCCCGGGTGGAGTTAAGTCATCCGTCCATGAAGAACGGTCTTTGTGGATCTTTGGTAGGATATAAAATTGTCTTGTTTGAGCACTGAGCTTAGCTGTTAAATATTTCAATTGTTTTTTTGGTAATGTGACCTTCGTCGAGGAGAGATTTTAAGATCTTATTGAATTTTTCGATATTACTAGGCCAAATAAGTGAATCTATTTTCTTATAATGTTTAGTATTGCTGAGTTGTCTCATGGCTTCCTTTATATAATTATCCCGAGATAGAACAACTACCGACCCACCTTTGTCGGCTGGTTTAATTACTAATTTCTTATTTTTTCGAAGTTTCGTGAGGGCTCTCCGTTCACCAGCTGTTAAATTGTCTTTATCGGAGAGTATGTTCATACTGAACACCTTTTTGATGATTCGTTTGCTAGCCTCAATAATTTCGGGATCTACTTCACTATCTGGAGGTGACCAACCAGATGATTCTGTAAAAGGAAGTTTCCGACCGCTGGAGTTTCTAAAGCGGTCGGCTAATTTCATTTGCCTAAGAAAATTACAGTTGTATGATGGTAAATTTGTTTGGTTATCAGTTTTAGGCTTTGGTGTTGGTACAAAAGTTAAACCGCGATCTAAAAGAGATTTCTCTTGGGTTGTTAGGTCATTGGTGCCAGACAGGTTAACCACATTAGTTCCTAATCCCACATCTGTTAGGCGGCTGTTACCTTTGCCTTTACTTAGTTTAAATTTAGGTGGTTCAACCAGTGATCGTACATAATATTGGCGGTTCTCGTGGTCCAATGGATTAAATCCTGAGCAACATCAAACTTCGCGTCATCAATTTTAGGTATAACGTTAACGTCCTTCACTTTCCGAATGGTTTCGTTGATGATGCTCAGGGTTCTCCTCTCAGCCTGAGGGAGTTTTTGCGAAAAGTTTAGTTCAGCGAAATAAATTTTTGCTGATCTAAACTTGACCCTGATATCGCTAAGCATATTCCGCAACTGCTTAACTACGAGATCAGAATTATCGTTTCGAGAATTCACGCCAATATTTAATAATATTTTTTGGGGACTGGACTGGCCCCTGTGCCCTTTAAACATAGAGCGCAGATGATTGAATTTGGCGCCGGGGTAACACTCCACCTGGATGTCCGGATGGGGATTTCGATCAATGCGTCCTAAATTTGAACTTCCAATCATAAGGATGTTTTTACAAACATCGGGGAGGCGCCAATTCCTTTTGTCAAAATTAACTCCGCTTTTATGCCGAAACTGGGAGAATTTAGAATCAAATGAGCGGCCCGAGTTGCGGCTCGGTGATTTGACTTTCTCTGAGTACGATATACCTGGTTGAACCACACTAGAGGCAGGAGAAGGGGGAGAGGAAACAGAAGCAGGAGAGGAAACAGAAGCAGGAGAAGAAACAGAAGGAGGAGGAGGAGTTCTAGTGAGAGCACTAGGAGAACCAGAGAAGAAAGGCTGAGGAGGAGTAGGAGGTAGAGGAACAAGACGAGGCGAGACAGCGTTACTCAATTTGCGAGCATCTTCAGTCACAATATGGACCGGAGATGTTTGCAAATTGAGGCGCTTACTCTGAGAGAAAGAAGAAGTAGAAGGAAAAGAAGAGGGAGAAGTGCTTTGCCTTGATCTTTTCTTATTTTGCTTTTCGCGTTGGGGTAGAGGGACAACACGGGCCGGAGTTTGCTTGCTCCCTCCCGTATTGTTCCTTACTCCAGACGCTGGGCGAAGTTCCGAAATGTAAGACTCATAGGCCGAAATCGTCTTATCTGTCAACTTATTTTTAAAGTTTTTTTGAGCCCAGATCAAGGCACGCGCCGAAGCGCTGTTGAAGTCTATTTTTTCGAGTCCAGGAGGTGGTCGCATAGCCAAAGTTATCTTAGACTTCAACTGGTTTAAATTTATCTTGTAATGCTCAACTAAAGCATTTAACGTTTGGTTGGCCCATCCCACACTAATCTGTCGAAAAACAGAAAAAATGTGTGGGGTGGGAAGAGCCGGCTTTAGAAAGCCACCTAACTCATCTACTTTCTTCTCCAACTGTTTCGGGAAATCCCGGTTGGCCAAATGCTACTCTAGGAGCCCAATATGGTGCATACACTGAATCACCTGGAAAAGGGCCTTGACCAATCTAGAATAGGCCTGGAACGATTGTTCCTGGCCTCTTCCAGACTGGGCAACTCTCTTTCCCTGATGCTTCTGTCTTTTTTGAGCCATTTGAAGAATAGGTAGATGAATTTAGAATGAAATTAAAATGAAGAAATGAAATAAATTAAAATGAAATCTAGATATTACCTATTAGAGAAGATACCTGGATTGGTTGTAGTCTTCAGCAAAGGTAGAAAATAATCCGTCTGTCTCGACGCGTTTCGCTTGGTTTGGCTTTTTCAAAGAGACTTTGAGGAAAATGAATCCAACTTTGGGAGGGCATGCATGGTATATATCCATATGTGGGCTGGGGTGTTTTTCACAGCTCAGTATATAATTAAACTCGGTAACAAGCTGACAAATGTCACTCATCTAATTAATTCTTTTCAATCTGAGATGTCCCAAGTTTGTTTTTCACAACTCAGTTTGTGTCGTCCAAACAAATTAGATGAAGCTCTATTGATTGGCTTCCATTGAATTTTAATCAGTCAGTGAGTGGTTTGCTTTACTGACCCCATGAAGCCCTATTGGTTGGCTTTGATTTAAGTAAAACCAATCGGGAGCGGTTTGCTTTACTGGCTTCAGAAGTATGTGAAAATAATATGAAAAAATGGTTTGATAAAATATATTGAGACTAAAGAAATAAATGAAAAAATAATGCCAAAGATCATGATGCCTCACGAATGTTATCAGTTGGAATGAATATCCCCGACGGAGGTTTATGACGGAAAATATTTTACACCACGTAGAAATTGTGTGTTTTACCTTCTGAACCTCTACATTGTGTGAAAGGTATGAAAAATTAAAAATAAAAATAATAATTTAAATAAATGAATCAACCAAATAAATAAATAAATAAATAAATAAATAAATAAATAAATAAAAATTAATAAAAAATTAAAAATAATCAATAAAGAAATATATAAATAAATAAATAATAATTTTATTTAGGAAATACATACACATGATTGAAATTAGAACCTATTTTGTTTTTGGGCATATATGAACTCTGGCACTCGCCTGTGTGTGTTTGAGGTTAAAAAATCGCACTGGCACAGACATTTCATACTGAAACGTTTTTTTTCTTTTAATATGCCGCCGAAAAATTGTTTTCATTTACTGAACCCTGATGGGCTTCAAACATGACAAAAAATTACACAAAATTGATTTAAACTAAGTGATGAGCTTAGGAACTGGTTAAACTGACTGGCAAAAATTGATGTTATTCATTAATGGGCTCTAATTTAGTCCTTACAAGAATGTTACGCAAGCTTTTGTTTTTCTTATAGGCGATGACAGGTCGAAGATTCAAAGGTTCATTTAATTTAGCATTAGTAAAATTGAATTCATCTTTTAACATTTTTGCTATTTCGATATTCATTCTGTTGTACGTTAAAGTGAAAGGAATGATGGACCTCCTTTCGCATTCGCCCTCTGATATGTTCATACCAAATGGCCAGAGGGTTTGAAGCGTATTGATCCAAAAAGCTTCACGTTTTTTTCTAAATTCATCCGTTTCTTCTAATGTGTCTTTAATTGGTGGTTGTTCAATAGGATGGATTTCGAAATCGTCCAAAGAATGGCCAGGAAGGTTAAAATGTTGTGCTACTGGGGCATCAGCATTATGTTTTATATCCTGTTTGTGTCTAGTAGCACGTTCTCGGAAAGGATTTTGACTTTGACCAACATACTGTTTCCGACATCGCTTACAAGTGATAAGGTAAATAATGTTTGGTGAATCACAATAGAGGGGGTTACGGATCTGATAATGATTTTTCGTTTGTTCGGAGGAAAATTCCTCTTTCTGATCAGGCATAAAAGTATGCAGTCTACAACGAGGCTTTTTGCAATTAAATACCGCGCCACTACCATTTTGCAACGGTCTGTTGTGTTCAATCTTCAGTGGTTCGAAATCGGTAGTTTCAGCTGGACTTTCGAGCTTTTTCAGGGTTTGGGATTTCAGGCTACGCAAAAGGCGCAGCGAGTACCCTCTCGATCTGAGGGCGCCAAATAGAGTAGAACAAGCCTCATTGAAATTTACCTTATCACTTGAATTGCGGTGGAAACGAATGAGCTGTGATTTGATGATACCTTTAAATGTATGTTGAGGATGAAATGATTTTGTGTGCAACAATTGATGTGAATCAGTTGGTTTAAAATATACTTTATAATCTAAATGACCGGACGCCTGAAATTGCTTGCCTTTATACACGGTCACATCGAGAAAATCAACAGAATTTTCACTGATAGTAGCTTTCAGTTTAATATTTGGATCGTGATTGTTCAAAATTTCTAAAAATTCATCAAAATCTTCTTTTGAATGTTCCCAAATAATAAAAAAATGTCATCTAAATATCTGAGATATACGAGAGGATGCTTTGCACATTTGCTTAAGGCATTTTCCTCCCATTCCGCTACATAAATGCTTGCAAAATTAGGACTGAATCTTTTACCCATAGGACAACCCATTATTTGTAGAAAATATTCTCCATTGAATTGAAAGTCATTACCTTTTAAGCTCAGCTCTAAAAGATCCAAAATTTGTCCATCCGGGCGTTTCGCATCCGGATATTTTTCAAATGCATTTTTAACTGATTTAACACCTTTATCAATATCAATGTTCGTATACATACTGTCGATATCCAAAGTAGCCAGAATTGCATTTTTCGATATTTTCAATTTCGAAATTTTTGACAGGAAATCCTGTGTATTTTTTAGATAGCTCGGATGTCTATTTGCTATAGGTTTCAGATGATAATCAATTAATTCCGAGATCGCATAAGATTCCGAATTACAATCTGATACAATTGGCCTCCCGGGTGGAGTTAAGTCATCCGTCCATGAAGAACGGTCCTTGTGGATCTTTGGTAGGATATAAAATTGTCTTGTTTGAGCACTGAGCTTAGCTGTTAAATATTTCAATTGTTTTTTGGTAATGTGACCTTCGTCGAGGAGAAATTTTAAGATCTTATTGAATTTTTCGATATTACTAGGCCAAATAAGTGAATCTATTTTCTTATAATGTTTAGTATTGCTGAGTTGTCTCATGGCTTCCTTTATATAATTATCCCGAGATAGAACAACTACCGACCCACCTTTGTCGGCTGGTTTAATTACTAATTTCTTATTTTTTCGAAGTTTCGTGAGGGCTCTCCGTTCACCAGCTGTTAAATTGTCTTTATCGGAGAGTATGTTCATGCTGAACACCTTTTTGATGATTCGTTTGCTAGCCTCAATAATTTCGGGATCTACTTCACTATCTGGAGGTGACCAACCAGATGATTCTGTAAAAGGAAGTTTCCGACCGCTGGAGTTTCTAAAGCGGTCGGCTAATTTCATTTGCCTAAGAAAATTACAGTTGTATGATGGTAAATTTGTTTGGTTATCAGTTTTAGGCTTTGGTGTTGGCACAAAAGTTAAACCGCGATCTAAAAGAGATTTCTCTTGGGTTGTTAGGTCATTGGTGCCAGACAGGTTAACCACATTAGTTCCTAATCCCACATCTGTTAGGCGGCTGTTACCTTTGCCTTTACTTAGTTTAAATTTAGGTGGTTCAACCAGTGATCGTACATAATATTGGCGGTTCTCGTGGTCCAATGGATTAAATCCTGAGCAACATCAAACTTCGCGTCATCAATTTTTGGTATCACGTTAACGTCCTTCACTTTCCGAATGGTTTCGTTGATGATGCTCAGGGTTCTCCTCTCAGCCTGAGGGAGTTTTTGCGAAAAGTTTAGTTCAGCGAAATAAATTTTTGCTGATCTAAACTTGACCCTGATATCGCTAAGCATATTCCGCAACTGCTTAACTACGAGATCAGAATTATCGTTTCGAGAATTCACGCCAATATTTAATAATATTTTTTGGGGACTGGACTGGCCCCTGTGCCCTTTAAACATAGAGCGCAGATGATTGAATTTGGCGCCGGGGTAACACTCCACCTGGATGTCCGGATGGGGATTTCGATCAATGCGTCCTAAATTTGAACTTCCAATCATAAGGATGTTTTTACAAACATCGGGGAGGCGCCAATTCCTTTTGTCAAAATTAACTCCGCTTTTATGCCGAAACTGGGAGAATTTAGAATCAAATGAGCGGCCCGAGTTGCGGCTCGGTGATTTGACTTTCTCTGAGTACGATATACCTGGTTGAACCACACTAGAGGCAGGAGAAGGGGGAGAGGAAACAGAAGCAGGAGAGGAAACAGAAGCAGGAGAGGAAACAGAAGCAGGAGAAGAAACAGAAGGAGGAGTTCTAGTAAGAGCACTAGGAGAACCAGAGAAGAAAGGCTGAGGAGGAGTAGGAGGTAGAGGAGCAAGACGAGGCGAGACAGCGTTACTCAATTTGCGAGCATCTTCAGTCACAATATGGACCGGAGATGTTTGCAAATTGAGGCGCTTACTCTGAGAGAAAGAAGAAGTAGACGGAAAAGAAGAGGGAGAAGTGCTTTGCCTTGATCTTTTCTTATTTTGCTTTTCGCGTTGGGGTAGAGGGACAACACGGGCCGGAGTTTGCTTGCTCCCTCCCGTATTGTTCCTTACTCCAGACGCTGGGCGAAGGTCCGAAATGTAAGACTGATAGGCCGAAATCGTCTTATCTGTCAACTTATTTTTAAAGTTTTTTTGAGCCCAGATCAAGGCACGCGCCGAAGCGCTGTTGAAGTCTATTTTTTCGAGTCCAGGAGGTGGTCGCATAGCCAAAGTTATCTTAGACTTCAACTGATTTAAATTTATCTTGTAATGCTCAACTAAAGCATTTAACGTTTGGTTGGCCCATCCCACACTAATCTGTCGAAAAACAGAAAAAATGTGTGGGGTGGGAAGAGCCGGCTTTAGAAAGCCACCTAACTCATCTACTTTCTTCTCCAACTGCTTCGGGAAATCCCGTTTGGCCAAATGCTGCTCTAGGAGCCCAATATGGTGCATACACTGAATCACCTGGAAAAGGGCCTTGACCAATCTAGAATAGGCCTGGAACGATTGTTCCTGGCCTCTTCCAGACCGGGCAACTCTCTTTCCCTGATGATTCTGTCTTTTTTGAGCCATTTGAAGAATAGGTAGATGAATAAAATGAAATTAAAATGAAGAAATGAAATAAATTAAAATGAAATCTAGATATTACCTATTAGAGAAGATACCTGGATTGGTTGTAGTCTTCAGCAAAGGTAGAAAATAAACCGTCTGTCTCGACGCGTTTCGCTTGGTTTGGCTTTTTCAAAGAGACTTTGAGGAAAATGATTCCAACTTTGGGAGGGCATGCATGGTATATATCCATATGTGGGCTGGGGGTGTTTTTCACAGCTCAGTACATAATTAAACTGGGTAACAAGCTGACAAATGTCACTCATCTAATTAATTCTTTTCAATCTGAGATGTCCCAAGTTTGTTTTTCACAACTCAGTTTGTGTCTTCCAAACAAATTAGATGAAGCCCTATTGATTGGCTTCCATTGAATTTTAATCAGTCAGTGAGTGGTTTGCTTTACTGACCCCATGAAGCCCTATTGGTTGGCTTTGATTTAAGTAAATCCAATCGGGAGCGGTTTGCTTTACTGGCTTCAGAAGTATGTGAAAATAATATGAAAAAATGGCTTGATAAAATATATTGAGACTAAAGAAATAAATGAAAAAATAATGCCAAAGATCATGATGCCTCACGAATGTTATCAGTTGGAATGAATATCCCCGACGGAGGTTTATGACGGAAAATATTTTACACCACGTAGAAATTGTGTGTTTTACCTTCTGAACCTCTACATTGTGTGAAAGGTATGAAAAATTAAAAATAAAAATAATAATTTAAATAAATGAATCAACCAAATAAATAAATAAATAAATAAATAAATAAAAATTAATAAAAAATTAAAAATAATCAATAAAGAAATATATAAATAAATAAATAATAATTTTATTTAGGAAATACATACACATGATTGAAATTAGAACCTATTTTGTTTTTGGGCATATATGAACTCTGGCACTCGCCTGTGTGTGTTTGAGGTTAAAAAATCGCACTGGCACAGACATTTCATACTGAAACGTTTTTTTTCTTTTAATATGCCGCCGAAAAATTGTTTTCATTTACTGAACCCTGATGGGCTTCAAACATGACAAAAAATTACACAAAATTGATTTAAACTAAGTGATGAGCTTAGGAACTGGTTAAACTGACTGGCAAAAATTGATGTTATTCATTAATGGGCTCTAATTTAGTCCTTACAAGAATGTTACGCAAGCTTTTGTTTTTCTTATAGGCGATGACAGGTCGAAGATTCAAAGGTTCATTTAATTTAGCATTAGTAAAATTGAATTCATCTTTTAACATTTTTGCTATTTCGATATTCATTCTGTTGTACGTTAAAGTGAAAGGAATGATGGACCTCCTTTCGCATTCGCCCTCTGATATGTTCATACCAAATGGCCAGAGGGTTTGAAGCGTATTGATCCAAAAAGCTTCACGTTTTTTTCTAAATTCATCCGTTTCTTCTAATGTGTCTTTAATTGGTGGTTGTTCAATAGGATGGATTTCGAAATCGTCCAAAGAATGGCCAGGAAGGTTAAAATGTTGTGCTACTGGGGCATCAGCATTATGTTTTATATCCTGTTTGTGTCTAGTAGCACGTTCTCGGAAAGGATTTTGACTTTGACCAACATACTGTTTCCGACATCGCTTACAAGTGATAAGGTAAATAATGTTTGGTGAATCACAATAGAGGGGGTTACGGATCTGATAATGATTTTTCGTTTGTTCGGAGGAAAATTCCTCTTTCTGATCAGGCATAAAAGTATGCAGTCTACAACGAGGCTTTTTGCAATTAAATACCGCGCCACTACCATTTTGCAACGGTCTGTTGTGTTCAATCTTCAGTGGTTCGAAATCGGTAGTTTCAGCTGGACTTTCGAGCTTTTTCAGGGTTTGGGATTTCAGGCTACGCAAAAGGCGCAGCGAGTACCCTCTCGATCTGAGGGCGCCAAATAGAGTAGAACAAGCCTCATTGAAATTTACCTTATCACTTGAATTGCGGTGGAAACGAATGAGCTGTGATTTGATGATACCTTTAAATGTATGTTGAGGATGAAATGATTTTGTGTGCAACAATTGATGTGAATCAGTTGGTTTAAAATATACTTTATAATCTAAATGACCGGACGCCTGAAATTGCTTGCCTTTATACACGGTCACATCGAGAAAATCAACAGAATTTTCACTGATAGTAGCTTTCAGTTTAATATTTGGATCGTGATTGTTCAAAATTTCTAAAAATTCATCAAAATCTTCTTTTGAATGTTCCCAAATAATAAAAATGTCATCTAAATATCTGAGATATACGAGAGGATGCTTTGCACATTTGCTTAAGGCATTTTCCTCCCATTCCGCTACATAAATGCTTGCAAAATTAGGACTGAATCTTTTACCCATAGGACAACCCATTATTTGTAGAAAATATTCTCCATTGAATTGAAAGTCATTACCTTTTAAGCTCAGCTCTAAAAGATCCAAAATTTGTTCATCCGGGCGTTTCGCATCCGGATATTTTTCAAATGCATTTTTAACTGATTTAACACCTTTATCAATATCAATGTTCGTATACATACTGTCGATATCCAAAGTAGCCAGAATTGCATTTTTCGATATTTTCAATTTCGAAATTTTTGACAGGAAATCCTGTGTATTTTTTAGATAGCTCGGATGTCTATTTGCTATAGGTTTCAGATGATAATCAATTAATTCCGAGATCGCATAAGATTCCGAATTACAATCTGATACAATTGGCCTCCCGGGTGGAGTTAAGTCATCCGTCCATGAAGAACGGTCCTTGTGGATCTTTGGTAGGATATAAAATTGTCTTGTTTGAGCACTGAGCTTAGCTGTTAAATATTTCAATTGTTTTTTGGTAATGTGACCTTCGTCGAGGAGAAATTTTAAGATCTTATTGAATTTTTCGATATTACTAGGCCAAATAAGTGAATCTATTTTCTTATAATGTTTAGTATTGCTGAGTTGTCTCATGGCTTCCTTTATATAATTATCCCGAGATAGAACAACTACCGACCCACCTTTGTCGGCTGGTTTAATTACTAATTTCTTATTTTTTCGAAGTTTCGTGAGGGCTCTCCGTTCACCAGCTGTTAAATTGTCTTTATCGGAGAGTATGTTCATGCTGAACACCTTTTTGATGATTCGTTTGCTAGCCTCAATAATTTCGGGATCTACTTCACTATCTGGAGGTGACCAACCAGATGATTCTGTAAAAGGAAGTTTCCGACCGCTGGAGTTTCTAAAGCGGTCGGCTAATTTCATTTGCCTAAGAAAATTACAGTTGTATGATGGTAAATTTGTTTGGTTATCAGTTTTAGGCTTTGGTGTTGGCACAAAAGTTAAACCGCGATCTAAAAGAGATTTCTCTTGGGTTGTTAGGTCATTGGTGCCAGACAGGTTAACCACATTAGTTCCTAATCCCACATCTGTTAGGCGGCTGTTACCTTTGCCTTTACTTAGTTTAAATTTAGGTGGTTCAACCAGTGATCGTACATAATATTGGCGGTTCTCGTGGTCCAATGGATTAAATCCTGAGCAACATCAAACTTCGCGTCATCAATTTTTGGTATCACGTTAACGTCCTTCACTTTCCGAATGGTTTCGTTGATGATGCTCAGGGTTCTCCTCTCAGCCTGAGGGAGTTTTTGCGAAAAGTTTAGTTCAGCGAAATAAATTTTTGCTGATCTAAACTTGACCCTGATATCGCTAAGCATATTCCGCAACTGCTTAACTACGAGATCAGAATTATCGTTTCGAGAATTCACGCCAATATTTAATAATATTTTTTGGGGACTGGACTGGCCCCTGTGCCCTTTAAACATAGAGCGCAGATGATTGAATTTGGCGCCGGGGTAACACTCCACCTGGATGTCCGGATGGGGATTTCGATCAATGCGTCCTAAATTTGAACTTCCAATCATAAGGATGTTTTTACAAACATCGGGGAGGCGCCAATTCCTTTTGTCAAAATTAACTCCGCTTTTATGCCGAAACTGGGAGAATTTAGAATCAAATGAGCGGCCCGAGTTGCGGCTCGGTGATTTGACTTTCTCTGAGTACGATATACCTGGTTGAACCACACTAGAGGCAGGAGAAGGGGGAGAGGAAACAGAAGCAGGAGAGGAAACAGAAGCAGGAGAGGAAACAGAAGCAGGAGAGGAAACAGAAGCAGGAGAAGAAACAGAAGGAGGAGTTCTAGTAAGAGCACTAGGAGAACCAGAGAAGAAAGGCTGAGGAGGAGTAGGAGGTAGAGGAGCAAGACGAGGCGAGACAGCGTTACTCAATTTGCGAGCATCTTCAGTCACAATATGGACCGGAGATGTTTGCAAATTGAGGCGCTTACTCTGAGAGAAAGAAGAAGTAGACGGAAAAGAAGAGGGAGAAGTGCTTTGCCTTGATCTTTTCTTATTTTGCTTTTCGCGTTGGGGTAGAGGGACAACACGGGCCGGAGTTTGCTTGCTCCCTCCCGTATTGTTCCTTACTCCAGACGCTGGGCGAAGGTCCGAAATGTAAGACTGATAGGCCGAAATCGTCTTATCTGTCAACTTATTTTTAAAGTTTTTTTGAGCCCAGATCAAGGCACGCGCCGAAGCGCTGTTGAAGTCTATTTTTTCGAGTCCAGGAGGTGGTCGCATAGCCAAAGTTATCTTAGACTTCAACTGATTTAAATTTATCTTGTAATGCTCAACTAAAGCATTTAACGTTTGGTTGGCCCATCCCACACTAATCTGTCGAAAAACAGAAAAAATGTGTGGGGTGGGAAGAGCCGGCTTTAGAAAGCCACCTAACTCATCTACTTTCTTCTCCAACTGCTTCGGGAAATCCCGTTTGGCCAAATGCTGCTCTAGGAGCCCAATATGGTGCATACACTGAATCACCTGGAAAAGGGCCTTGACCAATCTAGAATAGGCCTGGAACGATTGTTCCTGGCCTCTTCCAGACCGGGCAACTCTCTTTCCCTGATGATTCTGTCTTTTTTGAGCCATTTGAAGAATAGGTAGATGAATAAAATGAAATTAAAATGAAGAAATGAAATAAATTAAAATGAAATCTAGATATTACCTATTAGAGAAGATACCTGGATTGGTTGTAGTCTTCAGCAAAGGTAGAAAATAATCCGTCTGTCTCGACGCGTTTCGCTTGGTTTGGCTTTTTCAAAGAGACTTTGAGGAAAATGATTCCAACTTTGGGAGGGCATGCATGGTATATATCCATATGTGGGCTGGGGGTGTTTTTCACAGCTCAGTACATAATTAAACTGGGTAACAAGCTGACAAATGTCACTCATCTAATTAATTCTTTTCAATCTGAGATGTCCCAAGTTTGTTTTTCACAACTCAGTTTGTGTCTTCCAAACAAATTAGATGAAGCCCTATTGATTGGCTTCCATTGAATTTTAATCAGTCAGTGAGTGGTTTGCTTTACTGACCCCATGAAGCCCTATTGGTTGGCTTTGATTTAAGTAAAACCAATCGGGAGCGGTTTGCTTTACTGGCTTCAGAAGTATGTGAAAATAATATGAAAAAATGGCTTGATAAAATATATTGAGACTAAAGAAATAAATGAAAAAATAATGCCAAAGATCATGATGCCTCACGAATGTTATCAGTTGGAATGAATATCCCCGACGGAGGTTTATGACGGAAAATATTTTACACCACGTAGAAATTGTGTGTTTTACCTTCTGAACCTCTACATTGTGTGAAAGGTATGAAAAATTAAAAATAAAAATAATAATTTAAATAAATGAATCAACCAAATAAATAAATAAATAAATAAATAAATAAATAAATATAAATAAATAAATAAATAAATAAATAAATAAATAAATAAATAAATAAAAATTAATAAAAAATTTAAAATAATCAATAAATAAATATATAAATAATAATTTTATTTAGGAAATACATACACATGATTGAAATTAGAACCTATTTTGTTTTGGGGCATATATGAACTCTGGCACTCGCCTGTGTGTGTTTGAGGTTAAAAAATCGCACTGGCACAGACATTTCATACTGAAACGTTTTTTTTCTTTTAATATGCCGCCGAAAAATTGTTTTCATTTACTGAACCCTGATGGGCTTCAAACATGACAAAAAAGTACACAAAATTGATTTAAACTAAGTGATGAGCTTAGGAACTGGTTAAACTGACTGGCAAAAATTGATGTTATTCATTGATGGGCTCTAATTTAGTCCTTACAAGAATGTTACGCAAGCTTTTGTTTTTCTTATAGGCGATGACAGGTCGAAGATTCAAAGGTTCATTTAATTTAGCATTAGTAAAATTGAATTCATCTTTTAACATTTTTGCTATTTCGATATTCATTCTGTTGTACGTTAAAGTGAAAGGAATGATGGACCTCCTTTCGCATTCGCCCTCTGATATGTTCATACCAAATGGCCAGAGGGTTTGAAGCGTATTGATCCAAAAAGCTTCACGTTTTTTTCTAAATTCATCCGTTTCTTCTAATGTGTCTTTAATTGGTGGTTGTTCAATAGGATGGATTTCGAAATCGTCCAAAGAATGGCCAGGAAGGTTAAAATGTTGTGCTACTGGGGCATCAGCATTATGTTTTATATCCTGTTTGTGTCTAGTAGCACGTTCTCGGAAAGGATTTTGACTTTGACCAACATACTGTTTCCGACATCGCTTACAAGTGATAAGGTAAATAATGTTTGGTGAATCACAATAGAGGGGGTTACGGATCTGATAATGATTTTTCGTTTGTTCGGAGGAAAATTCCTCTTTCTGATCAGGCATAAAAGTATGCAGTCTACAACGAGGCTTTTTGCAATTAAATACCGCGCCACTACCATTTTGCAACGGTCTGTTGTGTTCAATCTTCAGTGGTTCGAAATCGGTAGTTTCAGCTGGACTTTCGAGCTTTTTCAGGGTTTGGGATTTCAGGCTACGCAAAAGGCGCAGCGAGTACCCTCTCGATCTGAGGGCGCCAAATAGAGTAGAACAAGCCTCATTGAAATTTACCTTATCACTTGAATTGCGGTGGAAACGAATGAGCTGTGATTTGATGATACCTTTAAATGTATGTTGAGGATGAAATGATTTTGTGTGCAACAATTGATGTGAATCAGTTGGTTTAAAATATACTTTATAATCTAAATGACCGGACGCCTGAAATTGCTTGCCTTTATACACGGTCACATCGAGAAAATCAACAGAATTTTCACTGATAGTAGCTTTCAGTTTAATATTTGGATCGTGATTGTTCAAAATTTCTAAAAATTCATCAAAATCTTCTTTTGAATGTTCCCAAATAATAAAAATGTCATCTAAATATCTGAGATATACGAGAGGATGCTTTGCACATTTGCTTAAGGCATTTTCCTCCCATTCCGCTACATAAATGCTTGCAAAATTAGGACTGAATCTTTTACCCATAGGACAACCCATTATTTGTAGAAAATATTCTCCATTGAATTGAAAGTCATTACCTTTTAAGCTCAGCTCTAAAAGATCCAAAATTTGTTCATCCGGGCGTTTCGCATCCGGATATTTTTCAAATGCATTTTTAACTGATTTAACACCTTTATCAATATCAATGTTCGTATACATACTGTCGATATCCAAAGTAGCCAGAATTGCATTTTTCGATATTTTCAATTTCGAAATTTTTGACAGGAAATCCTGTGTATTTTTTAGATAGCTCGGATGTCTATTTGCTATAGGTTTCAGATGATAATCAATTAATTCCGAGATCGCATAAGATTCCGAATTACAATCTGATACAATTGGCCTCCCGGGTGGAGTTAAGTCATCCGTCCATGAAGAACGGTCCTTGTGGATCTTTGGTAGGATATAAAATTGTCTTGTTTGAGCACTGAGCTTAGCTGTTAAATATTTCAATTGTTTTTTGGTAATGTGACCTTCGTCGAGGAGAAATTTTAAGATCTTATTGAATTTTTCGATATTACTAGGCCAAATAAGTGAATCTATTTTCTTATAATGTTTAGTATTGCTGAGTTGTCTCATGGCTTCCTTTATATAATTATCCCGAGATAGAACAACTACCGACCCACCTTTGTCGGCTGGTTTAATTACTAATTTCTTATTTTTTCGAAGTTTCGTGAGGGCTCTCCGTTCACCAGCTGTTAAATTGTCTTTATCGGAGAGTATGTTCATGCTGAACACCTTTTTGATGATTCGTTTGCTAGCCTCAATAATTTCGGGATCTACTTCACTATCTGGAGGTGACCAACCAGATGATTCTGTAAAAGGAAGTTTCCGACCGCTGGAGTTTCTAAAGCGGTCGGCTAATTTCATTTGCCTAAGAAAATTACAGTTGTATGATGGTAAATTTGTTTGGTTATCAGTTTTAGGCTTTGGTGCTGGTACAAAAGTTAAACCGCGATCTAAAAGAGATTTCTCTTGGGTTGTTAGGTCATTGGTGCCAGACAGGTTAACCACATTAGTTCCTAATCCCACATCTGTTAGGCGGCTGTTACCTTTGCCTTTACTTAGTTTAAATTTAGGTGGTTCAACCAGTGATCGTACATAATATTGGCGGTTCTCGTGGTCCAATGGATTAAATCCTGAGCAACACACACACACACACACACACACACACACACACACACACACACACACACACACACACACACACACACACACACACACACACACATGTGTGTGTGTGTGTGTGTGTGTGTGTGTGTGTGTGTGTGTGTGTGTGTGTGTGTGTGTGTGTGTTTTTTTTTTTTTTTTTTTGGGGGGGGGGGGCACTGCACCAGTCTATAACTACAGAGAAGTTACATGATTGGACTTTGTGGCTCGAATGGGAGAGGATTCAAGTGCCTCCTCATTTCGAAATTTACTGACGTGTTAAGTTGAATTTAAAATTAGTATTTGACCACATTATTATTTGATAGATTCAGCCCCCATCCGAAGTCAGGCAGAGGCGAGTCTCAAATTGACCACAACATCTCCTGAATTTCAAGTTGTTATAGTCACATGACTTATTTTAGACTTTTACCAATCTAGTGGTGCAGAATTCTGGACTTGCAATTGGGAAACTACAGAAAAAGTGTGATTGGGAATTTTGGTCTCTCATGTTGACTGCATTTCAAAACCACGAGTATCGCCACTAATGCCCACTCACTTGTACGACGGCTGCTATGCCGCCTTCCCGCCAAACTCCATGCAGCAGGGGCCGAGGAACCGGGGGTGGGGGGGGGGGGGGCTTTTGCCGGGCCATGTTTTTTTGTATGCATATATTTTAACACAACCAATGACTGGTGAAACAAGGGATCCATAGCCTCCCCATATTTTCACCAGCTATGTTTCTCTCTAACTTGTTCAGTTTAAATGAATTTCGGATCATTTTTTGCAGTAAGTGGCAGCAAACGCTAAAATGTATACAGTTTGTTAAAAATCGGTAAACTGAAATAGATCGTAATCTTACAGACAAACAAGCACCAAATCCACCCCCAAACAAGATAATTCACTGACAGTATAATTGCTGTTAACGTCTGGTAAAGCATACAGGTGAAGTCTATTTATCAGCTTTGGTCGTTACGACCAAAGCTGATAAATAGACCTCACCTGTACTTTACCGACGTTTTTTAACGCTCTCAAAGTGTGAAATCTTTCAAATACATCTGAAAAATCTCAAATTATCAGCTCAGATGCATGGAAATGGAGGTTTTGAGACCCTGGAGTTTAAAATTTTCGTTCCACGGGCCGAACCATGTCATACCGAGGACCATCCACCGCCCGATCCAGTCCCCTCACTTTGAAAATCGTTCCGCCGCCCCTGAGCAGTACTGTCTCCCCTTGCTACATTATTTATTTATTTATTGAGGTTTAACGACACTTTCGACAACCAGGGTCACCTCGTGTCGGCGCTTGCTACACCTGACCGAACGGGGCGAGTAGAGACAATACTGCTTGGAGTTTGTCTGCCAGCGTGACTTCTACTGCTAACTTTTGTATTATTATTTTCAGATAGTATTATTTCTCACCACTATGTCAACCAGTTCGAACCATCCCACAGACTGGCAGTCTTCCAGGACTCTGGCAGAGACCAACGTTCACATGCTAGACAACGAGATTTTTTGTGACATTATTTTTGATGTGGGTGACGATCATAACCACAAGGAAATACATGCACACAAGTACATGCTGGTCAGCAGAAGCTGTGTATTCGAGTCGATGTTTCTTGGACCCATGGCTGAAAAAGGCTCCGTTAGAGTTATCGACATTGAACCCGAAACATTCAGACAAATGCTGAGGTGAGTTATCTCTTCTTGAAACATTCGTCTCTGATGCTTGATTCATTTTCCTTGTCTTGCACAAAACAGCTCTGGCCTTTATGACTGGAAATTCGACCACTCATAAATTGTTTGGAGAGCTCTGTGAGCTTTGCCAGCTAGACACTATTGCTTGAATTTCCTTGTCAAACAAAACCAAATTGTTTGAATTTTCACTTGTTTTGCGGTGAAATTATGATTAAAAAGATCTGAAATTCTGGCGCCAGTGTGCGAATTCAGCTGCAACTCGGATACGTACAATAGAAACTTATTGTGTACAGTTGGGGGTCAACATCGTATTTACATATCGTCATCGCTGTGTCGTTTGGCTTTCTCTTTGGTAAGGCGATGTATGGAGTCTTTGAGGTGATGTTTTGTAATGTAAAGCATCAACCCATCCCATAGCCATTGCTTTAAGTGAGCATGAAGCACGAAGGTATCATTTAAAATCCCGCAATACTGCAGATCTCTAAAACTTTACCCCCCCCCCCCCCCCCTTATAGAAAAGGAAATAAGCGTACGGGGCGGGTGGAGCTATTCGTGTCGACGTTTTTAACTTGCCCAAACCCAAACAGTACGTAGCGAGTTACTGAAGTTCTTAGCCGAGTTCCATCTTAACCTGCACAGTAATAAGTTATGTCCCGATACCAACCGCAATACCTTGCAGTGAATGGTCAATGCCTCGTTGATTTTATTTTATGTCGCCGGGCACGCGCATATGTCTTCTGTCAGCGATTCTTATGTCCACTGCTAAGGAAAGCGTTCATCGCAATGTCTTTTTCTCACTTGAAATCAACTGAGACAAATACATTTAACTGGTGTAAAATACACACAAAAGTACCGTTATTATGCACAAAAAGATTAGTTATTTATACATGGGTAATTATTTATGAAACCGATTAGATTATAAGGTCTCTTTTCATTAATTTACCGAAACATAAACTGAAACGAATCGAGAGCATCTCATCCCGTTGATTGCGTTTGTGAACATTGAAAAAAGGGAAATCACTCTAGTCTGTTATGATAAAAGTTAACACCTTACCAACGTCTGCTTTCTAATATTCGCTGTACAAGAAAATTCAATTTTACTTGTGTAAGAACGGGACATATACGTTATTCTGTTTGTTGACAGGGGACATGGTCTCACGTTCCCTGCATGAAACATATTTTCAACCTCGGCTAACGCCTCGGTTGAATATAAATTTCATGCAGGGAACGTGAGAATAATGTTCCAACAAGACTAAAGTCTTCCTCCTCTGCTTGGACGAGAGCAGCTCGCTTAGTATATTACATGTTTACGGCTCAAGTGGCAAATGTTACCGTCTGACCGCACAACACGAAATATTTGCAATGACGTAGCCCGTTTCGTAATTGCTTCACCGACGAAGTGACGAGAATGCTGCTTCATTTTTCTGGATTTTTCACTCGTTTAGCAGACGGTGTTCCGGATGAAGTGTTGTTTAAATTTAAAACAGATTTACGATTTACGATTTGATCTGAGATGGAATGAGTTTATCTGGTTTATTGATTATTTATCCAGTGCCGTCGTGGGATACACGAGAGGTTTATTTACTAAACCTGTGATCGTTAAAAGTTGTCTTGAACAAGGCAACTTTTAACGATCACATGTTTAGTAAATAAGCCTCTCGTGTTTCACAATGTAGGTATTGGGCTATTGGTCTATTGGAACATATACGTTATTGTGATGAATTAACGGTAACATGGTCTTCGCTTCGCTTCGCGTCTCGTTTGATGAAAGCTCCGAGCCGCAAACCACAGACCAAGTTACTAATAACTTATGGGCCTACTGTGGGGAGATTAAAGGACTCTTTAGACGTGTCTAAAATCACGAGATTCAGGCGCAGGCTTTTTACAAATTTCCAAAATACCAAACAAGACAATAATAATGACGTTTAATCCTTTACCTCACGAATTAGCAGCATCCGCCCGCGTAATATATAAATGGTTCTTGTAGAGTTGGTAGGTTTTTCTTAATTTATTCTTAGTACATGAAACTATTTGTTTGTAAATTTCATGATGCCTGCCCCCCCCCCCCTTTTCTACAAACCAATACATTGTTAATCATCAGATTTAACAACAATACTAAAAATGGATAATAGAAATCGGTAACCAATACCTGGGGTATAAATCTTCTTCTGTGGATATGGACTTGGCTAATCTTGATACTGCACTCGTGACGTGTACAGACTTCATTTTATTGTTTGTTACGCGGTTTGGGGGTGGTCCGGTGTGGCGTACGTGGTTTCGGTTGCTTCCATATTGGACGAGAGCGTAGCTTAAGTCTAGTGTGGACGCAACTGACTCCACGTGTCCCAAGTTGGGTCACCGACGGATTGAGTGATCATGTGACAGCCTCAAACTAACGAAATGCATAGATTTTTGTATCAGACGGGGGATATGATATACCTAGTTATGTTTAAAGTGACTTCAAACACATAATCATTGTACAATTACTATCTGGTTGACTTTCAGTTAAATAACAATATTCAGGGCGCTATGGGGGTTGCCGGCTCGTGGTGGTGGTTTTCCACCCAATCAATATTTACCATCTCTTAAAACATGCAGGATGCTGGCAAAGTTAGCGGTTTACGGACAGCCGGCATCAACCCAGTTGTCCGCTGACTGACGGTTTACCAGGCCCCTTCGTACTGTGTAGGTCTACTTAAAAAGACAGTTTAGGTTACTGTGGTGTTGTGTCCATGTCCTGCCATCTTAACGATCGTGGTCATAACTCCATATACTCAAACAGGGAATGGCACCGCCGTTCTACGTTAGCACAGGTAACCATCTACCAATAGTCCAAACTAATCTGCAAACTGTCTAACGCACTCAGTGCATTGCGTCCCCCAAAACTCCTTTTATACATTCAAAAACATTCGAATCTTAGTAACATGTAATTTGTATCTGTAACTTCCTGTCACGTGAAATTAATGCATATTATTTATTGGTGGAGACAGCTTATATAAGCTCTAGCTTGCTGCTGAATCCAATTTCCATACTTCGCAAACCTTTCACCATCTAATTTTGTAACATGCCTGTATGAAATATCTTTCTTGAAATAAAATACTGTTACTACTACTAATATACAAATTCATCAAATGAAAAAAAAAATTCAGTAAATTTCAACCAAACCATATCGTGTGATCTCCGCATGAGAACGAGCTCGCCTAGCTCGTTTCAATGAGGGAGTCACATGATATGGTTTCGTTGACATTTTGGGGAAAAATTCGAAAAAATAATATAAATAATTTTTAAAGTAATAAATTTTGATATTGTCTGTGTTGGGTTAACCCAATACCTAACAAGAATAGAGGACAACACTGGTACAAAGTGTTGTTGAATATAAGGAATGATAAGCTACATTTATTACACGCCTGTTCCTTGAAAACCCCATCTACAGCAACACTAAACCGTGCGGAAAATAAAAATCTGTTCCGCACATGTGTGGAACGGAAATCGTTGGCGGACTACTTTTATAAAGAAGCGAAATTTCACTGGAATTTTCTACAAATCGTGTACCGCAATTGCAATTTCAATCCCTAGCGATAGCTAAAAGTCGTCCCCTGAGTTCCAATGTGTTCTATGTGCCAGTAGGCACATAGAACACATTGGAACTCAGAGGACGAAAGAGTAACACAGGTTCCCTTCGCAAGTTTGGTTGGCGACAAAAGGTGTTCTTTTTGGTGATAATTATCAAATGAATTGTTGAGTGTCCTTCTAATAGTTGTATTATAGACGCGAAGGCGTGTAATAAACACAGGACGACACGTGTGTGTGAATGGGTTAATCGATATGGCACTTGTGCCATCGCGGAAGGATAAAACTCGAGGCCTGTGGCCTCTCGTTCTATCCTTCAGCGCTGGCACTTGTGCCATATCGATTAACCCATTCACACACGCGTGTCCTTCTGTGTATGCATGTTTTGTAGACAAAACGTGAAAAAGGCGATTTTTGTGGACAGCACTGGGCCGGTATATTTTTTTTTTTTATTTTTTTTTATCGAACTTTAACCAAACTTTAAACAGCTAGGTTCACATCGTGTGGGAGAGATTTACGGGCGCTGTACCCGAAGAGAAAAGAAATCAGTAACTGACTTGGCTATCCAACTTCCTAACTAATCCCGGCACATCAGGGTTACCATTGGTTGAAGGAAAGTGTACCTTCGTTGTGATGTACGTTACAGTAAACGTTGCCACCACGCTCGCGCCTTGCCAGATAATGGCGGATATAGGCTTTATACGTTTGGTGCAGAGTTAACGAAATTCTTACTGTTTCTTTTGCTTTATTTGGGTTTAACGGCACGTGCCTTGACATGTTCAGCCAGGGTGACATGGTGTCGGGCAGTTTTACGGGCGGAGGAACCCAAAATAGCCGGAAAGAACCATCGAGCAGCGACAAGCAATTGCCAAATTCCCTAACGTACTAACTCTGTACAAGCAGAGTTAGCAGAGGTTGAAGGCAAGTACTCCGTCAACGCTCAGTGCCCCTTAGTACACAGCGCAATCGTGCTCTCACGTGGGTAATCGGGATGAGGTGCATTGCCCAACGCCGCGACGTAGTTACCGCTGGTCAGGATCAAACGTCGATGTTTCGGTTAGAAGTGCAATGCCCTAACCACTGAGACACTACGCTTCCAAATTCACACAGTACTTCACAAATGTAGCTTATTCCTTTCGCGGATGGCGTATAAAACATTTTTGGAAGAAACAACCTAAAAGAAATTGATTGATTGATTTCCATACTGTGTCCTGTGAATCCAGTCACTTTGTATTGCACACTTAATACCCTTTTAACCCTTTACCCAACGCAGACGATATCAAAATTTATTATTTTAAATATCATTTTTTGGAATTTTTCAAAACATTTCAACAAAACCATATCATGTGACCCCTCGTTGGAACGAGCTCGGTTTTGTTGAAATATTTTGAAAAAATAATATTTTTTTCAACTGCTTAATTGGCATATTGCGCGGGCGGATGCGGGTGATTCGTTGGGGAAAGGGTTAAAGTCTTTACTTATTCGGTAAGTCTTATCTGAACTGATTCCGTACTTAAATGATACAGAGTTAAAGTTTCCAGCATCAGGGGCGGCGGAACGATTTTCATAGTGGGGTTGGGGGAGGGGTGGATCGGGCGATGGATGGTCGTCGGTATGACGGGTCGATCACGGTTCGGGCCGTCGTAGGAAAATTGTAATTCCAGGGTCCTAAAATCCCCATTTCCATGCATCTGAGTGGATATTTTGAGATTTCTCAGGAGATGCATTTGAAAGATTTCACACTTTGAGAGCCGTTGAAAAACGTCAGTAAAGCATACAGGTGAGGTCTATTTATCAGCTTTGGTCGTTACGACCTGTATGCTTTACCAGACATTTACAGCAATTATACTGTTTGTGGATTATCTTGTCTGGGGGTGGATTTGGCACTGTAACATTACGATCTATTTCAGTTAACCGATTTTTGAACAGACTGTATACATTTTAGCGTTTGCTGCCACTTAATGCAAAAAATGATCCGAAGTCCATCGAAACTGAACCAGTACGAGGGAAACATAGCTGGCGAAAATATGGGGGAGGCTCTGGCTCCGCCCCTTGTTTCACCAGTCATTGCTTGTGATAAAATATATATGCATACAAAAAAAACCTGGCCCAGCCCCAAAAGGGGGGGGGGCAGCCCCCACCCCCCACCCCCCGGTTCCGCCAATGCTCATGAAAAAGAAATAAAATTGAATGCGCCCACATGAAAAGCAACGCATTTAATCACACAGCCACGTCAGTCCCTGAGCCTCATGGGAAAGGATCCTGGTGACGCAGGCGAAGGGATTCGCATCAAACCCTACGACAAAGTGTATTGACGAACTGTCGAAATATAATTAAAGTTTTCTAAACTCATCGACCAACGATGTTCGTTTGGCCCCCGATAGAGAGAATTTATCACGTTGTGGCGATGGATAACTGTGGCAAACTAAATCTGAGCAGAGATACGGGAAGATCGAAATGGCAAGCCTTCTCACTGGGGTAACTTGTGAAGATTATCTGCTTGAAATATGGCTTCATTCCTCGGAATGAGCCCCGTTCATTAAAGGCCACCCCTGATTCATATATCGGGTCGAGGATGAACCACTGCACAGAACTCTATCACAAGATGGCATTCAGCAAATTGTCTGACACTCTTATCCTGACTCATCGATTTGACAAGTGGTCGGACTCGCTGATATCGCAGGCAATGGCAACGTCAATTGCTTAGCTAGTGCTTTTCGTGTATCAAGTTTCAGCGCCATGCAGGTCCTGGGATGGGGATGGACAAGTGCTCTCACAAATTCCCTGCCGTGTCCAGTTATTTGCTTGCAAAAAAATGTTTTTTGGATAATTGAACATTTTCTTTTTCCTGTCTCTAAAACATAGCTTATGGCCCCTCACTGGAACGATCACGACTAGCTCCTTCCAATGACGGATCACAAGTTATGTTTTTAGGAAATAATTGAAGAAAAAGTGAAATAAGAAAGCCTATTTTTCACGTTACCTTTGGAGGGTTAAGAATCATGTGTTGCCAGTAGTATAGCATACTAAAATCTAGCCCCTTCTGCAGAATCCCAGAAATTACGTCATTTTGTGGTGCATTTGTGCATGTAAAATGGGTTATCCTGGTAGCCAGAGTGACTCGCCACATTTTGACGCAATTACCAATTTACCATGGTGATATGTTGTGCTTGCAGTGCGAGTTCTAAGGGAAACAGGTGTTTCTATCGTATAGTCCGCTTTCTTTGATGGAAGCCGCCACTTTGGGTTCCATGATAGAACGTGGTTACTATGAGCCCAAAGGTCTACAACAGGATGAGAGTGTATTCAGACTACTCCATTCACCATAGCCCTTATCCTGCATGTACACTCAGTTTTCCCAAGTGGTGGCGAAACATCAATGGGATATGTTTGTGTGCAAGTGCACAATATGAACACAATACACACAGCACGTTGGTATGCGTCGAATGTACCGAAATTTGTATGTGTGCTATTTCATAATGTGTTATTGTCTGGCCATGGTTTGGTCTTTTGCATCTACTCCAGCCTTCTTACAACCCGAAGGCTAGCCTTCGGGTTCAAAGATGGTTAAAGTAGAAGAAATAGTCTGAACTGGCTGAAGATGTTACATCTCTGGGGAGTGGGGGCGGCGCATGCGACCTATGCTTTCCAATGGTTCCACCTCTCTGCGTCCATGTCGGGGGAGGACTATTAGTCTTAGATGGAACCGTTATTCAGAGTTAGATTAGTCAATATAAGTAGTATGCTAGGGGCTGGACGCCCCCCCCCCCCCCTCTTTGGCAGGACTCTGGTGCAGGACCCCGGAAGTGATGTCATGTCACGTGTTCCAGTTACGTTCTGTTTTGTTGCCATGGTAACCCGCGTGAGCGGCCATCTCATGACGTCATTACCATAGTGATACGTGGTGTCAGTGCGTATGAAGTCAGAATACTTTACAGGGAGGCCAGGGAAGTCATAACATAGACAGGGCAGTCCAAGGAATGGATAGAATAAGCTATAGAAAAGACTAGGATAGGCAGAGCAGAGGATTCTGGAGGAATCCGAACTAGTAAAACTTGTCGGGTCTATTTGGGTAATTATACGAAGTAACCGAGGATTCTGAGTAATTAGATTTACTCTTATACAAAGGGACGGGTCTGTTATTGGAAAAGGGATGCACAAAATAAAGTGATTTTAGACCGTTTTTGGAGATTTGGGGAAATTGCCTGGTCTTTTGGGTAATTAGATTTACTCTTATACAAAGGAACGCAATCTCCGAACATATCCCCGTCCTATTAGAGGTTTTTGGGTCACATAACGACCACGTGCTACCATAGAATCTAAGATGGCGGCCTCCAGTATAGAAAATGTATGACGGAAACACGTATCACCCTACCAACGCGTGCTGCGCTATGGTAATGGCGTCACAACGTGGCCGCTGACGTGGGGTACCGTGACAATCAAACATGACGCAACTGGGTCAGGTGGCAGACGTCCCTTCCGAGGTCCTGCTCCGGGGTCCTGCCAAATGGATCATCTAACCCCTTACATACTACCTACGTTGCAGATTACGGATATTAATTGTCTTCTCTACAACAGCCTTCACGTCTAACAAGGCCAAACCAAATACCGTTTCCTCTCTTCTGCCTTTGGGTCCAACAAAAAGGTCGTCAACACTAAAAATACGGATCTGTACGACACAAAGTGCAATATAAGTGTCTTTTACAGTATTTTTAACAGTAGCTTTTTCACGGTGCGTTCACTCTGACAGGGGACTGGCCATACATTTTGGAAGGTTTCTCCAAATACAAAATGGATCCTTGAAACAAGTAAACTAGTTTTTTATCTCTGTCTTCAAGGGATAAATTGTACGTGACGGACTGTCTGTGTGCAGTTAATTTTATGTACAGTACTGTTCTTACAAAAGAGGACAGACAATTTCAACCAGATTGCGACTTGTTTCGACCAGATCGCGACCGAGTCGCGATCTGGTGGAAATTCCTGTTCACTTTACTGCCCACAATTGTGCTGAACTTAAGCCTCTGCCTCTAAAATATGTATAATTTGTGCATATTTAATCCAATTTCCACCCTTTAAATTGAATGGATGTTTTCACCAATGATTTATGGAGTTGTAGATTTAGATGAATTGTTCATTCTAGTCGTGGCTGCTGCAAAGCAGCCATGAATAGACTTGATGAAAAATATCTTAAAAATTCTCAGCGGGTTAAGAGTTAGTTGCCATTTGTTCAGATACTGGCTTACGTTTTGGGAGCGATCAATAATTCTCACCAAAAAGGACCACCATTTACCGTAAGCCTTCAAATATCTTTCTGTTCTCGGTAAAAAGGGGGATAGGATGAGTTGTAAACTCTTAACTCCCCACCCCCAGCCGGTCCGTTTTTGCATTATTTCTGTAATCTAAGCAGCAGTCCATTGCCATACGTTCTGTGTACCAACAAGTAATATATTGCAACATTTTTCTATGTTGCTACATGTGAGGTCTATTTCCAAATATCTCCAATGCCTTGAGTGCACGTGTGGTGCCTTTTGTACTGCGCTATGTGCAGTGCGTACACAGGCCATCTCAATCGAGTCCCCAGTTTATGTGAATATCACGGAACAAGTCCACAAACGAATTCAGTATTTGGCTCGTTCCAGACCAAATTTACTCTATACAAAAGCTTATAAAAAATGCCAATTGGATTCGAGAAACAAACAGCACCCTCTGTGAGGCCAAGAATTGCGTTGTTAAAACAGTGCGTTCTTTGACACAGCCACACGATCCGCTCTAAAAATAGTACCCAGTGACATTGATATTCTGAAGAATTTCATTGGTGCAATAGTTCAATCTCATTAAATGAAGCCACGGAAAGTGTTGTATTTCATTCCTCATCTCCCGATTAAAAAGCACAATTGAATGCTCTCGCAAGAATACAATTGCGTACAACTGGAGTTACTTCCGAAATGTTATTGATCGCTCGTGCTTACTCGTTCTAAAGTATGAGTTTATCCGTCTGTACATTCTTGTCAAATATCAAAATATCACATTTTCCCTAGAAAGCACCAAGTAGGACCTTGTCAAACAAGATTAAATTGATCGAATTCCTACATGAATTCTGGTACCAATTTGCTGCTTCTAATTTCGGTATTTTCGTCATTGTACAGAAGGTTGATGCTCGGAGAGAAGGGTGGGATTATGTGACAAATACAGATTATCACAACTGTTAGGCCTAGACCCCGAAGCCGCCGTCATGAGCCGCTGCCGCCAGCCATATTTTTCGTAAGCCACCGCCAGCCACATTTTTCGTCAGCCATCCGTATTATAAATCAACCGCCACGAAATTTTGAGCCGGTGTTACAGGAATGGAAGTCCGTAGGGAAATTAGTCCCTCTGGACTATTATTCCGCGGAATTATAGTCCTAGGTCTAACATTTCCTACGGACTTCCATTCCTTTTACACCGGCTTAAGCCGTGTAAATTGTCAAAATTTCATAATTAACTCTTCACCTAACGCCAGTAGCAGACGACACTCGTAAAAAAATTCTCCTGTAACTAACAATTTTCATTTTTTGCTTCCAAAACATGGGTTATGACCCCTCATTGGAACGAGCGCGACGCGCTCGTTCCAATGATGGGTCATAACCCATGTTTTGGAAGCAAAAATGAAAATATTTTCAAAAAAAGTTTCGCACTGGCCGGTTTTGACGGTTACGTTAAGTAAAATGATTAAACGTTAGAAAAATGTCTCCATATGTCGATTCCCTTGCCCTAATTCCAATTTGTCTACCTTCGTAAGATTTATACATCTGCCTTTCTAGTGCATTTTAGTTTTGTTTCATTCCACCAATCTGGGATAGCCGTGTTTTACACCTCTCTGTCAGCTGAGTCGCCATGAGCCGCCAGCCGTTAAAGTTAAAACTTAGCCAGCTGAGCTGGCTAGCCAGCCATATATTCCTTCAGCCAGTCACGAAAATGAATTCACATGGCTTCGGTGTCTAGTTAGGCCCTATTCAGTTGATTTTGGTCATCGAATACCGTCGAGTCGGCAAGATCGGATCAAACATCTGGCTGATCTGGTCTCGTCAAAGAGACGGAGTGTGACGACCTAGATTAATTGACTGTTGTAATGATTTGTTTATTATATGGCAGAGGACTCGTTCTTGCGGATTCGTCGATGCATGCCCAGAGACGAGGTCTCGACTTCAATGCACCATCTCGGAAACCCACATGGCAACAATAACCAAATTATCTCTGTTTTGGCAATCATTCAGCGTCTGTGAATTGATTTTTTGTGAATGAAGATAGGGATCTGCGAATCACAAATTTCTTTTCGAATCGAATCTCGAATCGAATCGTATCTCTGATATCGACATCGAATCGAATCCCGAATCGAATCTTAAAAGACAAGTTATTTCATATTACATCAAACGGAAGTTACGGAACACTGTGATGACCCTTACGCGACGGAGTGAACACCTTAAACACCAATAACTAAATATTCTCTGTAGCACCGTCGCTGAAACAGCTAGGCCTATTGTCCATAGTTTTAGTTTTTGAAGGCCTAACTTGTTACTATTCACGTTCTTAAGAACGTGAATAGTAACAAGTTAAGCCTTCAAAAACCAAAACTATGGATAATGTTCTGGGCCAAATTCTCACCTTACCTAACAATTAAACATTGTCAGTTACTCAAATAAATAGGAATTGAGCCTACAAGAATGAATTTTCTAATGACAGTTTTATTCTATTTTTGTTGGAAATGTAACAAATTGAAGTTAGTACGAGAGATTCGAAAAAATCATATCCTGAGACTGATTCGGGATCGATCTCGAAGCATACGTATGGTATCGATATCGAATCGAATATTCGCAGGACCCTAAATGAAGATTATGACGCCATGGTATTGCGTTCTTGTCCTGTACGTGGTGTAATTCCCATTCATTGTTCGACTTGTACTATAATCGCTGAAGTTTATAGTGGTGTTTCAGCTGTGTGTTTCTTTGTATTATTTTTCATATCTAACGTATGGTAGGCCTATACAAAAATATCGTCATGGCAAAAAATGGTCTATTCTAATTTAGTATTTGGCGATTTATTTTTATCATTTAATTGCTGTTATAAAAAAAAACTGTGGCATCGACATGTGTAATGTCTCGATGCAGATAAAAATATTCTCTTTCTGAATCGAATGATCACACGTGCGGTTGCTACCTCAATACAGATTTGTGTTTTGTCTGGACGTTTTTATTTGTGTTAGGGGAAATGTGTTCTCTTGTTCTAAGATAAATATATTTTCCCCTCTACTGAATTACAGGTACATTTATAGCGAGCATGTCCATATACAAACAGAATCGGTGCTTGCTCTTCTGTATGCCGCTAAGAAATACTGCCTTACCAGTCTAGTTCAAGAGTGCGTTAAATATCTGGCGGTCAACATGAAGCCAGAAACTGCGTGCAATCTTCTCGAACAAGCGCACAGATTTGACGAGTCAGATCTATCAGAGAAAGCCCTGAAACAAATTTGTGACGACGGAGATTTAGCTTTGCAGTCTGACTACTTTCCAGAGCTGTGCATTGAGTGTGTACAAAAAATCATCTCTGCTGATGACCTCACGGTTACAAATGAGGAAGTGGTGTTTGAAGCAATGAAGGTTTGGGCAACGCAGAGGTGTTCAGAGAATGAAGGACTCACTTTAAGGAAAGCATTCGGCGAACTTTTATATCTAGTCAGATTCCCATTGTTATCATCTACGTATTTCCAAGAAAATATAAGTGGCACTGAAATTCTTAGTTCTGAAGAGGAAAATGAAATACTTATGCAGTATTTGTTTCCGGGAAAACAATCAACTCTTTTTAAAAATCATTTTCGAAAAGTGAAGAGTGCGGTATTAGAAGTATGGAGACTTCCATCGATAAACAGAACTATAATTAAATCCAGCAGACGTGCGGCAGATTTTAAATATTATGACGGCAACAAGGCTGATGCAATTGCATTCACGCCTTCGAGGAATATACTGCTTCATGGTTTCCGTATCTGGGGGAGGAACGATGGGTCCCATACATATAAGCTCTCCTTTTCTCTGCACTGCATAGTGGATAAGAAACACTGCTTATTAAGTGAAGGTAACAGGGAGGTGGTGACCACAACCAGTGATTCTACGTACGTAATCACATTGGATGAAATAGTTCGCCTGGCGGGTTGGATGAAATATATTTTAGAAGTGAAGTTTGAAGCAGGAACACCATCATTTTATAGTAGGCGAGACATGAGCGGCTCAACGTGTGCTGAATGCCAGGAGCTGGACGCCAGTTTCATTTTCATGAGCACTGACAGAGATACAAATGGCACCAGTCCTGCGACTGGGCAAATACCGGCCCTTCTGTTTTCATTGTCATAGTCTTAGCGATGATACGGTTTGGGAATTACACGAAACCGGTTAATTATAACTGCCTTGTGATCGGATAAAAGCACCATACTTTCGAACAGAGAATTCTGCTAGAATGCTGAAGTGCGATAATGGATCATCATCTGGAAGGAAGTATTTCATATTTACAGGTTACACGCAGTAGAAACATGGGATCGGTTGGTAGGAATAGGATTTTTGTTGTTGTTATTGTATTTTCGCATACAGTCGCTTAACCGTTTACTCAAAGTAAAGACCAAAGCTCTATTTACAAAAATCGCCCAAATTTATTACTTTCCATTTTCTGCCTAAAAAAACATAGGTTATGAACGCTCATTGGAACGAGCTCAATGAGCTTGTTCCAATGAGGGGTCATAAGTTATGTTTTTGAAGTAAAAAATGAAAAGTTCTATGTATTCAATTTGTTTTTAAAGTAGCGTCTGCTATTTGGCTTTGGTGAAGCGTTGCACATGTATCATCCAATATCATTTTAAATGTTGATAGCATTTTTATTAAATGCTTATAAAATATTAGGATCGGGCATGCAAATTTGGATCTGTCGCGAAACTTGAATCATTTCAGTTTTTTTCGTCACCCCAGGGGATGAGAAATACTCCGAACGTAACTTATGCAGTTACAATCTGAGTGTTTCTCTTTGTCTAAATGCACTAATACAAAAGATCTCCACACCCCTGTTATGAGTGAGCGATTAACCAATCGTGAATGTCGTAACCAGAAAGACTTGTAACCGTCCGGTAGATACAATAATCGTTTCAACACCATCAGAGACATGGCTGGGGGATCATGACTGGCGGGAAATGTCTGCTTGGAAAATCTGATTGCATCCCAACTCCATACTCCCCTTTGTTGGAAACGTCCTGCCTGGTGACCTCGGAAATTTCAACATTATAGGAATCCAACTGCTACACACCTAGGTTTCCCTATCCGGGTAAGATATTTTACGACTGCTGGTCTTGAGAGATGCTTTTGAAAATCTCTAAAATTCGCCAAATTCTGGTCGAAAAGACGAAAACCACACCCATATTTCTATGAATTGCTTTTTGGAATGCCCGAATTTCCAACAGTTGGTGGCGCAAAAGGGGTGGGAGGTTTTACAGACATTCTGTTGGACATTCTGTTGGGAGGTCTACCCCCTCCCTCAACGGGGGAAACTGGCACCTTTATTGTCGGGGAATACCCTAGTCCCACTCTCCACCGTCGGGGAAATCCTGGCGCCACCAAGGCCTGTCCGTCTATCGCCATTTTTCCTAATCAAAATGTTTTAATCATAGTTAAATACGGCAACATTTTTATAATGATATTTTCATTGTTTATATAACCATCTCTACTTCATTAAAATCAATTTTTATCAATCACTCTGTTGTAGTTCTTTGATATTATGGAGATGTGGTGTCAACTGTTCAAAAGGTTGCAGGCGAACCCAAGAGTGGGCTGTCGATTGAAATTGCCAGGATTAGACGGCACTGCGAGCACTCAAGATGCTCACAACGCCGGCGCCCTAGGCACAGGAAATGTGGCTAGAGGGCTTCAACTGGGGGGGGGGGGGGGGGGGGGGGGGGGGGGGGGCACCGGTAAGTAAATTCCAACTGCGAGTGGTTTCGATAGGTGGTTGCACTGCAGCGCTGGGTGATATCTTTTAAAGTGATTATATATATATATGTGTGTGGTGTGTCTGGGTCAGAAAAATTTACCGGATTGTTGTCAGAGTCGAAATTTTGACGGCCATGTCAATTTTAGAGTAGGAAATTTGAAACTCAAGTTTCCAGTTGGAAATAAAAGATCAAAATTTCTCATCATTAGTTGGAATATTTTTCGATGAACAATGTTAATTATTGAATTTCCAATTATTTGATTTTCTGGACCCTCGGAATTTCCAACTATACTTCTAGCTGGGGGGGGGGGGGGGGTGAGACCCCCCCCCCCCCCTGTCGCCACATCCCTGTCTAGGCAAGTTCAATCCGATGAGCCCTTTGTCAGCTTAGTGGTTGTTTTGATTATCAGTCGGAGAGACACGTCTCCGATTCGGTATTCCACATCACAGGCTAACTATAACATTGACCAGATCCAAAAGGGTTGTGGAATTAATTTTTTACTGATTGTCCTAAGAAACATGTCGTTTGTTATGCTCTTCGCTAACCTATAGTACGTGCAGAGTGTATTATCACTAAATCACCTGCGGAGTGGAGATTCCACGCAAGTAATAATTGCAAATTTGATGCAAAGCATAACAAGCACAAACAAAGTTCCAGCCAATGACCTCCGGGTTAAACCCGGAGATCCATTAGCCGAAACATTGCTTGTGTTGTTTGTCCATGTGTACAGAATTTGAAAGTGATACTTTGGGTGATAACCCCACACCGCGGGTGATTTTGTTACAATCCACTCTCAACGTACTGTACTGGTGAATTGTCATGGGAACCGCTTGAGACGGCTGAAAGTCAACTTAAATCAAGGAACTAACGACTCTTATCAGAAAAATATCACGAACAGTGACAAATACTTGGAACTGAGCTAAGTTTTTACCATTTTTTTTTTTCTCTCTCACAATATCGATTTGAGTAAAAATCTAAGCCGAGAACAGTGTTGAACTTATCTCTCGTCTGAACTTCAGTTTTTTAGAAATATGGGTTTCTAGGATTCAGGTGCCATCAACTAAGTCCCGACGTTCGAACAGATAGAGAAGAACGAGTGTTAGTTTATCCAACCATCCGTTCGTCCGTCAATCCGTTTCGTTTGTTAGTGTTCGGTCTGTGATCAGACTTCCCTAGTGTGTGCCTTTTCAGTGTTGGCGTGCTTTAGTTTACTCTGTGTGTTTGGGTTCAAAAACTTGACAATAGAATTCTAGTAATATAACAGATGTGGTCCATACCCATTTGTTTGGTGATCAAACGGTCGCCTTAGCTTCAGTGCAGGGGCTGGGAGCAGTTAACGTTTCAAACGTTAACGTGTTATATTATTTTAAACAACCTTAAAAAAATTTAACCAAGTTAATAACGTTTAACTTGGAAGATTATAATTGTATAATATGTAGCGTTGCGTCGTTATCTTGTGTTTACCCAAGCCAGATCGCGCGTGATGATGACGTCGAATTTTACGCCATTTGACGAATTTGAAGAACACGAATTATATAGATGTCCGTCAATTATAGACCACCCATTGATTTTGTAGAGAGACCATGAAGCCCTCCTTCCAGCGTTGGCGAAGTTGGCCCGCCGATAACTGGCGATCCAGCAAAATCAGCTTCACCCGAACACCTATTTTTCATGTAAGGACTGGTATTCGAGCGACGGCGGATGTCTATTTCTATGGATACAGCCGCAGCGATTGTATTCTTAAATGAAATTTATTATTTATTTATTGGTGCTTAACGCCACATCAGCAGCTAGGGCTATATCGTGGCGATCTTAAATGAAAACATTGCTGAATGTTAGAAATTTAAGATGACCCTGCGAGAACTATATTAACTACTCGTCCCCCCCTGAGTTCCAATGTGTTCTATGTGCCAGTAGGCGTAGAACACATTGGAACTCAAGAGACGAACTTACGTAATAAAAATGGCCGAAGTTATTAAAATTTTGTTCATTTTAACATTTAACGTCATTTAACTCGTTAACGCAGAATTATTTAACACGTTAACGTGTTAAGGAAAATTTTAACTCCTCCCAGCCCTGCTTCAGTATCATTTTTCGTCGTTCGGCATCATTCAACAATTGTAAGGAAGTCAGTGCCCAAGATTTCATTCACACCACAATACAAAAAAGCATAGTTTAACATTCTTTGACACACAATGGAATTTGTGGAATTCAACACCGCCGTTACAACCCCAATAAAAAAATGATTAGTATGTCAGGTGGGGTCGCGGTAGCTCAGTAGGTAGAAATGCAGGCTGCAAGCCGAGAGGTCCTCGGTTCGAATCCCACCTGCGGCAACCGCGTTGTGTTCTTGGGCAAGACACTTCACCCCATTGCCCACGTGGGGGGCACGGTAGCGTTGTGTACTAAGGCGCACTGCACGTCGATGATGCTAACCCTGCCTGTGTGGAGTAAGTATGTTGTGGAGCCTGACAGTTGCTCAGTGGTTCTCTCCGGATACTCCGGCTTCCTCCACCCGTAAAACTGTCCGACACGAGGAGATCCTGGATGTCGAAAGTGTCGCTAAAGCCAATAAAAAATAAATGAATAGTAAGTCCGGTAAGTGCAAATCTGATATACCTTTGGGCGCTCCACAACGCTATAACACTAAATGCTATCCATACTAATCGAGTACAATCCAAGTTCGTGGTTGGGGTAAGTCCCTTTCCAGAAATCCTTTCCCCGTCAGTAGCAGAAGTTTGGAACAGGTTGCCCCTAAATGTTACAAATGCGTCTTCGCTCTGTGAGTTAAAAATTGTACTTCACGACAACGGGATTATGAGCACGGGCATTTTCTTTCAGAGATAGAAAGGTTAACATTCTCCACTATAAACTAAGAAATAACTGTTCCGACTTGAACTTTGATCCAATTAAATATGTCCATCTCCAATATATGACTGTGGTAGTGTGCAAGACGACGGGCACCATTTCTATTTCAGGTGTCTTAATATAACGTTATGCTTTCCTGCGTGGGGGAACGGGGTTCCCCTACTTTTTCTGAGGGGTGGGGGGGGGGGGGGGGGTCCACCTACAATTTCAAGGCCTGGAATGGACTGATCTTGACGAATATCAAACATACTGTACAGCTAGCAAGACGAAAGAGTGCTCGCTGTGTTCAACACAGTACATTAAACCACTTTTAGATATCGGTAAGTAAGTAATTTGCTTTCCAAATTATAAAATGACATATATATACAGTCGGGTATAAATACATAGAATGACGTCACGAATGTGACATCTTTGGTAAGTTGCACGTGCGTTTGTTTTGGTTTGCAACTCAATGATGTCTCACCTGAGCATTTTCTACGCTGTTCTCATCAAGAGGCCCCATGGGGCCTGAGGCGCTCGCCTGACAGAGGAATGAAATTATTTAATTATTTATAACTCTGCTAACCATGCCAGATGATTTTTTTCTAGTATTGGTATTCTACCACAGAAAAAATGCTCAGATTTTCAGTAATGGAAAACTAGGGAGTCCAAATATCGACCTAGGGACTTGACTGGGACATGAAGGATGTGGTCTACCAGTTGCCAAAAGATTCTGACTGGTGGTTCTGGAGGAGAAGATTTTGAGGATATTACCAATTTTGAAATATGTTAACATTGCCCCCCCCCCCCCATAGGGAACACACAGATCAACCCAGGGTCTTTATTTGAAGGATCTGAACCCTCAAAGGATGATGTATACCAAATATAAAAAAAAATTCTGATTGTATCTCAAGAAGCAGATTTTTAAAGATTATTCTTCAAATTGGACTAAGTTAAGATGCGGGCCCCAAAAGGGGGCCCAAATATTAACCTAAGGTCTTGAACAAACTTAGATCCGACCCCCCCTCCCCCCCCCCCCCCGGAGGATGCTGAATACCCAGTATCGAAAGATTCTGTCTTGTGGATCCGAAGAAGCAGATTCTAAAGATTATTCCTCATATTGAACTAAGTTAAAAGTTGGGTTCCCTTAGAGAGCCCAAATATCAACCCAGGCACTGGATTTGAACAAAACTTAATCTGATCCCCCCCCCCCCCCCCCCCCCACCCTCTTAGATATAGTGTATACCATATGTGAAAGGCTTCTGACTGGTGAATCAGAAGAAGTTTTTTAAAGAAATTCCCTCATATTGCACTAAGTTAAAATCTGGGCTCCCATAGGGCGACCAAATATTAACCCAGGCACTCAATTTGAACAATCTTGAATCTCACCACCCTAGAGATGCTGTATAGCAAATATGAAAGGATTCTGACTGGTGGATCTGAAGAAAATTTTTGAAGAAATTTCCTCATATTTCACTAAGTTAAAATTTGGGCTCCCCAAATAGTAACCCAGGGGCCCGATTTCAACACATTTGAATTCGACCACTCTAGAAATGGTGTATACCAAATATGACAGCATTCTAACTGGTAGATCTGAAGAAGAAGATTTTTAAAGAAATTGCCTCATATTGCACTAAGTTAAAATTAGGGCCACCATAGGGAGCCCAAATATTAACCCAGGCACTCGATTTGAACAAACTTGACTTGATTCTCACCCCCACACAAAGGTCCGCCCACCCCACCCACTCCTCTGCGTTTTCTAAATACGGCTGACTTCTGACCTGCGATAAAAGGCTGCCAGCCCCCGCTCTCACACTTCAGTTCCACGTACCTCAATGATGCCGTTCCCCCTTAAAACTTGGAAATACAATTCAAAACGTTTGTTTAACCCTTTACCTAACATGAAAAGCAGACGACACTTTCAAAAAAAATTCTTGAATAATTAATTTTTTTTCATTTTTTGTCTCAAAAACATAGGTTATGACCCCTCGTTGGAACGAGCTCGACGAGCTCGTTCCAACGAGGGGTCATATCCTATGTTTTTGAGACAAAAAATGAAAATATTTTGAAAATTAATTGGCGATTTTTGAGAATAGCGCTGGCCGGTTTTGGCCGTTACGTTGGGTAAAGGTTTAAAAGGCCTAATTTTCCTAAGTCTGATTGGAAGTAATGGAAGTGAACAATTATTCATGGGGAAAAATCGACGGAACATACCATTTTCTGACATGTTTGCATCCTCCATCAACCCATGTACTAACTTATTTTTTTCGTTTTTATGAAATGACTATTTCGTTTTAACTGAGCACAATTGCGGCTCATCAAGAGTATTTTCTGTACACTATAAAACTGGTTTTAGAGCCCCAACCGCCCCGAAACCTCCCTACTCCCGCCGTTTCTACCAATACTGCGGACTCAATGCAAAACAAAATTGAAAAGATTCAAAACTGCACGACGATTATTAGGTATTTTGATTCGATGATATTTAATACATTACGTGGGAGCGCGATGGCTCAATGGTAACGTTTTGGATTTAAACCGAAAGGTCCATGGTTCGATCCCCGCCAGGATTTACTGCGTTGTGTCCTTGGGCAAAGTACTTCATCCTGATTGCCCATGTTGGGGCACGGTGGCGCCGTGTACGTCGATGGCGCACTTGTCTTCAACCAATGCTAACCCTGCTTGTGTCCGGAACGGTCCAAACATTGGCCCGACCATTACACCCAGATCCCTGTTTTTTTCGAATTGTTTCCATTGATTATTTAGGGGAGAAAAAAAATTAATGACAGTGCATGCAGTTCGGGAATTTTGTCATATTATGTTCCTCGAAAGACAAACTTTAATGTGAGGACCCTATAAATGTGGGGGTCCTGGGCGCCGCCCAGTCTGCCTATTCGTAAATCCGGCCCTGCCCCCAGAAAATGTTTGAAAAATGACATCTCTCAGACCCATTTTGGGGCTATTTCTTTTGTATTCCAACCGCTTCCGAAGAGGTTGGAATACTAAAGAAGTAGCCCCAAAATCTCCTCATCTTACGTTAACTCGTCATTAATAGCCGCCATTGTGTGCCCAATATTAAAGAAACAAGACGATCTATGCGCGCACTATTTTCGGATATCCGCCAAAATAAAATTAAAAAATTATAGCCTAGATATTTGATATGAATGACGTTCGGCTGAAGGTCGATCACAAAAATATCATGATCGGCAAATTTTTTGCCCCGACATTGGTCGGGGTGGCTCCGGCGCCCCTGTGTGTGGGGTTAGTACGTTGGGGTGTCTTGCAGTTGTTCGGTGGTTCTGTCCTGGTACTCTGGGTACCTCCACCCCTAAAACTGTCAGACACGAGGTGACCATGGCTGTCGAAAGTGTCATTAAAAACCCAATAAAGTAAATAAGTAAATAAATACACTACGCCCTGAGTCAGCTGAGAAATGTTAGCGCGCCTTTCAGAATAAATGTCTCTCTGCAACTACAACTTTCTACCATTCTGTCTATCGCCAATACTTTCGAATGCAGGCAAATCAAGTTTTAACTACACCCGCCCGACAACTCGTGAGTCATCAATGAGATGCTTCTGGTAAATAAAAACCCTACCGGCGCCTATGATTGTCACAGAGTGTTATAAAAACGACCTGCCATAAATCACAAAACGGGGCCGATAACGGAAGCGCACGAGAAAGGAGGCACTGGGAATGTTCTTCCACACACATATCGCGAAAACTGGAGGTTACAATACAGTGTGTTTATTTTTCTGTTGACACAGTACTAATCTTTCCTCCTCTCCCCATATCATCAAGCTGATTTGGACAAAAACAACCATCTATCCATTTAGATTATCATCTCAAGAAAAAAATATTCTAAAAAAAATATAGGTCGCCATGTGAATTTTGCCTTTAAATTTGGAGCTTCCAGTACTCCCATCCAGTTTCGCACTGAATGAAATAGACATATTGTTATCTACTCCCACCCAATTTTTATCTTCTCCTACACATTTCAGAAGACAATAGTCACCAATATTTTATATCTTTTCCAAAACATGTACTTTAAAATTTTATTCACACTTACAAGCTCAGTTCATTTTCCACCAATCGGATAATTCTAGGAACCTTTATCCTCCATTAAAGGAGGCGCTGTTTGCATGAAAACACTGTATTGTAACCTGGAAAGGTTGTAACGTCAACTGATTTGCGAGCGTTTCAAGACAATATGACTTAATTTATTACACAATAAAGTGAAGATATTAATTTTAATGACTAAAATTCATATTTTGTTGGCATACGTAACTTTGTTACTAAGCTGAACAGGGAGCATTTGCAAAAAGTAGCGAGGCGCCCTAAGCTGAACCTGCACAACACCACAAACGGCTGCAGATATTTATTTCGTTAAAACAAAATAATATTTCGTTTAAACGAAATGATATTTCGTTTAAACCTAATAATTATATCATTAAAACGCAATAACATTTCGTTTGAACGTAATAAGTTGGTACAAGTACATGGGGCGATGGAGGATGCAAACATGTCAGAAAATTCCGTGTTCGGCCGATTTTTCCCCATGAATAAGCATGAATAATTGTTCACTTCCATTATTTGAGATAGAAAAATTATTGTGTACAATCAGTCTCCGGAAAATGACGCCTTTTAAACAACCGTTTTGATTTTGACCGAAAAGTGATGCTGCAGGCATCACTGGGGCACGTGAAACCGTGGCGGCCCTCTTCCACAGGTCCGATGCCAGTCGTATTTAAAAATCCGACATAGGGGAGAGGGTGGACGGAAGGACTTTTGTGTGTGCCGAAGGCATACTCGTGGTGTCCAGCACCGAGGTGCGAGTGTAGGGTAGGGGGTGTCCCCATCCCGTTGATGGGGATTGGGCCTCCATAGAGAATTTGTTTTAAGTCCGAGGCTCTGATAACAACTCCAGAAACCCCGGGTGCCTCAGTTGTGACTTGTCCAGTTGCCGATTTTAGTCAATAACTTTAACAATACATTGCTTGACATTTCAAACTCTGAAGTTGTTTGCTTTCGATTCATACAAATTGAACAATTATTTCCCGATAGAATGTGAAAGTTTCCGACAGAAATGTTTATAGGCGGCGGCGGCGCAGCCCCCCCCCCCCCCCCCCCCGCACTCCCAACAGCATGGGGCATGCTCTCTCGGGAAATGTTTTTTTTTGTTTTTAAAAAACTGTTAGGCCTGTGTATCCAAAGGCACCAGACGCGTTATCACCCTGATAAGACTGTAGTCCAAACTAGCACCCAAAGTCGGTAATATAATTTTTTGGTATGGTACGTCCTGTGAGACGTACCACGCCAAAAACATATATTACGGACTTTGGTTCCAAGTTTGGTCTTATAGGGCGATATCTCTTATTTAAAGACTAGAGACTGAATGTTTGACACTACATGTAGGTCAGTGAAGCTTGCCCCCCCCCCCCCCTCCTAAATTATGAAAACTTCCAGAAAAATTTATTTTCCTCGACTTCGCAGCCCCCCCCCCCCCTCCCGGGTCACCCTAGCCTGTACGCCTATGCATCTTGCAATGTCGTTATCTGCTTTCCATTACTACTACTTTTGTCGGCCATTAATAGTCTGTCGGTATCGGGCCTGCAATTGGAAGGTTCCTTTTAGGAGGGAGGAGGGGAGTGGCGAGAAGCTATGTAGGGGAGGGGAGGTACTCTTGGAATTTCCGCCGCTTCGTTTTCTTTCTGACCGATAAACCATGCTATGATATACGGAACAGCACCAAACAAACTCTGGCAATACACATATCGCGAAAAACGGAGATTGGAGAGTGTTTCAAGTGAATACCACTAAATTTATTCCACAATAAAGTGAAGACATTAATTTTAATGAGTCAAATTCATATTTTGCTAGAATACGTAACTGTGATACTAGCTAAGTATCCAGAATTTGCAAACAAAAAGTAGCGAGGCGGTGCAATCTGGCCCTGCTTACCGCTACAGATACCTTTCTAGTTAAAACGAATATTATTTCGTTAAAAGGAAATAGTTATTTCGTTGAAACAAAACATTATTTCGTTAAAACGAAATAATATTTCGTTATTTTGAAATATTATTTCGTTATTTCGAAATACTATTTCGTTAAAACGAAATATTATTTCGTTAAAACGAAATATTATTTCCTTAAAACGAAATAAAATAGGAGTGAATCCTGTCACCAACCGGGCTCCATACAAAACAAAATCCCGCTATATTAGAGATCTTCGAGGTTCATAGTCACCACGCTTTGCCATGGGAACCAAGCTGGCGACATCTATCAAACAAAACGGACAATAAAACTACATGTCACATCGCGTGTCTAACATTACGTATCACCATGGTAATAGCGCCACAAATGGTCGACCACGCGCTCTGCCATGACAACCCACGCGACACCCGAGGCTACGATGATAACGTCACTTCCAAGGTCGACACCGAAGTCCGACAAATGATCGTCCAGGAGATACCACTTTTATATTGTCAGCTTAAGCCTCCACAGTGTATCTTTCTGCGCCGCAGCAGCCACTCTGCGTCCCAAACTGAGATGGGATTACGCATTGTGACAGCACGAACCTCGCAAACACGATGTCCAAACTGTAAGCTGAAATGAAAACCGCCGATCCTTATTAAAATAAAGACTTTGTCTGGGTCTCTCAGGAACTAGTCTCCAATAGTGTTTGGAGGCAAGATATAGGACCCAAGCACTATACCCGAACAGACAACACGATACAAGAAAAATTCCAAAGAGAGAGGTACATAATTATCAAGTTTGTTCACTCATCTCTGCGATGGGAATTTACCGTCAGTAATCCGTTTCTAGGCATAGTCCCTCGCGAAATATCACCCTATTGGTACAGTACCATCGTCATGTATAGTGTTCCCGAAGTCAAGAACCAAGAGATAACATTCTGAATAGAATGTTTCTACTCAACCAAAGTCCCAGAATTTAATATATGATGTACTAAATATTGATTGCATGGTGGGTAATATGCATCAATCTTTATATTGAGTTCACTTAACGTTTGCAAAAATTCAATCACATCTACTTTGTTGAGTTACAGGTTTATATATACAGAGAATGTAAACTTGACGTCAGAGACCGTATTTGATATTTTGTACGCAGCTAAAAAGTATTTGATCAACAGTCTTACGGTGGAATGTGTCAGATATTTGTCTCTCGGTATGGATGCTGAAAATGCCTGCAATTTGCTAGAGTACGCGCATATATATAACGAACCAGACTTATTTGAGAAAGCTCTGAATGTTATCCTTGTTGAAGGCGACACGGCTTTGCAATCAGACTTCTTTTCAGATCTTTGTGTGGATTGTATACAAAAAATTGTTAGTGCTGATGAACTAATAGTTACAAATGAGAATGTAGTGTTTGAGGCAATGAAAGTTTGGGCAACAGAAAAGTGTTACAAAGGTGAAGCGCCTTCTCTCAAAGAAGCATTCGGTGAACTCCTATTTCTAATCAGGTTTCCACTTTTGTCGCCTTCTTATTTCAGAGAACATGTAAAGAACACAGGTCTTTTAAATTCCAGTCAGGAAAACAAGATACTGATGCATTATGTGTTTCCTGGAAGCAAAGAAGATCTGTTTAACTGTCATTTCAGAAGAGTGAAGAATCCGGTTTTTGAGGTTTGGAGGTTGCCTCCCGTTCCTAAATCCCGTGGCGCACGCACGTTTTGCGAAAGCAATTTCAAATCTTATAATGATAGTAGCGTGGACGCAATAGCTTTTTTACCATCCGGTGATGTGTTACTCCATGGCTTTCGAATATGGGGGCGAAAGGATGGTATTTTCACTTACAAGTTGTCATTCTCTCTGCATGGTGATTCGGACAAGGAGAGCTGCGTGTTGAGCAAAGGTTCAAAGGAAGTTGAAACCACCCCGTATGCAGAGACGTACATTATCACACTAGACGAGGTAGTGCGACTCTTTGGGGGAACGAAGTACCTATTTAAACTGTTGATTGAGGAGGGGACACCCTCATTCGTAAGTGCGCAAACAACTTATTGCACGACGTGCCACAAATGTCAAGTGCAGGATATAAGTTTTACGTTCTTGAATTCCAACATCGACACTAACGGTACTACCGCTGTGACGGGTCAGGTTCCATGTCTACTGTGTTCATTGCTATGAACCTTCGCTCGAAAAAAAAAATGCAAGTCTACAGTTCGGGAAGGAGGGGAGGAGATAGCAGACAAGGGCGGATCCATGAATTGCACCCTATAACCCCGCCCCCTTATCTTTTCACAAGGATCAAGACCAGAGAGCACGTATTCGCGATAACACACGGATATTCACTACCGGAAGTAGCGGATGTCAATTTGTTATCGCGGATAATACCGTACCCCGTGCATACACCTATAGCTCCTGTGTGGTGTCCATTGAGCCGTTATTTAAATCGGCCTCCAAAATTTGAAAGAGTATATGAGAAGCTGATGCTATATTTTGGCCGGAAAACATTGTGTTCATGCGCGAAGTAGCAAGCAGAGGGCGACACTGACCTTCCACTTTCAAACTTTTTCTCTGGTGAGGCTCTCCTTTGAGAGTGGGTGCCCTCATCCCACACACACCTCTCGTATTCACCGCCAATGGTTCACATCATAACGGGGCCCACCTCCAAACCCAGAACCCTGGATGCCACTGGCTGAGGTTAGGGGGTACTCTTTTTTTCCCCAAAAAATACTCGACGTATATTTCAAATTTTGTTTAAAACTATAAGATGTTCAAATATATATTTATTTATTTATTGATGTTTAAGATCACATACTTTTGCACAATGGTTAATCGTGACCGTAACAGTTTTAGAGAGTCACCGAGCATCGAAGAGCACACAAGCGGCGATATATTAACATTCTAACTCTGCTCAAGTTCCGCTCAAGCAGGGTTACAGCGATTGAAGACATGGGCACCATTGACATGCAGTACACCTTAGTACACGGCGTCATCGTGCCCCCATGTAGGCAACCGACATAAAGTGCCTTGCCCAAGGACACAACACGGGTCGTCCCGGACGGGGATCGAACTCGGGATCTCTAGCATAGAAGTCCAACAGTCTACCACTGAGCCACGGCGATCCCTACATGTAAGTGTTCAAATGTGTCAATTCCAGGCATTCCTATAATATACTATCTCATTTGTCAACACATGTTGCATGTGACCTGTGAAGTCAGCCTTGAGTCGGGTCGTCAAGTTTCTCTACTCCATCCATCTCTCAGCCTTGGGCCTCCGGGTTGAAAGACGGTTAAGGTTGAAGAAATAAACTGATTTACGACTAGATCGTGGCACAATAAAAGAGATATTAGTAGCTTCTTGTTGTTCGATTACAATACCAGATGTGACATAGACGGACATCGTCAGCTGCTTCGAAAGTACACTCTAAAATCAGCTTGGTTAAAAACCAATATATCGCCGCTTGTGTGCAAATTGGCGCTATCTACAATGCTAAAAGATTGCAGATGGCAATCCAAGGACGATGTATTTTCGGTGACCCCATTCCCTACCCATACACTTTCAAATGAACGTAGAAGCATAGGCATGATTACCTTTCAGAAGCCGGGGAATCAGAATGAATTTATTGAACATGACATACGGCGAAAAACTTACAGTAAAGCAGGTGCTTCTAGTCAAGTGTCGTCTGCCTATTCAGGCAGACGGCACTTGACAAGAAGCACCTGCTCTGTGTTTAATTCTCCCCAAGCCCAAAGATAGCCGAACCGTCACAGCCAGATTACCTGCTAACCTGCCGTATTTCACACAGGCAAGAAAACTCGACTCCCGGCTTCTAAGAGTAGTAGTAAAGTTGTGTGTTTGTGTGGGTGTGGGTGTGGGTGTGTGCGTGTGTGTGTATGTGGGGGGGGGGGGGGGGTGCCCGTACTCTATATAATTAATCGGTAAAAGACACTATGTAGCAGAGTTCAAACCAGGTAAATCGAATTCTAAGAAAAGGCATATTAAAAAAGCAGAAACAGAATTTCAGCTAATGGACCTCCGGGTGGAACCCAGGGGTACACCAATGGAAAAATGCTTTACGTTTTAAAGTTTTTTTTATAGTTACGGCTTGCTGCGTACAGCGCTGAAGTGGTGTAGTAAAATTAACTGCATTCACGTAGTCATGATTCTCAAAAGTTCTCCAGACACAGATAAATAAATAAATAAATAAATAAATAAATAAATAAATAAATAAATAAATAAATAAATAAAAAATAAATAAATTAATTAATTAATTAATTAATAATGTCACCTAAAGGCTCTATTTTCAAAGGCCTCTTAGTTTTCTTGCGGAAACTTTTCCCAGACCAAAAAAAAAAAAAAGTAGCTAGGTTCCAGGGAATTTCTATAGTAAATTTCTTCACCAGGGTTTCACTGTGGGTACCAACTATTTGTATCCTGATATTCAGGAAAGGGTTTCGCTGTATCCATCTTGGAAGTGTTTTGAATTCTTAGCTTTGTTCTTGGATATCTGAAGAATAGTTGGCCACGAGCTGTTCTCATGAAATATTATTTTATTATCAGTTCTTGTAAGAATATATTGGTTTACTTTCAGAAAGCGTTTATGTGTGAACTGTGTGAGCTGAGCGCATACCGGTTTCGTGTTCTAAAAAATACAACCTTCATTTTTAGCTTAACTTGACATAGTCAAGATAAGCTATTGCCATCACGCGTGCGGAAGTCTGTTAGTCTGTGAACATTTTCCTTTAGCACGGGCTACGCCCCGCAGTTCTTGTCTGATCGTCACGAAATTTCATATGCTGGTTTGGGATCATGTCTAGATGAGAACATCCCCTTTTGGTCGCGATCGGTCAACCGGTATGGCCGCCGGAGCCCAAAACCTGAAAACCATTAGCACAGTATACAGGGCGTATTTATGAAGGGATTTCATTGTAACTTGGTAGGATGCCTCTGTATAATGCCTAGATGAGAACGTCCCCTTTTGGGCATGATCTGTCAACCGAGATGGCTACCCAAGCCCGAAACCCAAAAACTTTTAGCACAGTCTGCAGGTCATGTTTAATATGAAGGGATGTCATTGTAACTTGGTAGGATGACTCCTTATGATGTCTAGATGAGAATTTCCCCATTTGGGCGTGATCTGCCAACCGTGACGACTGCCCGAGCCCAAAACATGAAAACCTTTAGCACAGTTTACAGGCCATATTTATCGAGGAATTTCATTGTAACTTGGTGGGTTGACTTCATATAATGTCTAGATGAGAAAGTCTCCTTTTGGTCCTGATTGGGCAACTGTGACGGCTACAGGGGCCCGAAGCCCGAAAACCTTTAGCACAGTCTACAGGTCATATTTATGAAGGAATGTCATTGTAACTTGGTAGGATGACTCCAAATAATGTCTAGATGAGAACGTCCCATTTTGATCGCGATCATTCAGCCTTGATGGGTGCCCGAGCCCAAAAAAATTTAGCATAGGCAAAAGGTCATATTTATAGAAGGATTTCATTGTAATCTGTTAGTTTGACTCCATATAATGCCCAGATGATGACATCCCCTTTTGGTCGTGATTGGTCAACTGTGAGGGCTACAGGTGCCCGAAGCCCGAAAACCTTGAGCACAGTCTACAGGTCCTATTTATAAAGGGATTTCGGTGTAACTTCGTAGGATTACTCCAGATGATGCCCAGATGAGATTGTCCCCTTTGGTTGCGATCATTCAACCATGATGGCTGCCCGAGCCCGAATCCCGAAAATCTTTAGCTCAGTCTACAGGTCATATTTATGAAGGGATTTCATTGTAACTTGGTAGGATGACTCAAAATAATGTCTAGATGAGAACGTCCCATTTTGATCGCGATCATTCAGCCTTGATGGGTGCCCGAGCCCAAAAACCTTTAGCATAGGCAAAAGGTCATATTTATGGAAGGATTTCATTGTAACCTGTTAGGTTGACTCCATATAATGCCTAGATGATGACATCCCTTTTTGGTCGTGATTGGTCTACTGTGATGGCTACAGGTGCCCGAAGCCCGAAAACCTTGAGCACAGTCTACAGGTCATATTTATAAAGGGATTTCAGTGTAAATTCGTAGGATCACTCCAGATGATGCCCAGATGATATTGTCCCCTTTGGTTGCGATCATTCAACCATGATGGCTGCCCAAGCCCGAAAACCTTTAGCACAGTCTACAGGCCATATTTATGAAGGGATTTCATTGTAACTTGGTAGGTTGACTTCATATAATGACTAGATGAGAACGTCCCCTTTTGGACACGATTGGGCAACTGTGACGGCTACAGGGGCCTGAAGCCCGAAACCTTTGGAATAGTCTACAGGTCATAATTATGAAGGGATTTCATTGTAGCTTGGTAGGAGACTCCAAATAGTGTCTAGATGAGAACATCCCTTTTTGGTCGCGATCATTCAGCCGTTATGGCTGCCCAAGCCCAAAGACCTTTAGCATAGTCTTTTGGTCGTATTTATGGAAGGATTTCATTGTAACTTGTTAGTTTGACTCCATATAATGCCAGGATGATGACATTCCCTTTTGGTCGTGATTGGTCAACTGTGATGGCTATAGGTGCCCGAAGCCCGAAAATCTTGAGCACAGTCTACAGGTCATATTTATGAAAGGATTTCATTGTAACTTTGTAGGATATGATGCCCAGATGAGAATGTCCCCTTTTGGTTGCGATCATCCAACCATTATGGCTGCTCGAGCCCGAAGCCCGAATACCTTTAGCACAGTCTAAGGTCATATTTATGAAGGGATTTCATTGTAACTTGGTAGGTTTGACTTCATATAATGTCTAGATGAGAACGTCCCCTTTTGGACACGATTGGGCAACTGTGACAGCTACAGGGCCCGAAGCCCGAAAACTTTTAGAACAGTCTACAGGTCATAATTATGAAGGGATTTCATTGTAGCCTGGTAGGATGACTCCAAATAATGTCTAGATGAGAACGACCCCTTTGGTCGCGATCATTCAGCCTTGATGGCTACCCGAGCCCAATAGCCTTTAGCATAGTCTATAGGTCGTATTTATGGAAGGATTTCATTGTAACTTGTTAGGTTGACTCCATATAATGCCTAGATCATGACATCCCCTTTTGGCCGTGATTGATCTACTGTGATGGCTGCAGGTGCCCGAAGCCCGAAAATCTTGAGCACAGTCTACAGGTCATATTTATGAAGGGATTTCATTGTAACTTCGTAGGATCCCTCAAGATAATGCCCAGATGAGAATGTCCCCTTTTGGTTGCGATCATTCAACCACGATGGCTGCCAGAGCCCAAAGCCCGAAAACCTTTAGCACAGTCTTCAGTTCATATTTATGAAGGGATTTCATTGTAACTTGGTAGGTTGACTTCATATAATGTCTAGATGAGAACAGCCCCTTTTGGACACCATTAGGCAACTGTGACGGCTACAGGGGCTTGAAGCCCGAAAACCTTTAGCACTGTCTACAGGTGATATTTATGAAGGGATTTCATTGTAACTTGGTAAGATGACTCCAAATAATGTCTAGATGATAGCGTCCCCTTTTGGGCACGATCATTCAGCCTTGATGGCTGCCCGAGCCCAAAATCCCAAAAACTTTAGCATAGTCTATAGGTCATATTTATGGAAGGATTTCATTGTAGCCTGTTAGTTTGACTCCATATAATGCCTAGATGATGTCATCCCCTTTTGGTCGTGATTGGTCAACTGTGACGGCTTCAGGGGCCCGAAGCCCGAAAACCTTGGACACAGTCTACAGGTCATATTTATGAAGGGATTTCATTGTAACTTCGTAGGATCACTCCAGATGATGCCCAGATGAGAATGTCCCCTTTTGGTTGCGATCATTCAACCATGATGGCTGCCCGAGCCCAAAGCCCAAAAACCTTTAGCACAGTCTACAGGTCATATTTATGAAGGGATTTCATTGTAACTTGGTAGTTTGACTTCATATAATGTCTAGATGAGAACGTCCCCTTTAGACGCAATTGGGAAACTGACGGCTACATGGGCCTGAAGCACAAAAACCTTTAGCACAGTCTACAGGCCATATTTATGAAGGGATTTCAATGTAACTTGATAGGATGACTCGTTTTGGAATAATTTCACTGTAACTTGGTAACTTTCGTTGATATACGTTAACTGTGAGGGCCACATACATTAACTGTGAGGTCACATTAACGCACCCCTCAGCTATTCAGTACAGTGTACACTTCATATCATTTTTATCAAAAACATAGCATACAGGAAACAGAAATGAACATATTCCCAATTATCACAATTCTTGTCTTATTTCATAATCCTTTCATAAATATTGAACATTATCCTTTTCACAGGTTAAGCTACATTGTCATTGACACTTTCAATATGAATAATTTGTGTATATTTATATGACAATTATGGAACTTCAGAACTCGGAATTAGAAAGTAAACTGCTTTTCCTTACTTGTATAGCTCCTTAATTTCGATATATCGTTCCAATCTGCACTGGAGAAAAAAAAAAGACTGAACAGTTTTCCTGTTTTTTTTTAACTTTTGGGTAATTATAAAATAAGAAGTATTTGTCATGACCCAAATGCCCACATGTTTGTAAACTACTTTTCCCGATCCCAAGGCTATGAGGTATGTACACTCCGAGTACGTACCTGTACAGTTTTGAAAGGTTTGAGAGTCGTAATTATTCTGTTTGAAACTCCCATACCATATAGAGTCCTAAAATGGGTTCCAATATTGGGCTACACAGTCTATAAGTGCTCCGGATTCGCTCTAAGAGCATTGAATATCTTAAAATTTTCTTAAGGGTGGGATAGCTAGTCCTAACCAGGACGCTGCGGCTGTTATCCCCTCCTGCCACTTCCCTCCAAGGGAAGTGAGAGGAGGGGATAACAACCGGAGAGTCCCAGTTAAGAATAGGGGAGGCCTCCACCCGCTCTCTCAACGACATACCACATATCAAGTCCACCACCATTCAAACTGGCTAGGGGACTCCCACTATAGAATCTTGGCTATGCGCGACCAAATGGTCCAAATTAGAACTAACCCCCCCCCCCCTCCCCACTAAATCCCCCACAACGCCCGTCCAAGTACCATCTTTGCCCCCCCCCCCCCCCCCCCCCCCCCCAGCAAACAAAAAAAAAAAAATAAATAAATAAAAAACATGAAAAATAAAAAATAAAATAAAACTGACTATTACAGAAAATACGCGCCTGCTAGATGGAGGCTATGGAAAATCTGATGATACACAAACCCGAGAGCACAGAAAATCTATAGAATCGCATTCAACCAGTTATAAAATGACAAGAACGTGGGAGGAAACTTCTGCAACCTGACAATATTCGGTTGTGTTTTGCATCGACATCTCTTTTCGAGGCCTCCCTTACTGTGATGATGGTATGCTTTGTTAAGATATTGTGTTTTTTGTTTCACGCATTATTGAGTGATGGGAAACCAGATAGATTTGTATCAAGATGCCACAAAGCATCAGAAGGCATTTGCCATATTGTGCCAAATTGACAGAGTAACATTACGGATATAAGAGTTGTTGACTCGGGTGAATGCCACAATGGGGGGGGGGGGGGGGGGGGGGGGGGGGTGGGGGCTGATTTGCAGTGTGTATACGAAAGACATAGAGAGTAATCGTTTGACTGGACTGGTTACGTGAAATCATTCATGAGAGGTGAGGGACGTTGTACAAACACGAGGGCGCGAATGCGCACGAGTGTATTACAATATAGTCCCTCGCCTCGAATGAATTATTTCACGTAACCAGTCCAGTCAAGCGATTACTCTGTTCATTCCTTTTCATTATTAACGATAATTATATTATTTAACCATTTACCTAACGTAACGGCCAAAAACGGCCAGCGCTATTCTCAAAACTCACCAATGAATTTTCATTATTTTTTTCATTTTTTTTGTCTCTAAAACATAGGTTATGATCCCTCATTGGAACGAGCTCGTCGAGCTCGTTCCAATGAGGGGTCATAACCTATGTTTTTGAGACAAGAAATGAAAATAATAGTTATTCAAGAATTTTTTTTGCAAGTGTCTGCTTTTCATGTTAGGTAAAGGGTTAAAAAAAACAAAAACAAAAAAAAACAATGAAGTCACCATTACACCCACGGCGTCTTCGTTTGCGCGCACGGATACATGACACAATTGTTGATTGCATAATTCACTTGTGAAGTTATCGTTTATAATCAAACCCAGAAATCCCAGTAAATCACACTTTGGAAAGTCATAAAGGAAAATAATCGCTCTACATACCTGCGTAGCTTTTCCGCTTCGCGATAACCACCCTTATAGGCAACATGTATCTCACCTCACTTTTTAGTAAATGTCACATAAAATTTAATGCATACCGCTAGATGGTTGCACACTAAACAAGAGGCCCCAAGGGGCCTTAATCGCTCACCTGACAAAGTGGATCAAAAAAGTATTTTGGGTCACATTTGGTCATGGCTCATCAACACTACAGAGGAATGAAGTCATGAAATTATTCATAACTCTGGTGTCCATGTCAGATGATTATTATCATATGTCTTCATGACTGCTTCCAATTCTATCAGTTGTAGACAAGCACTGCCAAACTTCCAAAGATTGTTATGTCAGTGCAGTTTTAAAGGCAAATTTTATGGAAAAACACTGAGGAATGGATCTGAACAAACTTGAACTTAACCTGCCTCCACCTCCATAGAGAGCCCAAATATTATGCCAGGGACACGAATTGAAAAAAAATGGAATCTGATCCCTCTGGAGATGTTATGAACCAAATATGGAAGAATTCTAAATGGTGGTTCTGAAGAAGAAGATTTTAAGAAATCTCCCCATATTGCACTAAGTTAAACTTTGGATTCCAATAGAGAGCCCAAATATTATTACAGGGGCCCAATTTGAACAAACTTGAATCTGATACCCCCCCCCACCCCCCCCCCCCCCCCCCCCCCACCCCCACCCCAAGAGATGTTGCATATCAAATATCAAAATATTTTCACTGGAGGATCTGATGAAGAAGATGCTTAAAGAATATTCCTCATAATGCACTAAGTTAAATTTTGGGCTCCAATAGAGAGCCCAAATATTAGCCCAGGGACCCGATTTGAACAAACTTGAATCTGCCTCACCTAGAGACGTGGGTGCGCGATGGCTCAGTAGGTAGAGGTGGAGGCTGCAGCTCGAGAGGTCCTCGGTTTGACTCCCACCTTTTATTGTATTATCAGGTCTCGTACGAATACGGTAGCAGACTTCCAGGAAACATTGGTGCCTGTCGTCAACTCTATGAGTTGACTGCATATATTTTTCGTGTTCTATACATCACAACCTTCATTGTGGTGTGTCATTTGCGTATATGTAATTTGAATTGATGGAATATTAAAGGTGGGAATTGTAAAGTAAACACATTTCTCTTATATAGCACCTTAATTCATAATACTGCTGACAAGACTCAATGAAAAAGCATCGCTGGAACAAAATAATTTTAGGATTGTTTAAAGTACTGTTTGTTTGTGGTGATTAATATTTACAATACAAAGTCAAGTCAATAAAAAAGCATAGCTGTAAGGCCTAAACAAGTGAAAAATCTGTTTCTCATGCCATCCCGCATGTCCTTTGGTTGCCGCATGCTCTCTTTTTTATAACCAATGCAAACTTAACCCTTTACCCAACGTAACGACCAAAAACCGGTCAGCGCTATTTTCAAAAATTGCCAATTAATTTTCATTATTTTTTCATTTTTTGTCTTAAAAACATAGGTTATGACCCTCATTGGAACGAGCTCGTTCCAATGAGGGGTCATAACCTATGTTGTGGATACAAAAAAAAAAAAGAAAAGTTATTCAAGAATTTTTTTGGCAAGTGTCGTCTGCTTTTCATGTTAGGTAAAGGGTTAAACAAATAAAAATTAAATGGTCTATGTCTGATGTCTTACCCAAGTTAATAAAATTGATAAGTTTTGTCCCTTGAGTGCAACAAGGCTTTTCAATGCATTAGCACTCATGGGACGAAATACACCACCACCCATGCTATGTAGATTACCAGACCTAAAACACAAAACAAACCAAGAACTTATACTTTTGATGGCAAAGAAATAATGACAATTAAAGTGTCAATGACACTGTAGCTCAACTTGTTTAAGACATGTACATGTATAGTATGTGACACAGCAATGACAACCATCTAGGTAATGCCCCGATTTGGGGGCGCGGTGGCTCAGTAGGTAGAGGTGCAGGCTGCAAGCCGAGAGGTCCTCAGTTCGAATCCCACCTGCAGCAATCGCGTTGTGTCCTTGGGCAAGAAACTTTACCCCACGTGGGGGCACGGTGGCGCTGTGTACCGAGGCGCACTGCACGTCAAGTCAATGGTGCACTTGTCTTCAACCAATGCTAACCCTGCTTGTGTGGAGTTAGTATGTTGGGGAGCTGACAGTTGCTCGCCGTTGCTCGGTGGTTCTCTCCGAGTACTCCGGCTTCCTCCACCCGTAAAACTGTCATGTTCATGATTAGCCATTGTGCAGAAATATGTGACCTTAAAAACACCAATAAATGAATAAATAAATAAATAATGCCCTGATAACAAAGGTACATGTAAAGTATTGTAACGGTCTGTACATAAATGCTGACTGTAGCCTGTAACAAATATATAGGTAAAGGATTATAAAAGTGGGGTGACAGTTAGATGCTAAACTAGAAAAGAAATCTTTGAGTCCCAGAGTGGGTCTGACTGAACCCCCAAAATATTTGTTCCCATAGCACAGTGATAACAAAGGCACCCAAAACACTCGTTCCTGTCACAAGGTGATAACAAAGGTACCCCAAGAAGTTTCAGTACATAAATACAGACTCTATCCCGAGCCGTATTGAAATGTGCACTTACTGTGTATAAGTATCACTGAACAAATCAAAGTTCATCTAATTTGCATAATTTCTGCACGAGAAAAAAACCAGTATTATTTGTGATGTATTCCATGTTACTAAACATTCCTTCAAAAATGTATTCAAATCAGAACTTTCATACAGAAGTTCTGTACAAAAAACTGATTGCACTAATTTTGGTACAAAAAGGCTGCTGGCGGCCATCTTGAATTTTAGACCACATCCCCAAACACTCATTCTCGTGCCACAGTGATAACAAAGGTACCCAAGAAGTTTCGTAAAGATCGGTTCATAAATACGGCCTCTAGCCTGAGCCGTATAGAAGTTGCGTACAAAAAACTGATTGGACCTAATTTCGGTACAAAATGGCCACTGGCAGCCATTTTGAATTTTGGACCACACCCAGAAACACTTGTTCTCATCCAAGGTGATAACAAAGATACCCAAGAAGTTTTGTGAAGATCGGTTCATAAACACAGCCTCTAGCCCGAGCCGTATTGACACATGCACTTACTGTGTATAAGTAGTACTGCTACAATTTAATAAATTGTAGCTACAATTTAGCGCCTGTACTTTTATTGATCCTGCTAAATTGTAGCTGCAATTTAACTGGCCAATCGGGTTCGTTGTTTTGTCCCCGCTGAAAATGGCCTGAATAATCTCTTTCTTTGAGTGTTTCACACATTCCGCCGGTTGAGTCAGTCACGGCAACAATTCTAACAATAGAAATGGGAAAATAAAATCATCATCATTTTATTATAAATATAATTATTTTTATTTTGGTTATCATTGGGCATAATTTGAGTATTATTGGGTAACATTGGCAACTTGGGTGTCATTGTGTATCATTGGGGTAAAACACATGCCGTAAGAAATAAAGGGACCTAGGTAGCGCCGTACTGCGTGGGTCTGTAGGTTCAAGTAATGCACAAGATCAGCCATGTTGTGGCCCCGCGGGAGAAAATGTGTTTAATCCAAAAGGAAAAGGAGCCATTTTCTGGCACTTGAATCTCTCAAAAACATCGTTTTACGCGATTCATGTTGCATATTTGTGAGAATGTTATCGTTTTGCACAATTTCGTGTGAAATGTGGGACCCCTAAAATGAGTGAAGCCCTGGGCGTTTGCTAGTCTGGCCATTCCGCAACAATTGGTGGACAGGTTTTGTGTACGACTTTTGGTGATAATATAGAACATATATAGGGAGAAGGGCGTGCACAGTGGGCGGGGAGAGTAGGTAGTAAATGCCGATTCAAACACACATGTACATGTACGTGTACGTGTACACGTACATCGATGTACACCTCCATAGGATTTAGTGTTAAAATCGTGTACAGGTACACGATTTTAACGTTTTTAGGGTGTTTTAGAATCGGCTTTGCCGATTCAAACATCACTGGATTGTATCCAAGAGTGAAAAAAAAACGCATGAAATTTTACGTATGTGTACATGTACCGTCTGATTTGAAATCGGCAAATCGGTTTCCCCCATAGGATTCAGTGTTAAATTGCGAGCAAAAAACGTGTTGTCGTTTCTAAATCATCATCTTGCTGATTCAAAATCATCCGCGTCTGTACACGATTTTAACACTGAATCCCTACGGAGGCGTACATGGAAATCCATTTGCGGATTTTACGTCGGAAATCGAATCGTGTACGGTACACGGAAAAGAGGTGTTTTTGAACCGGCAAACCCACTGTCACGTTTCCTGAAGTAAAACTAACACATGTTATTGTTGTGGCTGAATGAGGTTTTCGTTCAAAAGAGTAGACTATAAATATGAGCGTCAGTTTTAAAAAAGAGTTGCGTGAATGAAAGGCATCCGTTCAAAAGAGTCGACTATAAAATATGATCTGTAAAAATAGACATTCGTGTTTTGTTTTGATGTAACGAAAAGAAATTGAGTTTAGAGACAATTAGAGTAATGGAATGTTTGAATGAAAAATGTTGCTCATGTTTTTGTTGTGGCGTGAATGAAGGTTTTTCGTTTTAATGGATCGTTTTAATAATGTATAATAAAACGCATTTTCCACTCAATTAGGTTTTGAGTGGTAAATTTTTAATATATTCATGATAACGATCAGAGATTTGAATGAATGAATGAATGAATGAATGAATGAATGAATGAATGAATGAATCCCTTTAACGTTAAATTAGAAAAACCAGTTTCTTTTATGTGCTAGAATGTTTTTAACTGTCTTTAATGTTCTCTCTTAATTCGACACTGAGTGAATAGTTTTTTGATATGTGAAAGGAATTCCTTTTAACAAATGTAAATTACTCTCAAATGTGTTAAATCAGAAACCAGTTTGTCATGTACTTAAAACGTTTTTTAAACTTTCCCAATTCAATCAATACTGAGTTGAGATGTGAATTTTTAGTTATTATATTAAAGACAGAAACATTTTTATTAACTTAAAAACATAAAAATATAATTATACATTTAATTTTGAAAATAATAAAATAACTCGCATTAGCATACTTAAAGGAATATTAACAATTAAAAACGAAAAATGTTTTTACAGATGGATTCTAGGCGCCGAGATCGAATTTTAGGCGAGTATGAACGTGCTAAGAAGGGCATTCAGTCGGCTGACAGAAGCAGACGTCTTGGTGAGATGGAACTCAAACGCGAAGACACAAAAATATTTAAACCCGTGATGGAGGGTCAAGAGCGAAGCAGGAAGGAGATAGTCGAAGAATTGAGACCCTAAAAGAGAGTTCTTTGAGAATGGGTTCGTTGCCCGGTAGTTTTGGAAACAGGCATTCCGTTCAATCTACACCGGATTACGTTCCCACGGGAATTCAAACAGATTTGAGCGAGACTGACGATACAGCTTCGACCATCACCACTGATAGCGTCACGTCATCTGAGGATGGTGGTAAGAGAGATCTGTTGTATGGATTTTATAAGGATTCGGAGGGGAGAACTTTTGTCGGTGACACAGAAGTAGAAATAGGTGATGATGAATTAACCGTGGGTTCAAACAGATACGAATTAACTGATGGATTGCGCAGATTGCTCCTTTACGACAAGCCTAGTGATTACACAGAACAGGATTTCGACAATTACGGCGACATTCTGGTTCAGACCCGCGCCATGAAGAGAAATAACGATGCCAGAGAGACGAGACCCAAAGCCAACAGAGGTTACAAGTGGACGAAAGTGGTGAAACCCATATGGGATATGAATAAGAAGTTCGTCGAATTGGTGACTGGCAAAGGGGTGAAAACCACTTTTCTTCTGAGCGATTCTGACGCTCTGTCTCAGAGATTGAGTTTGTTGATGGCGAGCAGACGGGCTGGTAACACAGGATTAGATAATCAGATAGTTACTATATCTGACGAATTGTTAAGACAGAAGGTTTTGAATAAAAACCATGATAAAGGCTGATGAACGAATTGAAGGATTGATGTGTATATAATAAGTAGAGAGAAACAAACAAACAAACAAAATAAAACAGTAAATTTTTACACTAGAATAATAAAAGTATTTAAACAACAAAACGATTTACCAGTGAAAAAACAAAATATATTATAAAAATAAAATATGTTGGTGATAAAGAACAGGGGATACGTCAGAACTTACGTTCAAGGCGGTTCTGGCATCGTCGATTCTATAATGCGAGCGTTCACGAGCAATGCGGGTAGAAAACTCGCATCGACTGTGTTTGAGGTCGGTAAGAAGACGGCTTTGGATGCTGGTAAGAAAGCTGCTTCCGAAGCCAGTGGTAGGATAGCTTCTGTGGCTGGCAAGAGGGCAGCCGACGCATTGATCGACAAGTTGATCAGTCCACCGGCGAAGCAAGCTGCATTAGAGTGAACGCCGAAAAGTTGGAAAGATTTTAAGGATGCTGTGGTACCCATACAAGATTTAGCTAAAATGACGAGTGGATCAGGATTGAAGAGAACTCGCGACGGTGTGATATAAAAAAATAATAATATTAAAACAACTGAGTTTGAAAAACATAAAAAATTTGTGTTTGAAAGAATCTAAAATAACAAACAAAAAAAATAAAACAAAGAAGAACATTAAAGATATGTCTTGGAATGACACCGCGACCAAGAGGTCGAATAACGAGTTCTTTCCCAAAAGCATAAGAGGCTTGATAATGGGAAAATCGAATTGTGGAAAGACCAATCTGTTGATGAATCTGTTGTCCTGACCCGACTGGTTGGATTACGACAGATTGTTCGTGTTTGACAAGAGCTTGTTTCAACCCGAATACAGATTGCTTCGAGAGTGCATGGATCGTAGATTGCACAAGGACGTCATAGCCAGAACCTTTGACAGTAGGGAGGAATTCGACAAGAGTGAAGCTCCACTTTCGACCATTTTGGACGGTGCGGCGATGGAGCTGATGAAGAGAAATGCATCTTCGAACGTCGAGTGTCGATTTTATGAGAATGCTAGCGACGTTCCGGATCCTAGAGAATTGAAATCGGAAGATAAGAATCTCATGATTTTCGACGATCTGCTTTTGGAGAGACAGAACCGATGCGAATCGTATTACGTTAGGGGTCGACACAGCAACGTGGACTGTTTCTACCTGTCGCAGAATTATTTTCGATTGCCCAGACAGACGATAAGGGAGAACGCTAATTTTCTATGTCTCTTTCGCCAAGATCTCAAGAATCTCAATCACATCTACGGCGACCACGTCGCAAACGACATGAGCATGGCGGAATTCAGGAGATTCTGCAAGAGGGTTTGGGATGGAGGACTTTACAATTTCGTCATGATCGATTTGACAAGCGAATTTAATTGCGGAAAATATCGGTGCAGATTCGACAAGTTTTATGTTTCTGATGATAATAAGATAGAGCGTGAAAATAAAAAAAATTAGAAAATAATAAATCTTCAAATAATTAGTTTTGAAAAAATAAAATTAAAATATAATGTTCGAACATGGAGAATTGTTAGAACGGATAGCCGAGAATACGGCTGCAAAACAATCCATTCAAATCGTGGTGAGTGGCGATTCAACTCGATTTGCTACGAAATTCGAACCTTCCATCGAATTGAATAGAGAGAAAAGATACGAGATGGCGTTGGTGAATCTGGAGACTTATTATTCCTTTCCCAAAGTCACCGAAAAGAATAACTCGTTCAAGTATTCTGACGGAGTGGATTGGTTGGAGATTCAAATTCCCAAAGGGAGTTACGACATAGGCGATTTGAACAATTACATTCAGACACGAATGAAGACAGATGGAAAGGGAAGCAACAAGATCAGACTCGCTCCCAATCCTAATACCTTACAGACGATGTTGGATTTGGAAGATAATTTTCGAGTGGATTTCAACACAGACAATTCTATAGGCAAGATGTTGGGATTCGATCGAAAGATGTATCGAGGCCACTCGGCATCTGAAAATACGGTTGACATTCTCGCAGTCAATAGCATTCTGGTGAACGTGGACGTGATTGCTGGAAGCTACATGAATGGTAGTGCTCAACCGACGATCTATTCCTTCTTTCCAAACGTGTCGCCGGGTTATAAGATCGTGGAATGACCTCGAAATTTAGTTTATCTACCAGTGATTTTAGACACGTTGTATAGTCTCAAAACCACGTTGACGGATCAAAATGGTGAACTGTTAGATCTTCGCGGAGAGAGGGTGACGATACGATTTCACATAAGAGAAATATAAAAGCAAAAAAAAAAAAAAAAAATATTGTGTATATATATAGATAACAAAAATAAAATAAACGCAATATTAATTTTACAAAATTATTTTAATATAAATAATTATTATTAAACAAGAAAACAATTGAAGTAAATATATTTAAAAAAAAAGAATTATGACAGAATACGTGATTAAAAACGTGAACATATCTGCAGGACAGAGGAAGAAACTTAAGAGAGCGTTAACAACTTGAGGCGAGGCGGTGAGATTCAAATTCACTCACGAAGATCTGACGAGAGGTGTTCAGGATTCGATCGCCTGGACCAGAAGTCAAATCAAAAGGATGGAGAAAGCGATTCGCGATGGAAGAGGGTTGACGGTGAGATGGAGTCCCACTCAATTGAGATACAATTTGAGAATGAAAGGTGGTTTCCTACCGCTATTGGCAGGAATCGCCGCAAAAGCATTACATTACCCTTCGCCGCAAAGGCACTACCCTTTCTCAGAAAGACTCTTGGCGTGGGAGCTCTCACGGGACTCACGAGTTCGGCAGTTGAGAAATTAATGGGTGGCAGCGGACTGTTTTTGAAGAAGGGAGGAGCCGTGTGTCGTGTCCACGTAGACGACAGCGGTAAAGGATTTATCTAGAACCCGTTAGAGGTGGCAACTCTTTGAGTGGAAACGGTCTCTATCTGAAGAGTGGACAGAACGTTGAGCGACTTGGCAAGGGTTTGTTGCTCGGTGAGAATTCGCCGTTTAAGAATATACCGATTTTGAATATGTTATTATAATATAAAATTATATGATTATATAAAATATAAATCATAGAAAGTATAAAATAATATATAAAATGGATAAAAAGGTGGAGAAACAATTAGACGATAATGATGAATATCGCGAGACAGAGTGTGAAAGAAAAGATGTGGAAAAATGGTTAGATGCTAATGATGGATATCTAACGAAAGAACTGATGAAAGAGTTAGATAAACAGTGGGATAGACGGTTGGAAATGAAAAGAATGAGACACTTTCCACCGTCACCACTACCTTCTGAAGAGAATGGTAATGATGCGAGTGTTACCAAGAGATGCACAACATTCGTTCATAATTATGATTCGGATAAACAAATGTGTTGTTATAAAAGCGTATCATATTACAAAAAAAAGAAAAAAAGAAAAGAAGAATCGACGCTGAAATTTAAGAAAAAAGGAAACGTTATTATAATGTATGGTAATAGTGAAGAAGGAAAACAAAAAAAAAATGAGATCTAAAGATGATCTCAGTACTTTTTTTTTTTTTCCTTCTTCTTCGCTAAAAAATCAATCTCTCTATTGTTTATATTTCCAAGCCCGTTATTAGCATGTTGACACTCGTGTATTCTCCTTTTTCGAAAATGTGTTGAATGTTTATCTTTACTCTTTTGAGTTTTTTTACATCGGTGAACTCGCTCTCACCACCCGATTTCTCCACGAGTTTGCGTGAGATTTTTGGATATATGTAACTTCCATAGAACAACGTCAAATCGTCCTTGTCGAATTCTTTATCTTTAGCGATGACGATTTTCTGCAGATCGCTTTGGTAGTCGTAAAACAAATCGAGCATGGATTCATCCAATTTCAAAGTCATCTTATATCTGTCGTATTTATGCTCTAAGTCCTTCATCTCGACCTCGTTCAATTCGATGGGATCATGTTGTTGTAATCGATAGATTTTATGACCGAATTTCTTATACGTTTTGACTCGTTTCAATTTCAATTCGCATCTTTTAGGTGTTGCTGTCATGATCGATTATTTGGGGTTTTTTTGTTTTATGAATTCTTGCAAATAATGTATATTTTAAATCTTGTATTTTAATGATTTGTTTAAAAAGTTTTGTTTTTTTTTTTTACTCTTTATATATATATAAAAAAAGTTTTTTAATTTTAATTTTCTTTAATGTGAAAATTTTTTTGTAAAAAGTAATGAGATCACCTTTAGATCTCATTACTTTTTTCCTTCTTCTTCGCTAAAATCAATCTCTCTATTGTTTATATTTCCAAGTCTGTTATTAACATGTTGACATGCGTCATTTTTCCATTTATCAAAATGTCTTGAATGTTTATCTTTACTCTTTTGAGTTTTCTACATCGGTGAACGCACTCTCACCACCCGATTTATCCACGAGTTTGAGTGAGATCATTGGAAATATTTTTTTTTCCATAGAACATCATCAAATCGTTCTTGTAGGGTTTTCTGTATTTGGTGATGATATTATTCAGCAGATCGCTTTGGTACTCGTAAAACAAATCGAACATGGCTTTATCCAATTTCAAACACACCATATATTCATTGTAGCAGCGTTCTAACTCCACCATCTCAACCTCGTTCCATTTGATGGGATCGTGTTCTAATGTATAGATATATGTATCTTATAGCTTATATATTTCAACTTGTTTCAATTCGCATCTTTTAGGTGTTGTTGTCATGATCGATTATTTGGTTTTTTTATGAATTCTTGCAAATAATGTGTATTTTAAATTTTGTATTTAAATGATAATTTGTTAAAAAAGTTTCTCTTTATATATAATTAAAGTTAAATTTTAACGTCCTTTTTTTTTTTTTTTTCGTATTAATTCAATTTTTTTTTCACGTTAAGAACATATAATTGATTAATTCTTTTTGAAGGAATTAAAACATATTATAAACAATTTTTAAAACTTTTTAACAAATTATCATTAATACAAAATTCGAAAAAAAAAAAATTCTTACAAACCCAAATTTGAGGTAAAAACAATGATCAGGTCCAAACATCTGAATTATAGTTTAGAACGTGCAAGACTTCAAACGTTTAAAAATTGGCCTTCGCATCTTGCTCAAAAACCCAAAGATTTAGCCGCTGTGGATTTCATTTATGTGGGTAAAAGGGACAGAGTTAAATGTTTTTGTTGCAACATACATTTAGTGAATTGGGAACCTCACGACAGACCTTTACTAGAACACATAAATAATACCAAAGGTCGTTGCGATTATTTGAAGAAGATCCAGTCATTGGGATTGATTAAAATTGAAGATGAAGAATGGGAAAGAAATAAAAACGAGAGTTTATTAAGGGGTATTTTACAATCTGGATACACGAAGGAACAATTGTACAATACATTGAATCACGCAAACAAGATGTTATCTCAATTCTTGACTTTAGAAGATTTGATTCGATTCATGAAAGAAGCAGACGAGTTTTAGAATGTGCAAGACTTCGAACGTTTAAAAATTAGCCTTCGCATCTTGCAGTTATCATCATCTATTGAGAAGGAATCAGGTGACATGAACATGCGTCTGCTTCGCGGAAATTTGTTTTGAACCTCGTGCGAGACTTCATGTAAAAGTTCTATTTGTCTTGAACCTTCTTCTTCTTTTTTAATAGTTTGAACGACATTGTCGATTAATTTTTGTTCGCTAATAGTATTAAGATTCGATTTTCTATCGCAAATCATATCGTTTTCTTTCGAAACGCGTAAATATAAATTACGATTTTTTTCTTCTTGGTTTTTTGGAGAATAACGATTTATTAAACAACGTCGACGTTTATGTCGAGATTCCGTCGTGGATGTTGTCATCATGATCGATTATTTGTTTTTTTTTTTGTTTTACGAATTCTTGCAAATAATGTATATTTTAAATTTTTGTATTTAAATAATTTGTTTAAAAAGTTTTGTTTTTTCTTTTTGTATATATAAAAGTTAAATTTTAACATCCTTTTTTTCTCGTATTAATTCAATTTTTTTCACGTTAAGGAACATAAAAAAATTGATTAATTTCATCCAAAAAATATTTTTCACATTAAAGAAAAACAAAACTTTATAAACAAATTATTTAAATACAAAATTCGGAAAAAAAAAAAAAAAAATTCTTACAAATGGAGCAAACAGATAAAATGGAAAATTTAAATGAGAGAACCGTACCTCAGTTAAACGAGATTTGTAAACTATTAAAAATTTCACATTTCAGAAATCATAGAACAAAATCAAAAAAAATTGAAGTCATACAGGAATATTTGCGAAACGATGGAAAGGCAAACGAAATGCCGATAGCAACGACGTCAAAAAATGCATCGGTTGTGAAAAATGAGAAGAAGAAAAAGATAGTAAAAGGAATCGAAATGCCGACGTCGAAAAAAACCAAAAACGTTTTGATTGTGAAAAATGAGAAGACGACTAAACGAAAAGCCATTGAAGAACTTCAAGTTTCCAAAGAAAAGAAAAGAAAAACTAAAACGAAAATGAGTGATGCACTTCAGATTCTAGGCAAACGAGATATATTGAGCGAAATTCAACGAGCAATAGATGAAGGGAAAGGAAAAGAATATCTAGCACGACTCGCCGCGGAACTATTTCAATCGAAGTCTGTAGAATGGGAGAGTGCAATCAAAAGCATTTTTAAAACTTTCAACGTGGTTCCCGCATTGAAGAAAATCGATCCAAAATTGTTCATGGAACGGGTGAAGAAAAAAGTATTGGATTTGTTTCGCAAATACATGAACGTGGGACTAAAAATTAAGATGATACTCCATTGCATGATGAATAAAATCGACGTGAAGTCCGGCAAGAGCATCGTGAAAAATGCATATTTCAGATCTAATGTCGAACCAGTATTTCGAGGTTCAGATTTATCAGATGTTTTCGAAAAGATGAAAGACAAGATGTTGACGTCTCTCACGAATTATCAACATGAAGGTAGTAATTGGACGTTCGATGAGGTGTTGAAACTCGAAATTCACATAACTAAAAACGATTCGTTAAAAGGGTCTTCCTACGTGAAATTACCGTATTTCCTAGCTAAAAAATGCGCCATGATCAACGTGAAAAATAAAGATGATGAGTGTTTTAAATGGGCAATCACCTCCGCTTTATACCCTGTCAAAATGAACCCCAAAAGAGTTTCTCATTACGAGGTGACTTCTAAAAATCTCGATTGGACCGGAGTGACTTTTCCAACAGAGTTAAAACACATCGAACGTTTCGAGGTTCAAAATCCCACCGTAGCGGTGAATGTCTTGGGATACGACGATGAAAAACGAACGATCTATCATCTCAGACAGACTTCGTATCTCGAAAGAGAAAAGATGATTATTTTATTATTGATTTTGAATGGTGACAATCATCATTATTGTTGGGTTAAACATCCGAGCCGATTACTGTGGAGACAAAATAATAAACATGAACATAAGGTATGTTTATGTTGCAACTGCATGAACATGTTTCACAACGAAAAATTGTTAGCGAAACATCAGAAATATTGCAACGAAAATCAAGGTGTCGTCGTCGAAATGCCCCAACCTAACACCATCATGAAGTTTGAAAATCACAAAAGAAGGTTAAAAGTACCATTCATCGTGTACGCCGATTTCGAATGTTTCACCACGAAAATGAGTTCCTGTCAACCCAACGCTCTTCAAAGTTACGTCGAAAGATATCAAAAGCACATACCTTCAGGCTACTACATTTACGTGAAATGCGCTTTCGACTCACAACACGACATGGGTCCCTTCACCTACATGAAACAGTATGAAGACGACGACGTGGCCCAAAGGTTCGTGGAAGAGTTAGAATCAAAAATTCAAATGTTATACAACAAATTCAAAACTCCGGCAAAAATGATAATCATGCGAGAGCAGCAGGACGAAAATAACAGAGCCACCAAATGTCACATATGCAGACAACTGTTCAACGACAATTCAGAGGAAAATAAGAAGGTCAGAGACCACGATCATTACACAGGTCTGTATCGTGGTCCGGCTCACAGCAAGTGTAATTTAAAATATCGAGATGCCGCTTTCTATCCGGTGATGTTTCACAATCTCTCGGGTTACGACAGTCATCTGTTCATGAAAAATCTCGGCACCTCACACGAAGAATTAAATTGCATTGTGAACAGCGAAGAAAGATACATTTCCTTCATGAAATGGAAGCTCATGGAGAAGAAAAGAGTAATCGACGGAAATACGTTGGAAGAAAAAACGAACTCCATTCGTAGAGGCATACATTTCATCGACAGTTTTAAATTCATGTCGACCGCTCTGGAAAAATTAGTTGATAACATGAGTAAGGATAAATTTAAAATCACGAGCGAACATTTCAGAGAACGAGTAGACGTCATGTTGAGGAAAGGAGTCTATCCTTACGATTACATGAATGATCTAAAGAGATTCGAAGACACTGCACTACCTTCGAAAGAAGATTTTTATTCTGACATTTCCAACGAGAATTATGAACACGCCAAAAACGTGTGGAAATCATTCGATATGAAAACCATGAGAGATTATCACAATCTTTATCTGAAGACCGACGTTCTGCTCTTGGCAGACGTGTTCGAAAATTTTCGAGACGTCTGTCGTCGAAATTACGATCTGGATCCCGTTTGGTATTTCACCGCACCCGGTTTGGCGTGGGACACTCTGTTGAAGACCACCGAAGTCCAATTGGAATTATTATCTGACATGAACATGTTGCTCATGTTCGAAAGGGCTGCAAGAGGTGCCGTCTCGATGATCTCCCACAGATATTCTAAAGCTAACAATCCCTACATGAAAGAAGGTTTCGATTCGAAACGATCAAATAAATACATACAGTATTGGGACGCTAATAATCTGTATGGTTGGGCTATGAGTCATCCTTTACCGATTGGAAATTTCGAATGGGTGACGGAACCGGAAGAGATGCAAAAATGGAGAGACTATCCTTGCATTTTAGAAGTCGATTTGAACTATCCGGAAGAATTACATGATCTACACAACGATTATCTGCTGGCTCCCGAACGAATGGAACCGAACGAAGGAGATGAGGAAAAACTCATTCCGAATTTATTTAACAAACGTAACTATGTCGTCTACAGCCAGAATTTGAAACAATACGTCGATTACGGGATGAAATTAATTGACATACATCACATCATTCGATTCGACGAAGAGCCTTGGATGAAAAAATACATCGATCTCAACACGAATCTCAGAATTCGAGCCGAGAATGATTTCGAAAAAGATTTCTTCAAACTCATGAACAACTGCGTGTACGGTAAATCGATGGAAAACATCAGGAAGAGAACCGACATTCGACTCGTCACATCTGAGAAAAGAGCTAAAAAATTAGTGGCGAAACCCAATTACAAACACCGAACCATATTCGATGAAAATCTAGTGGCCGTTCACATGCAAAAGACGAACCTGAAGTTTGACAAACCATATTATCTCGGACCGATCATCTTAGATATTAACAAGCGATTGATGTATGAGTTTCACTACGATTACGTCAAACGAATATTTGGTGATAAAGCCAAACTACTTTTCACCGACACGGACAGTTTAGTTTATGAGATAGAGACGAAAGACATCTACCAAGATATATCTCAGGACGTGGCCAAGTGGTTCGACATGAGCAATTATCCCGTCGATCACCCGTCCAACATTCAATCGAACGACAACAAGAAGGTGTTGGGTAAATTTAAGGACGAAAGCGGCGGTAAACAAATCGTCGAATTCGTGGGCTTGAGACCCAAACTGTATGCTTATCGTCTAGAAGATGAAGAGATCAAGAAGTGCAAAGGGGTTAAAGCATGCGTGGTGAAGAAAAACATCTCTTTCCAAGAGTATAAAGATTGTCTGTTAGGAAGTGATCCGGTGTATAAGACTATGAAATCGATTCGAAGCGAAAACCACGACTTGTATACTGAAATAGTCAACAAGATTTCACTAACGGCTGACGATGATAAGAGATTCATGTTAGATGATAAAATAAGCACTCTGGCATGCGGACATTGGATTTTGGATCTAATCAGAGACGATATGAGTAAGGATGATTGGATTCCAGATATGATTGTGGATGATAAGATTCCAGATATGATTGTGGATGATAGGATTCCAGAAGATCAAGAGGAATTAGATGGATTTGAAAATATAGAAATCAATAGAGATATCGAGAGAGTTAGTTTAAAAAGGAAAAGAAAAAAAAAAAAAAATAATGTCATTTTAGTAAATTATAATAAATAAATAAAAAAAATAAAAAAATAAAAAAAAAAAATATATACGCATTTATGAGTAAGAAAATAAAGATATCCGTAGAAGGTGTCATCTTACCTAACGAACCCCTATCCAACATCGATCTGTTGAATGCGGCAAAAGATTTGAAAATCAAAGATTTTCTAGGTGTGTTTTCCAGAGATGCCTTGCCGAAGAGAAGACCTCGACAATCGGAATGCGGAATTTTAAATCTAGATGATTCATCGGGTGAATGCACTCACTGGGTGGCGTAGATCAAGAACGGGAAGAAGAAAAATTATTATTTCGACAGCCACAGAATCTCACCGCCAAAAGAAATAAAGAACTATTTCAACAAATCGATGGTTCGTTACAACACGGAACAAGTGCAATCACCGGATCAAGTGTTTTGCGGTCACCTGTGTCTCTACGTTCTCAAGAGATGGTCTGAAGGAGATCGCTTTCAAGACATTCTCAATGATTTACATTAGAGAGATTTTTTTTTTATATAGTATATAAGTAGGTATAAATTGAGAGTTCCAAATCACTTGTACATGTACGTGTACAAAACACGCACACGATGCGTTCACCAATGTGGAATTCGGTTTTAAATCACACGCTTGTTCACAAAAACTGTACACTGATTTAGAATCCCTCATGTACAGTTAGTGACTCCTAGATCGCGCTTTTAGCATTCAAATACTCGTGGTGAACGCATCATGTGCGTGTGTTGTACATCTTCAGTTGTATCGTGTACATGATTTTTGGCCTACGTTCGCATCGCAGATCAGGCCCATCAATCCATCGTCGGCGAACACGAGCGAAGGCATAAGATTCTGGGTCATCATCAAAAAACAGCTTTGAGAGTTCTAAATCAGTGATTTAGAACTCTCAATTGCTTTGGTACAGATGATTTAGAACTCTCAATCGTTTTTGAGGTGGTGGGTTTTTTTTTGTTCAAACAGAGTCGATTGTGAATATAGCCTGTATTATAGACATTGATGTTTTCCGGTGATGGGATGGATAAAAATTGAGTTTTGGGCTTTTTTTGTGAATTTCCTCCACTATGAGAAATGAGGTTGACTGTTAAGTGTTCCTTGAATAAAAGTCAAGAAACACTTATCAGAATGTTTAAAACGCATTTTCCGCTCAGTTACGTTTCGAGTGGTATAATTTTTAATATATTCACGATAGCAATTGGAGAGAGATTTGTAAAAAATCAGTTTTCCATTGTGTGTTAAAACTGTCTAACAGTCATCAAAAAAGGATTTTCTCTTAATTCGACACTCGATGAATTGATGTGTGAATGAATGAAATCTTTTGACCAAATGTAAACACCGCTGTCAAAATGCGTTACATCAGAAACCGGTTTCTCGTGTACTGTTTAAAACGTATGTTTTTTTTTAACTTCAATTAACACAGCGAGTTTGAGATGTGATTTTTTTTCAGATATTATATTAAGACGGAAAGAGATTTTAATACTTAAAACATAAAATATAATTAAACATTTAATTTTGAAAAATAAATAAAAACAATTAAAACGAAAGATGACGTTTTTCCAGATGGATCCAAGACGCCGAGATCGAATTTTAGCCGAGTATTTAAGTGCTAAGAAGGCGATTCAGGCAGCTGATAGGAGCAGACGTCTCGGTGAGATGGAACTCACACGCGAAGCTACAAGAGCGAAGCAGGAAGGAGATAGTCGAAGAATTGAGACCCATAAAGGAGACTTCTTTGAGAATGGGTTCGTTGCCTTCTAGTTTTGGAAATCGGTATTCCGTTCAATCTACACCGGATTACGTTCCCACAAGAATCGAAACCGATGTGAGTGAGAGCGATGATACGGCTTCGACTATCACCACTGATAGCATCGCATCGTCCGATGATGATGGTGGCGGTAAGAGAGATCTGTTGTATGGAATTCGCGAGGATTCGAGTGGTAGGAAATTCGTGGGCGACACTGAAGTGGAAATGGACGATGATGAATTGATCATGGGTTCGAATAAGTATAAAGTAACCGATGGTCTGCAGAGATTGCTCCTTTTCGATAAGCCCGGAGATTATACGGAACAGGATTTCCACAATTACAGAGACATTCTAGTTCAAACTCACGCCATGAATAGAAATAACGATGCTAGAGAGACGAGACCCAAAGCCAACAGAGGTTACAAGTGGACGAAAATAGTGAAGCCCATATGGAATGTGAACAAGAAGTTCATCGAATCGATGACCGGCAAAGGGGTGAAAACCACTACTTTTCTTCCGAGCGATCCCGACGCTCTGTCTCAGAGATTGAGTTTGTTGATGGGGAGCAGACGGGCTGGTAACACGGGATTAGATAATCAGATAGTTGCCATATCTGACGAATTGTTGAGACAGAAGGTTTTGAATAAAAATCAGTATAAAAGGCTGATGAACGAATTGAAGGATTGATGTGAATATAATAATAAGTAGAGAGAGAGAAACAAACAAACAAACAAAACACAAACAAAAATAAAACAGTAAATTCTTACACTAGAATAATAAAAGTATTTAAAAACGACAAAACGATTTACCAGTGAAAAAAAAACCACAAAATATATCAAAAAATAAAATATGTTGGTGATAAAGAACAGGGGATACGTCAGGACTTACGTTCAAGGCGGTTCTGGCATCGTCGATTCTATAATGCGAGCGTTCACGAGCAATGCGGGTAGAAAACTCGCATCGACCGCGTTTGAGGTCGGTAAGAAGACGGCTTTGGATTCTGGTAAGAAAGCCGCTTCCGAAGCTAGTGGTAGGATAGCTTCTGTGGCTGGCAAGAGGGCAGCCAACACGTTGATCGACAAGTTGATCAGTCCGCCGGCGAAGCGAGCTGCGTTAGAGCGAACGTCGAAAAGTTGGATAGATTTTAAGGATGCCGTGGTGCCCATACAAGATTTAGCCAAAATGACGAGTGGATCCGGATTGAAGAGAACTCGCGATGGTGCGATATAAACAAAATAATAATAATAACAACATTAAAAACAGAGTTTGAAAAACATAAAAAAAATTTGTGTTTGAAAAGAATCTAAAATAACAGACAAAACAAAAAAAAATAAAACAAAAAGATGAACATTAAAGATGTGTCTTGGAACGACGCCGCGACCAAGAGGTCGAATAACGAGTTCTTTCCCAAGAGCATAAGAGGCTTGATAATGGGAAAATCGAATTGTGGAAAGACCAATCTGTTGATGAATCTGTTGTCCCGACCCGACTGGTTGGATTACGCCAGATTGTTCGTGTTTGGCAAGAGCTTGTTTCAACCTGAATACAGATTGCTTCGAGAGTGCATGGATCGCAGATTACCCAAGCACGTCATAGTCAGAATCTTTGACAGTAGGGAGGAATTCAACAAGAGTGGAGCTTCGCTCGAGACCATTTTGGACGGCGCGGCGACGGAGCTGACGAAGAGAAATGCATCTTCAAACGTCGAGTGTCGATTTTACGAGAACGCTAGCGACGTTCTGGATCCTAGGGAACTGAAATCGGAAGATAAGAATCTCATGATTTTCGACGATCTGCTTTTGGAGAGACAGAACCGATGCGAATCGTATTACGTTAGGGGTCGACACAGCAACGTGGACTGTTTCTACCTGTCGCAGAATTATTTTCGATTGCCCAGACAGACGATAAGGGAGAACGCTAATTTTCTGTGTCTCTTTCGCCAAGATCTCAAGAATCTCAATCACATCTACGGCGATCACGTCGTGAACGACATGATACCTGTCGAATTTAGGAGATTCTGCAAGAGGACTTTGGGATAGTGGACTTTACAATTTCGTCGTGATCGATTTGACGAGCGAATTTAATCGCGGAAAATATCGGTACGGATTCGATAAGTTTTATGTTCCCGATGGTGATGATAATAAGAAGATAGAGCGTGAAAAAATAAAAAAAATTAGAAAAATAAATAAATCTTCAAATAATTAGTTTTGAATAAAAAAAAAAATAAAATTAAGATATAATGTTCCAACATGGAGAATTGTTAGAAAGGATAGCTGAGAATACGGCTGCAAAACAATCCATTCAAATCATGGTGAGTGGCGATTCGACTCAATTCGCTACGAAATTCGAACCTTCCATCGAATTGAACAGAGAGAAAAGTTACGAGATGGCGTTGGTGAATCTGGAGACTTATTATTCCTTTCCCAACGTCACCGAAAAGAATAACTCGTTCAAGTATTCCGACGGAGTGGATTGGTTGGAGATTCGAATTCCCAAAGGAAGTTACGACATAGACGATTTGAACCATTACATTCAGACGCGAATGAAGATGGATGGAAAGGGAAGCAACAAGATCAGACTTGCTCCCAATCCTAATACATTACAGACGATGTTGGATTTGGAAGATAATTTTCGTGTGGATTTCAACACGGACGATTCTATAGGCAAGATGTTGGGATTCGATCGAAAGATGTATCAAGGCCACGCGGCATCTGAAAATACGGTCGACATTCTCGCTGTCAATAGCATTCTGGTGAACGTGGACGTGATTGCCGGAAGCTACGTGAATGGTAGCGCTCAGCTGACGATCTATTCCTTCTTTCCAAATGTGTCGCCGGATTATAAGATCGTGGAGCGACCTCGAAATTTAGTTTATCTACCAGTGATTTTAGACACGTTGTATAGTCTCAAAACCACGTTGACGGATCAAAATGGTGAACTGTTAGATCTTTGTGGAGAGAGAGTGACGATACGATTTCACATAAGAGAAATATAAAAAGCAAAAAAAAATAAATATTATATATATATAGATAACAAAAATAAAATAAACGGTAATATTAATTTTTTTTACAAAATTATTTTAATATAATTATTAAACAAGAAACAATTGAAGTAAAATATATTTAAAAAAAAACAAACAGAATTATGACACAATACGTGGTTAAAAACGTGAACATATCCGCAGGACAGTAGAAGAAACTTAAGAGAGCTTTAACAACTCGAGGCGAGGCGGTGAGATTCAAATTCATTCACGAAGATCTGACGAGAGGCGGACAGGATTCGATCGCCTGGACCAGAAGTCAAATCAAAAGGATGGAGAAAGTGATTCGCAATGGAAGAGGGTTGGCGGTGAGATTGAGTCCCGCTCAATTGAGATACAATTTGAGAATGAAAGGCGGTTTCCTACTGCTATTAGCAGGAATCGCGCAAAAGCATTACCCTTCGCCACAAAGGTGCTACCCTTTCTCGGAAAGAGTCTCGGCGTGGGATCTCTCACAGGACTTGCTAGTTCGGGAGTTGAGAAATTAATAGGTGGCAACAGACTGTTTTTGAAGAAAGGAGGAGCCGTGTGTCGTGTTCACATAGACGACAGCGGTAAAGGATTGTATCTAGAATCCGTTAGAGGTGGCAACTCTCTGAGAGGAAATGGTCTCTTTCTGAAGAGTGGACAGAACATCAAGCGATACGGCAAGGGTTTGTTGCTCGGTGACAATTCGCCATTTAAGCACATACCGATTTTGAATATGTTATTATAAATATAAAAATTATATAAAATATATAAAATCATAGAAAGTATAAAATAATATATATATTTAAAATGGGTGAAGAGGTGGAGAAACAAATTTATCACCTGGATGAATTTGACGATAATGATGAACATCGCGAGTCAGAGAGCGAAGAAGTAAAAAAATGGTTAGACGCTAATGATGGATATCTAAGGAAAGAGATAGATAAAGTGCGGGATATACGGTTGGGAATGAGACGATGCTTTCCATGGTCACCACTACTTTCTGAAGTGAATGGTAATGATGCTAGTGTTACCAAGAGATGCACAACATTCGTTCATAATTATGATTCGGATAAACAAAAATGTTATCATGAATGTATCACATCACAGAGAAAAAGAAAAAAAAAAAGAAAAAGAAGAATCGACGCAGAAATTTGAGAGAAAAGGAAACGTTATTATAATATATTATGATGATAGTGAAGAAGAAGGAAAACAAAAAAAAAAAAAAAGTAAATGAGATCTCATTTACTTTTTTTTTTTTCATTTTTTCTTTGCTAAAAATCAATCGCTCTGTTGTTTATATTTCCAAGTCCGTTATTAGCATGTTGACGCTCGTGTCTACTGCTTTTTCGAAAACGTGTTGAATGTTTATCTTTACTCTTTTGAGTTTTTTTACATCGGTCAACTCGCTCTCACCACCCAATTTCTTCATGAGTTTGAATGAGATGTTTGGAAATATGTAATTTCCATAGGGCAACGACAAATCGTCCTTGTCGAATTCTCTATCTTCGACGATGACGATGTTCTGCAGATCGCTTTGGTATTCGTAAATCAAATCGAGCGCGGCTTCGTTCAATTTCAGAGGCATCTTATATTTCTCGTATTTGTGCTCTAAGCCCTTCGTCTCGACATCGTTCAATTCGATGGGATCGTGTCGTTGTAATCTATAGATTTTATGACCGAATTTCTTATACGTTTTGACTCGTTTCAATTTCAATTCGCATCTTTTAGGTGTTGTTGTCTTCATGATCGATTATTTGTTTTTTTTTGTTTTTACAAATTCTTGCAATAATGTATATTTTAAATTTTGTATTTAAATAATAATTTGTTAAAAAAAAAAAGTTTGTTATTTTTTTTTGCTCTTTATATATATATAAAAAAGTTGTTTTTTTAATTTTTAATTTTCTTTAATGTAAACATTTTTTTAGTAAAAGTTTTTTTTTCTCTTTATATATATATAAAAAGTTTCATTTTTTTTAAAATTTCACTCTCTCTATTGTTTATATTTCCAAGTCCGTTATTAGCAAGTTGACATTCGTCATTTTTCCACATACGTAAATGGTGTGAATGTTCATCTTTACTCTTTTGAGTTTTTTTTCATAGGCAAAAGCGCTCTCACCACCTGATTTCTTCACGAGTTTGGGTGAGATTATTGGATATATGTAACTTCCATAGGACAACAATAAATCACTCCTGTCGAATTCTCTGTCTTTGGCAATGATGATATTAATCGACAGTTCGCTTTGGTACTCGTAAAACAAATCGAGCGCGGCTTCATCCACTTTCAAACACATTCGATATTTGTGGTAGTAGCGCTCTAAGTCCACCATCTCGACCTCATTCAATTCGATGGGATCGTGTGGTTGTAATGTATAGATATTAAAACTATAATTCTCATACCCTTCATCTCATTTCAATTTCAATCCGCATCTTTTAGGTGTTGTTGTCATGATCGATTATTTGGTTTTTTATGAATTCTTATAAATAATGTTTATTTTAAATTTTGTATTTAAATAAATAATTTGTTAAAAAAAAAGTTTCTCTTTATTTCTCTTTATATATAAATGAAAGTTAAAAAAAAATTCTTACAAACTTAATTTTGAGGTAAAAACAATGATCAAGTCCAAACATCTGAATTATAGTCTAGAACGTGCAAGACTTCAAACGTTTAAAAATTGGCCTTCGCATCTCGCTCAAAAACCCGAAGATTTAGCCACTGCAGGTTTCGTTTACGTGGGTAGAGGCGACAAAGTCAAATGTTTTTGTTGTGACATACATTTGATGAATTGGGAACCTCACGACGTACCTTTACTAGAACACATAAGTAATATTGAAAAAGACGAATGCGATTATTTGAACAAGATCCTAACATTGGGATTGATCAAAATCCAAGACGAAGAGAGGGATAGAGATAAAAACCAAAAATTATTGATAGATATGTTACAACTCGGATACACCAAGGAACAATTGTACGATGCGTTAAACATCGCGAACAAGACCCTGTCTCAATTCATAACTTTAGAACATATCCTTAAATTCATGTCGGAAGTGGACGAGTTATCGTCACTCGTCGAAAACAAACTGAGTAAAATGTTCACCACCAAGTGTCTGGTCTGCGAAGGTGTCGCAAACATCTTGTTTCTACCGTGCGCACACCTGCGTTACTGTAGAGAATGTCATTCCAAAGACGAGAAAACATGTTCGGTTTGCGAGCGAGAAATAAAAGCGGTCTTAAATTGTTTTTGAATAAAAAAACACATTAAAGAAAAAAAAATTTAACTTTTTTTTCTATTATATATATAGAGAAAAAAAACAAAACTTTTTTTAACAAATTATTTAATACAAAATTCAAAAAAAAAAAATATTCTTACAAATGAAGCAAACAGATAAAACAATGGTAAATTTAAATGAGAAAACCGTACCTCAGTTAAACGAGATTTGTAGTCTATTACAAATTTCAGATTTCAGAAAGCATAGAACTAAAGCAAAAAAAATTGAAGTCATACAAGAATATTTGCGAAATGCTAGAAAGGCAAACGAAATGTCGATAGCAACGACGTCAAAAGATGCGCCGGTTGTGAAAAATAAGAAGACGACTAAACGAAAAGCCGTTGAAAAACATCAAGTTTCCAAAGAAAAGAAAAGAAAAACTAAAACGAAAACGAGTGATGCACTTCAGATTCGAGACAAACGAGATATATCAAGCGAAATTCAACGAGCAATTGACGAAGAGAAAGGAGAAGAATATGTAAGACGACTCGTTTCGGAACTATTCCAATTGAAACCCGTAGAACGGGAGAGTGCGATCGAAGACATTTTTAAAACTTTCGACGTGTTTCCCTCATTGAAGAAAGTCGATCCAAAATTGTTCATGGAATGGGTGAAAAAAGTATTGGATTTGTTTCGCGAATACACGAACTTGGGATTAAAAATTAAGATGATACTCTATTGCATAATGAATAAAATCGACGTGAAGTCCGGCGAGAGCATCGTGAAAAATGCATATTTCAGATCTAACGTCGAACCCGTATTTCAAGGTTCAGATCTATCGGACGTTTTCAAAAAGATGAAAGACAAGATGTTGACATCTCTCGCGAATTATCAAAATGAAGGTAGTAATTGGACGTTCGACGAGGTGTTGAAACTCGAAATTCACATGACTAAAAACGAACCGTTGAAAGGATCTTCCTACTTGGAATTACCGTATTTCTTGACTAAGAAATGCGCCGTGGTCAACGTGAGAAATAAAGATGATCAGTGTTTTAAATGGGCAGTCACCTCCGCTTTATACCCTGTCGAAATAAACGCTGATAGAGTTTCTCGTTACGAGGAAACTTCTAAAAATCTCGATTGGACCGGAGTGACTTTTCCAACAAAGTTAAAACACATCGAACGTTTTGAGGTTCAAAATCCCACCGTAGCGGTGAACGTTCTAGGATACGACGACGAAAATCAAAAGATCTATCCTCTCAAACGGACTTTGTATCGCGGAAGAGAAAAGACGATTATTTTATTATCGATTTCGAATGGTGACAATCATCATTATTGTTGGGTTAAACATCCGAGCTGATTACTGTCAAGACAAAATAATAATCATAATGGAAAGATATCTTTATGTTGCAACTGCATGAACGTGTTTCACAGCGAAGACTCGTTGGCGAAACATCAGGAATATTGCAACGAAAATCAAGGTGTCGCCATCGAAATGCCCAAAGCCAATACCATCGTGAAGTTTGAAAATCACAACAGAAGGTTAAAAGTACCATTCGTCGTGTACGCCGATTTCGAATGTTTCACCGCGCAAATGAGTTCCTGTCAACCCAACGCTCTTCATCGAAATGCCCAAAGCCAATACCATTGTGAAGTTTGAAAATCACAACAGAAGGTTAAAAGTACCATTCGTCGTGTACGCCGATTTCGAATGTTTCACCACGCAAATGAGTTCCTGTCAACCCAACGCTCTTCAAAGTTACGTCGAAAGATATCAAAAATACATACCTTCGGGCTATTGCATTTATGTGAAATGCGTTTTCGACTCGCAACATGACATGGGTCCCTTCACCTACACGAAACAGCGTGAAGACGACGACGTGGCTCAAAGGTTCGTGGAAGAGTTAGAATCGAAAATTCAAATGTTATATGACAAATTCAAAACTTCGGCGAAAATAATCATCACACGAGAGCAGCAGGACGAAAATAACAGAGCCACTGAATGTCACATATGCAGACAATCGTTCGACGAGAATTCAGAAGAAAATAAAAGGTTAGAGACCACGATCATTATACGGGTCTGCATCATGGTCCGGCTCACAGCAAGTGTAATTTAAAATATCGAGATGCCGCTTTCTATCCGGTGATGTTTCACAATCTCTCGGGTTACGACAGTCATCTGTTCGTGAAAAATCTCGGCACCTCGCATGAAGAATTAAAATGCATCGCAAACAGCGAAGAAAGATACATTTCCTTCACGAAATGGAAGCTCATGGAGGAGAGAAGAGTAATCGACGGAAATGCGTTGAAAGAAAAAACGAAATCCATTCGTAGAGGCATACGTTTCATCGACACTTTTAAATTCGTGTCGACCGCTCTGGAAAAATTAGTCGATAACATGAGCATGGATAAATTTAAAATCGCGAGCAAACATTTCGGAGAATGAGTAGACATTATGTTGAGGAAAGGAGTCTATCCTTACGATTACATGAACGATCTAAAGAGATTCGAAGACACCGCACTACCTTCAAAAGAAGATTTTTATTCGAAATTATACGAATCCAACATTTCCGACGAGAATTACGAACATGCTAAAAACGTGTGGAAATCATTCGATATGAAAACCATGAGAGATTATCACGATCTCTATCTGAAGACCGACGTTCTGCTCTTGGCAGACGTGTTCGAAAATTTTCGAGACGTCTGTCGTCGAAATTACGATCTGGATCCCGCTTGGTATTTCACCGAACCCGGTCTGGCGTGGGACGCTCTGTTGAAGACCACCGAAGTCCAATTGGAATTATTATCCGACGTGGACATGTTGCTCATCTTCGAAAGGGCTGCGAGAGGTGGTTTATCGATGATCTCCCACAGACATTCTGAAGCTAACAATCCCTACATGAAAGAAGGTTTCGATTCGAAACGGTTGACTAAATACATACAGTATTGGGACGCCAATAATCTGTACGGTTGGGCTATGAGTCATCCTTTACCGATTGGAAATTTAGAATGGGTGAAGGAACCGGAAGAGATGCAAAAATGGAGAGACTATCCTTGTATTTTAGAAGTCGATTTGAACTATCCGGAAGAATTACACGATCCGCTGGCTCCTGAACGAATGGAACCGAACGAAGGTGACGAGGAAAAACTCATTCCCAATTTATTTAACAAACGTAACTACGTCGTCTACAGCGAGAATTTGAAACAGTACGTCGATTACGGGATGAAATTAGTCGACATACACTGCATCATTCGATTCGACGAAGAGCCTTGGATGAAAAAATACATTGATCTCAACACGAATCTCAGAACCCGAGCCGAGAACGATTTCGAAAAAGATTTCTTCAAACTCATGAACAACTGCGTGTACGGCAAATCGATGGAAAACATCAGGAAGAGAACCGACGTTCGACTCGTCACGTCTGAGAAAAGAGCTAAAAAATTAGTGGCGAAACCCAATTACAAACACCGAACCATATTCGGCGAAAATCTAGTGGCCATTCACATGCAAAAGACGCACCTGAAGTTCGACAAACTGTATTATCTCGGACCGATCATCTTAGATATCAGCAAGCGATTGATGTACGAGTTTCACTACGATTACGTCAAACAAAAATTTGGCGACAAAGCCAAACTACTGTTCACCGACATGGACAGTTTAATTTACGAGATAGAGATGAAAGACGTCTACCGAGACATATATCGTGACCGAGTGGTTCGACACGAGCAATTATCCCATCGATCACCCGTCCAACATTCAATCGAACGACAACAAGAAGGTGTTGGGTAAATTTAAGGACGAGAGCGGCGGTAAACAGATCGTCGAATTCGTGGGCTTGAGACCCAAACTCTATGCTTATCGTCTAGAAGATGATGAAGAGATCAAGAAGTGCAAAGGAGTTAAAGCATGCGTGGTGAAGAAAAACATCTCTTTCCAAGAGTATAAAGATTGTCTGTTAGGAAGTGGTCCGGTGTATAAGACTATGAAATCGATTTGAAGCGAAAATCACGACTTGTATACCGAAATAGTCAACAAGATTTCGCTGACGGCCGACGACAACAAGAGATTCATGTTAAATGATAAAATAAGCACTTTGGCACTCGGACATTGGAGTTTGCATCTAATTTTAGATGATATGAATGGGGATGATTGGATTCCAGATATGATTGTAGATGATAAGATTCCAGAAAATCAAGAAGAATTAGATGAATCCAAGATTATAGAAGTCAAGGAATTCGACGGATTCAAGATTGTGGAAGTCGATAGAGTTAGTTTAAAAAGAAAAAGAAAAAAAATAGAAAAAAAATAAGGTCATTTTTAGTGAATTATAATAAAATAAATAAAAAAAAAATATATATACGCATCTATGAATAAGAAAATAAAGATATCCGTAGAAGGTGTTGTCTTGCCCAACGAACCCCTATCCAACATCGATCTGTTGAATGCGGCAAAAGATTTGAAAATCGAAGATTTTCTAGGAGTGTTTTCCAGAGATGCCTTGCCGAAGAGAAGACCTCGACAATCGGAATGCAGAATTTTAAATCTAGACGATTCATCGGGTGAAGGCACTCACTGAGTGGCGTGGTTCAAGAACGGGAAGAAGAAGAAGAATTATTATTTCGACAGCTATGGAATCTCGCCACCGAAAGAAATAAAGAACTATTTCAACAAATCGATGGTTCTTTACAACACGGATCAAGTGCAATCGCCAGATCAAGTGTTTTGCGGTCACCTGTGTCTCTACGTTCTCAAGAGATGGTCTGAAGGAGATGAATTTCAAGACATTCTCAATGACTTACATTAGAGAGAAAAAATATTTTTTTATAGTATATATATAAAGATAAAAAATTATTTTAAAAAAATTTTAATCGAATAAAAAACGAAAAATAAAATAACATAGTTCATTTTTTAATAAACTGCATTTTGAACACATTTTTTTTTCTAAACAACAACAAAAAAAAAATCCCACAACAACATGACAGTCGATAAATTTGGTAGAAGTGACGACGAAAAAGTCAACCCGAGAAAGAAGAGGAAGACGTTCGAAGGTTACGACGTTGCCAACTTGTTGGACGAGCATTACATTCGGAGATACGAACCTCCAGAGAAACCTCTGAACATTAACGATAAGAAGCTCTACAATCTTCCCGAGCCGATAGATCTCGCAGATGCCACGACTAAAAAATACGTTGACAGGGGGAACTCCGATTTTGAACGAATCCTGCTTGATAATTACATGGATAAAACCATGACCGACGATCTCAATCTGAAATCCAAACGTTTGGTGAACGTCGCGAATCCCGTAGATCCCACCGATGCCGCCACCAAGAGATATGCGGACGACTCTCACGCGAGATTCAGCGAACACCTGAGAAATAGATAAGTTCAGAAAACGATGCACTCGGAATTGAACGCCAATTCTTACAAGATAACGAACGTGGCCGCTCCCACGAATCCCAAGGATGTGGCGACCAAACACTACGTAGATCTGGAACAGAGAAAGTCTGACGGACGTGAAATGAAATCGGATCTGAATGCGGGATTCCACAAGATATTGAATCTGTCGAAGATCGACGACACGGACGCGGACTCAACCGCAGTCAACAAGGGCTACGTGGATTCTTCAGTGTTATGATCGCAAGAATACCTAGAATCGCAAGTGGATGATCTCTACCTGAACAAAGAATCTGGCGGAACCATGGAGGGTGGCATCAACATGAACGGTGAGAATTTATTCGGTCTCAATCCCAATCCCGAATTCGATTCCAGCGCTGTCAGCAGAAAGTACGTGGACGACAACTCGGTCTGGAGAAAGGGCGACATCATGGAAGGTAAACTAGACATGGGCGGACACGCGCTCACGAATCTACCGGAACCCGTGCACATGACGGACGCCTGCACCCTGATTTCGGTGATGGAGAAAGTCAAATATGCCAGACAATTGATCACCATGTGGGCCGAAGAGGCCGGCACCTTAGATGAAGGAAAAGCCGAGTGGTCTTTCGGAAACGGAGGTAGCGGATCGAAACATGGCCAGGTTGGATATCCCATGCCATTGGGAGGTGAAATCCTTCGAATGAGTCTGGCTTCCTCGGATTTGAATAACAGAGCGGTCGTCAATCTCATGGTGAATGGTGTGGAGAGTGATAAGAGATACAGCGGTGAAAAGACCGAGAATCAACACATGAATGTCAGCATGTTCGGCACGCCTCTCAAAGTGAACGCCGGAGACAAGATTAATTTTGTCACGAAAACCAATAATCCCGAAGCCACCACTTCTGTGGTGAGTCTACTGATCGAACTGGATCCTTTGAACAAACAGTGAACGCGTGGAAAAATAACAAATTAAAAAAAAAAAAATAATGTGTGATTATTAAAAACAACAAAAAAAAGTAATGAGATATAGAGAGATGTTCAATCTCTCTATATCACATTACTTTATTTTTTTTTTGTTTTGTTTTTAATAATCATACATTACTTTTCATTTTTTTTTTGTTTTTTATTTTTTTTTTTCACATACTCGTCTCTCATCGAATGATCGACATCTTATTTCCGTCCGATTCGAATTGTAATTCTCTGTCCAACAGGACCAGGGCGAAGGCTTCGGTTTTTCTCGGCATGTTCCTATCGAATTGCATCTTGATCTGAATGTCTAACACTCTACTCTTGAGTCATTCACTCTGTTTACTGACGTCGAACACGAACATGGGATACCATCAACTTGTATTCGCCGGGAGATATGTTGGGATTGCTCATCAATTCGTCTAGACCGTGATACTTCTTTCTAAAATCGGCGGCGTCGCCGTACAGCCTGCAGAAATCGTTCTTGTCGAACGACACGTTGTAATCGATTGACGGATATCTCGTGGCGTTCAGAAACACTTGCATGTTTCTCAAATTGCAGTGATCGAACAGCGATGCATTCTTTTCCTGAGACCCGTCTCTATCGGTCTGAAATGCGACCATGAAGAAACACGGTCTCTCGGAAGCGGATTTCACCGTCAATCTCCAATCGAAGTGATTCGTGGAGGGAGGAATGCTAGCCGTGTTGCACTGTCTCATTCTAAATCCCACGGGTAATTTACTCTTGGATTGTATGATCTTGTAGAGATGCGTTTTCTCATCCGTCGTAGGCTCCACATGTGGAACGAACCACGATATCTTGTGTAGAGTTATCTTACCCGCACCGGTCGCAGCGAGTCTCACTATTGCATCGTCGTTTCCTTTTCGAATCAACGTCAGATTGTGTTTGAATCCGTACATGATCTTGTTGTAATCGTCTGCAAATCCGAAGATGTGTTTCAAAGGTATCCTGAACGAAAACGTTCCTTTAGGTCTGGACGTCTTGACGACGTAGTCGAATATCGTGGCGGCGCCGGCGCTAGCAGGTCCTATAGTGTCTTTCACCCACAACTGATTAAGTCCTCTGGATTTCGAAAAATCATCAGGATACGTCAAGAGTCCGAACATCGTGGTGGCCTGACCGGGATGAAAAACAGATTCTATCTCTTGTCCGGATAGCATGTATTTTATATTACTGAATAGATGCATGATGCCATTATTGGCAAGAGTAACCGTGTCGTCGTCGGCGTAGTCACTCCCATCTTCCTTGGTGAGATGTCCCTGCACCACTATGTAACTCTCGCTAGGATGTACGAATAGATCTTGAGTTTCGACGTTGATTCTTATCTCTCCCGCATTGTTCAAACTCGTCCCGGTTACCGGTTCGTATTCGTGAACCTCATATTCTTGAATGCTTACATCTTTCACTATGCTTTGTGCTATATCTAGTATATTTGTCATTTTAAAAGATTTTTAGTTTTTTTGTTTATTAATTCACTTGCTTTTCTTTATCTAAAAAATAGTTTTTAATTATTTTTTATTATTATTTATTTTTTTTCTCTCTTTTATATATATGTGTGTGTAAACAAGAAAATGTCAAAGAGAGTAAATAAAAAAAAAAATTTTTGCGTTCTTCATCAAAACTTCGTCTTCTGTAATTGTTGTTCGTAAAACTTTCCGATGATCTCTTCTCCATCCAAAGCTTCGATTTTGTAAGTCACCGGATCGGTGTGAAATATTTTGATGATCACGAAGATTTCCGAGGTCCATCGAGGAGTATAACACTTTTCGAAGTGCTTCTTATAAGTGTAGATTCTCACTCGATCGCCGACCGCAAATTTCGGCGTTCTAGACTTCTTCTTCCCGATCTTAGATCTCTCGGGATATAGATTCGCGTAGACCCATTTTTCGTTTCGAGGATCGCTAGCTTCCGCGGGAGTCATCTTGATCGATCTGTGTCGCGTGTCATTGTAATCTTTCACCAGACAATTCAGAGCGTATATGTATTTCTTGGTCGAATTCGCCGTGAAGTATCTGTACATCTTCTCCTTCATCGTTCGATTCCAACGTTCCACCACGCTGGCTTTCTCTTCGTTTTCGATCGAGTAGAGGTCTACCAATCGACGAACGTCCTTGTTGTAGAATTCCTTTCCCTTGTCCACCCACAATTTACTCGGTTTTCGAGAAGACGAGTCGAACACGCTCTTCAGAGCCTCGGCGACGCAAGGTCCCGATTTATTCTTTAAAGCTCTGATCCAACCGTATTTGGAAAACACGTCGATGACCATCAATAGATATTTGACGCCCTCGTTCCACTCGAAAACGATCTCATGTCGACCAAGTCGGCGGACCAGATGTCATCCAGACCCTTCACGAACACCCTTCTCTTTCGAAATTTACGCACTATGGGTTTGTGTAACTCCTCGGCCAATTCGCTCGGGAATAATCGTTTCTTCTTCTTCTCTTTTTCAGATGCGCTTTTTTTTTTTGAACGCCCCATCCGAATCGATGTTTCGCACCGATCAGATTGCCAACCAGCGAACGTTCCATCTTCTCTCTCCTGGTCGGATTCGATATGCCTTTCAATCTCCCCAACATGTTTTTGTCGCAGACGTCGTTGCAAGTCTTGGTGTCGGGATGTCCGGCGTAGCACAGATCGTGATCGTACGCGGCCGCGTCCACCCTATTCACGGGTTTGCTCCAAGATTTGGGTGTCAGATCGGCGTTGAGTCTCTTGTTCAATTTCGTTCCAGGTCCCATGAAACTGTGACCGGGCAGATGCATTTCGAAAGGTAGAGTGTTGATCATTTTATTCACGATGCCTTTGCCTTTGCTCGTGTTCTTTTGTTTGACGAATCAAGTCTTTATAGAACCACACACGTCGCAAATTCCGCGAAGCATCCGTCTGTCGTTTTTAGTTCGCACTTCTCGAGAATTACTCGTCTCAGTAACTCTCTTACACTTTACGCAATACATTTTTTTTGAAGAGTTAATTTAAATTAATTTCGTTTTTTTTTATTTTATATATGAATTTAATATTTTTTTTTTAAAATTCTGTTCTTATTATATATATATTTTTTTTTCAATCGCTTCTATCATCTTACTGAATTCCTCCCTGGCCTCTTTCCTACCCTTTTCCACGAGAGAATCCTTCAACTCTTCCTTGATGATCTGATGAGTCTTGATTCTCACGGCTTCTTTCATGGCATCGTATTTCGTTTTCTCGCTCAATATCGCGAAGTATTCTCCGTCCTATATCCTACCGTCTTTCAACGCCATAGAGATCATTTCGGATATCGTGTCGATCTTGGAGTCGGCCAAGATGCGAATCTTGTCGTGTTTCCTTACCTTCAGATATAATTTCCTACTCAAAAAGTTTCCGAGCGTGCTGAACAATCCGGCGGCGAGAGCCACTCCTTCCACAGTCAGCACGATCGGAATGCCGACCGCAGTCGACAACAATCCGATGCTGGCCACGTGTAAACCCATGGAAATCGTGATGAGTGTCGTGTCGATCCCGTTGACGAATTTCACGAAACGCGAATACTTCTTCTTGAGGGAACGACGAGAATCTCTATCTTGAGTCAGATACGATTGGATTCTACTGATTTGATCGATGCGATACCTCTCTCCTCTTTCTCTTTCTTCTAGCGACGGTGCCGTCGGCAAAACGCCGTTTGGCTTCTCGTCCTCATTGTTCACTAACGTCGGATACAATTTATTTCTGGTTCTCATTTTTTTTTTGTGTTTTTTCTTTCTAATATTAGATAAAAAAATTTGTGTGTGTATTTATTTTTTTTTTTATTTTCTACTCTCCCTTATTTTTTATATCAACGAAAAACAAAACTTAGACGTATGCTTCGTTCAGCAATAATTTCTTGATACATCCCTTGTCTTCTAAAGTCAAACTTCTACGCGCCAATTTCAGTTCTTCCGAATCTGTGGGCCTGTCTCGATTCTTACAGTAGACTAATCTCTTCCAAAACGTGATCACATCATCGAATTTAACGCGTTCGAACGCCGGTTCGAAATACATGACGACCATATCTTCCCTTTCCATCGTCAGACACGAATGATCCTCGTGATTGAAGTCTAGATGATCCCGACATCCGACGCATCGTTCTAACAAGATGGGACGTAGTTGTTCATTCACGCAGATTGTGTATGCTCTCATCAGCATGTTTAAAAGAAACCTCGCTCTAATCATCTGAGAATCGCTCATGATTTACGTATTTTTTTTTATTATCTATTCGATTTGATATATTTATTTTTCTAAATAACTATTTATTTATATTTTTTTTTCTCCCCTATATTTATATCAATCAAAAACCCACCGCCTCAAAAACGATTGAGAGTTCTAAATCATCTGTACCAAAGCAATTGAGAGTTCTAAATCACTGATTTAGAACTCTCAAAGCTGTTTTTTGATGATGACCCAGAATCTTATGCCTTCGCTCGCGTTCGCCGACGATGGATTGATGGGTCTGATCTGCGATGCGAACGTAGACCAAAAATCATGTACACGATACAACTGAAGATGTACAACACACGCACACGATGCATTCACCACGAGTGTTTGAACGCTAAAAGCGCGATCTAGGAGTCACTAACTGTACATGAGGGATTCTAAATCAGTGTACAGTTTTTGTGAACAAGCGTGTGATTTAACACCGAATTCCATGTTGGTGAACGCATCGTGTGCGTGTTTTGTACATGTACATGTACAAGTGATATGGAACTCTCATTTTATACCTACTTATATATAAAGATAATAAATTATTTTAAAAAATTTTAATCGAATAAAAACGAAAAAATAAAAATAACATAGTTCATTTTTAATAAACTGCGTTTTGAATATATTTTTTCTAAAAAACAAAAAATCCCACAACAACATGCCAGTCGATAAATTTGGTAGAAGTGACGACGAAAAAGTCAACCTAAGAAAGAAGAGGAAGACGTTCGAAGTCGACGATGGTTATGATGTTGCCAACTTGGATGAATGTTACGTTCGGAGATACGAACCTCGAGAAGAACCTTTGAACATGAACGATAAGAAGCTCTACAATCTTCCCGAGCCGATAGATCTCGCAGATGCTGCGACTAAAATACGTCGACAGGGGGAACGCCGATTTCGAACGAATCATGCTAGATAATTATGTGGATAAAACCATGACTGACGATCTCGATCTGAAATCCAAATGTTAGGTGAACGTCGCAAATCCCATAGATCCCACCGATGCCGCGACCAAGAAATATGCGGACAACTCTCACGCGAGATTCAGCAAACACCTGAGAAATAGATACGTTCAGAAAACGATGCACTCGGAACTGAATTCTAACAAGATAACGAACGTGGCCACTCCCACGAATCCCAAGGACGTGGCGACCAAACACTACGTAGATCTGGAACAGAGAAAGTCTGACAGACGAGAAATGAAATCGGATCTGAATGCGGGATTCAACAAGATATTGAATCTGTTGAAGGTCGACAACACAGATGCGGACTCAACCGCGGTCAACAAGGGCTACATGGATTCTGCCATGATACGGTCACAAGAATACCTAGAATCGCAAGTGGATGATCTCTACCTGAACAAACAATCTGGCGGAACCATGGAGGGTGGTATCGACATGAACGGTAAGAATTTATTCGGACTCAGTCACGATCCCGAATTCGATTCCAGCACGGTCAGCAGAAAGTACGTGGACGACAACTCAGTCTGGAGAAAGGGTGACATAATGGAAGGTAAACTAGACATGGGTGGACACGCGCTCACGAATCTACCGGATTCCGTGAACATGACGGATGCCTGCACCCTGATTTCGGTGGTGGAGAAAGTCAAATATGCTAGACAATTGATCACTGTGTGGGCTGAGGAGGCCGGCACCTTAGATGAAGGAAAAGCTGAGTGGTCTTTCGGAAATGGAGGTAGCGGATCGAAACATGGTCAGGTGGGATATCCCATGCCGCTGGGAGGTGAAATCCTTCGAATGAGTCTGGCTTCCTCGGATTTGAATAACAGAGCGGTCGTCAATCTCATGGTGAATGGAGTAGAGAGCGATAAGAGATACAGTGTCGAAAAGACTGAGAATCAACACGCGAATGTTAGCACATTCGGCACGCCTCTCAAAGTGAACGCCGGAGACAGGATTAATTTCGTTACGAAAACCAATAATCCTGAAGCCGCCACTTCCGTGGTGAGTCTACTGATCGAATTAGTTCCTTTGAACAAACAGTGAACGCGTGGAAAATAATGAATTAAAAAAAAATAATGTGTGATTTATTAAAAACAAAAAATAAAGTAATGAGATTTAGAAAGATGTTCAATCTCTCTAGATCACATTACTTTATTTAATTTTTTTTTGGGGGGGGTTGTTTTAATACGTTATTTCTCATAATGTTTCATCTCGTGAAATTGGATCACCTATCTCGAAACACGCGTCGACGTCTATTTTAGCATTTCGAAGAGCTTTTATAAATTCTCGAAAAGCAGTCGGTCCTCTATACGTCAACGTGTCTAAAAGTTTTCTGGTCTTATCTTCTATCAAGATTTTACTTTCGATTTCACGTCTCATATAATCAGTCAATATCAAAGGTTCTGTTTCGACTAAAGTATCTAGAATTATTGCTAACGAATCTTGCGAAATATTTTTAATCAAAACACCTCTGTTTCTTCTCAAGTATTCTCTTTCTTTATCATTCATTTTTATAATAATTTTTTTAATTTTATTTATATATATATATTTTTTTTGTTTCACACTCATCTCTCATCGAATGATCGACATCTCATTTCCATCCGATTCAAATTGTAATTCTCTGTCCGACAGGACCAGGGCGAAGGCTTTGGTTTTCCTCGGAACGTTCCTATCGAATTGCATCTTGATCTGAATGTCTAAGACGCTACTCTTGAGTCGTTCACTCTGTTTATTGACGTCGAATACGAACATGGGATACATCGACTTATATTCGCCGGGAGATATGTTAGGATTGCTCATCAATTCGTCTAGACCGTGATACTTCTTTCTAAAATCAGCGGCGTCGCCATACAGTCTGCAGAAATCGTTCTTGTCGAACGACGCGTTGTAATCAATTGCTGGATATCTCGTAGCGTTCAGAAACACTTGCATGTTTCTCAAATGGCAGGGATCAAACAACGACGCATTCTTTTCCTGAGACCCGTCCCTATCGGTCAGAAATGCATCAACGATGAAACGCGGTCTCTCGGAAGCGGATTTCACCATCAATCTCCAATCGAAGTGATTTGTGGAGGGAGGAATGCTAGCCGTGTCGCACTGTCTCATTCTAAATCCCACGGGTAATTTACTCTTGGATTCTATGATTTTGTAGAGACGCGCTTTTTCCACAATCGAAGGCTCCACGTGCGGAACGAACCTCGATATCTTGTGTAGAGTTATCTTACCCGCATTGGTCGCAGTGAGTCTCACTATTGCGTCATCATCTCCTTTTCGAATCAACGTCAGATTGTGTTTGAATCCGTACATGATCTTGTTGTAATCATCCGCAAATCCGAAGATGTGTTTCAAAGGTATCCTGAACGAAAACGTTCCTTTAGGTCTGGACGTCTTGACGACGTAGTCGAATATCAAGGCTGCGCCGGCGCTACCAGGGCCGACGGTGTCTTTCACCCACAACTGATTAAGTCCTCTGGATTTCGAAAAATCATCAGGATACGTCAAGAGTCCGAACATCGTGGTGGCCTGACCGGGATGAAACACAGATTCTATCTCCTGTCCGGATAGCATGTATTTTATATTACTGAATAGATGCATGATGCCTTTATTGGCTAGAGTAACCGTGTTGTCGTCGGCGTAGTCGCTCCCATTTTCCTTGGTGAGACGTCCCTGCACCACTATGTAACTCTCGCTAGGATGTATGAATAGATCTTGAGTTTCGACGTTGATTCTTATCTCTCCCGCATTGTTCAAACTCGTTCCGGTTACCGGTTCGTATTCGTGACCTCATATTCTTGAATACTTTCATTTTCACTATGTTTTGTGCTATATCTAGTATATTTATCATTTTAAAGGATTTTTAGTTTTTTTTTTGTTTATTAATTAACTTGCTTTCTTTATCTAAAAATAGTTTTTAATTATTTTTTATTATTATTTTTCTCTCTTATATATATATATGTGTAAACAAGAAAATATTAAAGAAAGTAAATAAAAGAAATTTGTTTTCTTTATCAAAACTTTGTCTTCTGTAATTGTTGTTCGTAAAACTTTCCGATGATCTCTTCTCCATCCAAAGCTTCGATTTCGTAAGTCACCGGATCGGTGTGAAATATTTTGATTATCACGAAGATTTCTGAGGTCCATCGAGGAGTATAACCCTTTTCAAAGTGCTTTTTATAAGCGTAGATTCTCACTCGATCACCGACCGCAAATTTCGGCGTTCTAGACTTCTTCCTGATCTTAGATCTTTCAGGATATAGATTCACGTAGACCCGTTTTTCATTTCGAGGATCGCTAGCTTCCACGGGAGTCATCTTGATCGATCTGTGTCGCGTGTTGTTGTAATCTTTGACCAGACCGTTCAGAGTGTATATGTATTTCTTGGTCGAATTCGCCGTGAAGTATCTGTGCATCTTTTCCTTCATCGTTCGATTCCAACGTTCCACCACACTGGCTTTCTCTTCGTTTGCGATCGAGTAGAGGTCTACCAATCGATGAACGTGCTTGTTGTAGAATTCCTTTCCCTTATCCACCCACAATTTACTCGGTTTTCGAGAAGATGAGTCGAACACGCTCTTCAGAGCCTCGGCGACGCAAGGTCCCGATTTATTCTTCAAAGCTCTGATCCAACCATATTTGGAAAACACGTCGATGACCGTCAATAGATATTTGACGCCCTCGTTCCACCTCGAAAACGATCTCATGTCGACCAAGTCGGCAGACCAAATATCATCCAAACCCTTCACAAACACCCTTCTCTTTCGAAATTTACGCACTATGGGTTTGTGTAACTCCTCGGCCAATTCGCTCGTAAATAATCATTTCTTCTTCTTTTCCAGTTGCGAGTCTTGGTGTCGGGATGTCCGGCGTAGCACAGATCGTGATCATACGCGGCCGCATCCACCCTATTCACAGGTTTGCTCCAAGATTTGGGTGTCAGATCGGCATTGAGTTTCTTGTTCAATTTCGTTCCGGGTCCCGTGAAACTGTGACCGGGCAGATGCATTTCGAAAGGTAGATTATTGATCATTTTATTCACGATGCCTTTACCTTTGCTCGCGTTCTTTTTTTTTGACAAATCGAGTCTTGACAGAACCACACACGTCGCAAATTCCACGAAGCATCTGTCTGTCGTTTTTAGTTCGTACTTCTCGAGAATTACTCGTCTCGGTAACTCTCTTACACTTTACGCAATACATTTTTTAAGAGTTATTTAAATTAATTTCGTTTTTTATTTTATATATAAATTTAATAATTAATTAATTCTGTTCTTATTATATATATATTTTTTTTCAATCGCTGCTCTTGAGTACTATCATCTTACTGAATTCCTCCCTGGCCTCTTTCCTCCCCTTTTCCACGAGAGAATCCTTCATCTCTTCTTTGATGATCTGACGAGTCTTGATTCTCACGGCTTCTTTCATGGCATCGTATTTCGTTTTCTCGCTCAATATCGCGAAGTATTCTCCGTCCGATATCCTACCGTCTTTCAACGCCATAGAGATCATTTCGGATATCGTGTCGATCTTGGAGTCGGCCAAGACGCGAATCTTGTGTTTCATCGCCTTCAGATATAATTTCCTACTCAAAAAGTTTCCGAGCGTGCTAAACAATCCGGCGGCGAGAGCCACTCCTTCTACGGTCAACACGATCGGAATGCCAACCGCGGTCGACAACAATCCGATGCCGGCCACGTGTAAACCCATGGAAATCGTGATGAGTGTCGTGTCGATTGCATTGACGAATTTCACGAAATGTGAATACTTCTTGAGAGAATGACGAGAATCTCTCTCTCGAGTTAGATACTCTTGGATTCTACTGATTTGATCGATGTGATACCTCTCTCCTCTTTCCTTTTCTTCTAGCGACGGTGCCGTCGGCAAAATGCTGATCGGCTTCTCATCCTCGTCGTCATCTAACGTCGGATACAATTTATTTCTGGTTCTCATTTTTGTTTTTTTTTCTTCTAATATTAGATAAAAAATGTATGTGTGTATTTATTTTATTTTCTATTCTCCCTTATTTTATATCAACGAGAAAAAACTTAGTCGTATGCTTCATTGAACAATAATTTCATGATGTATCCCTTGTCTTCTAAAGTCAGACTTCTACGCGCCAATTTCAGTTCTTCCGAAACTGTGGGCTTGTCTCGATCCTTACAGAAGAGTAATCTCTTCCAAAACGCGATCACTTCATCGATTTGAACACGTTTGAACGCCGGTTTGAAATACTTGACGACCACATCTTCCCTTTCCATCCACAGACACGAATGATTCTCGTGATCGAAGTCTAGGTGATCCCGACATCCGACGCATCGTTCTAACAAGAGGCGACCTAGTTGTTCGTTCACGCAGAATGCGTAGGCTTTCATCAGCATTTTTAAAAGAAACCTTACTCTAATAGTCTGAGAAGCACTCATGATTTACGTATTTATTTTTATTATCTATTCGATTTGATATATTTATTTTTTTAAATAACTATTTATTTATATATTTTTTCTCTCCTATATATCAATCAAAAACGTGGCAGTGGGTTTGCCGGTTCAAAAACACCTCTTTTCCGTGTACCGTACACGATTCGATTTCCGACGTAAAATCCGCAAATGGATTTCCGTGTACGCCTCCGTAGGGATTCAGTGTTAAAATCGTGTACAGACGCGGATGATTTAGAATCAGCAAGATGATGATTTAGAAACGACAACACGTTTTTTGCTCGCAATTTAACACTGAATCCTATGGGGTAAACCCATTTGTCGATTTCAAATCAGACGGTACATGTACACATACGTAAAATTTCATGCGTTTTTTCACTCTTGGATACAATCCAGTGATGTTTGAATCGGCAAAGCCGATTCTAAAACACCCTAAAAACGTTAAAATCGTGTACCTGTACACGATTTTAACACTAAATCCTATTGAGGTGTACATCGATGTACGTGTACACGTACACGTACGTGTACATGTGTGTTTCAATCGGCATTTACTACCTACTGGGGAGGTATAGTAATAATTAAAATGGTTGCTTTTAAAACAGAAACTTCAATGAGTTCTGCCTTCAAGAAAATTAATAAAAAATTGCATAAATTGTTTGTTTACCCCCGTGTGCCCTGCCCCTGACTGCTGACCAAATGCAGATAGCTTGGTTTCGCCCGGCGAGTTCATGATTTCACATCTTGGTCACATACATCCCCGATTTCTGGATTCGATTCAAGCTGAAGCACTCGGCGCCAAAATCTACTCCCATGATTTCAAATACCTTGGCTTTATTTTCTCAGCATGCAACCAGGACATTCATAAAACAACAGCAAACCCACAAGTGACGAGAAGGTTATTTTTGTTAGGCCTAATTAGTTATTGTGGTTTCGCGACACTTTCAACGACTAGTGTTGTGTTATGTCGGTGACAGGTTTACGGATGGAGGAAGCCAGAGTAACCAGAGAGAACCACCTAGTAACGATGAACACCTACCAGCTACCCAACGTCATAACTCCACCCTGCAACATAGGCAGGTTTGGAGCGATTGACAACAGAAGTAAGTCGATAGCGGTTTATATACCTCAATACACAGAGTCGTCGTGCCCCACGTGTGCACTGGGATGAAATGCCTTGTCCATTATACAATGAGGGTCGCTCTTATGGCTTAACGAACTCAGAACCTCGAGCACAAACGTCAAGCCGTCTATCAGTGATTCACCACTACCCCTAAATTTATCATAACAGTATCCTCATGGAATTAACTCGAATTGAGGATGACCTCCATGCTATCATATTTTACCAATTGAGAATGTTGATTTTCCTTTACAAATGTTCAAGCATTTTGGAGCTGGGTGTGCCTTCAAAGACAGAAATTTTTCCGGGTCGGGAAAACATCCTCAAAACGCTTACCCTATTTGGGGCGCATTTTTTCTCACTACCGGTACTATAACACCCAAATCCTGCCGGTCTGAGTGTTATGATAGTGAGCCAATTTTATGCTATCGCCCAAAAATGCCACGGCTTCCGTGTTTCCTAGGCTACACATATTACATTCCCTTTCTATCTAACACTCTTTTTACCCCCCGCCCCCCCCCCCCCCCCCCGCAGTTCTAGTGATTTCGATCTGATCCTGAACAGTGACCCCAAGCGAACCACCAAGATAACGTTCAAGAGCGGGCGCCTCTTTCTTACTTAGCCCGTCAAATAAGCTCTTAGATTTAACACCCACCCTCTCATTCCCATTACAATCCTCTAAGATTCTATAAAAACTTGCCGACTGATACTGTTTTAAACTCCTAATATTTGCCCCTCAAATTGATGATTTTCGACTATTTCAAGTGTTAATGCAGCATTGAGTAGTGAGCAATGGTACGTGCGAATGCCACCGATTGGCCACTTAAATTGCAGCTACAATTTAGCATGACCAATAAAAGCACACGCTCTAAATTGTAACTACAATTTATTAAATTGTAGGTACAATTTAGGTAAATTGCAGGTGCAGTTTAATAAATTGTAGTTACAATTTATTAAATTGTAGCTACAATTTAGCTAAATTGTAGTTACAATTTATTAAATTGTAAGTACAATTTAGCTAAATTGTAACTACAATTTATTAAATTGTAACTACAATTTAGCTAAATTGTAAGTACAATTTAGCTAAATTGTAACTACAATTTATTAAATTGTAACTACAATTTAGCTAAATTGTAGTTACAATTTATTAAATTGTAGCTACAATTTAATAACTAAAAACGACGTGAAGCTAATAGGCTTCCGTATGGAACCGCTTCAGTCTGTGCTTTGTATTATGGTGTGGACAACGTCAAAGACCACGACCCTCCTGCGTATGAATCAGCCCGAAACCTCCGTTACTGTGTTTTTTTTGAAAATAATACAAGACAAATAAGATTGTGCGTTTATTCGAAATAAAATCGTCATGGCCTAATCTTCTCCGATCGGTACCCCTTGAACAACAGTTTGGGAGATGAGATGATGACAGGGTGGCTAAAGGTTAGAAAAGAGATGGAGGCCAAAGAAACATCCGTTACTCCAATTACATCACATGCAACTTTTGTCTCCCCTTGTGTTCTCACACGCGTTACGAAAATCCACGTGTTTGATAGTGTACGTCCAATTTTGCAGACAACGCTTAAAGTGCCAGAAGCAAAAAGAATAACTTATTCCGACAGGTAAGTGATCAGTTTATTATTACGGCCACCTGTTCGTGGCCATCGTCAGTTTATGTTTTTGTGTTAACATAATTATCACACGTCTTGTAATGATAAATAGCTGGTAGAAAACATCAAATAGTTCCAACAACGCCATTTTGGGACTGCCCCGCGCTTCATTTAGAGCTATTTCGCCTGTAATGCATGTGTAATTTCCATTATGATGGGTAACGGAAGTTTCGCTATCATATGGATCTTCTGTTGTTCCCCGGATTTTCTGTTTAACCCTTTTTACCCAACGTAACGGCCAAAACCGGCCTGCGCTATTCTCAAAAATTGCCAATTAATTTTCATTATTTTTTTCATTTTTTGTCTCAAAAACATAGGTTATGACCCCTCATTGGAACGAGCTCGTTGAGCTCGTTCCAATGAGGGGTCATAACCTATGTTTTTGAGACAAAAAAATGAAAAAAATGAGTTATTCGAGAATTTTTTTTTGCATGTGTCGTCTGCTTTTCATGTTGGGTAAAGGGTTAACAAATGAACATCACTGATTCACATAGTTAGCCTTCTTGTGAAAGCACCAGAATGTTCAACTCCGTAGAATTTTAACCCCTTGTTTTTGTTGTCGGAGTTTGGAAGTTGGTAGTTTGAACTTCTTATATACTCAAAGTTCAATTGGACATAACATCCGTTGGGAGCCATTCAAATATGCAACTGCCCATTACCACAATACAAACATATCATTCTTGCCACTACAAGTTAATAATTATGAGCTTGTATTCTTTGTAAGTGTCGTAACTGAAATATATTATATAAATTAAGTTCGTGTGTTGAAGCACCACTAAAACTCCGAACTTGAACAATACCAAATTCCTATCGGTATATGTTGCTTGGGAAATGTTAGGTTGACCCTCACCCACACAGTAGCGCTACTGTCTCTGCTGCTCATTACTAAGCATTAATTTAGCATGTACAATTTCTATTTCGAGGTCCCATAATGCCACTATCTAGAGCTTAAATCGAGTTACGCTACAGAGAGCGAAAATAATTAGCTGAAGGGGAGGCCTATCTTGAAAAAAAAGCGCAAGAGGAAACGCGATGATTATATCCCAGATGCTCTTCTTTCAAAGAAGGCACGAGCCACTCGCAACTCAAAATTCACCAACAGATAAGAAAGCATCGCGCACAATGGATAATGAAGGCCATGCGCAATGTTGACGTCAATGGTGCTGCTGATCTTGAGCTATCTGAAACAAGCGCCTATGAATCACAATCTTCTACTGTGAATAGACTCATCGTTCAGCTACCCACTTTACGTAGAAATGAGCCGCGAAAAAGAACAACGAAGGCATTAGCAAAGTCCCATCGAACTATTCGTGGCATGGAAGCGCAAAACACTGAATTGAAAAGTCGACTCAAATCAATGCAGCGGAAAGTACAGAGGCAACGTCATAAGAGTAAAACGTCCGCAATGCTGAGGATATCTGGAATCTGGGGAACCAGTGCTGAGAAAATCAGGAAACATCTCTCATGTCACAGTTACGGTCGAATGCAGGCAAAGAAACTGGTTGCTTTCAAAGGTCCAAAGTGTTTTCTTCTGTTGCAGGGAAGCTACTTGTGAAGTATCGGTGAAAACAACTTTTTTTGTAAAGAAACAAAATTGAATCGAAATCAGTTAAGCTGTGTGATAAAATAGGGAATAAACTTTCAAGAATCAAAAGTGCGAAATAGAGTGCAACCCAAGTTTCTTGTTCGTGTGGTCCAATTCATGGAAAAAGAGGATAACTGCATCACTCTGCCTGGTAAGAAAGACTGCAAAAACATTGGTCCTTCCAAGATGCAGAAAAGGATTCTGACCGATTATTTGGACAGTCACTACCAAAAGTTTATCGCTGAGAATCCAGAATGTGAAATTTCATTTACTTTGTTTTGTCGCATAAGGCCAAAATATATGCTACCAGCGAATTTTCTGAAGCGAAATACTTGTCTTTCCTCAAAGCACCAGAACATTGCACAGAAGCTTAAGATGCTGAAAAGTTCCGGCATCAACATGTCTGTAAACTCCGATCAGTCAATAAAGCACTGTACTAATCGAATCAGCTCAACTACCCCGCAGTGTTCGTTTTTCGTTGTGGAAAAGGGTTTTTGTGGACGGAAAAAAGAAAATGAAAATTGTAGAAGAAATGTCACGAGAAGACTTTCTTAAGATTTGGATGGATGAGCTTTTCAAAGAGCATGTATTTCGTGTAAATATCTCAATATCACCAGCTCAAGGAACTAAAGAGCAACCTCTCTTCCAGCGATACTATAATCCAAATGGACTTCAGTGAGAGCTATACTTGTAAATCGCTTGACGAGATTCAAAGTGCATACAAGACTCAGGTCACTTTGCACCATATCCTACAGTTAAAACTAGAAGTCCTGTCATGAAATGCGCAGAAATAGCACGACGATCTGCGCGTTAATCTACGCGTTATGACCACAGTAAGGCTATCGAATTCCGTACATATGGCCTGTGCACAAGCAACATTTCAGCCAATGGACCTCCGGGTAACCCGGAGGTCCATTGACAGAAACATTGCCTGTGTTTGCTATGGGTAACCAGGAGAACCTGTCGTGCTTTGGACGCCATTCGATATGGCAATTGCGCGCAACTCCTACCCGCAATTAAACCTAGATAAGCGCACAGTTCGTGACAGGACTTCTAGTTTTAACTGTAGTGTATTACGGTTGTGGTGATTCTGCCGAGTTGGCGCATAAAAGTTCTGTGTGCGTTTCGGACGAAACGGCGCATAGAGCGCCCACGATTTTAGCAATGTTTGACAAACTGTTTGAGTTGGATGTTGTTGATCTCCCGGAAATCAATTACATACACTATTGGATTGTCCAACAAGTCAATACCGCAATAGATTCATATTTCATGCCATCAAGAACCACAAGGAATCATATGGTTATAAAGCCACATGGACTTTCTTCAAGAGTGGCCACAGAAAAGAGTCATGCGATGGAATAGCGGGTACGTCAAAACGATTTGCGGGCGCGGCAACTAAAGCTGGAACAATCATTCAAGATGCTCAGGATTTTTTTTGCAGTGGGCTAACAAGACCCAATCATCCTTTAAGTTGCGTGTGATCTCAAAAATATTCAAATGGAAAACTGGGAATGCGCACCAATTCCAGAAACATTGAAACTGTATGCTTTCGCAATAGACCATATGGATAGACCTATTATGTGCCAAACATCATGCTACTGCGAGATTTGCTTCACCGATAACAGACGAGGTACTTGGTCAGTTGTAGGCACAGGTGAGAACAGTGTTTCCCAGATTGAGCAAAACAGTATTAGGCCACGGGAATATTCTGTTGGGCAGTTTGTTGCTGCGGTATGTGATAACGAATGGTTTATTCGGAGAATCATTGACGATGAAGACGGAGAATTCGAGGTTATTTTTATTGAGCGCCGGAAGAATCTTCTCAGATGGCCACACCCACCGGATATTCTATGGATGGACGGACAAGACATATTTATGAACGTGAAACCTCCGTTACCTTCGGGACAATCTGAAAGAATGTTCAAAATTCCTGATGGGGACCTTATCGTAACCACGTTTGAGAACCGAAAGTGTCTTTTGAATATAAACAATGTAATGTTTGAAACTGTGATATTACAGTTTCAAATGTTACATTAATTACAGTTAGAAATTATTAAATGTCTCTTATCCCAGCAAGTATACACAATTAAGCGGTGCACCATTGGAATGCACATGCTCATTATATATCTTTTGCCATCATTGTACTTTTGACTGAAAGCTAAGAACATAATCTGGCCTAAAAACGAACCTAACAATAAATATCTGACTATTTTATACTCTTTCATTCTCAAATGGTTCGCGTTGAGACTTCAGTGAAATAATCGTAACTTCCGCTACTTATTAGTAAGGTCGGATTACATGCTGCGTCTTCGGTGCTTTTTGTCATCGGCACCCAGTTAAGTTCATTTCGAATTTTGATTGGTCGTTATTGTAACACAGAATTGTTAAAAACTCAAATTCGGTCGCGTAGGCTTAGTTAACAGAATGTAACGCGAGCATTTTGAAAAACTTGTCTACAGTTAGAACTAGAAGTCCTGTCACGAACTGTGCACTCATCTAGGCTTAATTGAACGTAGGAATTGCGCGCAGTTGTCATATCGAATGGCATCCAAAGCACGGAAGGTTCTCCTGGTTACTCATCGCAAACACAGGTAATGTTTCTGTCAATGAACCTCCGGGTTACCCGGAGGTCCATTGGTTAAAACATTGCTTGTGCACAGGCCATATGTACATAATTTGATAGCCTAACTGTGGTGATAACGCGTAGATTAATGCGCAGATTGACATGCTATTTGTGCGCATTTCATGACAGAACTTCTAGTTTTAACTGTATATTTCAAACGAATTAGATGCTTACTATGTCATTCACACCCATGGATTTTTGGTGATTTGGAGATATTGTTGGGTTGTTTGTGGTAATTCTACGAATCGGGAAATTACTCCTGTTTAAAGGCATATATCCTCCGAACATACCCCTATCTTGTTGTAAACCTTTGGGTCACATAGCAACAACGTGCTACCATAAAAACCAAGATAGCGGCCTCCAGTATACAAAAACAGACGACGAAAACACGTAACACGGAAACACTAACACCACATATCACTATGGTAATGATGCCACAAGATGGCCGCTCATGCGGGTTACCATGGCAACACAACATGACGCCACTGGGTCACGTGGCGTGGCATGACGTCACTTCCGGTGCCCCCCCCCCCAATGAGGCACGGCCGGGTACATGAAATACTACTAACGCTCACCTGAAAAGGGGCTCAAACAAATATTTTGGGTCACATTCAGCTATTCAGCACTACATAGGAATGATGTCATGAAATTCATAGCTCTGGCATCCATGTTGATGATTATTATCATACATGTAAGTCTTGCAGACTGCGCCCAATCCTATCAACTGTAGACAGGCACTACCAAACTTTCAAGGGTTGATATGTCACTGCAGGGTGAAAGGCATATTTATGTAAAACACTAAGGAATGGAGTGGAACAAACTTGAACCATCTCAAATTGCCCAAGTAACTGAAAACTAAAAGCTGGCAATCAGATGACTTGAATGAATTTTTTTATAAAACATGGCACGCACTGGCTTTCATAAAAGCATCATAAACCATAAGTGAGAAATCCTTCGGCATCTGTAGAAAATGTGTATCATCAATGCACATTGACAGAGAAAACCAACATATTTTGTTGAAAAAAAATGTAAACCAAGGTGATTCAATATCAATGTTATCTTATCAATCATTCCATAACTATAAAAACAATTTTTGAATTACGAGAAATACTCACCAAGATATTAACCACAATTGGAGTATTTTAAATCTACTTGTGGGGAGGTGGGGTAGCTTATAAGAAGATGTGCCATTGGAACTAGGTCAACAAAACTATGAGATTCATACTTGCACTCAGGTGCAATACGTGGAGAGTGGATTGTAACTAATTCACCCGCGGAGGGGAGTTATCACCCAAGCTATTACTTTCAAATTTTATATACATCGATAAAAAACACAAGCAAGGTTTCAGCCAATGGATCTCCGGGTTTAGCCCGGAGGTCCATTGGCTGAAACCTTGCTGGTGCTGGGTATGCTTTGCAACAAATTTGCAATTATTGCTCGGGTGGAATCTCCACTCTGTGGGTGATTTAGTGATAATACACTCTACACGTACTGTATTAACAGGCATGATGTCTTAGAAAGCTCTTTGACAGCTTCAGTACACGATGTACAACCAACCAAACGTTACGAGACAAAGTTATGTCCTTAAAAATAATAGCTATACTTACATAATCTAAAAAAAATTAAGTGGTATTTGAATGTATTTCGACTGACAACTGATTCATCATCTCTTTAAAAACTCTAAAGTGGCAGTTTGTCATAGTTTTTCACAATTATTTTATTGGCGTCCAAACTGTGGTGTAGTTTAACCACCAACAGAAGGAAAACCCGTTTTGAGTCATATCGTCGCCTGAGTTCTAGAATGTTCTATGTCCCCTATGGGACATAGAACATTCTAGCACTCAGCCGACGAGATTTCTTGAAATTAATAACAACTCATTAAAGTGAGAACATGAGTTGTAACAAAAAGCATTTTGAAATAAACCGCCAGAAGACAATAAATCTATTTACTTGAAGCATTATTATTTTCATGGCATATGATTTATACCTTATACAGATAGTCTTACATAACTACGCCTTGGTCATCAATAGAACAATATTTCAAAAAAGACCTGGCTAACAGACAATAATGACATTTCTCAGCAACAAAAAATCAACAATCGGTTATTTAGGAAATTGTAGAAACAAGAATATTTATGAAAAGATAAAAAGCCATGCAAAGTTCATTTTAAACAATTTAGGCATAAGTGTAATTATAATAAAATGATTTAAAATTACTTTTTTGAACTGTAAAAAAATAATTTGGCAATAAATGGACATCTGACTAGAAGATTAGAACAAAGCTATTTTTAACATCATTTCCAAACAATAACATGAATATAATCTGAAAAACACCTTCATGTAAATGTTGTTGTCATAACATGTTCGGTTCATATGACAAAATTTTACCACTTTTGCAATCCAACATCTCTGCAGAGGAAATATAAAAATACAAGAGGTGCGCATCGGAGATGCAGGCGTCGAGTTGTCGCTATTATATTCATGCACTATCTATTGAAAATCAGAAATGTCATCGCGTTGAGCTCAAAACTCGTAAAAATTGACGAGCTCAAAATTCGTAGAAATGGACTAATTAAGGCCCATAACTCTGTAATGCGAAATCGGACTGGTCCAGTTTTTTAACTCGCCTGGGCAAGCCAGAATAAAAGCAGAATATCATCTGCAAAATGAGATCCCCAGAGGGTGAATTTAGTGATGCTACCCTGCACAGCAGGGTAGCATCACTAAATTTACCCTTTTTGAACCTCATTCTGAATCAGAATCTCAAAACTGAACAGAATGAGGTACCCAGAGGATAAATTGGCCCACTGTATGGGATAGCATCATCAAATTCACCCTCTGGGAACCTCATTCTGCAAATGTCAGACTGCTTATTTTCAGGCCTGCGCCTGGGATATTGTTGAAAAGGACTTGTATGGCAAAAATTAGTGAAATTGGAGAACGCTAGTTCAAGTTATAGAGCTAATGAGCTCAAAATTCGCAAAAGCTGACTAATTAAGGCCCATGATTCCGTAACGAAGATTCTGATGCGGCCAGTTTTCGAACTCGTTTGAGATGTTATTGCATAAGACCTGTATAGCAAATGTTAGTCAAATCGGAGGACGTTTGTTCAGGTTATTGTGCTAACGAGCTCAAAATTTGTAAAAATTAACGAATTAATGGACATAACTCTGCAACGAAAAATCGGGCCGGCCAGTTTTCGAACTTGTTCAAAATATTATTGCCAAAGACCTGTATGGCAATTGTTAGACAAAACGGAGAACGTCTGTTCAAGATATTGCACTAACAAGCCCAAAATCTGAAAATATTGACTAATTGAGGGCCATAACTCTGTAACAAAAAATCTAGCCTGGCCAGTTTTTGAACTTGTTCGAGATATTATTGCAAAAGACCCATGTGGCGAATATTAGTCAAATCAAAGAACGTTTGTTCAAGTTATTGCGCTAACGAGCTCAAAATTTGAAAAAAATGACTAATTTAGAGCCATAGCTCTGTAACGAAAAATTGAGCAGGGTCAGTTTTCGAACTTGTTGGAGAGATTATTGAAAAAGACCACTATTTCAAATATTAGGCAAAATGGAGAACGTTTGTTCAAGTTATTGCGCTAACAGTGCGAGGACGCCCGGACGCGCGCCCTGACGAAAAACGCCCGCCCAGACGCACACCGACCGTCGCCAAACCATAGGTCTCGACTGTTAACGCAACTCAACCAATAAACGCTACATGGAAAATAATATATACACTACCTGAAAATAAAAGGCCCCAAACAGCCTTAATCGCTGACCTGAGACCATGTTAACCAAGGACACATAGCTATTATCACAAAGTCAGAGATACTAAACAAGGAGCAGAAGGTGGACTTTCTTCTCATAAAGCAATTAAATGTCCACTAATAAACAACCACACCAAATTTGTTTACAATTGGTCAAAAGCTTACAAAAATAAATTATGGGTTATGATACTGCATGTCATATAAGAAACGTTTTTCTTGGGCACTTCTAAAAATATAGGACTTTGAATTTTGTTACTAATTAAGCCTAGATAAGCGCACAGTTCGTGACAGGATTTCAAGTTTAACAGTAGCAAGCAGCCACTAATTCTATATATTTTCCACCACCAAAAAACTGTCATATATTAATTAATTGATAAATAGTGCTATCTCCAGAGATGAATCCAGATTTTAGGGAGGTTAAGAGATTATTTCCAGTTGAGAAAGAACACAAATGCTTAGAAAATAATTTTATCCAGGATTTTACTAACACGACTAGTCAGGGAAACGGGCGGTAACTTTTCTTACCATGTGTTGATTCTTTCTTTTGTGTTGGCACGTCTTCCATAAATTTGGGAAAGTTTTGCTAATTAATGAAAGGTTGAACAACCTAGTCAGTGGGCTAGCAAGTTCATGAGCACATAATTTCTAAATTTTGTTATTTTTTTTTGATCTACTTTAAGAAGAAAAGCTGTCACATCGTCCTCGCTGATACCGCACTTCGTTCAAATCAAAATTATTAAAAGCCAGGGGAGGTAACACTTTATCATTAACAGTACTTGACTATTCTGTGAAAAATTCATTTGACAGATCAGCAATAGCACTTGCATCACTCACTACTTCACCATTTTCTTCTTAGGAGGGAAAACTGTTATTCGTACTTTGTTCTTCAGAAAAAGATTTTAAAGTAGACCACAAATGTCTTTCACTAAAGTTGCAGACTGAAACGTAATTTTCAAGTTTTATGTCACACTCAGCTTTTGCTTTTCTTATTAGTGCAATAGTTCCATTTCTGATTTGCCGAAAATGTGCCCAAATCTTCTGTCCTATTACGCTGTTTTGCTTTATAATGAGCTTTGTCACGTGATCTCGTCATTTTCCGTATTGAGGAATTCATCCTGGGTTTATCCTTATGGCGAATATTTATTATTATTATTATTTATTGGTGTTTAAGGTCACATATTTTTGCACAATGGCTAATCATGACCACATTATGGCGAATAAGAACCGTTTTGGGGGGAATATATTGGTTTTCGGCAGGGGCGTAGGGAGCTTATAATATTGGGGGGGGGGGATATTGTAAACGGGAGCTTGTAGGGGACAGCACGGCCGTCTTTGGCGGCCCGCTCTGCGTAGCCGAGCCCGGGGGAGAGTGCGGGAGGGGGATACCAGAAAAAAATGTGAAATATGAACTACTGAGAGCTCATTTCCTCGCTTCTCAAGTGAAAAAATCAAGGTATCGTTGCTGTTAATTTTTGGTGTTTGTCCCTTTACCTAACATGAAAAGCAGACGGCACTTGCAAAAAAAAATTCTTGAATAACTAATTTTTTTCATTTTTTGTCTCCAAAACATAGGTTATGACCACTCGTTGGAACGAGCGCGACGAGCTCGTTCGAATGAGGGGTCATAACCTATGTTTTTGAGACAAAAAATGAAAAAATCATGAAAAATAATTGGCGATGTTTGAGAATAGCGCAGGCCGGTTTTGGCCGTTACGTTGGGTAAAGGGTTAAAGGAGGATGTGTGTCAGAGAGGAAGATGTTAACCTGTTGAGCGTAAAATCAGTCAGTGACATCGGCTACCAACTTTTCTATGTACTGCAAATGGTGTAGATCATACAGTTTTTATGTGTGCCTGTATGATGTAGAATATGAAGATGTAAGTGGTTATTTTCGTGTAGAAACTAGATATGATTTACAAAGTTTTGGAATTTTTTTTTTGGTAGGGGAGGGGTAAATACCGTCCTTACCCCCACCCCCGGTTCCTACGCCACTGTTTTTCAGTATTTATGATATATTTGGTCAGGTTTTCGGTAGAGTCATTTATATCATTACTCAACAAAAATCATCCCAAGATGTTTGTGAGAAACGGTTACGTAACCCTTGTACGTCCATCTCATTGTAATTCCACACTCTTCTCTGGAAAGGTTTATTACGAGGGTTTGGTGATTTTAGGACTACTCCTGTTGCGTGATGGTTACTACAGAAAGGTGGGATTATCTACATAAATTTTGCAGGATGCTAGAGCAAGATCAATTAGACTGCACGAGTTGTCTGTAATACGAGTTGGTGAATCTATCACTTGTGTCATACCAAAATAATTTTCCAACTGCGATTTTAGGATGTTTTGTTATAAGACAGTTGGCGTTAAAGTCTCCAGTTACGATGCATTTTAATGGCATGCCTGTTCTAGCTGCTTGGATCGAGTCTTCAATTATGTCCCAGTACACGCTATTACTGACAGGTGGTCTATATATAATACCCAGGATGTATTTTTGATTCTGGAGTCGTACTTCAGTCCAAATTAGTTCCATACTTGGTCGTTCTAAATCAATACGGCGTTTAAAAATAATGCCTGTATGTACACAGCCACCCCTCCTCCTAGTCCATGGTCCCAGTCCTTACACAATGGGGTGCAATAACCTGGAATGTCAAGACTCTCATTATCCACATCCGCAGTTAACATGGTTTCTGTTACACCTATAATATCACAATACCCTAGCTCTGCATGAAGTCGGTCTTTTTTATTGCGAAGTCACCTTATATTGATGTGTATTATGCCGAATAGTCCGATCCAGCACCCACCCCCCTCCCCCTTTTGAAATCGTTCCGCCGCCCCTGGAAAGGACCTATCTTTGATCGACATGTGCTTATGCCGTCAGCCATTAGAAAGGCTATAATTGAAATATACCTATATCAGGGACCGATCAGGACTATTTAAAATACGCTCTAGCCTCGGGGCCTATTTTTTCAATTCATGCGCCAGATTTCAATTTACGGAGTCACACTGCTGTTTGTAACACACACTGCAAGTATGTAATAGCTCTCATCATTTTCATTTAGTACACTATAGCAAACATTAATCTTCACTGTGGTTTCTGATCAAGTCTTGGCTGCCTATTTAGGCAGCCAAGACTTGATCAGAAACCACAGTGAAGATTAATGCTTGGTAATTAAGACTTGAAGTATTAACTTAAGCACTCTACAACAATGATAAATGATAATCATATATATGATACATGTAAGAGTGTCTCTCTCGATTATCCATCAAAAGAATATCAAAATATGATCTGAGAAGTTACGCGCCAACTGAAAAGCCTATTTCTGAGATTTAAGAGCCAGGTCCTGATGTTTCAGAACCAAATACGCACTGGCGCATGCCCAGGTCGGTCCCTGATACCTATATACTGAGCATAGGTCCTTTCTGATGAGGATGAAATAATGCCTTGTGGAAAAATATTGTGATAAGCTCATTGCGTCACTTTGTATGCTGATATAATAATGTAAATACAAATCCAATAACAGGACCAGGATGCAAAACAGTTGCCCTCCTCATATTGCCTGGGAGTGCAATTACACGTGGAATTTTCAATGCATAAACGTGTATGCTATTTTGATTATATTCACTTCAAGGTATTAATAAAGTGACTCAAAAATTCTACTACATTCAGCTGCATAGTGGAAAAAATGGGACACACATCTTCTTTGCATCTCCTTTGAACTAAATTCTTCCAATAGGGAAGGGGAATACCCTCGAGTGTTGATATGAAAACACGGAATCCCATTTTATGGAATCGGTATGGAATCTCAATTACGGAATGCCTTATGTTGCCCGTTTATAGAGATTTTACATTGAACGCTGTATAAAATGCCTCATTGAAGGATTTTTTCATGACCCTCATGCCCACAAAAAGAAATGAGGCTATGAGAGATAGTAAATGCGGCCTCATTGAGGGCTTTTCACATAGCCCTCATGGTCTCATACGACAAAAAAGGGTGCCAAAGGCCATATGATTTCCAAAAAGGGGTGCCGAAATTGGGGTGCCTGGGGATATGGCTGTTAAATACTGAAATGAGGCTAAGTGGGATAGTAAATTATACATCATTGAAGGTTTTTCTCATGACCCTCATGCCCTCAAAAAGAAATGAGGCATGGGGATAGTAAATGAGGTCTCACTGAGGGCTTTTCACATAGCCCTCATGGCCTCATACTACTAAAAAGGGATTCTCCAAAAGGTACCCTCGATAGGTATCCTCAAATAATACAATACCAGGCCATAGGTATCCTCAAATACTGAAATGAGGCTAAGAGGGACAGTAAACGAGGCCTCATTGAGGGCTTTCTCATAGCCCTCATGGCCTCAAAAAGAAATGAGGCTATGAGGAATAGTAAATGAGGCCTCAATGAGGGCTTTTCACATAGCCCTCATGACCTCATACGACAAAAAAGGGTGCCAAAGGCCATATGTTTTCCAAAAAGGGGTGCCGAAATTGGGGTGCCTGGGGATATGGCTGTTAAATACTGAAATGAGGCTAAGTGGGATAGCAAATTATACCTCATTTAGGGCTTTTCTCATGGCCCTCATGCCCTAAAAAAGAAATGAGGCATGAGGGATAGTAAATGAGGCCTCATTGAGGGCTTTTCACACAGCCCTCATGGCCTCATACTACTAAAAAGGGATTCTCCAAAAAGTATCCTCGATAGGTATCCTCAAATAATACAATACCAGACCATAAGTTTCCTCAAATACTGAAATGGGGCTAAGAGGGACAGTAAACGAGGACTCATTGATGGCTTTCTCATAGCACTCATGGCCTCAAAAAAAAATGAGGCTATAAGGGATAGTAAATGGGGCCTCAATGAGGGCTTTTACATAGCCCTCATGGCCTCATACGACTAAAAATGGATTCCATAACCAGAGACGTTTCACAAAAAGGGATTCAATGGGACGTGGCCATTGGATACAGAGATACTGAAACTCGGATAGGACTTCGTTGTAATAAGGGTAGATAACTGCATACAGATTATGGAAAATCAAGCAATCTGATCGGTTAGTTAGAGCCAGGAAAGTGAACTGATTGGGTGATCTGGATAAATGAAACAACAAGAGTACACGGAATAGGGTCAGAACTAACAGGAATAGACCAGAAAAGCTAAATATAGTAATAATAAGCAAAGCTGTTCAAACTGAAAGTCTCTTCTACTGTACTGGAGTATACTCCAGGACAAAAGAACATGGTCAAGTAGACGAAAACTATTGCATATATAGATAGAAGCAGACAATTCTGAAAGAATTTGAAATAGTACAATTTGTCGGGTTGTTTGTGGTAATTCGTGATACTCCGATTCAATCGAACTCACCCTCCGAACATACACCTGTCCTATAAGAAGGTTGTAGGTCACATAGCAACCACGTGCTACCATAGAAACCAAGAATGCGGCCTCCTGTATACAAAATGGACGACGGAAACACGCATCACCCCAACAACACGCGCTGCGCATGCGCACTAACACCACGTACCACTATGGGGATGACGTCGCAACATGGCCGCTCACGCGGGTTACCACGACAACACAACATGGCGCTACTGGGTCACGTGACATGACATCACTTCCGAGGTCCTGCACCGAGGTCCTGCAAATAATGGGTGTAGGGGAAAATACACTACTACTTACGTACCTGCGCAGCACAACAACTGTATCCAACAGCATTCATGAAGACTTAAGACTGAGCAAAAATTTCTCGACCATAAATAGTTAGGGGCCAATGCGAGTTGATTCTGACCGTGTAACTGGAACATCTGAACAGTGGGTATTTATTCCAACTTGTCTTATCTGCCATCCAAACAAAAAAGAAGAGACTCGACACCCAGGTTCGTCTTCGCGTGACCATAACGTTAGTGTTGAAGGGCAACTAACAAAAAAAAAAAATAAAATAAAATAAAAAAAAATAGAAGAAAAGATTGCGGTAGAGTCCAAGAAAAAGATCATTTTTGATAATCGGATTACTACTGATTCTGGTAATAATGGAAACGAGAAGGCACATTTTACAGAAGTGACGATGTCCACCAGACTTGAGGCTTTCGAAACAAAATAGAGACTTTGCCGCCAAGAGGTATGAATGAGACTATAATTCAGAAAATTGATTATCTTGTCACAAAAGAGGAAATAAACAGCAGCCTAGAGAAATTAAATGAAAAATTGACAGAGAAGGGCGAAGCATTAGAATCACACATCTTCAGCGTAAGATAAGAAAACGAACAACTGAAAAAAGACCTCGAACAACTAAGGAAAGAAATGTGTGGAAATTAGAACAAATATTGAAAAAAAATCCAAATAAAAATGAAATCCGTACACAAATGTCATGAAAAAGAAATTTTCAAAGCTTTAGTCCACTCCAATAGTAATGAACAATACTCGAGGAAATCCTCCATTCGAATTTGGGTGGTTGATGGTGATAAGAATGATGAATCGTGGGAGGAATGTGAAGATAAATTTTGTGAAGTTTTCAATGAAAGGCTCCAACTGAAGCTGACCAGAGATGACATTGACATGGCACACAGAGTGGGAAAACCAAATGTTAATAAAAGCAAACACCAAAATAGACCGATAAGCGTGCGTCTCTTCAAAAGAAAGGATATAAATGAGGTTATTAGGAAACGAAAACTGGTAAAGGGAACTAAAATTGTGATAAGGGAAGACTTGACCAACAAAAACGAAGAAACTCTAACTATGGCTAAAAATCAACACTTTGTGAAAGAAGCGCGGTCTAGTAATGGAAAAATAACTTAAGTAAATAAACAGCCGAATTGTCGTAATCGATTTGGATACAGACTAGAGCTGAACTGGTTAAGGGGTTTTCTTGATTGATTAATCACGTGGATTGACCTTGGTTAACCGATTAGTCACCTGTCCAAATAGATATTTGAATAATATTGACATGCCGTTGATGATTTACAGCATGAAACCTTTACTCATGTAACAAACAAAACCGACTAGGCCTATATACAAAAATCTCCATTCAAATTAAAAATTTTATTTGTCTCAAAAACATAGCTTATGATACTCATTGGAACGTGCTCAACGAGCTCGTTCCAATGAAGGGTCATAAGCTATGTTTTTGTGGGAACTGTAAATATGGGGAACTGTAAATATGAAAATATCTGAGGGGTCATAAGCTATGTTTTTGTGACAAAAATTGAAAATTTTTAGTAATTTGTGAATTTATTTTGCAAGTATCGTCTGCTACCCGCAATGGGTACAGGGTTAAGAATGACCATTTCCAGCTACTGATACAGTATGATGATCATGCAAGTACACAAGTATGTCAGCAAGTAACTTGCATGCTTTATTCTGTCTCATATAATTGATGTGAGTCAGTGTGACAATGTTTGCCTGTTTTGGAGCAAGTTGCGGATAGCAGATCTGTACAGAATGTCAATTGAATTTGACAAAGTTCATTTTTCAATCAGTATGAGAAACTGAAAAAAAGAAAATATCTGAAAACAAAATGGGAGGTGCACATCTTCAATGTCTGTAAAAGAATGTCTGAGAGTTTCAATGAAATCTGTTCACTGGTTTAAGAGGAGTTGCGGATAGCAGATGTGTACCCCTCCCTACTAAGACCATTTTTGAATATGGGGAACTGTAAATATGAAAATATCTGAGGGGTCATAAGCTATGTTTTTTGCGACAAAAACTGAAAATTTTTAGTAATTCATGAATTTACCCGCAATAGGTAAAGGGTTAAGAATGACCTTTTGATACAGTATGATGATCATGAAAGTACACAAGTATGTCAGCAAGTAACTTGCATGCTTTATTCTTTCTCATATAATTGATGTGAGTCAGTGTGACAATGTTTGACTGTTTTGGAGCAAGTTTGTTCCTTTGTTGACCCATATAATACAGTAGTTCAAAAGTAATGGTTAATCAAACAATTACTTTCTGGATCGATCAAGATGTTGATCATTGATTAATCGATTAATCGGTTAACTGTTTCAGCTCTAATACATACTTTTCTGAATTGGAACTTAAATCCTTATCTTCTGATGCCATTAGATATGGCAATTGCGCGCAATTCCGACGCAATTCCAACGCGCAATTAAGCCTAGATAAGTGCATAGTTCGTAACAGGACTTCTAGTTTTAACTGTATGATGTGGAAACAATGATCAGTCAATTCAATCTTGTGTTCATGTTTATACGACAGTAATTATTGTAAATCTTATCGGAGCCTTAATGGCCTAAATTATAGTAATCCTAACAGGCCGAAACGTTTGCTTGAAGTTATTGTTCTAGGGAACTGAAATTTAACAGTGAGTAGCTATTTTATTTCTGTAAGCTTGTTTGTACGGTAGTAATTATCATAAAAGTAATTCTAGACTGCATGGGTTAAATCAATAGTATCCAAAACTGTTGAAATGCTTGTTAGTTGTTATTGTTAAAGGGGCTGTAATTGAATTCAGTTCATTTTGATAACACCGATGCACGAGTCTACTGGATGGTCATACGCCCACAACGAAGGCATGCAAAGATATGTGTCAGTGAGGCCAGCGGGTGAGGCAACCGACAAATGTGTGGAAGCAGTGTTAAGTGACTTTGCATCCGTGCACATGCATGTTTCTTTTTTGTTGGCTGTGATTGCCATAAAATTAATTAATTAATTAATTAATTAATTAATCAGTAATAGTTTGTAATAAAGCAAATTTGTAAATCTGTGTAAACAAAATATTTTTCGCATTTGACTGAATACAAAACATTGCCAGGTGGTGTTTAACAATATCAGTTCTTGCTTGCTATTCCCTCTTTGCAGAGATAGTTGATTCCGATCCAACTGCCTAAATCTACTACTCAAAGTTTGTTTTGTTACAAATTATTGGGGAGTGCCTACATACACTCTCCAGTGGTTTGTAACAGAGAAAATTTGAATGTTAGTATAAATAAAATATTATTCGCATTTGACAGAATACAAAGCATTGCAAGAAAGTTTTCAAAGATATCAGTCCTTGTTTGTTATTCCCTCTTTGCAGAGATAGCTGAATCCGACCCCACCGCCTAAATCAACTATTTAAAATTTATTTTCTTACAAATTATTGGAGAGTGCTATGCATTCTCCAATGGTTTGTAATAGAGCAAATTTGTAAGTCTGTATAAACAAAATATTATTCGCATTTGACTGAATGCAAACCATTGCAAGGAGGTGTTCAATGATATCAGTTCTTTTTGTTATTCCCTCTTTGCAGGGATTGTTGAATCCGACCCCACCACCTAAATCTACTTTTCAAAGTTTGTTTTGTTGCACATTATTGGAGAGTGTCATGCACTCTCCGGTGATTTGTAATAGCGCAAATTTGTTATTTGCACAAATAGAACGTCGATCTGCACGTTAATCAACGCGTTATGACCGTAGTTAAGCTATCAAATCCTGTACATATGACCTGTGCACAAGCAATGTTTCAGCCAATGGACCTCCGGGTAACCTGGAGGTCCATTGGCAGAAACATTGCCTGAGTTTGCTATGAGTAACCAGGAGAACCTGCCGTACTTTGGATGCAATTCGATATGGCATTTGCGCGCAATTGTAATGAAATGCCCTCCATGGAACCCATAGGGTTAATTTACTTTGGCCTGGGAGTCTTGACTCTCTAGGTGTTAACAAAAATGGCCAAGTCCCATTCGGTAATAATTCTCTGAAGATTTTATGGATAAATATGAAAATTGTTCCCCTTGTACTTGTTAAAGGCATAGATACTCAACGATGCATTTTGAAAATATTCAGAATCTCTAAGTAATATTATATAATAGTGCATTTGTACGATACACTAAGTTCTCACACTCCTGCAGTAAACACCACATGTTGGCTGACCTGTACTTACCTCATCAAAAACCTTTTGACAGAAATTTGCACTGTTTTCTAACCTCTCCTAACCTCGACTCTACTTTCAGAGGTGGGAACTTGGTAAACAGCACATACAAGCACCTTGTGCCGTATTACTGACCCAGAGAATAAAACAAGGACAAGCTTTATTATTCTTAACAGACAGCATGCCAACGTATTTTAGTGTGAGAATTCATACTGATAGCACAGGATGCCCCTGCTGTCCCAGGACGGAGATGTAGGGTTAGGAAACACCTCTCCGCCATCTTGGGGCATATGTGGCGTTTTGTGGCTTCAACCTTGGCATTATGCTCTTGTGGACGTGACTAGCTGCTCTCCAGAGTCACGTACGCAACAGTATAAATACTGGAGTCTAGACCCAGGAACTTTACTTCTCTCTGGGCTACCACCGTGCATAGAACTTGTAGACTCTCTCCTAATTCTGTGGAGGATTGCTGCCAGGCCAGATTACAGATGGAGATGAAACATATGTGGGAAAAATCGTGAAGTAGAATATTTTGTATTTTAATTTCGTCTCTCGTATTTTCGTGCCAGAGAGAAACAGTGTAGAAGTAGGAATTTTACTTAGGGATTAATAAATAGAAAACTGTAAGTACGTTTTATGTGTTTTTGACTTCACCCATTCACTGCAGCTGCAGTACTTTTAAGAACTTCCGCAGACTCCAAAGAAACTGGGAGCCCTTGACTTGACTCATTGAATTGGAATTGACCTGTGGCCAACAGACACAACTGAAGTCCGAACTTAAATCCACTAGATGATCATTTTTCTGGGTACTTAACCCTGCTTTGCCACAGACCAGGTCATTTCGTGCCGTGACCAGGATTTGGACTCTGACCACTAACTTTCTTGACTTTCGTATGGGTGAACATTCCAAAGCATCTATTGACCCTAACGGACCCACCGAAGCAGAAATTGATTTTAATATTGCCGCTGGGGAACTTTGAAGAAAATTATTGGTACTTTACAGTGAACTTTGGAAAACTTTTGAATGAGACTATTGAATCTTACAAGGGAGAGTCACTTCACGAATTTACTTTTAATTCCGTATGCCTGGCAGCAGATACTTATCATAATATGACAATAATTGCCCTCTGATCATGACGGTTGCAAGACTACTGGTGGAACTACATGGTGGAACTGAATGAATGTCCAACTTGCCACTATTTTCGTCCACTGGTCCACCTTCTAATAGCCAGTTCCATATTCACGCCACACTTGACTGGTCACATCGATCTCTGCTGATACGATACGTGGAACTTCTACAAGAGCATCAAAGGAAAGTGGAAACTCAGGAACCAGTGCAAAATATTCAGGACTTTGAAAGGATTCTGGACAGGACTCAACGTGTGTTTCGAAATCTGCAGAACTAGCAAGGTAGGTGCAACTTTTATTCATTTCTTGTTCGTTAACAGCAGAAATTGTAAATTAACTTAAAATCAATATGAGAAGAAAATTTCTGACCTGAACAACCAGGTGTAAACTTGGTCACAACACCATACTGACTCACACAAGTGCTCCAACAAACGCAGTTGGCCCTCGCCCAAGCTCGGTCGGCACTGGATCAGCAAAAACCTGATTTGACCATGCAAATAGCCACTGATAAATCAAATGCTAAGATGAAACAGGCACAATTACAGAAACAACTGGCAGATGCTTTCGAGAAGGCGAAAATAGCAGAGGATCCAACAGCCTATGCTACCATTAACCTTCACAAGACCGTGTGCCAGAGTGAGAAGAGCAATACAAAAACTGCAAACGCGACCCAGGCACAGTCAATCAACTCCCATATTAAGAAATTCAACAGGAATCCCTTGAACTTCTGAGGTTGGGAGAAATCCCTTGACCTTTTCTGTGAGACTAATGACATAGAAGAGGAGCGACGACCCAAAATCGCCGCTCAGACCAGTGAATTTGTGGTAGCAGACTTTATTTTGTGAACAATGAAGAAAAATCCCACTATGCCTTGGTCAGAACTGTATAGTGAATTGAAAAGTTGCTATAGCGCCACAATGGATAACTCCATGGCCACCAATCAGTTACGCCACATGCGTCAAGGGAAAAATCAAACCCTTGTCTCATATGCTGAGCAATTGCTTGATCTTGCGAAAGATGCTTTTGATCAAGAAATCTACAATCCAACCATCCAGAAAAACCTCTCAGATTACTTTTGTGATGGGTTGTATGATTCTGATGTCTGAATGAAATTGATTCATCACATGCCAAAGACGCTAGAAAATGCCGTTAGTCAAGCATTGTTTGAAAATGCCGCAAAAATCAAATTTCACGCATGTTCTGAGGCTTCTAAAGGGAAAGCACCCTTTGGAAAGTCATTTGAACGACAATATGAGGAATATGAACATTATCGGGACCCCATATTTCGAGAAGCCATAGATGAACATGAGGAACCTATAGATATTCCAGGGGAGACAAGAGATGAATCTCCCATGGACGTAAGCTTAGCACGCCGTAGACATAAGGTTAATATGCTGATGACAAATTACAGTGGTGGTTATTTGCGACCTCCATGCCAGAATAGAAATCAGTACAACAATACATACAGGAACAGAGGAAGTCAAAATTATAACAGATATCAGAAACCAACCCGATTTACATGCTCAGTATGAAACCATTGTAATCGCATTGGACACGTGAAACATGATTGTCGGGTTAATTTGACAAAACAAGTTCGAACACTTGATATTCAGGCTGAAAGGTCACCAGGGGCGACCTTTTGCTGTTTTCAGTATGGGAAGCCCAACCATTTTGCCCACGATTGTAGGGTAAATTTAAACAAGGGAAACTCTGCCCATATGGGGCAATGAGCAGAGTTATTGAGAAGTCACATGCTCCCAACAGGAGTGAAAATGAAAATCAACAGGGAGAAGTGATAAATATTGTACAGAATAAATGCACGAGTGTGTGTAAAAATAAAATTGTAAATAACAAGGCAGGTGGAAGAACGGGCAACAAAATATGTAATATAAAGCCAAGTACTAAGCCTCAAACGAGGAGAATCAGAAATGGTTCTCCTGTAAAATCAAATGTAAATAATTTACTGGGGACTGATCCAGTGAAAAGCAAGGACATTCAATGCAAGAAGTGTGGCCAGACCACACATAGTAGGAAAAACTGTACAGTAAAATTAACAACTATTCCCCTGACTGGTAGGCCGAAGAATATCAAGGCCAACTCACAAAATGGCTGCCCTTCAAGGGACAGTCAGCATGTAAAGATCAATTCACAGAATTGTTTCAGTTATCAGACCACCAGTGGCTTGAAAGTGAAAGTATACAGAGCTGGTATAACTCAGGTGGCTGCTGACACTATGGTGAATGCGGCTAACAGCCAATTGACCCATGGCGGAGGTGTTGCCAGAGTGATAGCTCTTGCAGCTGGTCCAGCTCTTGTATGAGAATGTCAACAATATATCCAACAACATGGACATCTTCCAGTAAGTGAAAATATGGTTACCACTTGTGGAATGTTGCCATGTTTAAAAGTTATACATGATGTAGGACCACGGTGGAATGATTATAGTGATAAAAATAAATGTTTAGAAATATTATACAGAACTGTACAGAAAACATTGCAGGTATGTGATAACAAAAATTTTACAATCATGGCTATCCCACTTATCAGTAGCGGGATATATGGTGTACCCAAACAGAAGTGTGCAGATGTTTATGCCAGAGTTATACAAAACTATACCTCACATAAGCAATTAAAAGAGATACACATTGTAGATGTAGACCCTGATATTACAATTTATATGAAAAATGCGTATGATAATCAACCAGGTAAGAAGGTTTATGTTTCAATAAAACAGCAGAAACAGGAAAAATTTGAATCAGGAAATAAGAAAACGGGAAAAAGAAACCAAGAACAATCTAATGGGAAAAACCCAAAACAACAAAACAGGAAAATCCCAAGGGGAGATAATGAGAAAAACCCAAAACAACAAAACAGGAAAATCCCAAGGGGAGATAATTGGAAAAACCCATGTCAACAGGAAATGAAAAATTCCATGGGAACCAAGGGAAATAACTTAGTAAATAATGATGATTACCCAAATGGGGAACAACAGCAACAAAGACTTAGAAATTCTCAAGCGGAAACCATAACTATTAATCATGGAGCTGCTTCTTTGAATAGTGTCTTTGTGAACATCAAAGGACAGCGAGTACATGCCTTATTGGATACAGGGGCACAGACAAGTTGCATTAGTACCAAATTTTGGAAAAATCTTAAACACCGACCGAAATTAGTTGGTGACAAAAATACTTTGCCTCACATTTCAGGTATCACTGGGAATGACACTATCCCTCGAGGAAAAGTTAGACTTGAATTTTATATTCAAGGAATTTACCAGGTGCATGAGTTCTTAGTGTTAAATGAACTGAATCGAAGTATGTTGTTAGGAATGGATTGGATTAGGGGCAATCGAGTTAATTTATATTGGGAATTTCATAAGTTGAGGTTAGATGGTCACTATGTACCCATTGTTCAAGACATACAAGTGAGTTGTCTCACTCGACTGATCAATCAGGTTGAACTTAAACCACAGTCAACTTGTTTATGTACAGCAAAAGCTTCCAGTGTGAAGTCTGTCTTTGATGCAAAATACTTAGAGCATCATGGTTTGACTAAAGGTCATGTGACTGAACAGCCTGGCCTCTTAGTGAGTAACAGTATAGTAACTAATGGTAATGAAACCATACCTGTACTGTTGGTGAACAGTACCAACAAACATTACACCTTAAGGTGGGGATGTTTGATTGGAAAATTTAAGCCAATAGAACAGGAAGAACAAGTTTTAGAAGTTAATCAGATCTTAACTCAAAATACACCTGAAGACCAGATTACAGATGCTGACATACAGGTGCCTGACGACAAATGGCACCTGTTGATGCAGGTCATCAATAATAATAAAGACTTGTTTGCAAAAACTGACAAAGAATTAACACAGACAGATACAGTTAAGATGCGCATCGACACTGGTGATGCGCCACCAATAAAAAGTAGAGCATACAGGGTACCACTACATAAGAGAAAGATCATGGATGAAGCACTTGAGGAGATGCTTCAATTGGAAATTATCCAAAGGTCAAATAGTGCATGGAGCTTTCCTTGCTTGCTTGTTGATAAGAAAGATAGCTCTAAACGATTTTGTGTGGACTTTAGGAGGAAACTTAATGAGGTCACGAAGGTCACGAACTGGCCTCTCCCATTAATTGATGATATCTTCACCTTGTTAAATGGATGTCAATACTATACCACTCTTGACATGAAGTCAGGTTACTGGCACATCACGATGGATGAAGAGGACAGACCCAAAACAGCTTTTGTTTGCCATAAGGGCCTCTATGAGTTCAATGTGATGGCCTTTGGCCTTGTTAATGCACCTTCTGTGTATCAATCACTCATGACGAGCATCTTGGAGGGTCTAGAGGACTTTTCTCTAGCCTACCTTGATGATATTTTGATCTTTAGCCGTGATGCAAAATCCCATATTGACCATATTAAACAAGTATTTGGATGATTAAGAAAGCATAAACTGAAGTTAAAAGCTAAGAAGTGTTCCTTCTTCCAATCTGAAACATCTTATCTTGGTTTTGTAATTAGTAAAGATGGAATTAAACCTGAGACGTCAAAGGTCGAGGTCATCAGAAAATTGAGTCTGCCAAAGATGGTGACAGAGGTAAGATCTTTTATGGGAATGACCTCATATCATCAAAGATTCATTCCTCGGTTCAGCGAGTTTGCTCAACCATTACTAGAATTAACAAAGAAATATGCAGGATTTCTTTGGCGTGAAACTCATCAAAAAGCTTTTCAAGAGTTAAAAGATTGCTTAACGCAAGTTGCTCATTTATCATATCCAAATCCAAGAAAACCTTATGTGCTTTACATGGATGCCTCTGGCAGCTGTGTAGATGCAGTTTTGGCACAACCATGTGATGACGAAACAGGTCAACTACCAGGAGTACCTGACAAAAAAACAATTGTCTTTCTATCCCATAAGTTGGGAGAAACCCAACAGAAATGGTCAACATTCGAAAAAGAAGCTTTCCCTATCTCTTATGCTTTGGACAAGTTCAATAGCTACTTACAGGGAGCAGGGTTTGTTATTAAAACAGACCATGCCCCTTTGCAGTACTTGTTGAAAAGTCCACAAAACAATGCCAAGGTACAACGCTGGGCATTGAAGATAGCTACAATTGCAAGATCGAATACTTACCAGGTAGAAAGAATACATGTGCTGACCTACTTTCTCGTTTACCTGAGGGAATAGCAAATGCTGACCCTGGGTATGAGATGGATAATGTAGAAAATCAGAAAGCACTACAAATTGGAGTTATAAATAGTAACCCAATTGACCCCAAGAAATATGTGCATGTCATCACAGATGAACCTAATGTTCCACTTGAACCACAAGTGATTAATTATAAGGATTTGGACATGAAGGTAGAGCAACAGAAAGATGAAAAGATTGTAGAGATCATTAAGAAGTATCAAGGTAACAATAACTAACTCTTGTAGTTAGTTAGGGAACGATTGTAGAGATCATTAAGAAGTATCAAGGTAACAACACCCCTGCACACATTAGTAGCAGATATCTAATGATATCTAATGATAGAGGGAGTATTATATTACATTAGTACAGTTGATGATAATCTGGGAGTATGTTTATGTATACCTGAACAATTACATGCAGATGTATTGAAACAATACCATGACGAATTAGGTCACCTTGGCATAGACAAAGTGTACAATAATGTCAGTAGAAAATATTATTGGAAAGATTTATATAAACATATTTATAAACATGTAGGGAATTGTTTTGTGTGTCGAGCTCGTAACACCAGAGCTCACACTTTGCCATTGCAAGAGACTGATCAACCTCCATATCCCTTTGCTAAGATAGCATTGGATATGAGTGGTCCATACCCTGAGACTTTATCTGGTAACAAATATATTGTTACCTTTATAGATATATATTCTGGCTGGCCTGAAGCGTTTCCAGTGCTGGATAAGAAGGCAGAAACAATTGCTAACTTGATAATAGATCAAATTTTTCCACGATTTGGATGCCCTTTAGAGATATTACCAGACACTGGTTCTGAAAACGTAAATGCAGTGATGAAATATTTAACTGATTATTTCAAGATACATCATGTAACCACTTCCTATTTGCATCCACAATCTAATGGGAAAGTGGAGAGGCTACATAGAACACTGAATGACATCTTAGTCAAATTAGCTCATGAAGAACTAGAAACATGGGATTTATTTTTAAACCAAGCTATGGCACCCATCAGGTTTAATGGAAGCAAATCTTCTGGATTTTCTCCATTTTATCTGGTGTATGGCAGAGATGTGGTTTTACCACTCGATAGTATACTTAAACCTCAAAGAAAGTATGTAGGTGAAGAACCTCATAAGATAGCCATTCAGGAACAACATAAAGCATTCAACAAGTTGCACAAAAGAATGAGTATTAAAGCAACAAAGGTTGCACGATGTTACAGCAAAGGATATCACCTCTGAAGTAGGTGATCCTGTTTTATACTCATCAGGTAAATCTAAAGGAAAATTAGAATCAAAATGGGAATACCCATTTCAAGTCATTGAAAAAACAGGCCCAGTGAGTTATAAGATACAAGATCAATTAACTCACAGAATAATAAAGTGTCATGGTGAAAGACTTAGTAAAGCACCTCAAGAATGGGAGGTGCCTCAACCTGCCAGAGTGCAACGAGTACAGCATTACGCTGCCCCACCAGAACAGTCCACTACTGAAGACAGTAGCAGTAGTGACAGTAACGATGAAAGTGACGATAGACAAGGGGTTCAAGAAAAACACCCCTTAACGTCATTTATTAAAAATAAACGACAAAGACGAGAGCATTCATCTTCAGAAGAAGATGGTGTTCCACTTGCAGAGTTAAGACAACAGGTACAACAAGTACGAGATTATAAGAAATGTATGAAGGAGCTACGAGCTCCTTCTGTTGATCAACAGCTGTCACGATTCACTGCTGACAATCAAGTCGATCGATTAAATGATCCCACGATGGAAGTTGATCACTTACAAATACATGAAGAAAAAGGCCAAATTAATGAGCCACAACCAAAACAAACAAGTAAAGATATAACTGAGATGATCTCTTGCATTCAAACCGTGTTAAGAGATCATGAAAAGATTAAAGAACCAGGTGAAAAAATAGTAGGAGCTGTGATGATAAAACCTACCACCTGGAGTACTACTGATTAAATTGTTACCACAGACTTAATAATAACTAAACATACAATGGCAGATGCCTCTCCTTACATTTGGGAGAGACAGGAGGAAGTGCAATTGAGTAACAAAATTATATTGAATTATGATTTGTACAGTAACGAATGAAATTATGAGTGAGATCTTGTCAGCCTCGCGAACTGACAGAGACTCTCTTGTAGTTAGTTAACAATTCTGACCTTTTACACCCGGGAAGTACTTTGTCAGAGCGAAAGTAATTGTCTTGAGTATTACTCATAGCGCTAGCTCTTGCCTCCTTTCTCATTGTAGGAGCAAGATGTTGCGTTGGATGTTATTAATTGGTCTTTTGACTACAATAATAGATGGACACACTATTATTAGAAACAATGTTATCTTTAAGAAATTGAAAGAAGTAAATATGGTAACAAGTGATTGGACCACAATGTTTGTTTATGAACTTCAACCTTTCATACAATACATGCGAAGACATGATCGAAGTATGAAATATACTAGAGACTTATATTATCTTACTGAGAAAACTTTTGGACAAACTTTTGAGGTATTAGATGGTGAAAATTCTACCTTTTTCATTGCGTTAAAATCGATAGTAACGGATTCGAACCATGAGATCAGATACCTAGATAATCATGTTATACGAGTACAAGAGGATCTGAACATTTATCTCAGATTACACGGACATACACCCTCGTCTCGAGAGGAACGAGGATGTTTGATTTTATAGGTGAAGGATTGAGTTTTCTTTTTGGAACTGTTTCCCAGTCAGATTTGAACGGGATAACAGACAATTTACGATGTTTAAGTACTAATCAAGCAATGATACAACATGTCCAAAAACAAAGTTTAACCTTAATTAAAATGAATCATGGAGTGATTCTAGAAAACAGAGAATTTATGTTAAATTTATCGAGCGAACTGATACTATTTCAAAGTCAAGTAAATAAAGTATTCCAGAATCATGAAGACAGAATAATATATCTTGAACATTTCACTCAAGCTTATCATCAGCTTGAGTTTGTAATGAATCAAATGGAATCAATGATAGCTGCCGCAGAAGCAACTCTGCGGGAGTTACATGATCAAATGGATATCTTAGCCGATGAGAAATTATCACCAAAGATAGTGGACCCTTCACTATTGACCTCTGTATTATTGAGTATCAAAATTCAATTGGATGATAAGTCGATGTTGCCATTAGATCTGACAACAGAACTATGGCAATATTATCATTTGCTTGTAACGGCTACCATTTTTGACGATAAACTGGTAATCTTGATGAAGATCCCCTTACATAATTTGAACTTACAATTTGAAGTGTTCAAGGTGCAGGATTTGCCTGTACCCTTTGTAAATGTAACTAAGAACGCGTTGCGAGCCGCAAATAAATTTGTATCAATATACACCCTTGAATCTGATATATCGATTGTTAATAAAGAAAGGACAAAATATGTCCCCGAAATAGGACATGATCAATGTGTAGATAATAATAAGTTGTTTTGTCCTTTAGTAGGTGCCGTTCGAATGATACATACAACTGCAAGTTGTATGTTAGCCTTGTTTCTGAATATGAAACCGGAAATAATGCAATTATGTCAAACGGAAGTTCGACTGAATATCGACCTCCCATTCAGTACTAGAATCGATGAAGGAATGTGGTACATTACAACAGATGTACCTCTAAGATTCTCGATTACATGTCTGAAACGAAGAAATCCGAAACCAAAACGGAATTCCAATTGGAATTTTGGAATTAAAACCTTTATGTATGGCATCGAGCAGTCAATCGATGTTACTAAGTTTATTTCCATAAAAGGGATAATTATACCTTTCGACTTGTTACAAGGACGGTGTTACCAAATTTCTCATTGCTACAATGACAGATGTGGAAACCCGTAATAGAGAAAGTGAACATATCGACTTTTGAGATACCGAAAGGAATACAACATTTAGATGATTTACCCATGGATGACTTACTCCATGAACTTGACTCGCTAAACCTAAAAATGACAGAATCATTTGAAGTCCCTAAGTGGGCTTATGCTCTTGCTACTATTGCGTTAATAATAGGAATATATCTGATTTGGAAGTGCTATTGAGCCGATAGACACAAACAGATATACAAATGGTTAAGAAACCGTAAAAGAGAACCGACTTTTTCTGCTGTTGATGATTGTGAAATGTCTAATTTTGCATTTGCCAATGATGAAATCTATGCTAGTATGGGACCTAGACCACAACCTTCAGCTCCTGCTGCTCCAAATGGATTACAACAACAACCTCCTAAGAGTATTAGAGACTTGATGAGAAAAGCTGTTAGAAACTTTATACCTTCTCCTCAACCTAATAGGACATGATCTGGATTCTGCCACTGTCCACGTGACAATGTTAGACATAGACAAAGATACTGACAAACATTAGTTCACACACTGTGTGTTTTTGTTTCAGTGTACAATGGCAGAATCAGAATCTAGTGTTGACAGTGGAATTGATGAATTGCAGAGTTATTACGATAATGACAGTACATTTGATGAAACCTCAAGTACAGTTAGTACTAGGACAGATAGTAATAGTACAGTTTCACGAGATACTTTACAAGATAGTAGCTCATCAAGTTTGGAAGTAAATATAAATAATAGCACATCTGATATGTTTGTACCTTCATTTGTGCCTTCAATATCATCACCTTCAATAGCATCTTCTGACCTTCTGTCAACCCCTTTGAGTAGTGTTCAAACTCCTACTGATTCTATTTTGCTATATTCACCTCAATCTCCTGATTATTCTCCCCCTGAACGAACTCCACCTTATTCTCCAACAGATACTGTAGAAACATTACTAATTCCTCCAAGATTACCTGTCAGAACAAGTGATGCAATTATTGCTCGAGACCCCAAACAACAAGATGGGTTCGGTGGATATGTTTACAATATTACAGCAGTACCACGTACCCCTTCCAGTATTACTACACCCCCTAGTGAATCTATACCTAGTGATTCTACCACTGCATTAGATTCTGATGCAGATGAATCCGGTATCAGTGCGACAAGGAAGAACTGGTGCAACCAGATCTTGGATTAGAAATACACACTCCTCCTCTCAGTGATGTGGAAGCGTGACAAATTGCTCCCTTACCTACTAATGTTGTCCCACGACCTATAGTTGATATTTGACCAAGACTGTGGGAATGGGCAAGGAGCGTGCTTCTTGACACACCCCATTGACCCCCTCATGAATTTGATCGAGATATCATATGACCTAATACATACGAATGAGCTTTTATGAAATATACAGAAGAGTTAGTTTGTTTTGTTACAAATTATTGGAAAGTAACATCCTTCTCCAATGGGTTGTAACAGAGCAAATTGTTATATCTGTATAAACAAAACTTTTTCGCATGTGACAGAATATAAAACATTGTTCGAGGGTGTTCAACGATATCAGTCCTTGTTTGGTATTCTCTCTTTGCAGAGATAGTTGAATCTGACCCCACCACCTAAATCTACTATTCAAAGTTTGTTTTGTTACAAATTATTGGGAGTTCCATGACCTCTCTGATAATTTGTAATAAAGCAAATTTGTACATCTGTACAAACAAAATATTTTTCGCTTTTGACTGAATCCAAACATTGCAAGGGGGTGTTCAATGATATCACTCCTTGTTTGTTTTTCCCTCTTAGCAGTGATAGTTGAATCTGACCCCACTATCCAAATCTACTATTCAAAGTTTGTTTCGTTGCAGATTGTTGAAGAATGCTATGTATAAACAAAATATGACTGTATAAACAAAATACTATTCGTTGAAATGATACCAGACCCCGATGGTGATTCTTGCAGGTTTCAACTCGAGCCTCCCATCTATCAGTGGGGTAATACTTTTTGCTGGTAAAAAGGATGGTATCTGGTAAAAAGGACGGTAAGTGTATAAAAAATGCGTTTTAAAATACTAAATGTACCTCTGAATGTGTGAAAAGTGATTATTTGAGGAAGCTTATGCAATAATAAATATATGGAAGGAAGATTAAGTATTGTTTGTTTTATTGTAGACTATTTTCAAGACAAAATAGATCATTTCGCCATCGACACTGATCGACACACCATTTTGTGCAAGAAAAACAACGAATTCACTGAGGTGCATGACGGGGTGAATATTAAAATACTTGCTCGACGGAGGAGTAGCTAATTTTAGATGTTTCTGTTCACTACGGGGGGATTTAACAGAAAGTTTTTTTGAGAGAAACTATTTATAATTTGAAAATAGTCTACAATAAAACAAACAATACTTAATCTTCGTTTTATATTGCGCACACTTCATTAAATTGTCACTTCACAATTTCAGAGGTACATTTAGTACTTTAAAACAGTTTTTTATATGCTTACCGTCCTTTTTACCGGCAAAAAGTTGTTCAAGCTTTTTTTTAAACGGGGGTTCATATTTGATTTTCAGTTAGTGTTTCGCCAAACACATGCCGAGGTGATAATAAATATTAAAACCAACCATACAATAGTGGATACTAGTTCTAGATTCCTGTAAGTCCCACCTCAGCGATGCCCACATGAGCCTATTAAGACTTGGGCTGCTTGTGCTCACTCCACCAATCCCTATGAATGAGCTCACAGTGGTGGGCCCGGAGGGGTGGGGGGGTTCCAAATCCAAATCGTAACTTACTGTTTTTAACCCCCACGTTTCCTCATGAGGCACCAGAATCGATCTCAGAGCTTCAGAATTTGAAGAAAAAAATATCCGGGAAAGGGGCCACAACTGTGGGAGGGAATACACCCAATTCCATAGTTCAAGCCATTTAAATATGCCAGCGTTATGTCGATCATGCCCCCCCCCCCCGCCCCCAACCATTTCGAAAATATGGGAAATGGATTATATCTAGCGGGGCTTAGCCAGGATTCTGTAATGGGGGGGGGGGGGGGTCGTGATATTTGGAAGATCGTTGTGGGGTCCCCCAGGCCTAACTAGGGCTAGACCTCCCCAGAAACAAATTATCGTAAACAATTCATTAGTTACTAATTCCAATCGCCCAATACACACATTAGTGTCTATCATACACAATATGTATAATGGGCGACTGGAATTAACAAGCAATAGATTTGGAATGCTTCCAATTACCCCAATCGAAGGCCTGGGTGAGGGTTAAAAACTACAAGTGATAGTTTGCATTTGGGAGCCCATCTCCACCCCAATCTCGCCCCACCACTGGGAAGAAAATTAAGTTGCTAGACTCTGGGGAAGATCGATTCTGGTGCCTCCTGAAGAAAGGTACGGGTTAAAAACAGTATGTGACAGTTTCCATTTTTTTGTGTTGGGGGGGGGGGGGCAAACCCCACAACGACCTTCCAAATATCATGATTGCCCCCCCCCCCTAAAAAGTGGCTACCCCCTCCCTTTATAGATTCCTGGTGACGCCGCTACTAGATAAAAAAAATCCATTTCATATCTTCGAAATGGTGGGGGGGGGGGGGGTGAACTAGATCGATATAACACCCGAACTATTAAATTGTGCGTATTCCCTCCCACGATTATGAGCCCCCTTCCCAGGATATTTTTTTTTCTTCATGGTTTGCATTTGGTGGCCCTCCGGCAGCCCCCCCCCCCCCGCCTCCAGGCCCACCACTGGGAGCTCACACATAGGGATTGGTGGAGTGAGAACAAGGCGCTCCGGTCTTAATAGGCACCTGTGAGTATCATTGGGGTAGGGCATACAAGAATCTAGAACTAGTATCCACTGATGTGTGGTTGGTTTTAATATTTCTTGTCACCTCGGCATGTGTTTGGCGAATAATAAATATATATAACGAAGATTAAGTATTGTTTGTTTTATTGTAGACTATTTTCAAATTATAAATGGTTTCTCTCCCAAAACCTTTCTGTTAAATCCCCTTGTAGTGAACAGAAACATCTGAATGTTACGCACATGAATTAGTTACACCTCCGTCGAGCAAGTGTGATAAGATTCACCCCGTCGTGCACCTCAGCGAATTTGTTGTTTCCCTTGCAAAAAAATGGCATGTCGACCAGTGTCGATGGCGAAATGATCTATTTTGTCTTGAAAATAGTCTGCAATAAAACTAACAATACTTAATCTTCCTTCTATATATTAATTATTGCATAAGCTTCCTTAAATAATCACTTTTCACACTTTCAGAGGTACATTTAGTACTTTAGAATGTAGTTTTTATACACTTACCGTCCTTTTTACTGGATACCGTCCTTTTTACCGGCAAAAAGTAGTACCCTATCAGTGTTCGAAATCGACATTTTTCAGAATCTGTGTCAGGGTTTTATATCCCAGAATATGATGAAATAATTCTTAATTTTTTTTAATTTTTTTTTTTTTTGTATTTTATTTATTTTTTTGTCCATCCATTTTATTTAGTCAAAATATTTACTGCTCGCCTCTTGTGCACCTCAAATATTCAGGTGAAATGTTAACATTTCTCCTACTTCGCTATGAGAATGAGTTACAAGATATTAGCGAAAAATGTATATTATAAGTTATCTCCGCCAACATGTGCGGTAGGCCTATATGGAGATTTAATCGGCCAACCTGGATGTCGGTTTTTAAACACATCGCCTGTGGCTCGGTGTTTAAATGAGTCATCCAGGTATTAAATCTCCATATACCATACATGTCGGCAGAGATAACGTTTTTGTCCTGTTTGAATCACAATAGAAACACATTGGAAATAAATTTGGGGACGCGTTTCTCACTGTCCGCAAATTATTTTGTTTTTACAAACGCAGAAGACTACAGATAGAGTTACATTTCTTGGGTCGTTAAGGAAACGAGTAAACAGTATTTTGTTGACATGTCGTCCTCGAGTTCCAATGTGTTCTATGTGCCAATTTAGAACACACTATGCCCAGGGGTCGACTTATTTGCTCTTATTTTATTTTTCTCAAGTTGTTATTCGACTATTTAATTTATTACGACAAAATATGATCGAATTGTCGGAAATCTGATGATATTTGTGACTGTTTTCAGGTTTTTGGTCCGATTTTTATTCCGAGGCGAGTGAATGCGAAAAGCTTTCATTTAAACCATATATCCCCGATGTTTCAGCTGGATGTTTTGCGCATTCCAAATTTCTCCAAATTGTTCTTACACTCTGAATGGTTATATCATCCCCTTATTAAAACTAGAAAAACTGTGAGCACTGCTCACTAAATGATACCACCCACTCCCACCAAGAAACATTTTACAACAATAAAAGTGTGTTTAATGAAGACAGCACAAACACTGGTACCAATGTTTGAAGGTTTCATTGAAATCCATTCACTAGTTTAAAAGAGGTCGTGGATAGCAAATGTCAACAACCCCCCCCCCCCCCCACCCCTCCCACAAGTTTGAATTGACAAAGCCCATTTTTAAATATAAGAAACCCTAAAAATTAAAATATCTGAAAACAAAACAGGAGGTGCACATCTTCAATATATGTAAAAGAATGTCTGAAAGTTTCAATGAAATCTGTTCAATGGTTTAAGAGGAGTTGCGGATAGCAGATCTGTACAGAATGTCAACTGAATTTGACAAAGTTCATTTTTCAATATGAGAAACTGTAAAAAAGAAAATATCTGAAAACAAAATAGAAGGTGCACATCTTCAATGTATGTAAAAGGATGTCTGAAAGTTTCAATGAAATCTGTTCAGTGGTTTAAGAGGAGTTACGGGTAGCAGATCTGTACAGAATGTCAATTGAATTTGACAAAGTTCATTTTTCAATATGAGAAACTGTAAAAAAGAAAATATCTGAAAACAAAATAGGAGGTGCACATCTTCAATGTATGTAAAATAATGTCTGAGAGTTTCAATGAAATCTGTTCACTGGTTCAAGAGGAGCTGCAGATAGCAGATGTGTACCCCTCCCAACTAAAACCTGAATTGACAAAAACCATTTTTGAATATGGGGAACTGTAAATATAAAAATATCTGAATAGAAAATAGGAGGTGCACATCTTCAATGTATGTAAAAGAATGTCTGAGAGCTTCAATGGAATCCGTTCAATGGTTTAAGAGGAGTTGCGGATAGCAGATGTGTACATCCCTAAAGCGTAATGGACGGACAGACATCGAAATATGAAAACATCTGAAAGAAAAATAGGAGGTGCACGTCTTCAATGTATGTAAAAGAAGGTCTGCGAGTTTCAATGGAGTTTGTTCAATGGTTTAAGAGGAGTAGCGGATATTTGAAAAGAAAATAGGAGGTACACATCTGCGATGTATGTAAAAGAATGTCTGAAAGTTTCGATGACATCTGTTCAATGGTTTAAGAGGAGTTGCGGATAGCAGATCTGTACAGAATGTCAATTGAATTTAACAAAGTTCATTTTTCAGTTTGGGAAACTGTAAAAATGAAAATATCTGAAAAGAAAATAGGAGGTGCACATCTTCAATGTATATAAAAGAATGTCTGAAAGTTTCAATGAAGTCTTTTCAATGGTTTAAGAGGAGTTGCGGATAGCAGATCTGTACAGAATGTCAATTGAATCTGACAAAGTTCATTTTTCAATATGGGAAACTGTAAAAATGAAAATATCTGAAAACAAAATAGGAGGTGCACATCTTCAATGTATGTAAAAGAATGTCTAAGAGTTTCAATGAAATCCGTTCACTGGTTTAGGAGGAGTTGCGGATAGCAGATGTGTACCCCCTGAAGCGTTGCGGACGGACGTACGGACAGACCATGTGAACACTATATACCTCCCACTTTTCAAGTGGTTGGTATAAATATGAGGCCCGATGGAGATGATGGACGTGGTGGGGTTGGAATGTACATCAGAGAAGACAAAGGTTACAAAATACGAACCGTAATGATCTATCTGTGTTTATTCCACATGTTGTTGAATCTCTCTTCGTTGAAATTAAAAGTATGAGGTCCACTAAATTACTTGGTGTACTCTACAGACCCAGTACTCAACTGAAAGCAGATAACATAGGCGTACGAAACCAGGGGGGTAGGGGACAGTCCCCCCCCCCCCGGGTTCGGGCAAACCAGCTTTAGAAATCCGGGCAAGGAATGACAGAAAGAGGGAGGGTTGGGGTGCGGGACGAAACGGAACAACATTAAAATAAAAGATAATCATTAGCAGTGACAGCAGATTCCTGTTTCCTGAATATTATTCCGTCAGAAATCTTTGAATAGCCCCCTAATTAGCTCATCTATAGCGGTCCTCCTTAATAACTATTTTGCGTTTAGTTTTATGCTTTCGTCATTAGGATAAGGTCATGATCTCGTCTCGTTGAACGCCCGAAACGAAACAAGCCCATGATTTTTGCGAAATCTGTGAAAGAAAAATAACAGCGAATCCGTGGAGGGGGGAGGGGGGGGGGGGGGGGTGGAGGGCACCAAAAATTTGCAAGACGTGACGGGGTGGGTGGGTCTCTTGAGTGCGCCAAAAATGTGCATTTCCAACTTGTGCAATTTTTTGAATTTTTTTAAAAATATATCAATATATCAGCTAATATACCATCATTTGTGTTTCAAACCTTGAAGATGATATTGTACCTCACACTCTTAACATAAATACAACATCAGGAGGCTTTATATGTGAGAATATTGGGCTTAATCTGGGAAAATGTCAAACGTTAGTAGGGGGTGGGTGTCTTGTTCGAAATGTAGAAAATGTGCAACAATATTTTGGGAAAATTCTCTCTGATGCACTAAATTCAACCCAAGTTATTTATTTATTAATTGATTGATTTATTTATTTATTTATTTATTTATTTATTTATTGGTGTTTAACGACATTTTAACAACCAGGGTCATATCGTATCGGTGACAGGTTTACGGGTGGAGGAAGCCAGGGTACCCGGAGAGAACCACCGAGCAACGACGAGCAGCTGTCAGCTCTTCAACATCATAACCCACGTCTGCACTACTCACCGCACAGCGGTACTGCGTACTACACAGCACAGACAGGGTTAGATTGGCTGAAGACATGTGCACCTCGGCGTGCAGTACGTCTCAGCACACGGCGTCATCGTGCCCCCACGTGGGCAATTGGGGTAAATTTATTTTGGATTTTAATGGGAGAGTGGGGGGGGGGGGAGGGGGGTGTCTGAGAACGGTAGTAGAAAATTTGCACGTAGTGGGTGGGTGGGTATAAAAAGGAGCCGAATAAAAAATAGGACGTCATGTCTTGCAAATTTTTAGTGCCCCCCCCCCCCCCTCCCCCGGCGAATCTCTCACATATCCTCACATACTGACCCTTTAATATCTTAGGTGCCAGGAAAGCGGAAAACGGTATTTCTTTTAACTCCCGGCACACCGATGTCAAAACATCAACTTTTATGTTTAGAATTACCCCCCCCCCCCCCCCCCCCCCCCCCCCCCTCTGCTTTGCGTAGATCTCAACAATAAATATTTGCATGACAGAGCTCTGTTAACACTGTGTAAAGGAAAATAACCGTGGGCTGAAATACAGGATACATTGACATCAGAGTGCGGGGAGTTAAGTTCATTACTTGGTAATGCATACCACATTTTAATTAAACATCTTCGACACCATCATGTATATTTGTATTCCATCCATGCAGGACTTCAGTCAACCTAAATCACAAAAGCCCCGAACGCCCATGACAGATATTGATCTATTTTTATCTAGATTAAGTGAAATAACTGAAACAAAAAAAATCATACATAATGGGCGACTTTAATATTGATTTGTTGAAAACAGGTCTCCACGCAAAAACTGACGAATATACATACTGAGTCAAAAAAGAAAGTATAACAGAAAAAAAATGTGAAAAAATACTACAAAGGATGAAACATAATAGTTCTAATGTTGCATGTTTGTGGACAAAAAGTCGTGCAAAGAGTTTAATGACATGTTGTTGTTATCCACCCAACCATAAACGATTTTGCTACGGATTTCAAAATAGCACGTGCTACCTGAGAATGTCAAATTGAATGGGTGACCGACGATTTTCTTTGTGTTAGGTTGTGCTAGAGAGCCTGGGTTATTGAGAAAACATGCTAGTTTTTGTCTTCCGACATTTTAAAAAAATGCCAAGGTTAACCAAAAATCAGAGGTTGCGTGTCATTGGTTTGTACGAGGCTGGGATACCTCCAGATGAGCTCGCTGCTGAGTTCGGAGTCACTGTGGCCATGATGTACCGTCTCATTGGAAGGTATAGAACCACTGGATCTACAGCCTACTGTCCGCGTTCAGGTCGACCACGAGTTACGACCCCTGCACAAGGCCGACACATCAGGACGTCTCACTTGCGGGATCGCTTCCTTCCGGCGAAGAGGACAGCAGCAATTTCTCCTGGTAGAACTAAGAATAGAATCAGTGCACAAACTGTCCGCTACAGACTCGCTGAACACGGCATCCGAAGGAGGGGCGTACATAGCACGGACCAATCCTTGCCCAACGTCATCGTACCGTCAGAATGGAATGGGTACGTCAGTGTGTTCGCTGGACTCCGAAGCGTTGGAGCTCAGTTCTGTTCAGTGATGAATCACGATTTTGTCTACGGCGCACTGATGGTAGGACAAGAGTGTATCGCCGACGAGGAGAACGGTTTTCTGATGCTTGCGTGCGGGAATGCGACCGTTTCGCCGGGGGTAGTGTAATGGTCTGGGCAGGAATTTCCTTGCACCATCGAACACCGTTGATCTTCATCGATGGTGATCTGAATGGACAGCGATTTAGGGACGAAATTCTTAACGCTATTGTTATCCCGTTGTTCAACGCTAACGTCTGATTGCAGTTATTCCAGCAAGACAATGCCCCATGTCACGTGGCACGTATCTGTCGCGACTTTCTTGAGGAGCAGAGCATCAAACTTCTTCCCTGGCTCCCATTTTCGCCAGATTTGTCACCAATCGAGCATCATTGGGATCAACTGGACCGTCGGGTATCTTCAGACGTTTGGCGATTTACGTAATTAATTTACTAAGGCAAGAGTGGAACGCAATACCGCAGGGTGATATCCAGAGACTTATCAGGTCCATGCGCCGTCGATGTCTTGCCATCCAAGAGGCAAACGGTGGACATACACGCTATTGACTGCATGTGTGAACTTTTCATTTCACCCCATGCCTGACGTGACGCTGGCACAGTAAGAACACGAAATTATGCAAATTCACACAGCAAGACTCGAAACATGAATTTACAATAATTTGTTTGGGATTAAAGTCGATAATACTAAAAAATTGCTCCTCATATAGTTTATTATACTTTCTTTTTTTACTCAGTATAAATATACTGACTAGTCAGTGTTTCATGGCGTTTATCACTATACCAAAAAGAGTAACTCCTCATTCGGCCACTTCAATTGATCACATTTTTTCAAACAATATCTAGTCTTCATCAGTATCGGGTATAATCATTACAGATATCTCGGACCATTTCGGTACTTTCCAAATAGAATCAGGTTTCTCTATGAAAGATGACAGACCGACTCAGCTCAAGAGTAAAATTAATCCAGATAATATTGCCCTCTTCAAAACGTACCATTTTCAAAGTGACTTTTCTCCATTGCCCAAACTTGGCATACAACACTTTTTGCAACATTTACATGTCTGCCTACGAAACAGCTTCTCCTCTCACAATAGTCAGCGACGGAAAAGGCTTCTGTGGAACAAACCTTGGATGACGAAAGGACTTATAATTATAATCTCCTTAAACAATAAATATAGATTCTGTAAAAAAATACTTAAGATTCCCAACTAACAAAATATTAAAAATTACGAAAGTTACTGCAGGATCTTCAACAAAACTAAAAAGCAAAGAAAAGCAATGTATTATAAAAATATACTATTAGAGAATAAAAACGATATGTGTAAAACTTAGAAAGTTTTAAATGAATCTATAAATAGGACTAAACGTTGTGCCACTCTTCCAGAATTTTTTCTAACAGAAAAAAAAAAAAAAAAAATAACAACCCGTTTGAAATAGTTCAGGAATTTAGTGCATTTTTCGCCAGTATAGGTAAATGTCGAGCGAAAAAATAAACAAACCCCAGAAACACTTTCTAGACTATTTTGACAATAATTCTTAACACAACTTTTTTATCAGCCCACCAACGGAGCAACAAATAGTTACTGTTACTAATTTATTCAAGCCTAAAGAGTGAGGATCGCGACGGTATTACCACTACTATCCTTAAGCAAACTAAAAACGTTATAGCCCCAGCATTGACCTATATTATTAACAACTCATTTGCTCATGGCGTAGTCCCGGATAAAATGAAGATAGCTAAAATGACACCTATTTTTATAGCAGGAGATGAACACAGCTTCAGTAACCATAAGCCTATAAGAATATTACCAGTTTTCTCAAAAGTATTAGAGAAGCTTATGTGCAACACAGTAATTAAATATTTAGACATGCTCGACATACTATATTATCATCAATACGGATTTTAAAAAAGGCCGCCCGGCCACACGTTCCTCGAAAAAGTGTGCAATTTGTGGTATTTGAAAAAAAAGAATTTTTCGAAGCCGAAAAAGGGACATAACTCTGGAAAAACAATGTTTGATCAAACCCCGATTTGAACCTGACCTGTGATTTATGTTGATACACCTAAATACCAAATTTTATTTGAATCAGTCAACAACAACTAAAGTTATCGTCGGGACCCCCCCCCCCCCCCAAAAAAAGAGGCATAATTCTGGAAAAATTGACCGCACCTTAATTCGAACTTGACCTGTATTTTATGTTGATACACCTACATACCAATTTCCGTTTGACTCCGCCAACTATAACTGAAGTTATCATCGGGAAACCAATAAAAAATGAATTTTTGAAGTATAAAAAGGGGCAAAACTCAGGCAAAAATTATTGGACCGCACCCCAGTTCGAACCTGACCTGTATTTGTATTGATACACCGACATACTAAATTTCATTTAATTTGGCCAACTGTAACTAAAGTTATCACCGGGAAACCAATGTGGGACGGACGAACGCGCGGATGCATGTACGGATACCGGCTATTTTAATAGTCCCACCGAACATTTTTTTCGGGGGGGGGGGGGGGGGGCAATCACTCCACAATACATCCAGTGATACAACTTCTCAAATTTGTAGGACTGGAGAACAATAAGGACAGTAAGAATATTACTATGGCTGCGTTTCTGGACCTCCCCAAGGCCTTCGACACGATAAACTATGATATTTTATTGAGTAAACTTGAGAAATATGGCTTCAAGGGAATCAGCAATAATTGGTTTCGAAGTTACCTCTCAAGCAGGGCACAATATGTCAAACACGGCACAGCCAGATCCGACACAGCCACAATGACCAGTGGCGTTCCACAAGGTTCTGTCCTCGGGCCAGAGTTATTCTTGTTATACAAAAATGATATTAGTCGATCTACGTCCTTAAATCTTCTCTCGTTTGCAGATGACACATCCGTGCACGACTTCGCCCCTAGTGAAATTCACCTAGCCAGACGTTTCAATCATGAACTTAATAAAGTGTGTGATTGGTGTTCGGCAAATCAACTTGCTTTAAATGCCAGCAAAACAACATATATTGTCATTAAGCCAACTCTCAATAGAATTTGTGGAACCAGTCTAAATATTTCCATAAATAATCAGACAATTAAACGAGTAGGAACTCACGAAGAAGAAAAATGCCTGAAATTGTTAGGAATAAATATCGATGAAAACTTATCTTATGAGTATCACATATCGAAAATCTGCTCAACGATTCGTTGGGCAAACTATGCACTTAATAAAGCCAAAACATCCTACCCCATGCAGTCATGAAAACGCTCTATTATGCACTTGTGTATTGTCATCTGCTATATGACATCCAAATGTGGGAAAACGCTATAGGGGGTAGGTAATAAGCTTTTAAAAGTACAAAAACGCTCCAAAACAACAGAAAATTGAACTCTCATACAGATCCACTGTTTGTAAAGGATAAGATACTCAACGTTACGGGCTTGTATAAAATGCAGGTATGCCTTTGTACGTTTAACTGGAAACATGATGTACTTCCTCGGTCCTTTGAACATTTCTTCAGTGCATCAAATGACTCACAACACATGCACAGAAGGCAATTGGGGCTTCTACGTGAAAATAGAACCAGAACTAACGCCCTAGACAGAGTACCCTTTTTGCGCTCCCTAAAGGTTAGAACAATTTAGACCAAGCCATACGGGACGTTACTAACAGGAACGAATTTTGGAGGAAAGTAAGAAATAACTTGCTATCCACGTATCAAGAGAGAACACAATGCAAAACCCCCACTGTCCTGATTTTCAGAGTTAGTAAGTGCTGGTAATCAATTTTATATGAGCCCTTACGCCAGTCCAGGTTGTCGAGTTCATGTTACATGAGGTAGTCAACCAATTCGGTGGTGACTTTTCTGAGTATCTGGAATTTTAATTCAATATTTTTTTACTTACTTAGTAAGAATATTTTACTTTACTTTCTTAGGTAACCTGCTATATTACCATAGGATATCTTCTGGTAATCTCGTCATCCACAAATCACATTTAGATCACTAAGTCTCTTTAACTAAGTCTGTCTTTTGAGTCTACAATTTATAGTCTGTGGTCTGCAGGCTGCAGATTTTAAATATCGAACTATCTTAATGGAGGTTGTCTTCGATCATATAGCGGTGTTGGAGTGAAATGTCATGGGGGATTACAGGCAGACAGCCAATCTGGCTATATTGTCTCACTACGTAAACAGATAGTTATTAGTTAATTTGTATTTTTTCTTTTAATCGATGTATCAGCATTTGATGTTTGTACTGTTAAATAAGAACAAAGGTTTTGTTTCATAGGAAATCGTTAATGGAGTGTATGGATGGTACAGATTACGTCTGATGGCCATCCAGTCGAGAATATTTTACTAAAATCTGCGATACGGGGATGGTCCCCATGTGAGACGCGCGGACCACGAAGGACATACAAATACACACATATACTAGTTACACATATACATATGTAAATAATATATAACTATTAACCATTATGTACACACGCACATATATGACACATATACATACCTACACACTTACACGTCATATATGGCTCGCGCGTCCCACATGGAAACCATCCCGGAATTGGGAAAAATGAGTTTTCAGCACAAATCAAAGCCACGTCAAACATACTCTTCACATGTATTGACTACTGTACTATTCACAAAAAGTAGGGGATATCCAAACTGATGTTGATATTTTCGGAAAATGGTATTGGATACGCGTGCTTGGACACATCAGTATGTTACCAAGCTTAATGTGGATCATGAATGCCACCGGCCCACGAAAACTTCGTGAAGGTTTTTCGCACGAGCTCCGCGGTAATGTCTGTGAGGTACGTTTTGGAATTTTCATTTGTACTGGAGGCCTCATCGTTCTTTTCAATAGTTTCTGCCTGAAACGTAACTTTCGAGGTATACGAAGACTCACACGTGACGAACGTTTACGTGCCGTTGGCATGTTGGAAGTTGGCAACAGACTGCAGTGGCTCAAATTCTCAACGTTACTTAATCGATGATTACCATGTTGTGGTCACGCTACCGTCAGACAGGCAATGTTGATGACAGACGTCGGTCAGGTCGTCCAAGGGCGACAACCGCTAACAGGATCGTTTTATCCGAACCACATCATTACGTAACCGCCATCAAAGTGCCTCAGAAATAGGACAGCAGCTGCACCGAGCGACAGATGTGCGAGTCAGTGGCCAGAATATCCGAAATCGCCTACACAGCTGGAATTTGTACGCTCGACGATCTCGAATAATTCGACGTTTGACTGAACGTTACATCGCAGCAAGGCGGAATTGGTTGGAGCACGACAGCGCTGGGACAATCGTCGGTGGAGCAACGTCATGTTTTCCGATGAATCGGGGTTCACTCTTGACTTTCGCGACAGGCGAAACAGAGTGTGGCGGCGGCGGCGGAACGAACGATACCATGACGTAACCGTTAGGCAGCACGATCGTTTTGGTGGTGGATCAATTATGGTGTGGAGAGGCATAAACATGACAACCAAAACAGCCTAACATGTCATCCAAGGGCGTGTCACAGGACAGTACTGACGTGACAACATGTTAGCATTCATGTGGTGTCATTTGCGCGACGTCACGGCCGTCGATTCATTTTCCAAGATGACAATGCAAGAGCACGCAGGGCCCGTATCGCTAAAGAGTTCCACCAGCAGAACATCACTACCCTGACGTGGCCAGCACTAAGCCCAGTCCTTTCACCAATCGATCACGTCTGGGATATGCTTGGCAGGCGCTGACGACAACGCCAACAGCCCCTACTAATGTACAGGAACTCTCCGCTGCACTGCTGGGAGAATGGAATAACATCAGGCAAGCTGATATTGGACGTTTGGTGAGGAGTATATGCCACGTCGATCGATCCGCGCTTGTCTCGCGAACCGAGGAGGATTTACAAGGTATTGGGGTCTTGAACTGAATATGTTAAATTCTCTGACTGACCGTTCATGTCTTCTATAGTTCAGAGCGTGGAAGTTCTTGTCAGACATCCAACTATCGGCGAAATCATTCACCAGATGTCACAGTGCAATGCCTCAACTGTCTTTTTGGTGAAAATATAAATATATTTCTTCATATATCTCAGTTTTATCAAATATCCCCTACTTGTGTGAATAGTTATGAAGTTTTACACACATTTAATGGATGTGTGGGTACGTATTAGATATGCCACCCAAGGATGTCTAGTGTATATAACTTTTTTACACACAGATACACTTCACAACGATATATCTTTCTGTGCACAATGTATCAAGAAGGGTGTACTACCTTGCAATGCCAGTATTTACATACCGTTTGTACATAAATTTCTATGCCCAGATAATTTAAACACTCACATGGTGGGGGTGGGGACCATTTACATTACTCAAAGATATCTATTCTTAAGGTATAAAGTTAATCCATTTTCTTTGGAGGAGATGGCCACCACTTAGATATGTCTGTCAAAGGTAGCTATTCCAAATCCCCAAAGATATATCTATGTCCAATGCACACGTTTAAATGGGGGAGTACTTCTAAGATATATCACCCAAGGATGTCTTGTCTAGATATATAAAATTTGAATACTCAATAAAGAGGTGTGCTAATTGTAAACACACAAATATATTCCACAAAGATACCCATGCCCATACATAATTTTAAACGCTTAATGCGAGGGTGGATACTACTTGGGTATATCATAAAAAGTTATCTATTACCAAGATGCAGCATTCAAACCTTACATGTACAGTTAAAACTAGAAGTCCTGTCATGAAATGTGCACAAATAGCACGTTGATCTGCATGTTAATCTACGCGTTATGACCATAGTAAGGCTATCAAATTCTGTACATATGACCTGTGTACAAGCAATGTTTCAGCCAATGGACCTCCGGGTAACCGGTTTGCTATGAGTAACCAGGAGAACCTACAGTTCGATATAACAATTGTGCGCAATTCCTACGCGCAATTAAGCTTAGATAAGCTCACAGTTCGTGACAGAACTTCTAGTTTTAACTGTACGGGGTGGTTACTAATTAAATATATCACACAAAGATGTCTATTCCAAAGATATAAAATTAAAACACGTTACATAAGTTATATCTTTCATTGTCGAATACATAAAGTTTTACCCAAATTTTATTGAGGGTCGGGTACCAATTAGATATGTCAACCAAAGATATTATCTATTTCAAAGATATAACATTTATACACGCTAAAAACTAAAGTGTTAAAAACTACACTTGAAGTGCTGTATTTAACACTTACTAAGTGCTGAACTAGTACTTTGTTCAAGTGTAGACATCCCAGAACTTGACAGGTGTTACAATAATACCACTTGACAAGTGTAATGTCGCGACACTTAGAAGGAAACAACGCAGATGACGCGGATCAGGCTCGAACTCTCGAGCCTGATCCGCGTCATCTGCGTTGTGTCCTTTTGTTTATGTGCCCACCAAGCGCAAATCAAATTATGGACGATTCTGGAAGAACCACCAATGATAGAGACATGGGAAGTGCCATCCATTCAAATTTCAGATGTTTGACGATTGTAATGTCTAAGTGCTTAAAGCATTGCACTTTGAGTGTTAAAATCAATCCCTAAGTGTTAGAATGGGTTGAACATCTTGAAAGTGTCAGTTTTAACACTTTAGTTTTTAGTGTGTACACATTAGAGCAGTGTGTTTTAACTTATTACACACAAAATATTTCACAATTTATATCATCTTCCTTTGCCCATGGCAAAAAGTGGTACATACATTTGAATGGAGGGGTGGGTACTTGTAAGATATGCCGTCCAAGAATGTTCATTCCATACATATATAAGTGGAGGGTGTGGTCTTGGATATGTCACCCAAGGATGTCTAGTTTGTTTTACTTGATTACACACATATACATTTCACAAAGGTATATTTTTCTTTGACCAGTGCATAAAGTAAAACGCACACACTTAATGGATAGGTTGGTACTTCGTCACACGTGAATGTCTAGTGTGTTCAACTTACTCAACAAAATATAGAGATTAGTCGCTTGACTGGACTGGTTACGTAAAATAATTCATGAGAGGTGAGGGATGTTGTACAAACACGAGTGCGCGAATGCGCACGAGTGTTTTACAATATAGACCCTGGCCTCGAATGAATTATTTCACGTAACTAGTCCAGTCAAGCGATTACTCTGTTTATTAATTTTCATTATTAACGATAATTATATTATTTAATCCTTTACCAAACGAAACGGCAAAAACCGGCCAGCGCTATTCTCAAAAATCGCCAATTAATTTTCATTATTTTTTTTCATTTTTTGTCTCTAAATCATAGGTTATGACCCCTCAGTGGAACGAGCTCGTCGAACTCGTTCCAATGAGGGGTCTTAACCTATGTGTTTGGGACAAAAAATGAAAGTAATAGTTAATCAAGAATTTTTTGCAAGTGTCGTCCGCTTTTCATGTTAAAAAAACAAAAAACAGTTAAGTCCCCATTACACCCATGGCAAAGTGTCTTCGTTTGCGCACACGGATACATGAAACAATTGTTGATTGCATAATTCACTTGTGAAGTTATCGTTTATAATCAAACCGGGAAATCACAGTAAATCACGCTTTGGAAAATAATGAATAACATTTAAGCATTCACTTGAGAGACTCTATCCCACCTAGCGTTTTAATTATATAGTAATCGTTTGCTATTATTTAATATTGATTTAGACACATACACATATATACATACACACATACGTACACATTGTACGTACGTGTGCGTGTATATAAATGTGCCCTTTGTCAAGTCTGCGGGGGCGCGAAACGTTGCGGTAACCGGTTCTCCTCAGATCACTGAAGTTCAGCAACGTCGAGCCCGGTTAATCCACGGAGGGTGACCATCTGAGCGATCGATTCGGACTCCAGCGTTGTGTCCTTGGGCAAGGCACTTAACCCCGATTGTCCACATGGGGGCACGATGACGCCGTGTACTAAGGCGTACTGCGTCTCGATGGTGCGCATGTCTTCAACCAATCTAACCCTGCCTGTGCTGCAGTGCGGTGTTACGATGTTGGGGAGCTGGCAGGTGCTCGTCATTGCTCGGTGGTTCTCTCCGGGTACTCTTCCTCCACCCGTAAAACTGTCACGGTCATGATTAGCCATTGTGCATAACTATGTGACCTTAAACACCAATAAATACATAAATATTTGTAAAGTCTGAAAATAAAATTCCGGTATTCAATTGGAATGTTTACATCAATCTGTCCAAGTCTTTGAGAGTTTGAAATGTTACAATGTTGTTTTGGTTGTCCATGATGAAGATCTTTTCGTCCATTGACCAGGTGTTTTGAATCTTTTTAAGTTTTTAAAATTTTAAAGACCCCCCACCAGAAGAGCATATTTAAACTTTTAGTCTTCATTGACGTACACTTTTTACCATGTACAGATGTATCTTTTAAATTCTTTTGGGCCATGAGTGTGGTGTTCTCCGTAAGCTGGAAAGTCGTAACAATATATCTCGGCGCAACTGCGCCGAGAATTCATCACTTGAAAGCTTGTTGCAACTGACAGTTATGAACAGTCACAAACCACAGGTTTAAGGCGAGACAGTGTCGGGTACCTGTCTCAGCCAATACTCAAGTTTGTTGACTTCCTGGATCGTGAGTAGGCGTCTTTCAACTTCACAAAGATGTTCCCATCGAACGGTCACATTTGATTTATCTTTTTATCTTTCACAGGATTTCGGCACCTTTTTGCGAGCTGTGACCAAGTTGCAGTTAGATGTTCATAAAACAGACTTTGTTGGTATTTGTTCCTGATTTCAGTTTCCTGCGTGACCTGTAGACTTGGTCTCTATAGCTATTAAATTTCACTAAGATTACCCTGGGTTGACTTCTATTGGCATCTGGAGCTCCTGATGCAATCTCAATGGCATCAAGAGAGATCTCTATAACCTTTGCCAAATCCATTATCAAATCATCAGTATTTTCACCACTGGTCTCTGGAATGCCCGATATCCGTAAGCTGCTTTGAATACTATATTGCCTCAGCTCATCAATCTTGATTTTAGGCCAGTTATGACATCATCCTTGGCGCTATTCGGGCTCTCGAGCTCTTCAATACGATTGTGTAATTCTTTAACACTTTACCCAACGTAACGGCCAAAACCAGCCAGCAGTATTCACAAATATCGCCAATTAACTTCCATTATTTTTCCTTTTTTGTCTCAAAAATATACGTTATGACCCCTCACTGGAACGAGCGCGACGAGCTCGTTCCAATGAGGGGTCATAACCTATGTTTTTGAGACAAAAAAGGAAAAATAAATAGTTGTTCAAGAATTATATTTTCAAGTGTCGTCTGCTTTTCATGTTAGGTAAAGGGTTAATATGTGCACTGAACGTTGACCGGAATTCTTGTTCTAAACCTTATTGCACCCCACTCTGTCTGTGCGATAACTAAGCTCTCAACTAGCTCACTGTTGCAGACTTCTTGAGATGTGTCTTCTGATGTTTCCATCACGTCTCTCAGGTTGGTATCAATGACTGTATCGGCGTCGTACAAGGAGCTATCCGAAACAAAATCGCTGACGTTCTTGTGTTTTTTAAAACTAAGTGAGGCAACTACTCTGTCGCTGGATATACTAGATGCCCGTCTTCGCTCCTCTGTTTCTAATTGAATGTTTGTGTTTGAGCTCTGTGCCATTGGATTCAAAACTAGGATATGGCGCATTGCGAGTGGACGAAATGCGGTCACAAGATTAGCAAACAAAGTCCAAATAAATAGCAACCATCCACATGTTTTGTTACAAAATGTTACAGAATGAATGAACAGACCTATTACTATCACATAACACGAATAAAATTACAAATTACATCCTAAATCCATAAGATTTCGAATGATTGCAGAAATACCAGAAAGAAAAATTTAAAATCCGCGCCATTCTAATCACATGCTCTCTCCGATACCCCGCTATGCTACCGGAGAAGGCCGGAGTGCTCCGAAGAGAATCGACCAGCAACGGAGAGTAACTGTCATATAAAGAGCAAGGGTTAGGATTGATTGAAGGGAGTACCTTCAACAAGATATACGCCTATGTACGCTTGCCCGAGGATAAAATGCAGATGCAGGGGCGTAAATTCTAGGGGAGGGGGTAACACTCCTTAAAAATCTCCCATTCATGGGTTTCGTCTGGTAGAGGTTGGGCAAGAAATTATGAAATACCAAGTTGTGCAGACGTCCTTGCTTGCCCCACGAAACTATACAAGGTCTTTGGCGTACTCAGTTGGGCAAAACCTCTTGTTTGCCCAACAAAAGGACACACGGATTAGAAAGTGCAATAAATGTTAGACTCAATATGCCGGTAAACAAAGATGACAAACACCTAAATTGCAGTTTTCATTCCAAAGTTCCAGGAGAAATCCTATCTTCAAACAGAAATGTCATATATCTTGAAAAACTGACGGATTATGTAGACTCTAAAATCAGTTTGTTAAAACCCAAATCATCTGGTGTTGAGAGAAAATGAACCCAAGTGGGTTCATATTCACTCAACCCAGTTGATTTGAGTCGATTTTTAACCCAACTGATTTTAGACTATAAGAGGGTACGGTACGTTGCATATTATGTCACCTGTTGCTTGTTTAAAATACATTTTTGGGGAGTGAGCTAAACTTATCACTTGCCGTCCGTCGTCGTCTGTCGTCCGTCGTGAACTTTACATTATCGACCTCTCCTCACAAACTACTAGACCAATTTGAACCAAATCCGGTGTGCATGTTCCCTATCATATGTCAATTCAAGTTTGTTCAAATAAACTTGCCACGCCCACAAAGGGCACCACAAGGGACATAACTCTGATAGCACCCCTATTTTTTTTTTTAAAAATTCAAAAAATCTTCTTCTTCAGATCCACCAGTCAGAATCTTTTCATATTTGTTATACATCTCTGGGGGGCGGGGAGGGGGGAGATTCAAGTCTGTTCAAATCGAGTCCCTGGGTTAAGATTTGGGCTCTCTGTTGGAGCCTGAATTTTAACTTAGTACAATATGTGGACTATTCTTTAAAAATCTTCTTCAGATCCACCAGTTAAAATCATTTGATATTTGGTATACATCTCTAGGGGGGTCAGATTCAAGTTTGTTAAAATCGGGTCCTCGAGTTTGTATTTGGGCTCTCTATTGCCGCCCAAAGTTTAACTTGGTGCAATTTGAGGAAATTTCTTTAAAAATCTTCTTCGTCAGAATCATTTGGACCAAAATTCGAAATTTTTTTTTTTGATTTTTAATGCGTTTTGTTCAATTTTGAGACGAAAAAAAAAAATTATAGCCTGAAAATTTTGGGTTCGGTTGCGACTTGGAAATTTTGGACCAAAATTCGGAAATTATTTTTAGATTCTTTTCAAAATCGAGTTCCTAGATGAATTAGAGTGGTTTTATGCAAAACTGTCCTCCCCCCCCCCCTTCCTTGTCGCGGGGGAGGGGGTGGGGGGGTGGTGGTGGCAGTTAACAAAATGTTTGGCTGCAAAATATATTTTGAAAGATTTAGAGAGATCAACCGCCCAGTCCAACTGAATTTTGACTTAGTGCAATATGAGGGAATTTCTTTTAAAATCTTCTTGAGATCCACCAATCAGAATCTTTTCATATTTGGTATAGAACATCTCTAGGTGGGACAGATTCAAGTTTATTCAAATCGGGTCCCTGGATTAATATTTTGGCTCCCTATTTGAGCCCAAAGTTTAACTTCGTGCAATGTGAGGGAATTTCTTTAAAAACCTTCTTCAGAACCACCAGTCAGAATTCTTTCATATTTGGTATATAGCATCTCAAGGGGCATCAGATGCAAGTTTGTTCAATTTGAGTTCCTGGCTTAATATTTGGGCTCTCTATGGGTGTGGTGGGGTGGCAGGGGGAGGGGGCATGTTAGGTAGGTTCAGGTTTGTTCAAATCCGATCCTCAGAGTTTTTCCGTAAAATTTGCCTTTCATGACTTCATTCCTTTGTAGTGTTGATGAACCATGTCTAACTGAATTTGACCCAAATACTTCTTTTAACCACTTGCACAGGTGAGCGATTAAGGTCCCTTAGGGCCTCTTGTTTTTTCAGTGGATAGTATATTTGCAGTATATACGTCTTTGATAAAAGCAATTAGGTATGTTCCAAATAGTTTGGCGTTCTAACTGAGCCGTCGGGCACCAACATCCTACACCCCCCCCCCCAAAAAAAAAAAAAATGTTAGTTACAGCTTTGTGCAGATGGTACGGATCGGGATCGAATCTACGGCCTTTTGATCTGAAGTCCAATAGGTTAACCCTTTACCCAACGTAACGACCAAAACCGACCAGCGCTATTCTCAAAAATCGCGAATTAACTTTCATTACCTTTTCATTTTTTGTTTCAAAAACATAGGTTATGACCCCCTCGTCGAGCTCGTTCCAACGAGGGGTCATAACCTATGTTTGAGACAAGAAAATGAAAAACAAATAGTTATTCAAGAATTTCTTTTGCATGTGTCGTCTGCTTTTCATGTTAGGTAAAGGGTTAACCAATGAGGACCTGCATGGTATGAATGTACTGTCAAATATTTATCATGATACGTAAGGGCCATATCCGACGATCGCTATTCACAAAAGTATCACCATTCAAGATTTTCAATTGTTTGTTTTTTAATGTTTGGCCCCACAACATACCTTATGACAATTCATTGGAACGAGCTCCTCAAGCTCGTTCCAATAAGGGTCAAAAGCTAGGTTTTCTTGTAAAAGATTAAATACGCTTAATTATTCAAGTTTTTTTTTTGCAAGTGTCGTTTGGCAATACTAAAATAACACCGGAATGAAACAGTTGCTGTTAGTTCAAACATTAAGGTGCTGCCTGATCAGTCAAGTAGTTCTCCAACTGAAAAAAACATATATTATGGCTTCACAACATACTGCACAGAGCTGTCTATCCTCGAAAAAAAATCTCGAGTCCTCCGAGCTTATCTGTTTTCGTCGATAACAATACAATTCACATTGAAATTCGTGCTTATTTCTCCAAAACCAACTAGAGGTCTGACTGTCCCAGATGGGCCTGTCCATACCCCACGCCGCCATGATTATTCTAAGACGAAAAGTGGCTCAACTCTGGTAAAGAAAGTCCCATGGTAGTGAACAACCTTACAAAGTTTCAACGAAATCGACCCATAATCACCTGAGAAAAGCTCTGGACAACATTCTCGGCAATTCAGGCATTCTACGACGAAAAGGGCATAACTCTGGCCAAAAAAGTCCGATCAAAACTATAATCGTAGGTGCACAGGTTCCCATGACAGTGAACATCCATACCAAGTTTCAAAGGAATCGGCCCCATAAACATCTGATAAAATCTCCGCACAAAATTCTAAGCCTGCTTTTTCAAGTCGAAAAGGGGCATAATTCTGGCAAAAATAATCCAACCGGAATGATAATCACAGGTTCCTATGGTGGTGAACATTCATACCAAGTTTCGAGCAGATTGGTCTATAAACGTCTGAGAAAATTTTCGGATAAAATTATGTCGACGAACGGACGGACGGGGTGATTCCAGCATACCAGTGGCGTAGATAAAGGGGGGGGGGGCAGTGAGGCGGAAGCCCTCCCACCAGAAGTTTTGTTGGAAATTTTTTGGGACCATTTTTAGGCGAATTTATGCCTAATAACATTAAAATGCTGGCTTTGGGGATAAAAAAAAACATGCCATTTTGGGTAAATTTGGGGTAAAAAAGACCAATTTTCAGTACATTTGCAGTAAACAACAGATTCTTTCTGTTTGTTTGGGTTTTTGTTGTTGTTACACTGTCAGAAAATTTTCGGTCTGTCGGAAGATTTTGGGCTTGCCCCTCCGCCGGCGAAAAGCTATCTACGTCACTGCAGCATACCCTCCCCCACAATTCATTACGGGAGGTATAAAAAGGGCGGCTCGGGTACCAAACACTAATGAGAGCATAATGGTAGCTGTTTATATTTTGAGCAACTGGCACTTGGTTCATGGGAATGAACAAATCAAACAAGGAATTTGACCTACAAACGGGTTGGTACCGTTCGTGTCTCGTTCGGTACTCATAAATATGATGCTCCCTCCTTGAAACTCACGTTCAATGCATATGGAGTGGTGTGTATCATTTGAACTGTAGTAAGATTCTCCCTCCTCAAACACTACTTCTAAAACGTATTTCATCCATCTATCCAGTTGTACAACATTAGATAATTCTACAACGTGGGAATTGGTAAACTGGTCAGCACACACATTCTGTGTTCCGTTACACAATAGGCAATGTTCCGTATCAAAAACACAATACAGTGAATACGACAATCCATATGTGAACGGATCTTCCCTACCCCAGATGCGGAAACCGTGGAGCAGTGTTTTCCGGGATGTGATGAATGCAATTGCATCTACATCTTCGCCGTCGTAGATTTTAGAAGCGGGCTTTCCATTATAAGATAGTACAATCTCACTTGATAACCTCCATACCTCTATGGGTTCGTTTCTCACTTTTCTGACCGTGCTGCAGAACCGTTTTCCGCTTCCTGGAAACATATACTGCTCGAGCACCTCCTTTTCCTCGGCCGAACTCAAAAGGTTCGTGTTCATTACATTATCTCTAAAGTATGTAGCAGACAGAAGTGGAAACCTAATTAAATGAATGAGTTCACAGAGTGATTCCCTAAGTGTCGTCTCTTCACTCCCTGGAAAACTCTGAGCCCGACTTTTCACTGCATCAAATACTACCTCCTCGCGTGTAACTACAAGATCATCATTGCAAATCACCTTCTTCACACAGTCACGACAGAGATCTTTGAAGTACGTTGACCGTAATGATGTGTCGCCATCGCCAAGGATTTCCGTGAATGCTGTTTCAAAGAGGTATGGTTCGTCGAATCTATGAGCTTCCTCAAGAATCTTACACGCATTGTCGGGTATCATGCTGTCTAAGAGATATGCGGTGCACTTTTCTACAAGGTTAGTTAAACCATATTTCTTGGCGGCAGTTAGCAAGGCAAATGCAGATTCGATTTCTATGTCAAAATGTTCTGTATACACATACCTAAAACATTGAAACAAAAGATAATACACTGCCACAATCTCAATTAATAAGCTCTTGCACACTGAAGTTGAAATTTAGAAATTTCAAGTTGCATTTTCTCCCCATAATTTAAGAAGATATTCAACAAATTAAACCTTGTCTGGCAGAGCTCAATGAATATTTTTTCAAACAAGTCGGAGTTTGTTAAATTCTAAGTTACAGTCTAATGAGGAATAAACTAAACACCAGTCTATTTATCACGTATAATGTGTTGTTGAATCTCTCTGGACCCATTCGAAGGCAATAAATTAGAGCTGAAACGGTTAATCGATTAATCAATGATCAACATCTCAATCGATCCAAAAAGTAATTGTTCGATTAACCGGGTGGGGGGGGGGGGGGGGCACCAAAAATTTGCAAGACGTGACGTGGGGGTGGGTGGGTCTCTTGAGTGCGCCAAAAATGTGCATTTCCAACTTGTGCAATTTTTTGATTTTTTAAAAAATATATCAATATATCAGCTAATATATACCATCATTTGTGTTTCAAACCTTAAAGATGATGTTGTACATCACACTCTTAACATAAATACAACATCAGGAGGCTTTTTTGTGAGAATATTGGGCTTAATCTGGGAAAATGTCACACGTTAGTAGGGGGTGGGTGTCTTGTTCGAAATGTAGAAAATGTGCAGACAATATTTTGGGAACAATTCAAATGAAAATTTGTTCCCGTATATGTACACCTGCTCTGGCCAAGCCTGATAATGAGCAGCTTGTCATTTGGGGCCCACAGAGGTTTAAATTGGTGGTACCAGTTTAAGAACATTATGAAAAACCCCTAAAGACAGCTGTGCCTACTAAGTTTATAAGTCTATTTTGGATTTTAATCGGAGAGTGGGGGGTGGATGTCTGAGAACGGCAGAAGAAAATTTGCACGTAGTGGGTGGGTGGGTGGGAGTAAAAAGGAGCCGAATAAAAAATAAGACGTCACGTCTTGCAAATTTTTAGTGCCCCGCTCCACCCCCCACCCCGGATTAACCGTTACTTTTGAACTAGGCCTGGCATTCTTTAGGAGTGCAGGAGTGCTGCACGCCTACTGAACGCCTAGAAAAAATTGAGGAGGGCAATTTTTGGCACCTCTTGATTTTCAGGAATCTCAAACCTGTTTGGGACTGCTTTTAAAATCTATTATCATTTCGTCTCCGGAGTTCCAATGTGTTCTCTGTGCCTATTGGCACAGAGAACACATTGGAACTCAGGGGACGATTTGTCAATGTTGCACTGATTCGCAGTAATTCATGACCCATTCTGTGTCGCATTTCGATACATTTTGAGTGCAGAAGGCAGTCACATAAGAATTGAATGCAACATTTTGAAAAATGAGATGTGTGTGCCAATTTGTCCACTATGTAGCTGAATGTAGTTCAGTCACAATATTAATACCTTGAAGTGAATACAACATACAAGTTTTTACATTGAAAATTTCCGGTGCAAGTGCACTCCCAAGCAATCTGAGGAGGGCAACTGTTTGCACTCCTTGATTTTCTAGATTGCCGTTGAACTACTGTATAATATGGGTCAACAAAGGAACAAACTTGCTCCAAAACAGGTAAACACTGTCACACTGACTCACATCAATTATATGAGACAGAGTAAAGCATGCAAGTTACTTGCTGACATACTTGTTTACTTGCATGATCACCATACTGTATCAGTAGCTGGAAATGGTTATTCTTCACCCTTTACCCATTGCGGGTAGCAGACGATACTTGCAAAATAAATTCACGAATTACTAAAAATTTTAAATTTTTGTCTTAAAAACATAGCTCATGACCCCTCATTGGAAATAACTCGTCTCAATCCAATGAAGGGTCATAAGCTATGTTTTTGAGACAAAAATTGGAAACATAATAAATCTGAATGGAGATTTTTGTATATAGGCCTAGTCGGTTTTGTTTGTTACGCTGGGTAAAGGGCTCATGCTGTAAATCATCAATGGTATAGTAATTCTTCATATATCTATTTGGGCAAGTGATTAATCGGTTAAACAAGTTAATCCACGTGATTAATCGATCAAGAAAACCCCTTAACCGTTTCAGCTCTACAATCAATGGACTCTCTGAAGACACCAATGGAGAGAGGAAGCAAGAGGCTTTGGGTCAAATGACCCCATCGATAGATCTATCAACATAGGTATCAATCGTCAGTTATCCAGAATTTATTTCCATTTTAACACTGCTTTTTTTACAAGCGCTAAATGCTATGTCCGTTTGTGAAGATAGTTTTTCATAATCACTATACTTTTACAAACATGAAACATTGAAGTGAAGACATCAAACCTCGAAAAGAGAGTTCTCTAACAAGCAGAACAAAAGCTATGTGAGCAGATTGAAAAGGGCAAAAAGGTCTTCAGTTTAACTGCGTACGTGCTGATAGCGGTCATCCCTGCCCAAGTCAGGAAATCTCATGCCAAGAAGATAAGTAAACTTGAACCTCATTTAACCAAATTTTCCCTTGTAAGTTGTATCGCCTTTTTGACATATGAATCTTTGAGTCAAGTTTTCATGAGTATTTCTTCATTCCATTAAATTTAGTCATGGCTGCTGTAAATGACTAGATTTGATGAACTATTTTTAAAATACTCAGCAGGTTAAGAGATAAAGATACAGACGGACACAAATAACAACTCTTTCGCCACCAGATGGCTTGTAGCGATTCTCATGTGAGAGTGCTTTGATTTCCCATGGGCTCTCAATTTTCTGATGTACAATGCTGAAATATATGGCGAACGGACACTATAGTCGCTTCTTAAACATATGGCGAAATGATACTATTATATTCGCTTCTAACTGGTTAAAGAGTTGTGTATGACATATATAAACATGTACTTAACTCTCTGTAGTCGCATGTAATTTTATTTGATACTACTTGAATGTACACAGCGCTGCCTGTGTTAACGGGTTAACGCAACGTCACACATAAAGTTTACCCAAGCAGTGTTAATCCAATTAACAAAAAATAGGCCGATTAAATAGTTAGATGTGTACCCATACGCGTAACGAGTAGAAAGCTGTTATCTCAGGACAAAATTTGTCATGACAATCGCATTGATATTTTTTGAGTTATCGTATGCCAAAGAAATACACTGCAAAAAATGCTCAATTTGATAGATAAAGGGTTAAAATCGGAGGAACGAATTATCAGATTTATACCAATAGCTACAAAGCTCGGCAAATCGGTAGCCTGAACACAAATATTAAGTTACAAGACAATCTAATTAATATTTTTTTAAGTTGTCGCATGCCCAAAGAAATCAATTGGATTATGCTCAATTTGATGGATAAAGGGTTAATATCTCACAATTGAATTGTCAGATTCACACCAAAAACTACACAGCTCTGCACATCAGTTACCTGAACATATAGATAAAGTAACATGACAATCGAATAGATATTTTTTAGTTATCGCATGACAAAGAAATGGGTTGGAAAATTTCTCAATTTGATGGATAAAGGGTTAATATCTCAGGATTGAAAAATCAGATTTATACCAAAAATTATACAGCTCGGCACATTAGTAACCTGAACACAAATATAAAGTAACATGACAATTCAAGGAATATTTTTCAAGTTATCAAATGCCAAAAAAATGGATACGGACGCCGGATGGACGGGTGGACAGACGGACAGACAAAGGATGGACGAACGTCGGAGGGCCACCATATATAATATCAATCAATTCAACTAATATCTTATACGATAATGAATGCCAAATGGGTTAGAGATATAACAAGGAAGGAGTCCTTAATTTGTCGGATAAAGTGTCAATATCTCAGGACTGAACAATTGGATTTATTTTACTTGAACCCATATATAAAGTAATAAAATAACTTTGATCAATATTTTTGAGTTGTCTCATTCCAAAGAAACTGTTTGGAGTAATTCTTAATTTGATGGATAAAGGGTTGATATCAGTGGATCAAAATAACCGATTTACACCCAAAACTATACAGCTCAGCACATCAGTAACCTAAACAAAAATTTAAAGTAACAACACAATCTGATTAATATTATTTGAGGTATTGCATGTCAAAGAAATCGATTGAACATTTTTTATTAATTAAGTGGATCAAGGGTTAATACCTCGGGATCAAATGATGAGATTTATATAAAAAACTGTACAGCTCGGCAAATCAGTAACCTGAACATCTACATGAAGTAACAAGACAATCAGATTGATATTCTTTGAGTTATCGCATGTCAAAGAAATAGATTGGAAAAATGCATAATTTGATGGATAAAGGGTTAAAATCAATCTCAGGATCAAACTACCAGATTTACACCAAAATCTATACAGCTCGGCACATCGGAAACCTGACCACACATATGAAGTAACAGGGCAACCTAATCAATATATTTTAGGTTACCGCATGCCAAAGAAATGGATTGTTGTAATGCTTAATTTGATGGATAAAGGGTTAGTATCTCAGGACTGAATCGTCAGATTTACATCAAAAACTACACAGCTCGGCACATCAGTTACCTGAACATATCTGTCAAGTAACATGACAATAGGATAGAAATTTTTTTAGTTATCGCATGCTAAAGAAATGGATTGGAATAATTCTTAATTGGATGGGTAAAGGGTTAATATCTCAGTATCGAATAAGCAGATTCACACCAAAAACTATATAGCTCGGCGCATTAGTAACCTGAACACAAATTTAAAGTATCATGACAATCTAAGCAATAGTTTTCAAGTTATCGAATGCCAAAGAAATCTAAATTTTATAGTAAATTTCCTTTCTTATTATACCTACCACAATTGTTTACTTCAGGCTTGCACTACAGTGGAAGTCCCTAACTCGGATAAAATACTCTCTATTTTTGTCTTTCCCAAGCAAGTTGGGAAAGAAAAGTGGTGCAAAAGCACCAATAAAAAATAAGCCAAAACTGGGTGGAGTGCAACTGGCGCAGACCCAGTACGGGACGCTCTCTCCCAAGTACAACTCCACGACTTCCGTTGCCAGTGCGCATGTACCGTCTCTAAAGACTCATTCTTTTTGAATCCGTCAACGTTAGAGTTATGTGATCAGCGGGGAGGAAAGATTCTTTACCCGTAAAGAAGACGGGAGGGCCTCCATGTAAACAATTGTGGTAGGTATAATAAGAAAGGAAATGTACTATAAAATTTAGATTTCTTATCAACCTACTCACAATTGTTTACTTCAGGCTGAATAGACAAAAGGCTGGAGGGAATCGCATAACCAACCCACACATAACCCTAGTGCACTGGAACCGCGAAGCAGAAGAAAGAGGTCCCGAGGCTTATCAACCAGAATGTCGCAATCATTGGTAAAGGACAATGAAAAGAGACATATGAGCCTGTGTGACACACAGACAGAAAAAGGGCAGGAACAGCACAAGGCTGAAACTGACCTTCAAGAAGCCTAATGGCTATGGCAGACAACAGCCTGAGCAGAAGAAAGAGGACCCAGGGCAAAAAGGTCCTCCGACTGCTCCTGCAACTGGCGCAAATAAAAGGTGGAGAAAGTAGAAGCATTTCTCCAGTAGGCTGCCTGCATAACATCCGACAACTTGACGGAGTTAGAATAAGCCCAAGAGGTAGACAGTGCCCGCACCTGGTGGGCAGAAATACGATTGGTAATACAATCGCCAGCTGCTAAACGACCATAAGCCGTACGAATAGCAAGACAAATCCATCGAGAAATGGATTGAGGAGAGATCTTCTGTCGACCCGGAATGAGAGACAGAAAAAACCGTTTCCTGCCTTTCCGTATGAAGCTTGTCCGATCAAGATAAATGCGAATAGCACGGACCGGACAGAGCAAAGGGCGATTACCCTCAACAGAAGGAAGAGCCCTGATACAGATAGGAGGAGGAGTAGTATCTGGTAACTGATTCTTGGCCAAAAAGGAGCAATCAGTGGTAAAAGTAACACTGTTGGGAGAGCTCCTAAAAAAGGCCGGGTCAACCGAGAGGGCGTGAAGCTCACTAACCCGTCTGGCCGAAGCAAATGCCATCAGAAATGCCGTCTTATATGTGAGAAAATGTATATCCACCTGGGATAAAGGTTCGAATGCCCCCCCCCCCCCCCCCCAAGCAAAGCAGCACCCACGAAAGATTCCATCGTGGAGTAAGCTGCAAAGTCCGAGGCCTTTTCAAAGAAAAGTGCCGAACAAGCTTGGAGAGGTAAGGATTAGTGCCGATACGACGCTTCCCCACAGAAAACGTCTCTGAAAGCATAGACCTGTAACCCTCGATGGTAACAGGCTGGAGACCCCGAGAATCAAACAGATATACCAGAAACTCCGCAATCTGTGAAATCGAAGGATTGGCATAATCAACAGAGTGATCAGCACACCATCGACAGAAGACCTTCCATTTAGCTGCATAAGCTAAACCAGTGGAGTGCCTCCTTGAAGAAGAAATGCACTCCACTGCTCGTCTCGAAAAACCTCTACGGAGGAGACAGGACCTGACAAAAGATATGCGTGAAGGCACAACGAAGTCGGGTCGACGTGAAACCTCCTCGGGCGACCTTGACAAAGAAGGTCGCGACGCAGCGCGAGACATGCCGGAACCGCCGCCATCAGCGAGCGGAGCTGATTGATCCACACCAGCTGAGGCGACAGGGGAGCGATCAGAATGATTCGACAACTGCAGGTCCGAATTTTGGCGAGAACCTGAGGAAGAATCGGAACCGGCGGGAAGGCGTAGCCGACTAGACCGTTCCAATCGAGTGACAGAGCGTCCACGGCAAAAGCCAGAGGATCTGGAAACGGGGACACGAAAGTCGCAAAGAGGTCGATGTGGGGACGTCCCCAGAGATCGCAAAGCGACTGGAACACTGCCCTGTGAAGCATCCACTCGGTGGAAATAACCCTGCCCTGTCGGGACAGGGAGTCGGCTAGGACGTTCAGACGACCGGGAATGTGACGAACAACCACTCCGCCGTGAACATCCTGAGCGAGCAGTAGAAGATCCCGAGCTAACTCCTACATCGGAACCGAGTGCGAGCCGCCCTGGTTCCGAATGTAAGCAACCACTGTCGAATTGTCGGATAGTAGAAGGACCTGGCGATTCGACAGGTGAGGGATCCACTGCCTGAAACTCAGAAGAAGAGCAAGAAGCTCTTTCTGGTTGATGTGTAGAGCTGCTTGATCCTGGTCCCACATCCCGTGTAGGGAAAGACCGAGAGGATCCAACGTCGCACCCCATCCGAGATCGCTGGCATTTGCCGTCAGAACGCGATCGGACGTGGGTAAGTCCAGCGGAACACCCTGCGTAATCCACTGAACATCTGTCCAGGGAAGAAGGTGAGGATACAGAGAGTCCGAAAACGGAAACACCTGATCCAGAGAATCTACATTCGGCCTCCAACGATTGAGCAGAAAGTGTTGGAGAGGTCTGACACGCAGCCGACCTAGAGGAATGAGATCCGTCACCGAGCCGCAGAGACCGATCAGCCTGAGAAAACTCCGAGCGGTCGCGGACATGGACTGGGACAGAGTCAGAGCAAAAGCTGAGAGAATCACAGCCTTGGCCTGGGGAACCGCTACCAAATTGAATTTGGTTTGGAAAGACATCCCCAGATGACAAAACGACTGAGAAGGGACCAGGTCCGACTTCTCCTCGTTGACTCTGAATCCTAGCGACGTGAGCAAGCTCAACAGAGTGGCGACATCCGACTCCAGTAAGGCAGCATTGGAATGCCTCTGGAGGATATCGTCCAGATATGCCGAAGTAGTCACCCTGGACTGTGTGCGATGGAACGCTATCACATGCGACATCAGTCTGGTGAACGCCCAAGGAGCCAGGTTGAGGCCGAAAGGCATGGCCTTGAACTGGTAAACTCGTACCAGAAAAGCGAACCTGAGATACTTCCGTGACGCCCGATGCGTCGGAACGTGGAAGTAAGCGTCTCGCAGGTCGATGATGGCTGCGAAATCTCCTAGGTGAATTGATTGGCGGACCGACCTGAAAGTCTCCATGCTGAACTTGGGAGCAATGATAGACTGGTTCAGGATACTCAGATCGATAACCGGTCGGAGTCGGCCGTCCTTCTTCGGCACCAAGAACAGGCGGGAATAGAAACCCACTGACTGAACGCCCCCTTTGCCAGGAGATTGGCAATCTCCGTGGACAAAAGTTCCCGACGTAAAACGTCTGAAGGAACTGCGGTTGGAAGAGGCACCCTTGACAGAGTGGGGTGCCGTCGGAAGGATATGCGCAGCCCGGACCGAACAACATCTAACACCCACAGATCGGATGTGATGGTGGCCCAATGGTCTGCGAACTCTGCTATCCTTCCTCCAACCTGGGACGAGTCGAGGTGAGGACCTTCATTTCGAGCCCTGACTAGGCCCGCGAGAGGAGAAACCACCTCCTCTGCTAAATGAAGAATCCTGAGACTTCCCTCGATTCTGCCGACCCCTACCTTTACCCCGTGAGTAAGAAGTAGAGGCGGCGGCAGAAGGACCAGCCTTTTGCTTCACAGAGGAAGCAGAAGGGTACTTGTTAGGCTTGGAACGGCCCTTGCCTCCCCTAGAAGGCTGATCAAGCTGACGAAACAGCAGCTGATCTTTGGAATGACGTAGGACGTCATCCCGGACCGTCGACACGGAACCATGGAAAAGTTGCGGACCTGCCAAAGAAGCAGATCGAAGACCAGCACGCTACTCCTCGGGAAGGGATCGTCCTGTGTCCAGCACAGCGTCCCTTCGAACTAATTCCAAATTAGCCGTGTTACAGGCATGCGTGTGAGTAAGGTGCATAAGCGCCGTGGACAGCACACGCAAAGGAGCCTGTACCTCGTCAAACTTATCTGGAGGCAGATAAGCAGCCAAAGCTGAGACGATGTGATCTGAGAGAGAAAGCATGCCAAGCATCTCTCTAGATAAGCCCAACGTGGACTCCAGAGTCGTCATTGGAATGACGGCAGACTTGGGCTTGGAAAGCCCGAGGGAAGTGGAGTCCTGATCCAGAACCGTCAAAGTCTGGCAGACCGACGGATTGGCGGAATCGTAGGAACGATAACGCACAGGAGGCAAAAAGGTGTCAACCCTGGTGAAGAACGAAGTCTTCAAAGCCTTGGAATTCAGCTTGGAATCCAATGCTGAAAAAGCTTCAACCACCTGTACCGACTGGCACGGTGGAAGGCGCCCAGAAGCAGGTTGCTCCATAGGCTGTTGGCGCGCGACCGATGATCGCGGCCAGGCTGACACTGTCGGCTGGTTAGCAGGTTTGAGATCAGGTAGAAACCCAAACACAAAGTCACGAGCTGCCCCCAAGTCCGAAGACTGCTGGCCCTCGACCTCAAGCATGTCGGACTCCTCCCCAGAGTCGGAAGACACATAGCCCATCGTGGGCAAACCAGCCGACGCCTCCCATGGTGTCGGGACACCAGAGGAATCAGAAACCGGCCTGTTTCCAATCCCGGGAGGCGGCGCCACAGGAGGCGCCTGGAAACCACTCATAGCCTCGCTGGAAGCAACAGGAAGGCTCTTAGAAAGAACCTGAGTGAGTAAGGAGAGGGCCTCCCTAAGCTCACTGCCCGTAGCGACCGGTTCGACAGGGGAGCGAACCGGCAAAGTGGCTTCACCTCTGACCCTCTTAACCAGCGAAGGGTCACGATCCTCCAAAACACCCGACGCGGGACGACGGGCGGCAGCCGAAACATCTGAAGGCAGACGTGTATAGGGGTACGATGCACCCCGAGGATCAATATGGTGAGAACTCATGAGAGTCACCGCGGACCTCTGCGGGGCAGAAGGTCCAGGCTGCACAAAAGGCGTTGGTTCCCCAAAACTGGTCGTGAGGCCAGAATGAGTAGACGGAAACGCCACGGAGTTCATAGTGTTTCCACTAAGAACATCCGATTCCAAAGACACAACTGTGGTGCTCGACGGCGAAGAGACCACAGAGATGGGTTCGGCCGGCAGCCCCTTCCGAAATCGCCGAGTTGAAGTCAGGGAAGGCTGAGGCCGATATCCCACGTCTACAGTACCGGACATTCCTGCAGTCCCCTGCAGCGAAAAGCCGAGGCCGGCTGAAACTGACGACGAAGCAGACGGACCAGCAGTAGTAGTAGATACGTCGAGAGTCGTTGAGGCTGGTGAAATAGTGGAGAGAGCACACCGGCTCGGCTCCGAAGGAGGAGTCACAACCCTAGTGACAGCCTCAGATGTCGACTGGAGAAGGACCGTAGTCCCGGAACCAGGCACCTCTTCACCAGAACACTCAACGGCTCCCGCAGTATCCACCACAGGAAAAGACTGCACATCCCCCACGGAGGAGGAATAACTCTCACCAGACAAGGTCGGCTCGGGAGGCCCCGAACGACCACGTTCCTCCTTTCCCGCGGGAGCGGGAGGCACGGCCACGAGAACGAACACGGTTAACTGACTCCCAGAAGGTGGAAGACCATGCTCCACAGACACCACATAGCCGCTCGGCCGAACACCCATTACAGGAGGAACAAGACGAATGTACATCGTCCACATGGTCTGGCAGCAGACATTACCCACAAGGAATTGTCCTGGGCATGATAGAAGTGAGAGGAGCAGAGAAGGTGAAATCAGAAAACAGAACACCCCCAAAGAAGAGAGAAAGGTGACAGAAACAAAGACCCCAGACGGTCGACCGGGAACCACACAACAGGATGACTACTCTCAAAAGAAAGAAGAAAAACTGTAGGAGTGGTACCCCGCTGACACCTAACTCTAACACAATTAGAAAATTTTGCAAAAAAAGCATTAACAATAATTGTGAAATAATATAAGTCCGAACCGCATGGCACACGAAATTCGCGCGCGACTCGAGAGAGAACATTTAAATATACATTATGGATATAATATAGAAAAGAGAATATAAAAAAACACTGTTCCTGAGAATACAAAGGATACACTGTGGTACAATGAAACAAGAATCATCAAACATCGAGCTGGTGGAACACTGACAAGCGTGCAAAAACATCTCGACACGAAGCGGATTATAAAAAGAATGAGTCTTTAGAGACGGTACATGCGCACTGGCAACGGAAGTCGTGGAGTTGTACTTGGGAGAGAGCGTCCCGTACTGGGTCTGCGCCGGTTGCACTCGACCCAGTTTTGGCTTATTTTTTCTTGGTGCTTTTGCACCACTTTTCTTTCCCAACTTGCTTGGGAAAGACAAAAATAGAGAGTATTTTAACCGAGTTAGGGACTTCCACTGTAGTGCAAGCCTGAAGTAAACAATTGTGAGTAGGTTGATAAGATATGGATACGGACGCCGGACGGACGGGCGGACGGACGGACGTACAGACGGACAAAGGATGGACGAACGACGGAGGGCCACCCCGGATGCCGGCATTATATGTACCATACATGGTATGGGTACACATAAAAACGTCTGACTTAGGTGTCAAATTTCAGGTCGGCATCTCTAATAATATAAGTGTGCACCCTGGCGTTGCTCTGTCTGGGAAGTTAATGGTTGAGGACTTGTATTAAATTGAATTTACCCTGGTCACGTTAATCCAGATAAAAACCCGTTGATGCAGAATGTCAGTTCAATATCTCGGCAGATATGGGAGTGCATTGTCACGTTTTAATTTTCTGAATGGTTAATGGTGAAAAGGATAAGGCGATGTAGCACAAAATTCACCCTGCTAAGACTACGGCTGATAAAAATGTATTTATACGCGTCAATATTCAGCTCAATATCTCTGAAAATGTAAGAGTGACCATCATATGGCTGTGATTATGAGGTTAATACGACATCGAAATCCATCTAATGTTCCATTCCTGGTCAAATTACCATTAGATGCCAAATTTTGCCTCAGCCGATTTAGGCACTACAGAGTATATAACCATAAGTGCACGTTTTGAAGGGTTAACGTCAGAACGCGACGTCACCCGCGATCAGTACCCATCCCATCTTACTTTCCTGGTAAATTACCACTTGGTTCCAAACTTGGTCTTGATCGATCGAGACACGGTATTGGCTAACCAAATTATACATCTCGTAGCACCGGTTGAAGGTCTAATGTCAAATTGTGATCACATACGCAATCTGGACCAGCAACAAGGCGGGCGAATGGACTCTCGATGAAAAGGGATCAATGGCTGTACCCGTCAGAGGAAAGACCTGTCTCAGACCGTAGAACGCCTTCCAGCCCATTCTCAAGTCATATTGGCTATACCCGCCGAACTCTGCCAGACCCAGCACTGCAGCAGATTTAAGTACACCCACACCTCCGAGTAGTATGGACACTGGAGGTTTTGAGCCACAAAAGCCACCACTCTCCCGGCGAGCATCTACAACTGTTCACCGCCTCTGCTGACCACCACTGGACCCACCACTACGACAGACATAAGTGCGCACATCGTTCCGCCATAGAGGCCTGCTAAACTAGCCCGGACCTGCAAACCTCCCAACCAATGTTTAGCCAAACCTCAGTCCAAACGGTAAAACAAAAGATACAACATCCTTGTAGAACCTACGAGTGACATCTTCGTGGACAAATCTAACACTAAAACAGATCGCGAATTTGAAAACCAAAAATTAGCAGGAAATTCACGAGAACTTGCTGTATTTATGTAACAATATAAGGTTGGTCATTTTCGCTAAAACTCTTTTTGAGTAACTCAAGACCAGGGCAGATGTGGAGCACAGGGCGTATGTTAATTAGGGTATGGGCCAGTTTATGGTCACCCCCCCCCCCCCCTCCCATCATTACGGAATTTTCCAGACTATGTTTGTCTGCAAGTTCAGTAATTGAGAAACATTTTAAGACATGTTTGTCATCTGGCGACTGGGGCGTTTAGAAGCCACAGGCGTTTGATGAATCAGCTTATAAAAGCGAGTGCACAAAATTTCGTGAAATGTCCTACGAGGTTTCATAAACAGGGCGAAAATTTAAAAGATGTTACCACGCATAATTGACCATACTGTCTTGGTTATGAATCAGAATATAGTCCCGACAGCCCTACAACTCACACCGCTCAGCTTGCAGCCTACCCCACCCCACCCAACACTAACTCACCCCACCCCCACATCATCAACATAAACAAATTTTCGATTTTGAAAGTCCAACATTTAAGAAATGTTTTAAGGCATGTTTTCCAGCCAGCTCGTGACTGCTGCTTTTATAATTTACAAGCATTTCGTTGGCCTGATTATAAAACCTCGTGTACATTTCTTTTTAAAACCTCGTATACAATTGTTTTAAAAATTGTGTACAAGATGTTATAAGCCAGCCGATCATTTGAATTAGTTAAAATTTATCATACCATCAAGGCTATGGGCTACTATATTTTTAGAGCCCAATTCCTACCTTCTCAAACCCCAACCACTTCAAAACACCCACAAACACACACATCCAAACACGACTTACCCCACACCTTACAGCATTCCCTTTTCCTCGCATGTGCTGCATGTGTTGTGCGCACATTGTGCATTAGCACATAAGCACAAATTGGCACATATAGCATGTGATGTGTACACATTGTGCACTTGCACACAAGCACATTCCATGAACCACCAGACACACGCTCCGTGGAATCCCTTTCTAGTATCCGACTATACTTCTAGAGTCCCTTTTTCATCGTTTGTACCCATGTGCTGCATGCAAGGTGTACACATTGTGACACTATGTGTATTAACATATAAGCACATCTCGGTACGATCAACGTACAGTTTCTTCTGTGTAAAGAACCCTAGATTGCACGAGGTGTGCGCATTATATAGACTGATAAGGCTCAGATGAATGTAGCAATCTGGTTGCGCCTGTTAAAGACCTGACCTAGGTCAGAGTCAAGACAGGGTCAGGCATAGCTAGGTAGTATGAAGTAGTGCTACAAGTCAATAGCAATGGTACAAACCTGCAAGGTGGTTGAAGACGATGGTATTGGGAGACTACAATAGATGCAAATCATAGGACAGATAGTTGGAGACAAGATGGAAGCCGATAGTAAGACTACCTGGAGGCGTATAGGAGACAGAAATCCCGCTTACAGAATCCCACTTATCGAATCCCTTTTATAGAATCAAATCCCTATAGAATCCCTTTTTACCGAAAGGAGTCAATTAGCAGTATGTGGAGTTACTCGTTCAAAAAATTGCTCGATAGCTCATTTTCCCGATAAGATTCGAATCGATCGAGCAGCAGGAGTGGAATACAACTTTGATAGTGATATGAATTGGGATTCGTAGTGGCAGTAGTATACTAAAAGCCGTAATAGTACCACAAGTCAGTAATGGTTGAGACACTATAGCGCAGAACAGAATAGTAGTGGCCAATAGTAATGATACACGACAACAATGGTTCGAGGCTTCAAGGCTGGTAGAACACTATACTAACGGTGAGTAAACTGGTCATAGGACAGATGGTGGTGTCTATGGACAAGTCGGCAGTGGTAGTCGTGAAGGTATGAAGGGTATGGGGTGGATTAGAAGCCCGGAGCTGAAAGGGGTTAGGAGCCAACACTTTCTTCAGATGAATATTCCGCAAATTTTGCGCAAAAGGTATTTTTTGAAAGATATCCTCAACAGTACTTCAAAAGGTATCCTAAAATAGTACATCGCCGTGTCATAAGTATCCTCAAATATCTGCACATACATCATGTGACTATGAGCTACACGTAATGTGTACCTGTTGTGCACTAGCACACAAACACATCTAGGAAAGCCAGAATACTTTATATGAATGTCGGGGAATCATGGCAGAGACAGGACAGACCAAGGAATGGACATAATAAGCAATTGAATAGATTAGAATAGGCAGAAGGAGGGGATTCCGAACTAGTAATAAAATTGTCGGGTTGTTTGTGGCAATTCTGGGTAATTAATTTGACTCTTATACACAGGAACGCACATTATACCACTACGTGCTAGTTTTATAAGCCTCTAGGTGATATTAGAAGTCTTTATGGTCCTATAGCATTATGTGATCCTATTAAAATGAGGATTCTCAAGGAATCCGAACTAGTACAACTTATCTGATTTTTTTGTGGGAATTCTAACCGAGGATTCTGGGTAATTAGATTGATTCTTATGCAAAGGAACGTGCCTATTATTGAAAAAATGGAGGATTCTGGGGGAAATCCGAAAATCCGTACCAAATACGGTGATTTGAGGCTGATTTTGGTGATTTGGAGGGATTGTTGGGTCTATTTGGATAATTAGGTTTACTCCTATTCAATCGAACACACCCTCCAAACATACTCTTTCGCTATTAAAGTTTGGTGTCACATAGCAACCACATGTAGAAACCAAGATGGCGGCATCCAAAATAGAAAATCGACGACGGAAACACGTATCGCCCCAACATCACGCGCTGCGCATGCGCACTTAGACTACGTATCACTATGGTAATTACGTCACAACTTGGCTGCTCATGGGCTACCATGTCAACCCAACATGGGGCCTCTTGGTCACGTGTCTATGAGTCATATGAGATCCACCACATGAGATCAATAAAAAGGGGTCGAAATGAAATATTAATAGGGACGCGCCTATTACAGGGAAAAATAGTATATCATGTACCCATAAGACCCCCATCGTATGGATCTCATCTGGTGGATCTCATGTAATGTCATATCACACGACCCAGTGACGCCACGTTGTGTTGTCACGGTAAAAACACCCATAATTCAAATACAACCCAAGGACAAATTTAACACTGTAACAGTTAAATTTGTTTAGCCAAGTTTGTGGTAGTTACATACGTAGTACTCAGTAATGCCCCAACCCCCTAATCACAAACATTGGTGCAAATTGTTGTACTTTGAATAAGCTTTCAGAAAACTGATATTTTAATCGTAACTATTCTCATCATCACCAGCATGATAATTTAAACAGTACAAAACTCAATGTATCCCTCACACCATTATTTAAATGTTCCACGATACGACGGACTAATATGTATCTGAATACTTTACTTTAAACACACTGTGTACTTTTTTTGTTGGCTCATGGAGGGAGGGGGGGGGCATGGTATGTTGTGTCTAGATGGTAGGGACGTTCCTATAGACTGGGTAGGGCATACTCGAGACACACTGACGACAAATGGCGGCTATATCCTATCGACGCCTGCCTTTAGCTAAAGCGTAGTTAGCTTAAAGACTGTTGTATTTAAGCCAGGCCATCTAACTTGCCCTTTTTTGGTTGTAATTTTTTATTTTTAATCCAGTCGACTGAACAGAAATATTGAAACAGTTTACATGAGCACTGCGGTTGTGCTCCCGTTTGTTCATTTTTTTCATTTTGTAATTTTTTAGTATCATTGTTTTGTTGGCTGACTCACCCATGCAATGGGACCGCGGTCTTGATTTTCTTCATTGCGAGTCTTGGAATGGTCTATTTCCAAACCATTGCCCTCTGGAATATGTTGCATACCTATCCGGTTGAAGATTATGGTGGTTTGTTAATGATTGATGGCGGGTAGTATTCCACTCGACGAGGTAAAGATAAACGAAGAGTACGATTTTGTGCGGCTCTACAATAATGAAGTCTGTTCTTTGCCCGATCGATAATGACGAATCCCAATTCAAACAGCATGTAAACGACTCCAGTTACTTCTCGCCCAGTGACTTTCGATCGAGAATCAGTAAAATAGAAGTAGGATTCTCCTTATTCCGCATCAACTGCCAAAGTCTGAAAGCTCACTGGGACTCATTTCAAAACATGAAATATCGTCTGACTTACCGAAATATACCAAATTCTCGCAAACACATCGTATAACATGGAAAGTTATCATCAACTTATCAATAAAAAGAGACCGGAGAATGATGATGGTCGAGGCAGAGTATTTTTTAACATTATCACTGGGCGATAAAATGTCGCCCTGTGATGAATATTTGTCTCCCAGGAACAGTAGTTTTCAAGGTCCTGGGCGACAAGGTATTAACTTGATGGGATGATATATAACAAATTCTAGGCATTAACCGAGTGTCATTTTTAAGATAAAGGGTATGTCAGTATAGTATAGTTTATTTTGAGATTATTTTGTACACTTTACAGACCTAATGCAGGGTGTTTGTAGCTAGTCATAATTTGTTTAATACTTTAATTACATATGCCAGTTATTGCTTGGAAAACGTGCAATCAGAACAGTATTTAGTTTATTGTAATTGCTGGGGAAGTTTTTTGAATTTAATTTTGTATATGTACACATGCAGTACACGACTATACTCACATCACCCATGTTTGAGTTTGAATTCAAAAATTCAACAACCAGTGTAGTACACTGCTTGTTGAATTTTTAAATTCAAACATTAACATGGGTGATGTTTTTGTACATGTAAGAGTGTGTGATTTCATTTTGTTAGTTGTAATGACATTTATACAACTATCAGTATTATTTCTTTTTAAAAATATTGGTAATATTAAATTTTGTATTTAGACTGAAATGCATGACCAATTTTGAATCAGTTGAGAACTTACCATTTTTTAGAAACCATTATGTAATGGGTGGGTGCTTATTAGAGATCTATGACGCCCAGTAGAAATTGCTTAAAAAATACTCTGGGTCGAGGAAGAGTAGGTCTGTATGTTAAAGAAGGAACACCTTAGAATTTCAAGTAAGACTAAATTTCATGGAATCACATTATTAACTGGCGATCAGATTACGCGCGTACTTTGTGTACTCAAACAAGAGTGGACGCCAGATCTTCTGTTGACAATATTAGGCATAACTTTGCGGGCCAATATTGTCAACAAAAAAGTTATATTGTAGGATTTGTTGATAGATAGTGCAATAACATTCTGCAGTAGTTTCGGGGATGGTATTGTTCGAACTGTCATCAAATCATAACATGCATCTAGTGGCATATCACCAGATATCAGGTGATGCTGAGTTGCAAATTATGCAATCCACTAGGACATTCCGCCGGTTAACTGGTACCCGGCGGAATACTATTTGAATGTAAAAGTTCCATGGACTGTAGGCAGACTGACCTGCTATCAGAGTCCACAAAATGGCAACCATCACGTCAGGGGACTTCCCTTAAAATTCCGTGACTGGTAGTCACGTGATTAGGTATTGCATCAGAAATTTGGTGAATAAAAGCACCGTTTTCTGGGTGATCGAGCCATGTTGTCCCCTGGCTCGTCACGCGCCCATTACCTTGTCGAAGTATTTAGATGGATGCCGCCATATCAGGTCAGGTTTTAACTTTGTCATTTAGACTTTTATTATAATTTCGTTGTAAATTATTGCCAGGAGATGACGATGGTTAGTCGGTAGTTTATTCATTAAAATTATCGATAATCGCTTGAATTGTGCGTTACGTCAAATCATTTCTGATACACAAGATTCGTGTGGCTACGGAAAACTGGAACCTGTGTTTCAGGTTCGTCTGTAAAAACTCTAAACGCCACGGGCTGGTGGAGCTTCGCGGTTCTAACAGCTTCACAACGACTATCCTAGCCTACAGTCGTAGATCCATAGGCACTTCGTTACATATGTGATATATTCTAAAAACATTTAACTTACCTCAGCATTAACATTAGTATTTTAGGATCGATAGCTTCAACCCGAATAGTGCCCCTTTCGGTCATATGACCAGAGAACATAGAATAAAATACACAACTTCTGCTCATCAACACATATTTGTGAGCTCCAATCTTTTCACGAGCTTCGCCGCAACCAACATCAAATATGACATCACACGAAAGCTGATGTTCTAACATGAAGGCATTACTCTCCACGACTGATTTAGAGGATTGCCAGTCGGACTCCGGACCCGACTCCAACACCGACTTTGGGGATTGCTCCTCTGACCGAAGCTCCGACTCCGATTCAGAGGATTGCTTGTCAAATTCCGACTCTGAGACAGACATACTGGTGAAGAGATCACTGAAAATAAAGGAAGAAAACTTGTTAAACGGATATAATATAAGGTTTTAATGCGTATTAAACCATTTGTTTAATTAGCAGTGTCAAGAGAATCTGTGCCCCGGTTTAGCTAGTATTCAGAATGGTGGGACGCCAAGCATGGAGACGGTATTGAATAATCCTGAATTTTAAGTACGGAGCGGACCCCCCCCCCCCCCCCCCCCCCACCCCCGCCCCCTTTCTTGATAATCACTAACCGAACATAAAACTTGAGACTGTTTGCCATTTTGGCACTCCAAGTTATTGGGCGTACAAGAAAAAAATATGAAAATATCAAAGCTGGGTGGTTGGGCGGTCATGTTGGACATGCTAGAGCACTGTCAGTCGAGTAAAAACGGAACTCCGCCATGCCAAAATTCGGCAGTGCCAACATGAGAATGCGGACAAAATTTAAGAACCCCAACAAATGTAGCCCGATTTCTTTTTACACGCAAGTCTAATCTGAAATAAGATGACCCGAGAGGTCAATGCGAACAATCTGTAGGAATATACGTTTCAATGCAAGATTGTGAAAACATCTTTATTTACTGCTGTTTAAGGACACTTTCAGCATCTATGGCTACATCATGACTGCAGTATTGGTATGAAGTGATGTTTAGGAAATCGTTTATACCTATGATGCCCACTTTAGAGGACTTCCACCTCGGACATTGGTTATCGGCTCCTGGTTTACCAGTAAAGCAAAACCTGTTTACCACAGTGCACAAGAACTGCTCCACTTCTCGGGGCTGAGACACGGGAATTATGAAAATTAACCAAACTGTCCAATCACCAATTAATACCCTCCTAGAGCACAGTTGTGGTTCTATATGGCCGTTCTCCGTGTCATTTTAAGCCGATAAAATTGCTAAAGGTCCCATTATGTATGGAAGTGGTGGTGGTGGTGGTGGTGGTGGGGGGGGGGGGGGGAACGGTCGGCCATTTTTAGCAATTTAGTGAAAATTTGGCCCGTTCAAGACAAGGTGGGGCGGGGAGAAGTGGTCGGAAAAAATGCAGGAATGTATGCCGAATTCTTTCTTTCTTATTATAATGGACAAATGATATTATCCCCTAGGACACAGGTTCATGTCAAACTTCAGGCCAAGGATAAAACGCACCATTCTAGAGTATGTTTGTGACAAAACAATGGAACATAGTTCAGGAGAGAAACTTGATCACCAAAGCAGCTCTCCGGAGAGCGAGTTTTTACCACCCCGGATTTTTCAAACCCAAATAAGCAGTACAGTTTAAAATCAACTTAACTATGAAATAATAGGTAACAAATTAACAATACAAAAATGACTAAACCGGAGAGTAGTAGGACATGTGATAACCATGCCTTATTGGATGGACCCGGCAATGGACCCCGGAAGTGACGTCATAGTCACTTGATCCAGTAATAACGTCATGTTTGGTTGTCGTGGTAGCCCGATTGAACGGCCATGTTGTGATGTGATTACCATAGTAACACGAGGTTTTAGTGCGCATACGCAGCGCGTGTTGTTCGGATGAAACGTGTTTCCGTCGTCCATTTTGAATATTGGAGGCCACCATTTTGGTTCCTATAGTCGCGCGTGGTTGTTCTGTGACCCCCAACAGGACCGGGTTGCGTTCAGAGAGTGTATTCGATTGAATAGGAGTAAAACCATTTTGGGCATATAAGAATAGCACATAGTGCTATAAGGCACGTTTGATTCAATGTGAGTAGTTTACTGGTTCGGATTCTCTCAGAATCCTTGTTTTCCTGTCTATCCTGGTCTTACTATAGCTTATTCCTACCATTCCTGGACCTATTCTACCCACGTTATGAGTTCTATCTGCTTTAGACTAAGTTTTCTGACATCCCTAGATGTATTTATGTGCTAGTACACAATGTGTACACATTACAGGTAGCACATACGCACATGCTGGATGTGCCGATATATGCTTGGACGCTTATGTACAATGTGCGCACATCACATGCAACACACATTGGTCAAAAAGAGATTCTGCACCACAGACATATCTTAAAAAGGGATTCTATAGGGATTCTGCAAAAGTGATTCCATAAGTGGGATTCCAATCTCCTATACTGCTCCTGGTAGTCTTTCAGCTTGTCTCCAACTATCTGTCCTATGATTTGCCTCCTTGTATTCATCCAATACTATAATCTACCAACCTTGCAGTCTTGTACCGTTATCTATGACTTATAGCATTTTTACAAGCTTAGTAGCTACCCCCGTTCTGTCTCGACTATGCCTTCGATCAGGTCTTTAACACTTAGACCACCCCATTCATCTTAGCTTGCATCAGTCTATACACTGCCTAGACCAAGTGAAAGAAATTGTACCGAGATGTGCTTATGTGTTATTACACATTGCGTCACGGTGTGTATACATTAAAGGTAGCACATCCAAGGTGTGCCTATGTGCTTCTGTGCTATTGCACAATGTGACACATTGTGCACTGGCTCATAGGGACATATTTTGAAAAAAGGAATTCTGGAAGAATAGTTGGAAAGGGATTCCATGCACTGTAGGTGTTTGGTAAAATGTGCTTGTGTACTAGTACACATTGTGTAACAGTGTATACACATTACAGGTAGCACATAGGATGTAACGATGACTGCTTATTTGATAATGCATAATGTTTGCATATCACATAGGCACATACAAGTACCTGAGGACACCGAAGCTATTGTACTACTGGACTATTGGTGGATACTTGTCAGAGAGGCTTTTACATCCGGGTACATCACGCTACAACCGGGTACCTCTGTTGGGTAGTTGATAAAACACAACTACAAGTTATAACATTTCATTCATTTTCATTCCATTCTCAGTTTACGATTCAATTGCTCAAGGCGTCTTTTCTATATCTTTGAAGTTATTCTGTCTGCTCTCACGGGATAACCATCTTATCACCGACTTCTTGTAGGTCTCTAACGGGACTTCTTTTGATCGTTAGATTCTTGGGGGTCTCGTTTTTGTCTTCAGGCAGTTTCGTAACTTCATCCTTTTTTGATCTTCTTCAGTCTCCTTTTATTCGTTCTTAATGGGACCTGACGTCTCGTTTCCTTCTTGTCCTCATGCTGTTTGCAGTTTGGATAGAAACATCGTTCGATGGAAGCCCGCGTCACTTTCATTCTCTTGTTTTCGGGTAGTCTCGTAGTGGAAACTTCATTCTTGTTTGTAGTGGAAACATCAGTTTTCGTCGTTCGTTCTTCGTGGAAGCTGCATCCATTCTCATGTCTGTAGTGGCAACTTCGTAGGTTAATAATCGACTCGTACCAGTATCCACACATCTTTGTTTCTTTCCACCAGAAAATATGTGCTGGTCTAGATTCCGTCTCTTGGATCCATCTACCACACAATTCATTTCGACCTGGTCTTGAGAAGTCAGCTTTAACCCTTTACCCAATGCAACAAACAAAACCGGCCAGCGCTATTCCCAAAAATCGCCAATGGTTATTCGTAAATTTCGACTATTTCAGAAGAACCGATTTGGGTCTGTGAGACTGTGATTGCTACGAAAATCCAAATTACATCTGCACAATCCGGAGCATAAGCCTGCTTTTTACACCCACATCCCATATTACACCCGTTCCTACACACACAACTGGCCAAGCTCAGATGATCTTCAGGTGTGAAAAGCTGTATTGTTGCAGTTGGGTCTAAATTTTCTAAAAACTTCACTGGTCATCGGCCAGCCCCACCCTGTTGGAGATAGCGAGTACCCTAACCATTCCTGAACCTATACAGTTAAAACGAGAAGTCCTGTCATGAAATGCGCACAAATAGTACGTCGATCTGCGCGTTAATCTACACGTTATGACCACAGAAAGGCTATCAAATTCTGTACATATGGCCTGTGCACAAGCAATGTTTCAGCCAATGGACCTCCGGGTAACCCGGGGTCCATTGGTAGAAACATTGTCTGTATTTGCTATGAGTAACCAGGAAAACCTGCCGTGCTTTGGATACCATTCGATATGGTAATTGCGCGCATTTCCTACGCACAATAAAGCCTAGATAAGCGCACTGTCCGTGACAGGACTTCTAGTTTTAACTGCAGGTATGTTTGAAAGAAATGCTGGTGTGGTGCACTACTGGTTGGCGGAAGGGGTGAAAGTTGAAAGAACTTATCGAGCTTGAGCTTGATTGACCACAGGACGTTTATAAGCAACGTATCGATAATGGTCGAGGGAAGCGAACTTTCTCGCTCTGTATAGCACAAACAGAATTCGCTTCCTCGACGAGGCAATCTCTTGTGTTGTGCTGTCATGTGTCGTGAAAGAATTGGCATACTTTTTTCGTAAATCTCCAGCAAGTTCAGAGACCATCAAGCTGAAACTTTTCCCCCAAAGCGAAAGATCGCCGAAGTTGTGTCACAATCGTTGATAGCAAGTGTCAGGCCCTTTGACTCACCCAACTTGGTTACAATTTCTCCGATGAGAAGAAGCGGGCCTTGGAGCGGCAGAGAACAGCGTGCATACCTATATGTCCCATTATGAATGACAACGAGAAGTTAGCACAGCAAGTAAGTCAGAGTTTGTTCCAACAACAACGACATTGGTTCCAACCTTCTGAGATAAGTACAGTGCTGTCTCAACAATCGAAACATCAGCATCTGCGTTTACTTGCTTCTATTAGATACCGATGTGGGCTAATTCCTGCATTAACACGCGAATTAGTTGTGTTCTGTTCCGACGATCGGTCAGAAAATCATACTGGGAGGTGGTTACTGGCAGATCAAGCGAGATGCTGATTTCTGCGATACATCTATCCTTGCCCCATAACCTTTGCCACATTCACAGCCATGGAATACAGCAATGGCGCTGGGTCCACAATGTTTCGTTTTATAATTTGAATGTGCGGTGCAGATATCTCCGTATGATTATTGTTTCGGTCATACGACTGCTCTCAACAGAAAACCCTCCAAAACTGCCATATACTACAAGAACAGGGCTTCCTCGAATTGTCCACTGAACAATATTAAGTGCACTTTGTGTATTTTTAGGCTGAAAATTTGCCACAGCATCAAATTATATTCCATGATTATAATTTTATTTTTTTATGGAAAAAATAACTTAACACAGAAGGATCAACTCGGATTTTAGGGAACTTTTCGTGATGCATCCGTTATGATCAAAATAATATTAAAAAAAGCTATCATCGATTTATTTTCTTACTTTTCCCCTTTCACGTCTACAGTTAAACTACAAGTTCTGTCATGAAATGCGCACAAAAGCACGTTGATCTGCGCGTTACTCTGCGCGTTATGATCATAGTAAGGCTATCAAATTCTGTACATATGGCCTGTGCACAAGCAATCTTTCAGCCAATGGGCCTCCTGGTAACCCGGAGATCCATTGGCAGAAACGTTGCCTGTGTTTGTTATGAGTAATCAGGAGAACCTGCCATGCTTTGGATGCCATTCGACAAGGCAATTGCGCGCAATTGCTACGCGCAATTAAGCCTAGATAAGCGCACAGATCGTGATAGGACTTCCAGTTTTAACTGTAGTGTGCTTAGACTAACGGCGCTTATTACACTTTACTTCAACGATTGAGAATTTTCCGTTAGAAAATTGCCGAGAAATACTCACTCCTGGGGGTTCCTTTTTACTTGACAATACTTCATCGCACACCTCGTGTCTTGCAAGAGCGTCTGTGCGACAATGTGGTTTTCAGGAGCTTACCCATCCCCATATTCTCCAGATGCGACTTTTACCATACGACTTCCAGCTCTTTCCAAAACCGAAGGACCTCCTTCGTGACAAACACTATCAGAGGTAGACTGGCCGTATGGTCCACCAGAGAAATTCCCGATGGGCCCTTTCTTGTGTTCCACCTGGGGTCCCCAAAATCGATGCAGCTCAACCTGTTGGTACGTGGAATTTCGTGAAAATGACCAACTGGATCTGATTGCAAAGACTGCCGCAATATCGAAAAAAATTCTCTATCGGCAGTCCACATAGAGGATACTTCGATATACCACCAGTCTAGTCTGCCACTGATCGATCAGAAGAAAGGAAGTAGCGTTCCTACAATTTCAAAAAATCAAAATTTTCTTCAAAATACCGTTGGGATGTCCTCAGTGTGAACTGCCATTGATCGCTCAAAAGCAAGGAAGCCGCGTTCGTTCAGTTGGCAAAATCAAAATGTTCTCAGGGTCTGGGGCCCCTTGGTGCATTTCCCGGTGACTTTTCTTGGCCCGGTTCGCCTCTGAACACTATGCAAATGATAATGACCCGGGCGAGTATTCCAGGTAAGTGTCAAAACAATTCTTCTTGACCGGACTCAAGAACCTGCGGGATCGATATGAGAAGTGTATATTAAGAAAATGGGTGATCATGTTGAAAAATAAATTACACAAATCTTCTTGGGCTTAGAACTTTTGACCGTCTCCCGTATAATAAATATCACTGATTTGTATTCAATATCATTTTATTTGTTCAGGCAGGGATCCCCAAAATCATAAAAATTGGGCCTCAATAACCGTTGTCTCAATCAAAGGTCTCCAATAGTTGAACAAAGATAGACAGGATACTATTGCCTGGTTGCATCAATCGCAGATTATACGACGTTACTGTTAATATTGAGTACCACTAAAACATCAAACCAGACAGTCAAGCAATAAAACCAGGCCTATCGTTTAAAAAACACAGAAGAGCGACTAATGCCACACCTATTTGCCTATAGTGGGGAGAGAGCTCGGTGGCTCAGTGGTAGACTGTTGGACTTCTATGCTAGAGGTCCCGAGTTCGATCCCCGTCCGTAAAATTACCCAGACTCTTAAGCAACAAAAGAGACTTGTTAGGTTTGCACTAGATTTATTGTACAAACATATCTTTATAATCATTTCTCAAGATTTCAAGACGGGCATTTGTCAAATCAGTTGTTAATCCCCCCCCCCCCCCCGAGTTTAATGTCATAGACCTTGACGAGATATGTTTAAAGAATGGCGAACGGGAAGACCAACGAAGTAGCTGTATGTGGATTGGTGTAGAGGTAACTGATGGACAAAATAGGTTAAAGAGGAATTAAAACCTCTGATCAGAGATCAAGTAGACGTCAGAATCCCGGTTGAGGTATCCAAAAATGTATGGGTAAAAGTTAACTTAAAAAACGAAAGTGGTCCTCTCGTCATTGTGTACTGTGCAGGGGAAGGAGAAAAACCCGAATGGAGTTACTCAACATATACTCAATACATAGAACCAATATCAGGGAATTCGAAAAAACAGGTGACTCGGTTTAATTCTCATTGGGGATTTAATAGACATATAGGCGATAAGGCAGGCGGCATGCGGGGTGGGGATATAAAGACATACGATGGATGGGAGGAAGCTGCTGAACTTATGGACGGGAGAGGAACGAGAGAAGAACAATAATCCAATATTTACTCAAAGAGTGATAGGAAGAGATGGGAGAGGAAGAAGTGGGTGATGGGTTAAAGTGAGTTAGATAATAATAATCACAGTTTGATTAGCGGTACGATCAGGAGCCAAACATATTTAAATAATAATGGAGGCTGACAGGGCGCTAATTGACGAGAAACTAAAAACAAAACTTAAGCATGTACACAGGGATGTCAGTGTTCGGGTAATGATAGATGCCGCAGCAACCATGCTCACAGAGGTAGGGAAAAATGTGCAGAAAAGGCCAGGTGCCACAATGAGAACTTGAGTATAGAGAGATTAACGAAATGAAGAAGGTCACAAAGGTAAGTTTGAGTGTTTTATTTATTGAAGTTTAAAGACACTTTCAACAGGCAGGTCACAGCTTGTCGGGTGGTTTTTCAAGTGAAAGAAGCCACAGTCCCGGCGAGAACCACCGAGAAGGGACGAGCAACTGTTAAGACTTTCCAGCTTACTTAAGATGGGCAACATACCGAAATACCGAACCGATGCCGATATCACGGAGATACTGAAAAACTGAACCGAACCAATCATTGAATACCGGAACTTTCCTGCATTTTCAAATATTCCTACATTTTCTCTTTATAAAGCTTTGTCGAGGCCTGATAGCATTTAACTGTTCATTTTCATGAAACAATTCAGTTTTGTTATCCCTTGAAGGCCTGGACAATTGTCCTGAATTACCACAAGACTACAACCTGTACATGTCCAGTTATTAGCTGTGATTTCTAGTAAAGTCTTGGCTGTATATTAAAGCAGCCAAGCCGTGACTAGAAATCACTGCCTAGATGTTTTACAGTCAGCAGGACCTCTTAATGATGGCATGTAAGGGACATATGCTTCAAGATCGCAAAAGCCTGATATAGACATCAGTTGATTTTGTGTCTTGAGTTGATAAAATAATAGTAAAACTAGTTAAACATTTGGAACGTTGAGATACAACAGATGGCGACGTGGATAAACTTTAAACTGTTCTTCAAACACGACACCTCGAAAACGAACTATAATTTTTTAAGTCACAAACCGAATTTTCGAATCGATAAGACTAATATTTCGTCGCAATGGTACACACCTTGACCTTGCGTCGTGAAAACTATCAAATGGTGAGAACTGTCGGCGCAAAAATAACAATGCAGACAGTGGCTTCGCGAAGATGAACGATGCGGTGGGCTGTGGGAAGTTAAACCTGATCCATTCCTACTGTGATGGCCCAAGTCACGACTGATTAATATTTCAACTACATTACAAGGCATGCCTTCATCGTAGACATACCTTGATGAAATGGTTGGAATATTACTCAGTCGAGATTATAGTTAAAAAAACTCAAGACATCTTGGAAATTGAACATGGACGATTTAGATTTATATTCTGTGTAAAAACAGTGTTTATTTTTTTTTTAATTTATGCGATTGTAAGAGGATTAAACAAACCAGAATGTTCTGTACATCATGCCGCATTGTTGCACTGTCTGGGTTCAGAGTGCCAACGAGTAGCTTTTACATTTCAGTGGCCGTAGCCAAGATGGCGTGGGGGTGGGGGAGGGAGTGGGCATGCCCCCTAAAAATTACAGTGGTCCCCTCAAAATGGGAAAATTAAAGCCCCCCCCCCCCGGTGCTTTAATTTTCCCATTTTGAGGGGGTATCAGATTCAGTTTCAGGGCGTTGAATTTTCAATTTTTTTTTCAGGGACCCCCCCCCCCCCGTCCCATGGGAGGGCTATACCCACCCCACCTCAGGTTTACGGCCCTCGGATATGCCTGTGCCATGTATCGACCTGGCACCCCTCAAAAATGCCACCTAACCCCACCCTCTCAATAGGAAATCTTAGCTACTCCCCTGCTACACTTTCAGGTGAAAAGGACATTTATGAAGATACACAAAATATATTGGCAGCTAATTATACACAAAAACGTATTGCTGTAGCAGAGCGATACAAATTTCTAGTGTGCACAAGGCACCGATGAGTTTATTGAAACCTAACTACATCTTTACACGAACTGGCTAAAACATGCGACTTTGGTTCATTTGAAACAGAAATGATTCGTGCCAAATTGTGACGAAATATTCATCTCTTGCTCGGGAGCAAAAACAATTGAAAGTGGATGACACTTATATCTCAATAATGGTTTGACCAACGGACTTAGAACAAATTCCAAATGAGTCGACACTCGCCGGAACTATTTGCCAAGGCCACTGGGATCACCCAAGTGGCGCATTTTTCAGAATTGCTGGAAATAGCATTTTATGACCTTCCTCATGCATTCTTGAAGTTCTTATATGCATTCTGACCTCAAAAAAGTGGGCGGAATCGAGGTGGGGAGAGGGATACCCATCATCCACTCCTTCGGAGGAGGAAAGTTTTTTCCCTTTTTTGAAGGGGAACTAACCTCCTAAATTCAATAAAAAGGAAAATGTAAAACCTCCAAGACAAACTTTCCGGAGTGTGGTTTGTTTTGTTCCAGATTACTGCTTGCAATATATTCCTAATGTTTTGATAACCATTCAAGGGAGATAACTAGACGAAAAACAGATGAATTCATGTGAAGAAAGCTGAAAAATTTACTTGAGACATTTTAGATCTATAATGTGTATTTTATCAAAAGAAGTGAATTAGCTGGTAAGATTCGACAAAATAACTTTATGTGTCAGTGTGTGTATGTCATTTTTCCTAATATCTGAAATGAAGACCTTAAAAGCTCAGCCCAGTAACTGACAGGGATAGGTGACAATGTTGTGCGTTGAGCTTAAGGGTCGTCCAACAAAGCTTTGGGAATTTTTTTGAAAATTTCTCCAGTGCCCAAAATACTGATACACGAATTAAACCAAGTCATATCATATAAAACAACATAACGACTAGACAACAAGGAAATGGAATTTATTCACTTTCTCATGCTTTTGACGACAAACAAGTTTCCAATGGCATAAGTAACGAGTTGCAAAAATCACGAATAGATCGGTAATTCTAATGACAAGGTTTCAAATAAATGACTTCGAACTCCAGGTTCACGCTAAAAACTAAAGTGTTAAAAACTACACTTGAAGTGCTGTATTTAACACTTACTAAGTGCTGAACTAGCACTTTGTTCAAGTGTAGATATCCCAGAACTTGACAGGTGTTACAATAATACCACTTGACAAGTGTAATGTCGCGACACTTAAAAGGAAACAACGCAGATGACGCGGATCAGGCTCGAACTCTCGAGTCTGATCCGCGTCATCTGCGTTGTGTCCTTTTAATTATGTACCCACCAAGCGCAAATCAAATTATGGACGATTCTGGAAGAACCACCAATGCTAGATACATGGGAAGTGCCATCCATTCAAGTTTCAGTTGTCTGGCGATTGTAATGTCTAAGTGCTTAAGGCATTGCACTTTGAGTGTTAAAATCAAATCCTAAGAGTTAGAATGGGTTTAACACCTTGAAAGTGTCAGTTTTAACACTTTAGTTTTTAATGTGTTCGATGAAAGCACATTTTACCATTTCGTCTCCAATATGTTACAAACGTCACAATGAAAAATGCACGAAAAAGAAATAAGCTTCCATTTCAAAACCTTGCGGGGAAGTCGGTCACATGACGGCTTGTAACCATATGATGAAAATCATGAACTTGGGCATAATATTGTTTTCAAAGATCGGAGAACTGCTGAAAAAGGCCATACTCTTCTCAAATCTGCATGGTGATGGAATTGAAAACGCTCAATACAATCGCAGGGAAAGTTACATTCACAATCCTGTTAACCCTCTAAACTCTGATGTCAACATGGTAAAGTTTGCGGCAGCAAATATTTCCCATAATACCGTTTGATATTTAACCAAATATACCTTGTTTGACAGAGCTCAGCGAGCTCTGTCAAACAAGATATAATTGGTTAAATTCGCAGTTGAACAAGAGAAAAACAGACTGATTGGAGGAAATTCTGTTGCAGTCCCAGAGTGCTAAGGGTTAATACGAGATAAAGTCGAAGTTGCAGGACAACTCTTCAGTTTCCTTTTCCACGGGTGACAGTTTGGGAAATGGATCACTACGCCTCTGTTTCGTAATATTATAATTTCGGTGTTGTCGATACGTAAAAAAATTAAACTGGATAATAAAGGTTTCAAAAAAACATATGCATACACAAACATTTATGGTAGTCGTTATACTTGTGTTTGTACAAAAATATTATTTGTCTGAAGGCCAAACAATATTTATCACAACTTCCTGTTTCCATTTCCATGTTTGTCTGCCACACCAATTACTTCAAAATAAGAGAACAACAACGATTTTAGCTGTCGATATTTACTGGATTTTCGGAACATCCTAAGCAACGTTGACTTTTTTGCCACGCGTTTATATTCAGTGCCAAATCGATCAATACTCTTCTTATCGATTAGGCCTTGTAATATGACACCAGTGCCAGGTCAACAATTTGTATCCACTACATCAACAATGGCAACATTCCCTCGTGCTTAGAACCGTTAGATTACCAAAATGAGGCCCAGGGGCTTATGAAAATACAGATAAATGAAATCATTAACCGAAATAATCATGGTTTTGTTCACGCCTTTCATCGACTGCTAATCAAATTGGATTCAATCGACAAATAATCTATTATTGTTGTAAAATCGGCCGGTTCTAAAACAGTCCACCTTCCCAGAAACGTACTACAGGTTTCAATACAAATTATGCAAAGTGAAGCATAGAATGAACAATCACACACTCTAAACCAAATCAGTTGGTAGATACAATTTTTGTAGTGTGGAGCTGTTAATAATGATGGCTCTTCCAATCTTTGTTGCCGCAGTTCACTTTATTTATGCATTTAAATGGTAGTTTTTATGGCTGAACACCAGAAATGACCCACATAATACCAAGTCAATAATGTAGGGCAGTTTTATCCCAAGTTTATCAATGAAATCACTTCTGTGAATTTGCCAAGACTTTTAAACCATCTTCAAGAGAATTACGAAGTACAATTTCTGAAAAATGTTTAAATTGCGCAGTTTTTATTTTTCTTCAATGAAGTCACTTATACAGCCATACCTCTTGCTTTGAACTGTATAGAGTTGACCCCTGAAAATATTCTTGTACTTTAAATTTACATCGTGGCGAAAATTCGTTTCAAAATTATCGATGTCTGAATAAGATAAAAATATTTGCTTACTTGTGGCCGATTCTCGAGCAAATAATTTTGACAACCAGTCTATTTCCAAAATACCAGAAAATTTGGGTTGGGTTTATTATTAAACGAGAAGCAACAATAAATTCTTTACAAAATGACCCACTTCAGTATTTAAAGAAAATTTCTTCAGTTTCAAAATTGTTTGTGAAAATTTGTGCTGGAATTAATGATTTATTGGAAAAAATTTCTCATGAGAGCGGCACTGAATTAAAATTATCAAATATTTCTGTTGAGCAACTGTTGCAAAAATTAGTTGAATTTAGAACTCAAGTGAAACAAAATTTCCCTCAGCTTCAACTGGCTTCATTACAATACCACCTACAAATCTGATTCATTATCGTCAAACATTACAGGAAAATAAAAGGTTGAAATTCTCAACATTTTTGGAAAATGAGCTTAAAAAAATTCAAGATGAACTCTGTGAAAAATCAATGCTATAAATAAGGAAATAAAATTACTTAACCCTTTACCCAACGCAGGCGATATCAAAATTTATTATTTTAAATACCATTTTTTTAATTTTTTCAAAAAATCTCAACAAAACCATATCATGTGACCCCTCGTTGGAACGAGCTCGACGAGCTCGTTCCAACGAGGGGTCACATGATATGGTTTTGTTGAAATTTTTGGAAAAATAATATTTTTTTCAACTGCTGAATTTGCATATTACGCGGGCGGATGCGGGCGATTCGTTGGGTAAAGGGTTGATAGCAGTCAACAACGAGGCCATCTTCGTGGTTGTTGGACAGTGAAGTGGGCTGATTCCATAGTGCATTTTCATAAGAACCGTTGTGGTAGAGCAAAGGATTTAAAATCAGTTCTACGATAGTTTTTTCACTAATCGGTATGATGGTTTACATGCAATTTCGGAAATTAAACATGCTAGGTGTTGGAAGCGAAGACGATAGAGTGTAAGTCATTAATTATTTATTTATTGGTGTTTAAGGTCACATACTTCTGCACAATGGCTAATCATGACCACAACATGGAGATAAAGTCAAGGCCAGTCAATCGTTTATACCCCATGTTGCCTATTTTAGAGGACTCGCACCCCAAGCCTTAGTGACTGGGTCATATTTTACCAGCGAAACAGAGCTTGTTTACCACAATAAACAAGTACTCGTTCACTTCCCTGGGTTTCCGCGGGGCGTTAATTATTAGGTATTGATTATTGTAATATTTGCAGCATTCACATATACTATATCATCACTGTTAGCGTACACAAATTTAGAATGGCAGAAGATAGACCATTGTGTTTAACTCACACTCCCATAACATTTGATGGTAGTCAGGGTGATGATTTGAAGATTGGGTAGAGACATTTGAAGTGTGGGCACCTGTGTGTGCTCCCACAAGTGATGCTCTCATTATTCAAAATGTTGGATTCAATTCCGATGAGACTGTCTTCTACACTCAAAATCTATCGAAAGGCGAAACAGAATGGGTCATGAATTATTGCGAATCAATGCAACATTGACAAATCGCCCCATGAGTTCAAATGTGTTCTCTGTGCCAGAGAACACATTGGAACTCAGGGGACGAAATGATAATAGATTTTAAAGGCAGTCCAGAAAATCAAAAGGTGCAAAAAACTGCCATCCTCATATTTTACAAGGCGTGCAGTAGTCGTGCAGCACTCCCGCACAACTAAAAAATGCCAGACCTGCAATAAAGAGCCATAACTCTGATGAGACTATGGCGAATAACACCGATGGCATCATACCTGAGGATAGACTACGGTAAGATACACCTGCATTCCAAATACGATGTCATTCCACGAAGTATTTTAAGAGTTATCGAGTTCAAAAAACCCGTTGGTCATAAACCGACAGACAGAAAAAACTTAACAAACACGAGCAATATGAGATAAACTACAGCGTTGTTTTGCTTATTGAAAAAGGGTCATTTACCTGACATACCTACAAAGGGTAAGCACAGATGTAGAAAAATACTGCATAGTACGTGCATCTCACAACATATTTATTTTTCTCCAGACATGAACTGAGATAAGACTAGCAAAATTTCGTTGTCTTCTGAATTTTTTTCAAAATTCAAATTTAACTTGTTTTAATCGTTGATGAAGCGTTATGGGAGTTGGTTAAAAACTTTAATACGGTCGTTCTACCACAGCGAACCGTATCGGATATATGTGGCGCTGGATCCTAATTCACAAAGCGTGGCCTCTCAACTGCACACTTCATAAACGATCATGAGACACCAAAATGATTAATATATGTATCTTTCGATAGTGATTTTTGTTGAAAAGAAACACACCAGCCTGCGCGTCTGGCGAAACAAAAAAGTTTTCAGATCGATATGAGCAAAACATAACCACACAGCAGTAGTTCTTCACTATAATGAATTGAAGAAAAGAAATAATTCTTTTGTTTGAAAAAGTTTCTACTAGTGTACATGTATCAGGTACAACAAGAATTCACACTTCCCTTCAATGAAAACAACATGACAAATTTAGAATCTTGACACATGGTTGTTATTCATGAGAAAGAATTTTTTTTATTTTCGTATTATTATTATTATTATTTTCTTCAAATATTCTAATAAAATCGTAGGTATTAGGAAGGTGGTTATCAAATGAAAGGCTTCAGTGTGTAGAGGTAAAAAAAATTAGGTGATCGACTCTTCTTTGTGTTTAAGTGTATTGCTCATCGATGTCTATGCCGACGTTGCTCAGAGTTATTGCGGACTTGGAATTTCCATCACGTTCACAGTCCTCTTGTTTGTCATGTTCCACTCTTCTGAAATGAGATAGTAATAGTATTCAAATCTCTATATCTCAGTACGTTTACGAGTGTCTGGCTCGAAAGTTTATCATGTTCCACTCTCCTGAAATGACGTAGTAATAGTCGTTAGGTGTCCACTCTGTCACAGTACGTTCACTACTCTCTAACCTGAGAATTGGATATGTCTCAATCTTCTGAAATGGGGTAGTACAAGACGTCAGATCTCTCTATCTCAGTACGTTCACGAATTTCTTGTCGTACTTTCACTCTGACTCAGACTGACTGGTGTTGAGGTCGCTGCACTTTTACACATTTCTACGGGAAATTTGTATGGACATTCGATATCGGCTGTTCGAACCCAATCTGACAGGTGTCGAGTTGACGAGGTCGCAGAACGTTTAGACAATCTATGGGAAATTTGTATGGAAGAAGGTGGTGTTTTTTCGATAGTCAGATCTCTACTCTGTCACAGTATGTTCACTAATTCTTACCTGAAAGTTTTCCATGTTCCACTCTCCTGAAAAGTCGTGGTGACAGTAGTTGGATCTGTCTATCTCAGCAGTATGTTCACGAATCACTTACCGATTGTGTGTCATGTTCCACTTTCCTGAAATGAGGTAGTGATAACAGTCGGATCTCTATAGCTCAGTATGTTCACGAATCACTTGCCGAATGTCTGTCATGTTCCACTGTCCTGTAAAGAGGTAGTGATAGCAGCTAGATCACCAGAGTCCACTTTCTCGCAGTACATTCAGGAGTCTCTTGTCCGAATGTATGCCATGTTTCAATCTCCTGAAAATGTCTTGGCGATAGCAGTCGCATCTCGTTCGCTCTGGCCAAAATGTTTGTCATGTTTCACTTTCCACAAGTGGGGTGTAGTAGTCGGGTCGCTGCTCTGTCGCAGTACATTCATGAGTCCCTTGCTTGAAAGTTTGTTATGTTTCAATCTCCTAAAATGAGGTAGTGATAGCAGTCAGATCTCCGCTCTTTAGCTGTCCATTCGCGAGTCTTTTGCTCGAAAGTATTTTCATGTTTCAATCTCCAGAAATGTGGAAGCAGTAGTAGTCAGATCGCAGCTCTGTCGCAGTACATTCACGAGTCTCTTGCTCGGAAGTTTTGTCATGTTTCAATCTCCTGAAATGGGGTAGTAATAGTTGTCGGATCGCTGCTCTGTCGCAGTACATTCACAAGTCTCTTGGTCGAAAGCTTTGTCATGTTCCACTCTCCTGAAATGTGGTAGTAATAGTAGTCAGGCCTCTGCTCTGTCGCAGTACATTCATTAATCTCTTACTTGAAAGTCTGTCACATTCCACTCTCCTGAATGGTTTAGTAGTCAGATCGCTACCCTGTCACAGTATGTTCACGAATCTCCCTTATCGAAAAGTATCTCGCTATCTTCTGCTCAGAAACGTAAATATCCATCGCGATCACAGTCATGTTGGTTGTCATATGATAGTGGAACCTCTGCTCTATCACAGTACGTTCACGGATTTCTTGGCGTACTTTCACTCATTCCATTTGGATCCAAGCATTCGCCATTCCGGATGCCACGAGGTTGAAATCTCACACACATCCCAGAGATCCCTGTCGAATCAGCCACATCTATTGATGAAACCCTGCAAAACCGTATTCCTCCGTCACAGGGATCCCCCGGTTCCGAAACTGTCTCTAGTCCGTGAGAATCTGTCTAATCGATCACATCCATTGAAGATACACTACAAAACAATCAGAACCGTGATCGATCGAACTGAACGGGAAATCTTCTCTCTCAGTCGAGTGTTTTCTACCTAATCGACCTCTGGGGCCGTAAAAACGCTCGAAAACACTGCTGGAAAATCACATGTTTTGTGCAATTTTGACAATTTCTAGTGTTCCACATTTGAGACATCACCGCAAAATGGACGACATACTTCGGTGGGACACTTGAGAAAACCGACAAAACAATATGCGTTTTGACACTTTGTGTCGCGATATAAATTTCGCAGGGGAGATATCTTGGCGAAATCTTTGAAATCAATCTAGGGAACACTTGAAAAAACGTGCAACAAATACATGGTTTGGCTTTGTCGTCAACTTCATCTCGGGTTTGCGGTATCTTCACCGTCGTCACTGTCATCTCGGGTAAAATATGGAGTGATTTCTCGGACTGGGCTAGAACTGGATGCTCTCGGAATTTTCTAATATTTTCTAGAATTCATTCGTGCTCGATCTCCGAGATTAGACCCGATACGACGGAATAAATACGCATAGTCTATCTATTGGCAATTCGATTTCCCATCCGATTCCCGACTCGAAAAAGTCTTGTGTCGACTCGTGGTATGCTGGCCCACTTTGCGAAAAGTCTGAAGTGGGCCAGTATCGGACATATGATGATTTCTCCAGAAAATAAGCTCGAAAATTGCGAGAAATTACCTAAGTAAAAAAAAGAGTTTTTGCTGGGCCAGAATCGGCAATTTCCTCTACTAATCGACCTGCAAAACTATTTGTAGCAAAATTATGTTGTAAAAAACTCGACCACATACAAGGAACAAGGTAATTGAAGATATCTATAAAATATTGGGGTGTACTTACGATTTTTTCAGATTTGGTTTTGGGCGGAGGGGGGGGGGGGTGGGTGGGTGAAGATGATGTCCGGGGGAGGGGGGGGGGTGGATATCCTGCTACACCGGTTCAGTTTCAGAAAAAAATCTTGGTTTCGACTGAGGTTTTTCTGTGTGTTAAGAACATATAGTAAACAACACTTCAGGTTCCTTATCTTAGATAAACCCACAAAAAGTCCTGTCTGTAAATATCCCCACATAGTTCAGCCTAACACCCCTTTCATCATTCTTAGAGGATCTTGGGGGATCTGTTTCTAAGCCTATTGAGTCAGAAAAAAAAATTAGGAAAACAAATAGATTCAGGTCATCCAATCGACGTCGCGTTCTCAATGTCACATTTTCTCCCTCATTGACTCGTCCTATGTCGGATAGAGTTAGTGACGAAAGTCCATAGGGGCAGGCCTGGCATTCCTTAGGAGTGCTGCACGCCTACTGCACGCCTAGAAAAAATTGAGGAGGGCAGTGTTTTGCACTCCTTGATTTTCTGGAATGCAGACCTCTTTGGAACTGCTTTTGAAATCTATTACAATTTCGTCCCCTGAGTTCCAATGTGTTCTCTGTGCCTACTGGCACAGAGAACACATTGCAACTCAGGAGACGATTTGTGAATGTTGCACTGATTCGCAATAATTCAGGACCCATTCTGTGTCGCAATTCAATAGATTGTGAGTGTAGAAGACAGTCACATAAGAATTGAATGCAACATTCTGAATAATGAGAAGATGTGTGTGCCAATTTTTCCACTATGTAGCTGAATGTAGTACAATTTTTCAGTCACAATATTAATACCTTGAAGTGAATATAACCAAAATAGCATACAAGTTTTTGAACTGAAAATTTCGGGTGCAATTGCACTCCCAGGCAATCTGAAGAGGGCAACTGTTTTTGCACTCCTTGATTTTCCAGATTGCCAGGCCTGATAGGGGGCCACTAGTCCTGTTACGTCCCGGGAAGATAGTTTTACCAGTTTTTGCACATACACAGCAAAACCATATAGCAGTTTTTTTTGTGGTTCGGTTTTTCGGATTGCCGCCAAACCGGAACCGAAACGGAAAATCGAAATACCGGTGGCTCGTGGGTGTATGTTGTTGTGAAAGCTGAGAAATATGAAAAAATAATTTCGGCAAATCCTTCGAATTTCGTTGAATGAAATTGCGCACACTTCGAACGCCAATAATAAACCATGGACGCAAAATATAAGCAAAACTATGAAGCTTGTAGGAAACTCGTACAGTTAAACACCATCAGATACATCTCAGATAAATAGAATAGCATAGTAATTTTCTGAGAAACGTGCGTACCTCTCCGGCCGATTCCCTCAACAGCTTGCTCCTACACTGTAAACAAGGGCTACGCAAAGCGTGGGCTACTGCTCACGACGCGTAGGTGTGTTCAAAGTAGCCTTAACGGTATTATGGGACAGAACAATTTTTCTAAGTCGAATGAGTTAAAAAGTGCCATAAATCTGGGAAAAATTATTCGACGGAACCCCATCCTTGTGCAAATCCGTTCCATCGTGCAGATCTATCAGCATACCAAAGGAGATCCAAATCCGACCGATGGCTTTGAAATTACAATGTAAAATGTCCGTTCTTAAAAATGGGAGTTGTAGGCTTAGAAAATTACGAAAATATTGATTATTTTAATTCATTCGGACAACGGTTAAAACCTCGTTTTTGGAACAATTTCGGGGGGGGGGGGTGTATAGATATGGTTACATCCCCCAACCTAATACTGAAGAGAAACTAACGCTAACCCCAACCTAAACTGACCCTAGCCCTTAATATAAACACCGAAAATTCACAGTTTGCCTCATATCTCAGTAATTAAGCTCGTAATATATCAAATAAGCTCATAATATTTCGGTAAGTTCATAATGCCTCTGCGGACACAAAAAACAAACTCCCAACTCCCGTATTATAGCGCGGCAAGACGGACTGATGGATGGACGACTGGATTCTCTAGTTATCCCCGAATTCTCCTTCGGACGTCGAGGGCATAACAAAAAGGATCTACTAGGTGTTGAGTATGAAACCGTGGGTTAACAACAAACCTCATCCCAAGTTCCCGAACAACCTTTTAAAATCTATCACTAGCCTCAAATCCGACAAAAGTAAATATAATTATAGTCTCCAAATTGGCGCGTACACGTTGTAAAGTTTAATGTTGAGGTGCGGGGTGTGGAGTTGTGAAAAAAAATTCTGGTAGAGACACACCGAAAAGATAGGGTGGGGTGCTCCACACCCCAATTCCGGCCAAAAGTTTCGAGAGAAATTGTAAGGCCACAAACACCAACAATTTGAAATATCAAGCCCTTTGGTAGTAGCTTTCATTGCATTTTATCTGTTTCTGTTTCTAAAAGGAATTTAGTATTTTGCAAACAAATTTTATCGGATTCAAAATTTCCAACTCAAGAACCAAAAGGTCATATATTTCGAACACAATGGCATTTCGAACACAATGGCAGAAGGTGCATTCGAATTTCTTCAGCAGTTGTAAATTCACAGGCAAAATGCAAAATAAATCATTTCCATGCCAGGCCTACACTCAGTCAATGAACAGCAGAATTTCCCACACGTGTACAGAAGTAGAGTTTGCTGTATGTGCGATATGTTCCCTTTCTGTCACTGAGATAATTATTCATATATCACTAAAAAGTAATAATGATGACCACACAAGAAGCGACATTATAACAGATCAAAATTAAAATCGGAAGACCCCATGACAATCCTAAAGATGACTATGTGCAGGGACGCCGGAGGAACAGGGGCAGCTGCCCTCCATGCCTTCGGACCACGGGGGGCGAGAGAGGGCAGACAATGCTATTCCCAGGTTCGTCACTTATTTGTTTCAATGATTTATTCTCGACGTAAAGCTAAAATACACAACAAATCCGTTCTGAGGGCTTTCAGAATTCAATGGGGGGAGGTTGGGAGGAGAGACCCCCTTCCGATGGGAGGTGGCACCTCTCAGACTTTCTCATCTCGGGCCTTCGGCCTTCGAAACATGCATGCTTAGAGCCTTGGACATGTCATGGAGGGGCTGCTAGTGCGAATAAATGTCTTTTTCCCCGGGACCGACCCCCCCCCCCCTGTCCTGAAGTGCTTCCGGCGCCCCCGACTCTATGGCTCGATTTCAACAAACTAGTAAATCTGACATTACAGAGATGTTCTATATCAAACAGGGAAGTGGTTTTAGAGAAGACTTCAATTTCTTTAACGCTTTTTTCATCAGTCACGGTGTTAAAATCTGCATTCCAACGATACCTCAGCCAAGAGCGCGAATAACTCAAACCAATGATTCACTCCTGCACAGATGATATTTATCAAACACGGACGTATTAGGAAGAGTGGTCTAGAAGCGGCTTTATAATTATCCTCAGGTTAAATGACACACTGTATTTGACCCAAGGATACTATTTGAAACCAATTTAAATAATCTTTAGAAAGTTATATATCGAACATGAACCCACTTTTTCAATGTTTTCTCCATTACCCGTAGTGTTGACATCCTGGGTTCTGTGATTGTCCCAAATTTGATGCCAAGGGCTCGATTTGAACAAACTTGTAAACCATCCTTACACAAAATATAAAACCCTTAACCCGCCGAGTATTTTCAAGATATTTTTCATCAAATCTAATCATAACTATAAAAAAATCATCAAAATTTAACCCAATAAATCATTGGTGAAAAAGTACAAGCAATTTACAAGGCGGGGGAGATTAAATACTTATTTTAAAGCCAGAGTAATCCTGTCAGAATTTACCTCTTTGTTGCAGTCAAAATTAGCCATAGCTGCAGAAAAGTGACCTTAAACACCATTAAATAATAAGTACATATTTGGGGTGTGGGTGATACAAGTATAAGCATTTTTTTAATTTTATAAAATTGTGGAAACATGTACAAAAAACAGGCACACAATACAGTATGGGGGTATCACTACAGGTAAACCACTCAAAGGGTGGAGTTTCCACACTGACCGACACTGTTGTTCATAATATATGGGAAGAACAAGTAAAGTTCAATTTGGTCAACAAATTGCTTGTTATTTAGAGTTTTTTTCACAATCAGGTTTTATCCAGGTGAAAATAAAACTTAATGATTCTTTTAGTGGTCATCTAAACTCTATATTCTGAATGGCATGGGAATAGAAGTTATTAGACTACACTAACTACACTAACTGGTTGAGTGGTAGATTTTTTTTAATAGTGAAAATTCCCCCCCCCCCCCTCAAATTTGTTTTATCACAAATTATTGGACAGTACCAACAGACACGCTCCAATAATTTGTAATAAAGCAAATTTTGCATTGATCAAATGTTATTTGCTTTTGGTTCACCATGAAGCATGAACCAAGAACATGAAGACTACAGGCTGATAGTGTTTCAGACATCTAGTCTAGCACTTATAATGCTAATAAATGCCATTCTAATTCCAGAGTCATTGATAAAAGCCATACATGACCTCAGCCAGGTCCAGATTTGTGAAGAGACAGATAATTTACTCATGATGTTGAAAAGGGAAATATGGGAGGGGTGGGCAGTGGCCAGTTTCAAAATGGATTTTCCTCCAATACTCCCCAAAATTTTGATTTCTTATTCAGAGCATAATTTATCAACTACTTCCACTGTTTTTTTGTTCATGTTTTGCTACTTGCTATTCTTCTCCATGGTACTACAGTGTGTACGCCCCCTCCTCCCCCCACCATTCTTCCACACACACACACACACACTCCCTTATCACCCTCATGGCCAACAGAATTGGCGTGACTGCTACTGTAAGATTACAGAAGGTTTATATCATTTGTTACCATGATACTGTCATTGGCTGTTCTGAAGATTTAGACATAATTTGAAAGTCTTTCACGTCTTTTTGGACGTTTTTGATCGTCTGTTCGCAGTGTCTGAACTTCTGAACGCTTACAGGATTTTGAATTTCCCGCACATCGTGGAGGTTGTGGCTATTTGTAACCGACCAATGAACGAGCGGGGGAGAATTCATTGCGAGTGAAACGGATAAGCAGGTTTGCCGGAGCTGAAATATTTCGCCTGAGTATATGAAAATGAGATTAAAATGGTGATAAAAACTAATTTTTGCCCAACTCGGTGCCGAAATGGCAATGGCTTCGTGAAAAGAACGCCAAACTGACATTTATTTGAGCAAAATCGGTAAATTATTCGCTATTTCCCCTTTTTGAAAATCGCGGTCTGAAGAGTGTCTGGCCTTCTAGTATATTAGTATAGATAGTAAAGACCTAATATTAATTTAAAATGTAAAATTCGGATAATAGGACGAGCGCCTGTGCTCTGAGTGGAACCTGCATAACACAAACGCCTTGAGATATTTATTTCGTTATTACGAATTATTATTTCATTGTTACGAATTAGTATTTCGTTATTACGAATTATTATTTCATTATTACGAATTATTATTTCGTTATTACGAATTAATAACTAAATTGGATGTGGTGCTAATATGTTTCCGTATTTACCTGTACTTATCCAGGAAATTCCCACTGCAAACGCAAAAACGCTGTGGTGTGCAACACAACAGGAACCTTCAATCTAATTTCAGTTTCGATTCCAGTGAAAGGATGTGAATGATTGTAAATAGTATTTACTCCATTACAAGGAATTGTTACACTCAAGACTACAAGTTGCCCCGCCCCCCCCCTCCCCCCGCCATTATGGTATGCAACAAATGATTACGAACGTGTCATCGTGACACACTCTACTGCGATTAGGCCCTAGATGTCCGTCAAACAAGTTATAGCAAGTCTGCAATGACTTGAGAATCGCTAAAATCTATCTGGAAATTTTATGGTCTTAACCACATTGGGGGTTAGTTCCATATAGACATCTGGATTTCGGGGTTTTAGTGTCGTATTTTGCCATCGCCAAGAGATTCCGCACTGGGCGGTCCAGTGGCACCTTATCCCCCCTCCCCAATTCTTATGCCCCTCCCCCTAAAATTCCTTAATTTTACGATCTGCATGGTACCTCAACTAATTATAAATGACAGACGATGTTTCGTGAAAGAGGATGTCCTTTCGAGCATCAAAATGTCTTCAAATAGCGTCGTTTATACTGCGTAGCGGTTGGGGAGGGGGCGGTTTGGGGCATGCATACCCTAAAAATTACAGTGCCCTCCCCCCCCCCCCCCCCCATCCAATGGGGTAATTAGAACATCAGAGGGTCTTAGATTCACTCTCAGGCAATTTAATTTTAGAAATTTCCTCGGAGAGCCCCCGCCCGAACTCCCACCAATCGGAGGGGGATAGGGTAGGCCTGATGTGGGGTGGGTAAGGTCCTCCCATTGGTGGGAGTTGGGAGAGCCTCTCGAACCCCAACCAATGGGAGGGCCATACCAACCTCCAACTTAGGCCTACGGATTTCGGATATGCCTGTGGAATATATCGACCTGTTACCCTGGTACCTAAAAAAATTATCCCCCCCCCCCCCCCAATGGGAAATCCTAGCTACACCCCTGGCCGTTTGGAAGTTAGTTTTCAAACAATTATCTGAGAGGCCTGGGCCACCCCGGTAAAAGTTTTGAAAATGACATTCCCATCCCCGCTCGGTCACACCACAGTAAGAGGGACACCACCTCCATACCTTTATCCAACTCAAGATTTCGATGTTTGGGATATACCTATAAAATGCATGCACTCACCCCCCCCCCCCCCCCCTTAAAAATCTCTATGCACACACGCGTCCACTCCCCATACAGACACCTCGTTATGCGTCTGCACTACACCCTCACTTGCTCCGTCATTGGGTCTCTCCTCATCATACATGGGATATTTCTCGACGAATGGATGTATAAAACTCGCAATCTCTGTTTTCAGAAGCGCAATTATCTATTTCCGCTTTAATTTTATGTATTTCTACCAAGTCTTAGATGCGTGAAAAGGGGAGTGGGACAAAATGGGAGGAAACTCAGAAGTATTGGCATTTTGATTTAAAGATTTTTTTCACTGAATTTTATATAACACGCCCTTCTTTGGTGCCAGTACGGTAAAAATTTAGTTGCTCTGTCCGAAATAAATCAGAAAATTGTATTGATTCATTGGGGGAGGGGGGTCAAATATTCTTTTTCCATGCAGGAACGTATGATGGGATGGGTGTGGGGTCAGAAATCAGTTTTTTTTCAATTGTCTACAATTTTTTCCTCTCATTCTGTTAATGATTTGACAGACTTTTTAGGACAGGTACATCCATATAAATGTTGATTTTGTCCGTTTAATTGATATGCTGCAATCATTCAGGGAGTCGGGCGAGCTTAATAAGATTGCTTTCCGCGAAATGTTGACACAGAAAATCGCTGTAACTATGCACGCAGTTTGGCTTCCGCGTCGCGACTACTCGGTGCAGACAGAAGGATGTCTTAACTTCTCAACCAGTTACCATATTGCCAAGTACCCCAGAGTACCTCCCTCGAATATGCACAAGACTGGCAGATACAAGATAGCTTTTGGGTGATTACCTGTTCTTTTCCTTGAAATTTCACCTGCAAACACAAAACGCTGTGGTGTGCAACACGGCAGGAATCTTCAATCCAATTTCAGTTTCGATTTCGGCAAAAGGGCGTGAATGATTGTAAACAGCATTTACTCCATTACGAGGAATTGTTACAGTCAAGACTACAAGTCAGTGCCTCGACATTATGGTACGCAACAAATGATTACGAAGGTGTTATCGTTACACACTGTCATTAGGCTCTAGGTGTCCTTTGAACAAGTTATAGCAAGCCTGGAATGACTTGAGAATCTCTAATTTCTATCTGGAAATTTTATGGTCTCAACCACCTTGGTGGCAAGTTCCATACAGACATCTGAATTTCGGGGTTTTAGTGTCACCTTTTGCCTTCGCCAAGAGATTCCGCACTGGGCGGTCCAGTGGCACCTTACCCCCCCCCCCCCTTCCAAATTTCCATGCGCTTCAACCCCCAAAATGCATTAATTTTTACGATCTGCATGGTAACTCAACTAATTATAAATGACAGACGATGTTTGGTGAAAAAGGATGTTCTTTTGAGCATCAAAATGTCTTAAAATAGCGCCGTTTGAAGTGGCGTATCCAGGGGTAGGGGAGGGGCGGGGGGGGGGGGGGGGGGTAGGGTAGGGGGCATGCCCACCCTAAAAATTACAGCGTAGCCCCACCTCAAAATGGGAAACTTAAAGAATTAAAGTATCAGAGGGTCCCAGATTCACTCTCATGGGCTGAATTTTCCAAATTCTCTCGGTAACCCCCCCCCCCCCCACACACACACACCAATGGGAGGGGGATACCGTAGGCCTCAGGTGGGATGTGGGTAAGGCCCGCCCATTGGTGGGGGTTCAGGAGAGCCTCCCGGACCCCTCCAATGGGAGGGCCATACCTCCCCCAGCTCAGGCCTGCGTCTCTCGGATATGGCTGTGGAATATATCGACCTGGCACCCCTAACAAAATTATCGCCCCTCAATAGGAAATCCTAGCTACGTTTGGAAGTTAGTTTTCAAACTTTCTTCGGGGAGGCCTTAGTCTCCCCCGCTAAAAGTTTTGAAAAATGAACACCCAGTCCCCCCCCCCCCTCTCCCCGGCCACACCAAAACAAAGGGTATACCACCTCCATACCTTTAGCCAACTCAAGATTTCAATCTTCGGGATATGCCTACGCCATAAAATTGCTTTCACCCCCCCCCCCCCCCCCCCCTCTAATACAGATACCGCGTTATGCACCTGCACTACTCCCGCTCATGCTCCGTCATTGGGTCTCTCCTCGTCATACATGGAATCTTTTTTGAAGAATGGATGTATAAAACTCGCAGTCTCTGTTTTTCTGACCCGCAATTATCTATTTCCGCTTGAATTTTATGTGTATCTCTCAAGCCTCAGGGGCGTGAAAAGGGGAGCTGGGCAAAATGGGAGGAAAGTACTGGCATCTTGGTTTAAAGATTTTCCTGACTGAATTTTATTTAACTCGCCCTTCTTTGGTGCCAGTACGGTAAACATTGGGTTGTTCAATCCGCTGTAAGTCAGAAAATTGTATTGATTCATTGGGGGAGGGGTGGGGCATCAAAAAAAACTTTTTTCCCAGTGTGATGGGGTGTTTGCGTGGTCGGAATGACCAGAAAGCAGTTTTTTTTTCAATGGTCTACATTTTTTTCCTTTCATACTTTGAATGATTTTACGGGCTTTTTAGGACAGATAATCCATATAAATGTTTATTTTGTCCTTATTATAGATGTGCAGCAATCATTCAATGAGTCATTTACTTATTAGTCACTTTTTCAACCAGTTTGAACTGTTTTAGCATTTTACTCAACAATGTTAGAAGTAGCGACATATGATATTTATCTACAAGAGAACTGCTGGATGAAAATAAAAGAGACTTATTATATGTCATTGCACTTTCGGGCTGATTATTTTTTATTTTCATCTGACACTTACCCCCACCCCCTGGGGAACCCCACCCACCTTTGGGGAACCCTCCCCACTATCTCGGTTTGAGAACCCCTCCTTCAAGGCCGGGGAAAGCCGAAGACTTTGGGGAGGGAGGAATGGTTGAGAACGTTCGAATAATTACCTTCGTAGCCTATTTTTATTTGATTTATTATTTTAACGAAGTTATCAATTTTTGAAAACTAAGGAACAAATTTCTGACTTATTTTATTATTTTAGAAATAATGACATAATTTTTAACTCAGTTTATTATCGAACAATAATCAAAATAATTTTCTAACGAAGTAATCAAATGGTCAACTTTCATAAAACGCAGAAATGATAATCCGGAAGTTTTTTGCGCGCTCGCGGACAAGCAGTTAATGGCAGATCGAGGAATGATGGAAGTATCTTGGTTTTGTCTTCGAACAAAATTGGAGGACACACACACAACTTTGATTACACGTCGCCTCCCCACAGACAATTTACTGACACTATTTATATAGCATGGTTATCTCCCAAAACTTCTACAGCCAAAACTTCTACAACCCAGAACTTCTACACTGTGATTGATCAGTTAATTGTTCACACCTATTTTTGCAATGGAACAAACCAAACAGTGATTAGGAGATCACCTAAAATAACTGCTCATCTTGATAATAAAATTTGATGAGTTGTATGTGTATTTAGTAACAACAAATCACAAAATAATATTAAAAAAAGTGAATTTTAGTCTGTGAATAATTGTGATGAGTTTAAAAAATGGTTTATAATGAAGTATTGTTATATAGCCCCATATGTCATGACTCCCGGTTTTTAAAAACAAAACTGTTGGAGCTTTATCCACTCCTTTCTTGTAACCGCTATGGTCATATACCGGGGCCGCTACCAAACCGGCGTTGCTGTTTGGTTTTCTTTTGTCCTCTTCCCTTAAATTTGCCATCGCACAACATTATAGTCTGGCGCGCCACCATGGTGGGACTCAAACCTCTACCATCGCCGAGCTGAAACCGAATAGAGTCCACTCTCTAATAGTCTTAATGGCGTTGAGGGATTGAGTACTGACAATCTATCACTCCAACGTAAACTGTCGGGAATTCTAACCGTGTGCATACAACCTCAGACCCCATTTGAGGCAATAGGAAAGCTAGGCCTGTGTGATCCAAGTGAAATAAAATAAGGTTAACCGGGTCGCAAGGAATTTGTAAATCCCACATCGTCCATGCGCGCCTTCGGCGCGCTGAAACCTTTCATTCATTCATTCATTCATTCATTCATTCATTCATTCATTCATTCATTCATTCATTCATTCATTCATTCATTCATTCATTCATTCATTCATTCATTCATTCATTCATTCATTCATTCATGTCATCAAAAATATCAAAATGGCTGGTTTGTGAAAAGTAGAGTTTATTATGTCACAGAAAGGAACTTCCCAAGTACTCCTAGATGGATATTTGTATAACAAGAATGTTGCATCCATTGGAAGTGTGTATTGTCTACATGTAAAGGACGTTGCACAACTGTGGGAGATATTTTAAAAAATGTAACTGAACATTCACATGGCCCAGAAAACAGCAACCGAGTCAGATACGGAAAATCGCTTAGGTCGTTTGAAGGAGCAGTTAAATATATATATTCTATATTTAATTTTGTGTCAAAAATCAAAACCACTTCTATTTATTATGAACTACCTGTATATAATTATATGCGCCTAATCATGACATATGTCAAAAATCAAAACTACTTCTATTTATTATGAACTACTTGTATTTCATTTGGTATCAAAAATCAAAACAACTTTTAATTTATATGCGCCTTATCATAAAATTAATAATAAACAACCCATTTTTCACATACTATGTTTTTATTTAATTGGACAATCCCATTGACAAGTTCAGGTAACATACACAATATTAATCATGCCTTGGACCCTGAAATGTGTTGTTTTAGACTGTAGAAGTTTTGGCTGTAGAAGTTTTGGGAGGTTACCAAATTGCTGAGGTACAACTCCGACACGAGGTGAACCTGACTGTCGAAAGTGTATTTAAATAAATAAATAAATAAATAAATAAATAAATAAATAAATAAATAAATAAATAAATACTGTTTTTCAGGCGGGGTTATACAGTTAAAACTGCAAGTCCTGTCACGAAATGCGCACAAATAGCACGTCGATCTGCGCGTTAATCTGACCCTAGAAAGGCTGTCAAATCCTGTATATATGGCCTGTGGACATGCAATGTTTCAGCCAATGGACCTCCGGGTAACCCGGAGGTCCATTGGCAGAAACATTGCCTGTGTTCGCTATGAGTAACCGGGAGAACCTGCCGTGCTTTGGATGCCATTCGGTATGGCAATTGCGCGCAATTCCTACGCGCAATTAAGCCTAGATAAACGCACAGTTCGTGACAGCACTTCTAGTTTTAACTGTATAGAGAAATCTCGCGTACGCTTTCGTTTCATCGGATAATTGATATTATTATCAAAATGCAGCATGGCTGTTGTAAATGATGTAATCCTCGGCCCTTAAAAAGAGTATCGAATCGAGTTACTAACATATTTGTCACCCAAGTCGTTAATTCTTCTTTTTATTATTTCTCTTTCGGTCAGCTAATGAATTTCATAAATGTCTCTGCCGATCCCCTTCTCTAACTTTCGATGTTGTGTGTCATAATCTTAACAGAGTTATTAATAATCTTTTCAATGGACTTAGTATCTTTCTAGTCTCCTGCGCAGCCCGCTGGGTATTCATCTGGAGGTCTGCTATCAGCTTCAGCCATTTTAAAATGGCGGATCAAATGGAGTAGAAGAAAGACATTTTTTGGTAGGGTTTAAAAATTATGCTGTTGCGAACGATAAAATGCCCAGCTCTTTCCCATTTCAATCCCAATATTGTTTCGAGAGATTTTGTGATCGACTTGAACAAAAATGAGTGCATGTCACCACCAAGAACCGCATTCGACGCATTTTAATGCGCGAGAGTCGCGTCGATTATTCATGTTTTGATTTCAAATGTTTATTTCTAAGCTCGGTATAACATCTCGGAATAGTGTGTCGTAAAGTACGCCCGGTACCCGTCATTTTGACACCAACCACACTGCTGTGCTGCAATTAGTTCAAAAGTTACAGTTGATTTAATCTTTTAGGATCCCCCCCCCGGGGGGGGGGGGGTAGGCCTCTCCCACAGGCGATAGACGTACGGGACTTCACGTACAACGTGCTAAGGACACAATTTCTCACTTTAAAACAAAAAAGTTATAAGTATCGGCAACGATGAATGAAAATCTCGGTATAATTCCCAAGTACAGGTAAGATGAGTTTCAAAAGTTTATTTTCAAATTCCCGATGTGGTATCACGTCCTCACATGATGCATCTGAAAATAAGGTCCATGGCTATTATAGTGATTTCAACTGCATCCCTTGGTTACACTTGTTTTACGGCAGGTAATCTCACACAGAGTAGAAGTTTACAAAACGTGCTGCCATTTATTCTTCCAAGTTGAAAGAAAATATACAAAAGAACTAGGAATTCAAATGTTTGGTAATATAATAATATAATATCATTTCAACTTATTTAGGAATACATGTGATGATAGTGGCAGAGCCAAGGTGGGGGTCTAGGGGGCTTGCACCCCACTTTTCCTTCGCCTCCCCCAAAATTAAACTTCAAATTGCTATCTGACAGTGGTTTTCCCACTCAATATCACACCATAAACGGCACACAACAATACACATCATGTCAGGTGTTGTAGAAATGTTCAGCTATCGTTCTCAGGACGTCCAAATATTAATTTTTTTCATGGGGGAGATCCCCCCGACCATCACACAAGCGAGGGGGACACCCCTCCGATACCCTTCTCCAGATAAAGCCTGCGGCCTTTGGGACATGCATTCTGCATCTCGACTCCCCCCCCCCCCCCATATCTTACTTAGCCCCCCCCCCCCCCCGCCCTAAATTGAAATCCTGGCGCCGCCACAATGTGAATAACATGTATTAAAATATCAACCCGACATTCACCGATTCAACAAAAATGAATGTAAAGTCTGTGTTGGAATGTCACTCTGCAAGTGTTTTAGTGACAACCCACTATCCAGATACATTTATGTTCAGTTAAGTGCATTTATTAACTTTGCTGATATGGATATGTTATGAATACTATTTAGCTTTTGCTTTTCATAAATTTTTGTGAGTTGTTACATTCATTTTTATCGGATCGGTGAATGTCAGGTTGAGATTAATTTTTAGTACCTATTCTTCACGTGTATATCTACAGAAGCTGAGAAAAAAAAACATTACATGACTGAAAATTTGAATTCCTGGTTCATTCTTTCGTATATTTTCTTTCAACTTGGAATAATAAATGGCAGCACGTTTTGTAAACTTCCTCTCGACAGGTGCGTGTGCAATGGGTTGGGTGGGGTGAGGGTGTTTTTTCTTCTTGTTTGGGGGAGGGGGTAGTACCTGCGATATATAAAAGAAGTGTTGCCAAGGGGTGCAGTTAGTATTACCACAATAGCCATGAATCTTATTTTCAGATTCATCAAGTGAGGACGTGATACCACACCTGGAATTTGGAAATAAATAATTGAAAATTCTGTTAAATGTGCTTGGGAATTAGACCGGGATTTTCAATCGTCTGTGTCGACATTTATAACTTTTTATTGTTAAGTAAGAAATTGTGTTATTTCGCCACACCATATCACGTTGTATGAGAAGTTCCATACGTACACCGTCCGTGGGTGAGGCATACCCCGAGGTGTAGGGGTCGGGAAGATAAAATCAGCTGTAACTTTTGCGGCACAGAGGTGTGATTGGTGTCAAAATGACGGGTGTCGGACTTAGTTTACGGCACGCTATGTTGGAATGCTATGCCGCGCTCAGAAATAAACATTTGAGTTCGAAATATGAATAATCGACGTGACTCTCGGACATCAAAACGCGTCGAATGTTGTTATTTGGCGGTGACATGCACTCATTGCATAGCAGCACAATTTCTACTCCCTACCGAGAAACGTTTTTATACTACTCTATGGGCACTGCAGTCTATATTGAAAGTCCATTCTGCAAGAATTTCATGACAATCCACTCTCCAGATGCATGTTCAGTTTAGTGCATTTATTAACTTTGCTAATATTTCATAAATTGCTATTTAGCTTCAGCTGTCAGGCTGACATTTTAATGCCCGTTCTTTACACGTATATCTGAATCAGTTGAAAAAATATTTGTTACTGAACATTTGAATTCCCAGTTTTTCGTTAGCATATTTTCTTTCAACTTGGAAGAATAAAAAATGGCAGCACGTTTTGTAAACTTCTATTCTACGGGTGTGTGCTGTGTGTAGGGCTGTCACGATTTTTTAATTTAGAAATCGATTAATCGTCGCAAATAATCGATAATAATCGATTAATCGTACCTAGATGACCCCCGCCTCTCTCCCTCTCTTTGAAGTCGTTAAAAATGAAGTTCAAGTCAGTTGACCTACCTCAAGTACACAACGAAGACGATCATTTTTTTAGGTACATTCAAAGCTTTGATGGTCTGAACTTTTGAACCGTCAGTGTAATAACCAAGACCGGTCGACAGTTGCGAACGTCGCAACTGCCGACCGGTCTTAGTTTAAACAATATTTATTTCCAAAGTAAACATATACACTAAAAAATAACAGAATATACAGCAATTGAAGGAAGTGGATTCAGCATAAAGCTAAATAGCTTATGGAAGGCTGTTTCCACGGCAAAATCAACTATTTATAACACTGCGGCAGATTGGTTCGTTCATGTTCGATATGTTTACCTTTGGCTGAGAAACAGTAAGATAGGATAAGAGCGATGTAGAGTGAGAAGAGAAGGAAAGAAAGAAAGAAACAGAGTAACACGGAGAGATGACAGTGAGACAATGTATACATTTTCTTTTAAGTGTGTGGCGCAACGGACAGGGGTGCTTCGCAGAGAATGCAAGGACCCCGCGAAGTTAGGGCGACACGACAGTCACAATTGGCAGAATTGGCTAGAACATAAGGTCAGTGGCAACAGAGTCCACGATACTAAGCTAAGTTGCAAGGCGTTTACATCCCATCAGGGAGGGAAGGCAAAGCCATCAGTGGCTGAAAGCCGTACTGGTTGGCCTCCGGCAGGATAGCGGACATGGTGAACAGAAGCCAGAGTTATTTTAATTTCGCACCAAAAGGCCGGAGGGAGGCGGATTGAATTTCGTTAAAATCGCTTACTGAGTAGAATAAAATTGTGAACCACCTCAAATAGCTTGTGATTCTCCTCATTGCTCAGAAATTCAGAGCCGTACAGCAAGGTTGATGTGTCCAATGCAATAGGTAATTGGCTGATGGTGCAATTTCGGGCAGTTGTAAATCGCGGACAGTGTAAGAAGTAGTGCTCTGGTGTTTCAAATTCACCACAGTCGCATAAGGGACTGCTGGACAGATGGTTATTGAACAGGTGAGCTTTGAGATGACTACAGTGCAGCCTAAGTCTGCAGTGAACAATTTGGGCGAGGCGGGATTTGGCAGCACAATAGAAATTTGGTGGTCTTAAATTGCCTTTATTTAAGAAACCTTTGAAGTTATTCAACGAGGAGTTCGTACGAATTGGGAGGGGTATATTGTTCCACTGATCAGTCACGTTAGGAATGAAAGAAGACCTGTACAGTTCGGTCCTGCAGGTTGGGATTCGATGGTTTTCGGCTGTTCTAAGATTGGAAGTGGATGTTAGTTCCGAGATCTTTGGCGGAACTTTACAGGGCAGGTATTGTGGTGTGATATTGTGATACATTTTAAAAAACTGGATTAATTTATGTTTGCGTCGTCTTTCACGAAGTGGTTCCCATCCTGTTTCGGTGTACAACAAGGCCTTATTGGCACTGAGTGTTGCCCCTGTGACAAGCCTTGCTGCTGCTATCTGGACCCTCTCCAGTTCCTCAGCTTTGAGTGCGGAGCAGTTGTCCCATACTACATCTGCATATTCGAGTAGGGGTCTTACAAACGCAAAATAAATTTTCTCGAGGACAGATCGGTCTAGGAAGAATTTGTACTTTCTTAGAAGGTCTAACCTAGACCAAGCTTTCACACAGATATGGTCAATATGGTCGTTCCACGTACATGTGTTATTAAATGTGATTCCCAGATGTTTGTGGGTGGAAACTTCTAAGATTTGCGAGTTGGCAAGAAGTAGAGTAGGGTGAGGATTGGGGCCCCTTTTCCGAGACATGAGAAGGCTTTCTGTTTTATTTGGGTTGAATTCTACCAGCCATGAATTGGCCCACTGGTCAATAGAAGTTAGGTCGCGATTTATTATCGACGAAGCTTGTATTGGGTCATCAATTATTAGGTATAGGGATGTATCATCAGCAAATAAACGTATACTACTGAGAATGTCATCGGTTATGTCATTGATGTAGATTAAAAAAAGTAAGGGACCTAAAATTGACCCCTGTGGTACACCCGCATTAATTGATCTCCACGAGGATCCCTCTGACCCAATCACTACTCTCTGGGATCTTTCTGAGAGATACGATTTCAGAAACAGTAGAAGTTTACCAGAAATACCAATGTTTTCTAGTTTGTGGATGAGCCCCTTATGCCAGACTTTATCGAAAGCCTTGCTGACATCACAAAATACAACCCTCACCTCTTTGCCCTCGTCAAGCGCTTGGCAGAACTCGTCGTATATGTCAGTCAGCTGAAGTACAGTCGAGTCACCAGGTGTAAATCCAGATTGAAACTGTGAGAGAATATTATTTTCGATCAGGAATTCCCATAGCTGTTTAAAAATACATTTTTCAAATAATTTTCCCACACAGCTGATAAGCGATATTGGACGGTAGTTACTAACAATGTTGGAGGGTTGTTTTTTCAAAACGGGGGTGACATTTGCTTGTTTCCACTTGGTCGGGAAATGTGAGTTGTTCAACAGTATATTGAATAATATTGAAAGGGGCTCACACAAGGAGGATTTGCATTCTTTGAGAACTCGTGGGCTAATCAAATCAGGACCCGATGCTTTTGACGTTTTAAGGGTTTTCATTGCAGCATACACATCAGTGGAGAGTAGAGTAATATCGTCAAGAACTTTGGAAATCTTCATTTTGGTTTCGGGTAGCAAAGCTCTCGAGTCGTCGACAGTTGATATGGAGCTGAAATATTCGTTAAATATTTCAGCTTTATCGGCATTGGCGGAGTACACGGTATTGGAATAGAGAAGCGAGGGTATACCTGGTGCATTTACACTCCCAAAAAGAGATTTCAGTGTTTTCCACCAATGAGACGGAGAGGTTGTTTTGCTTTGTAGAATAGTTTGAATTTTGGACGCATGCAAAGCTTTGGATTTTCTAACAGCCGAAACAACCTCATTCCGCTTCTTTTTATATTTGGCCCAGTCTTGCTGTCTTTTTGTGCGTTTGGCGGTGTGATAGAGTCGTTTTCGCTGCCTGATCAGCAATCTAATTTCATTATGCATCCATTTGGGCTGCCCTGTCCGAATGGTGACAACTTTGTTTGGAATGTGAAGGGATGCGGTGTGGAGTATGGTATCTGTGAAAGTTTCGACAATGTCGTCAGGGCATGGGGTGTCAAAAATAACATCCCAGTTCGTGTTAGAAAATGTCTCATTTAAAAGTTCATAATTACCCTTGTCGTATTGCCATACCGTTCTCTTAAAAGAGGAAAGGGCTGGTTTCGAGTAGTTAACTTCTATTGAAATAGGACAGTGATAACGAGTAAGGTCGGGTATGATTGGATCAAGAACTTCACATCTTTTTACTTTCACTGTATCGCTAACGGCAAAGACGTCAAGCAATGTCGATGAGGACTCTGTGAAGCAAGTAGCTTCGTTCACGGTCTGTCTTAAGTTAAAGTAATGGAGTAATTTAGAGAAACCGTTACGGGAAGGGGCAAGTTGATTGTCATTAAAGTCTCCGGTGACTATAAGGTCAGCTATAGATGTGTCTCTACCCTTTTCAATAGACATGGATATTGAATCCCAAAGGTCCACTGGGCTATTTGGAGGTCGGTAAAATACACCTAGAAGGAGCGAATGTCCTCTGTATTTCAATATTTCTATCCACAAGCATTCTAGATTGGGATGTTGGAGATCTGGCCTGGGACGAAATGGGATTCCACACTTGACATAAATAGCCACGCCACCACCTCTTGAAGTGCGATCCAAACGAAGAGGCTCCTGGAAGCCATGTAATGAGACTTCGCCGGTGCCAACTGTGTCACAAAGCCACGTTTCGGTTAATGCCAGTATATCGAATGATAGAAAATCGTACTGCACAATGTCTAGTTTGGGCTTGATACTTTGAATATTGAGATGAACTATTTTCAAAGACCGGTCTTGATTATTACACTGCCGATTCAAAAGTTTAGAACATCAAAGCTTTGAATATACCTAAAAGACAAATGCTTCTAACGGCTTCTTGAGGTTTAACGTCGACGTTCTTGACCTTTTACATTTAGAAATATTAGTTTTTTCCTCAATTTTTTTAAAAGTATTAAACGTCTAAAACGGGGTAAAATTTAACGATTCTTCGACAACGAAAAATGCTAATCGATTTGGGTGTGACCGATCGAAAATCGATTAATCGTGACAGTACTAGCTGTGTAGACAATGGTTTTGGAGGGGAAGTGGGGGGGGGGGGGGGGGGGGTCCTGCAGCATTTAAGACAAGCGTCACCAAGGGGTGCAGTTGGTATAACTATAACAGCCATGGACCTTATTTTCAGATCCATCATGTGAGGACGGGATACTACACCTGGAATTGGTAAGTAAACATTTGAAAAGCATGTTATCTATACTTGGGAATTAGACCTGGATTTTCATTCATTGTTGTCGATACTTATAACTTTTTTATTTAAAAGTGAGAAATTGTGTCCTTTCGTCATACCATATCATGTTGTACGCGAAGTCCCATACGTCCATCACCCGTGGGTGAGGCCTACTCGGGGGGGGGGGGGGGGTCAAAAAGATAAAATCAGCTGTAACTTTTGAACTAATTGCTGTACAGTTATGTGGTTGATGTCAAAATGACGGGTATAGGGGGTAATTTACGACACACTATACTGAAATGCTATACCGCACTTAGAAATAAACATTTAAGATGAAAACATGAATAATAGGCGTGACTCTCGCGCATTAAAACGCGTCGAAAGCTGTTGTTTGGCGATGACATGCACTCATGTTTTGTTCTAGACGATCACACAATCTCTCGAAAAAATATTGGGACAGAAATGTGAAAGATCTCGGTATTTTAACGTACACACCAGCACAATTTCTACCCCCTACATAAAAACGTTTTTCTTCTACTTTATTTGATCCGCCATTTTAAAATGGCTGAAGCTGATAGCAGACCTCTAGGTAAATACCAAGTGGGCTGCGCAGGAAAATGTGTTTGTCTTTGGATGATAACTCTCAACATACTCGATGAAATGTCATGACGTCACTCTCTTGATCCAATTTCACACCTCAGATATTTTTGTTTGTCTTTCGTTCTACTTCTGTTTTTTCAGTCACACGCTATTCTCAAAAATCGCCAATTAATTTTCATTATTTTTTTCATTTTTTGTCTCAAAAACATAGGTTATGACACCAATGAAGAGCTATAACCAATGTTTTTGAGACAAAAAATGAAAAAAAAATAGTTATTTAAAAAAATTTTTTGCGAGTGTCGTCTGCTTTTCATGTTAGGTAAAGGGTTAAACACCAGAGTCAACTGAGGAAAAAACCCTGCAGACTCTATGTGTACAATTTCCACAGCAACCGGTTCAGTTCTTTTCTCCTCTGTGGCGGTTATAATGGGCTGAAAAATGGAGACATCATAGCTCTTTCCCCCAGTACACAAACAACCGACTGCTTTTGTTTTTTTTTTCAAGAGATAAACCTTACAAAAGGATATCCAAAATTCTCATTCAGTCATGTATTGTGTCTATTTAATAACGAGGAAGAAATTACACGTGGCACAATTAAAAACGCATAAAATGTAAGTATTCATTCAAACACGCTTTTCAGAATAAGAGGGTAATAATTAGTTTAATGGCTCCTGATGGGAACACATAAGAATTTAGAGTAAATGAAAGACCAAACATCAGATTGTGGAATAATTCAAATTAGTTTAATGGCTCGTGATGGAATTCATAAGACTGAAGAAATGCAGTATAAAAGTCAGATGAAAGAGTTGAAGCTAAATCGCTCAGCTTTTCACAAAATATAGTTTATTATTTTTCTTGCACCTCCAGACCCACCCACGCATTAGCAAGGGTCGAACACCTCACTGTCGAACTCTACGTGTCAAGACCTTTGATACGTGACATGACTACCTTTCGAAAACTTACGTTTTAACGCCCTTGTCCCACCCCCACCCACCCCACCCCTCAGGGAGGGTTAATCAGCTCATTTTTTAACTCTACGCGTCAAATTATTCATTTGGTGTATTAAATGACAACCTTTCGAAAATTTGAGACGTGCTTTGACGCTCTTGCACCACCGCCACCCCCACCCCCTCGGGGAGAGTTGATCACCTCATTTTCGAACTCCACGCGTCGAACCTATTCATTTAATGTATTAAATGACAACCTTTCGAAAATTTTAGACGTGCTTTGACGCTCTTGCCCGACTAGCAACCCCAACCCATCGGGGAGGGCTAATTACCTCATATTCTATCTCTGCCCGCCGAGGTCTTTATTTTGCTGTATGAGCATCACATGCCTACCTTCCTAAAACTTACGTTTTGGCGCTCTTGCCCCCAGCCCCACCCCGAGAGGTGCAATTACCTCATATTCGAACTCGGGGTCTTTATTTTGATATGTATCACATGCCTGTATTCCTAAAACGTAAGTTTTTGACGTCCTTGCCCCTCAGCCCCACACCGGGAAGAGTCGATCACCTCATTTTTATCTCTCCGCGCTGAAACCTTTCATTTGACGATTTCTACCTTCCTAATACGTATGATTTTTTAGCTCAACTTGAGAAAGTCAGGCTGAGCTATTGCCATCACTTCTCGTCCGTCGGCGTACGTACGTACGTCCGGGTGTACGTACGTCCACAATTTCCTTTGGCACACCTCATGAGTCGCATTTATGATCAGATCCCTTTGAAACTTGGTATGCTTGTTTGGGGTGATCTCTAGATGGGAACTATCGATTTTCGTCAATTTCCGTCAAAAAATGTTGCCGCGGACAACGTTCTTAGAACTTAGTTTAGTCAGACCTCAATATTTTCCTTTGGCACACCCTACAGGGCACATTCATGATCGGATTGCTTTGAAACCTGGCATGCTTGTTTGGGGTGACCACTAGGTGGGAGCTATCGATTTCCTTCCATTTTGGTTGAAAAATGACCTTTGAACTTAGTTTAGTCAGACATCAATATATTCATTTGGCACGCCATACAGGGCACATTTTTGATCAGATCGGTTTGAAACTTGGTATGCGTGTTTGGGGTTACCTCTAGATGGGAGCTATCGATTTTCCTCAATATCTGCCAAGAAATGTTGCTGCTGGCAACGACCTTTGATGAACTTAGTGCAGTTATGCATCAAAATTTCCCTTTGGCACACCCTGCAGGGCACATTTATTATCGGATCGCTTTGAAACTTGTTATGCTTGTTTGGGGTGACCTCTATATGAGAGCTATCGATTTTCTTCCATTTCCGTTGAAGGATGTTGCTGCTGGCAACGACCTCTGAACTTAGTTTAGTCAGGCATCAATATATTCCTTTGGCATGCCCTACAGGGCACATTTATGATCAGATCGGTTTGAAACTGTGTACGCTTGTTTGGTGTTACCCCAAGATGGGAGCTATTGATTTTCTTTGATTGCCGTCAAAAAATTTTGCCGCTGGCAATAACCTTCGATGAACGTAATGCAGTTATGTATCAATATTCCCTTTAGAACACCCTGCAGTGCACATTTTTGACCAGATCACTTTGAAACTTGGTATACTTGTTTGGAGTGAGCTCTAGATGGGAGCTATCAATTTTCTTCCGTTTCCGTCAAAACATGTTGCCGCTGGCAACGTTCTTAGAACTTAGATAAGTTAGATCTCAATATTTTCCTTTGACACACCCTACAGGGCACATCAGTTATCGAATTGTTTTGAAACCTGGCATGCTTATTTGGGGTGACCTCTAGATGGGAGCTATCGATTTTCTTCCATTTCCGTCAAAAAAATGTTGCCGCTGGCAACAACCTTTCAACTTAGTTTAGTTAGGCATCAATATATTCCTTTGCACGCCCTACATGGAACATTTATGATCAGAATGGTTTGAAACTTGGTATGTTTGTTTGAGGTTACCCCTAGATGGGAGCTAATTTCATCAATTTCTGTCAAAACATTTTGCCGCTGGCAATGACCTTCGATGAACTTCATGCACTTATGCATCAATATTTCCCTTTGGCGCAGCCTGCAGTGCACATTTTTGACCGTATCGCTTTGTAACGTGGTGTGCTTGTTTGGGGTGACCTCTTGATTTTCGTCCATTTCCATCAAAAATAGTTGTCAACGACCTCTGGTGAACTTAGTAAAAACTTAGTGCAGTTATGCATCAATATTTCCCTTTGACACACCCTGCAGGGCACATTTATGAATGGATTGCTTGGAAACTGTGTGTGCTTGTGTGGGGTGATATCTACACGGCAGTTATCGATTTTCTTCCATTTCTGTAAAAATATGTTGCTGCTGGCAACAACCTTTGAACATAGTTTAGTCAGACTTTAATATTTCCCTTTGGCACACCCTTCAGGGCACATTTATGATCGGATCACTTTGAAACTTGGTATTTGTGTTCGTGGTGACCTCTTGATGTGAACTATTGATTTTCTTTTCATTTCCATAAAAAATTGTTGTCGTTATAACTAGCCTTTGAACTTACTACATTTGTGCAGCAACTTATCTCTTTTGCACTCTCTGCGGGGTATGTTTATGAATTTCCATAAAAAAGTGAAAAAAGACATTGCCACAAGCAATGACCTTCAAACTTAGTGCATTTGTGCATTAGCATGTTCCTTTGGCATGCCTCAGATGGCGCATTTATTAACAGGTTGTTTTGAAACTTTGTATGCTTATGCAGGGTGACACAGATCGGAGCTATTGATTTTCTTTTCATTTCCATCAAAAACGGTTGCTGTTAGCAACAATCTTTGAATTTATTGCACTTGGGCATCAACATTCTTCAACATTCTTCTTTGACATGGCCTACAGGCCACATTTATCATAGGATTAACCTGGTGAGCTCATTAGGCAAGACCTTTAGATAAGAACTATTGATTAGCATTCATTTATGTGAAAAACTTTGCCATTTACAATAACCTCTGAACTTTCTGCATTTGTGTATCAACATTCTTCCTTTAGCCAGTCTTTCAGTTTACATTTAAAAATGCATGGATTACTCAGACGTTGTGCACACACAATGCTGTTATGTTGAAATCTCACCAAATAACATTGCCGCTGGCAACAACCTTTCAACTTAGTTTAGTTAGGCATCAATATATTCCTTTGCACGCCCTACATGGAACATTTATGATCAGAATGGTTTGAAACTTGGTATGTTTGTTTGAGGTGCAATAAATTCAAAGATTGTTGCTAACAGCAACCGTTTTTGATGGAATGATCTCCAATTTTGCCATTTCACTTATGACTTACCAAGTTCAAGTTTGTCAAGTTGAGCTTCAGTGTCATTGACACTTTCATTTCGAATATCAGAAGAAAATAATAATAATGTGAAAATAAAATAAAGCTAGAAAATTGCGTTTCTGCAGAATCATAGGCTCACCATGCCTGATAAAATAATACTGAAACTACCCCTATTCAACTTCTCAAAACTGAGAGAGGGTTTTATCAAAGATCTGACCTTATAACAGCAACTCCGCTTACCAAGCATCTCTAATAATAATAATAATAATAATAATAATAATAATAATAATAATAATAATAATAATAATAATAATAATAATAATAATAATAACACTTTGGCCGGCCGCTGATTTGTCGCGGTTCTCGGATGAGAAGGCCTTGGTTACCCCTGTACTCCCAACTGCCTCCCTATTCCCACGCTTCTTCTCTCCTCCCAACACTCGGAGACGAACTGCTTGATGACATTCCTCGCCCCATTCTTTCCAATCTCTCCAATTAGCATATTAGCCCTCTCTTTTGAGTCCACCACTAACCACATGTCCTTCATTCTCCCATCCCACTTCCCCAATACACTCCCAGTGAATTTTATTCTGTTAGCCTGGTATTTTGGGCATTCTAGAAGAAAGTGTTCCGGGCTCTTCACCACGCCCAAATTACACATCTGGCACTCCTTTTCACTGTTTTTCCCAATTTTCCCCCTCGGCTCCAAGGACCGCGACCTCAGCTTGAACAACCGTGACCCCTCAAAGGTGCCATCAAGGTACTCTTCAAAACCAGGCTCCTCTTTATCACGCAGGCAACCCAAAGACCTCTTTGATTTGACCCCCTCTCGCCAATTACGGTTACAATCTTCCATGACCCTTTCTCTGACGATGTTTTACCCTGGTTTGCCCCAACGTCTAGGTCCGAGATCTCCAATGAGTAGTTCTCTACTAGCTCCCTCACTTGGACCATCCACCCCATCTTGATATTAGAGTTGAAAATTCTCAGGAACATTATTTTACACCATCGGCTGTCGGGGAAATATACCAAATAATTAAGATAACCGAGTTTCAATAGGTCTATCCTGTCCTTGATCCTCATCCACCCAAGCTCACCCCTGATTGCTTCTAGCGCGGCGGCATTACTCGACCCCGTTATCCATCGGCCTGCATTCGTTCTGCAGGATTTCCAAGCTCTTTACGGCCGTCTGGTTTAGGGGTACCACGTCCGTACCGTATGCTATACTTGGCAGACCCACCATTTCTCAAATGGTTTTCCCCACGAAAACCTTATTGAAACTGTTTCTCCCTATAAGTTTCATTTGGTTAAGGATTCGCTTCCCCTTCAGAATCAACTTATTTGTGTGGTTTCGGTAGATGCCTCTTCCTGTGATGTTTATATTTACCCCCAAATACTTTTAGTCACCTGTCTCTCCTACACTAAGAAGTTTGCTGCTACCTTCCGGAATGCAGACCGAGCCCCCACCACCCCCACCCCCACCCCCACCACTCTCCTCCTTCGAGTGGGGGCCACTTTGCGGCCCACAGGTATAACTTTGCTCTTGCTTTCATTAAGTTCGAGTCTCCACTTGCTCCCATATTTCCCAACAATTCCCAGCATATTCGCTAGCCCCTCTTCGCTTTCTGACACTAGCACCATATCGTTTGCACAAAATAGCCCTGGGATCTTCAAGTCCCCAACTGCTACCCATCGTCCCTATGCAGGAGTTCAGCTTATCCGTTAATGTATACAACGCAAACAGAATTGGCGCAAGGATACACCCCTGTTTTAGGCCTATCTCCATAGGCACACGTTTTGTTGTAATGTTTCTCAAGCTAAATTCTCACTGTATACGTCTTTATATAATGCTTTCATAATTCCAACAAACTCGCCTCCCAAGCCCAGAGCCTCCAGCTTGCGCCACATACCCTCCCTCCATACTCTATCGTATGTCTTTTTAGCACCCAAAAAGGTCATCAACATCTTGTTCTTTTTTGCTTTCGCGGATTCTATCATTTGGGATAGCGTGAAAAGATGGTCAGTGACTCTCTTTTCCTCCCTGAAGCCATTCTGGATTTCTCCCAAAAAGCCTTCTCTTCAATCACCTCCTCTAGTCTCCCATACATGAATTTATTTACAAAAACTTGTCCAGTGTTTCTACTGACAAAGATCCCTCAATAGTTATCCAAAACGTCTTTTCCCCCCTTTTTGTGAATAAACGTCACTTTGCTTTCTCTCCACTCCTTTGGGACTTCTTGATTTTCTATGGCTAAATTGAATAGGGCAGTTAGGCTTTCTACGAATTCCTCTCCCCCTTTTTTGATAAACTCGTTAGGAACTCCATCCACTCCTCCCGCTTTTCCATCCCTTAATTTTGAGATCACCTTTCGCACCTCCTCCGTTTTAATTTGCTGCACACGAAGTTCGATAGTTTTCGTCGACCTGATTCGGACACTCCGGTGGGTTCCCCATGCCCCGTCACTTATTGTTTGCCGTTTTCCAGTGCTTGACTAGTTCTGATGCGACTTGATCTTGCTCGCCTGTGACTCTGCCATCTACTTTAATACTATGTGGGTTACTTTCTTTGTTTCGTTTATTCACCCTTTTCCAAAATACGTTCGAACTCGACCCCCTGTCGTTCTTATCGTCCTAATAAGACTGCTATTTCGCACTGTCCGATTATCGTCTTTACTCTTATTTACTTTATTTCGTGCTTGTTGGTATTCTTCATTCGCTACTGTGGCCTTGTTGCTTTCCGTCCCTCCCCTTAAGTTTTCTACTTCTCCCGTAAGCAGCGCATTTAGCTTTTCTATCCTTTATGGCCCTTTTCAGTTCTTCGTTCCCGTGTTGGCACCATGATCGTTCCTACACTTTCCTTCCCAGCCTCCTCTAGGCTCGCAACTATGGCGTCGGCCATCTTCTGGACACTGCCCCCTTTGTGTACGGTTGCAAGCTTTGGTTTCAGTTTTTCTTCGAACTTCGCCCAGTCAGCATCCTTTTGGAGTTCCCAAATCTCCTAGAAGCTTCCTTTGCTTTTTACTAGGTTTTTGGCCCTGATAGCTTTAGAGTGTTATGAATATCGACTCAAAGTCGACGAGTGACAATTCGCGCAAGCTCGAAAGCGCATTTTGAAGTTGTGAGTTCTGCTATGAACTGTGTGAATTCCAAAAGGACAGGAACATTCGAGGAGAGTTCTATCAAAGGACACAGGTATAAGATATGTGACGTAAAGTTGCTAAACTAACCGACCGAGTGGATGAACCGAATCCAAATTAACATTGCTAGTCGGGATCCCTCGGAAGTCAGATCTGCAGACGCGCATACACTGCAAAAAATATAAGTTCTCTTTAGAACCAAAACTGGTTCTAATCTTGTCCCTGAGATGGAACCAGTTCTGTTTAAACAGTATTTATTTCAAATCAATTAAATTTACCAAGATTAGCATTCGGTTTTAACAGAATATTACATGAACTGAAGTAGATACAGCAGTAAACTTGGAGCTTATTCAAAGCAGTCGCCAAACATTTTGAAACAAAGGAGATATGAACAGTTGGCATATCGAACCAGTTTTGGTTCTGAAAAGAACCAAAACTGGTTCGATATGCCAACTGTTCATATCTCCTTTGCATAATAATGATTTGAGACAACCTCGTATAAGCTCTAAACTTACGGCTAAAACCCCCTCAATTTATGTTTAATTCTGTTAATATTTAATGTTAATCTTTATATATTTATTTGATTTGAAATAAATACTGTTTAAACAGAACTGGTTCCATCTCAGGGACAAGATTAGAACCAGTTTTGGTTCTAAAGAGAACCTATATTTTTTGCAGTGTAGACGTGAATGATTAAGACTCGATGTATAAAGCTCTCATTGCGAGCCCACGACAGTGACATTTTCAAAGTGTACTATATCGCCAGTACAGGGCTATAGATAAACTGAAATTGATGAAAAACCACTTAACCAATGTGATGAATCTTCTGCCATGTTGACCAAATTTTTGAATGTGTTATATAGAAAATTAGAAATCAGTTTATTTTAAGTGCAAATAAAAAAATCGTTATTACCTTAATCATTGTTTCCTTTACGCAGCCAGAAGTGATTGGGAATCACACCTAACGAAGAACCTATTTCGAGTTCACTCGGCAGGGAAGAAAAGCATAGTGCGGTCCCAGCTCAGCTCTGTGAGCGGAGTTTGGCCAGTGCCCGTATTCCGGCTCTCCTTGTTGTCTCGTCCCCCAATATTTTTCATGGCGAGGCTAAACAACCTCATGTCACCCCTCCCACGCGGATTAAGGAGTTAACAGTGCTGAAGGCTTAAATGCCACAAACAAACTTGAACCATAAATTTACTTTACGATCAACGTGGCATCTTTCTATACTAAAATTGTGATTATATATCAGTCGCTGTATAGGGATTTTAACAGTTATGCAATTTTGATAAAAATTACAAACTATGGCCCATTAACGGTTGATGGGGGTTAAAAATGATGGTGCTGCTCGGGTATGTTGTTGCATCACATTATACTCTAAATATGTGGAAAATTTAATTTAGCCTGGACTCAAAGTACGCCATATTTTTCTGAAATTTCGCCAGATTTTTTCTCAGATTTTGGCACGAAAAATGTTTGGGAAACAACTTCAGATGGGAACAAATAGGTGTTAGAACTTTCAGAAAAAGTCGGTTTACAGGCCACAAAATTGAGGTGTAATTTGTCCTTTCTCCCTTATTAAGATAACCAAAATGACTAAGGGTTAAGTTTAAGGTCTCTACTTGCAAAATCAAAATTATTTAGTTTACAATTGGCAGCACGTTTTGTAAACTTCCTCTCGACAGGTGCGTGTGCAATGGGTTGGGTGGGGTGAGGGTGTTTTTTCTTCTTGTTTGGGGGAGGGGGTAGTACCTGCGGTATATAAAAGAAGTGTTGCCAAGGGGTGCAGTTAGTATTACCACAATAGCCATGAATCTTATTTTCAGATTCATCAAGTGAGGACGTGATACCACACCTGGAATTTGGAAATAAATAATTGAAAATTCTGTTAAATGTGCTTGGGAATTAGACCGGGATTTTCAATCGTCTGTGTCGACATTTATAACTTTTTATTGTTAAGTAAGAAATTGTGTTATTTCGCCACACCATATCACGTTGTATGAGAAGTTCCATACGTACACCGTCCGTGGGTGAGGCATACCCCGAGGTGTAGGGGTCGGGAAGATAAAATCAGCTGTAACTTTTGCGGCACAGAGGTGTGATTGGTGTCAAAATGACGGGTGTCGGACTTAGTTTACGGCACGCTATGTTGGAATGCTATGCCGCGCTCAGAAATAAACATTTGAGTTCGAAATATGAATAATCGACGTGACTCTCGGACATCAAAACGCGTCGAATGTTGTTATTTGGCGGTGACATGCACTCATTGCATAGCAGCACAATTTCTACTCCCTACCGAGAAACGTTTTTATACTACTCTATGGGCACTGCAGTCTATATTGAAAGTCCATTCTGCAAGAATTTCATGACAATCCACTCTCCAGATGCATGTTCAGTTTAGTGCATTTATTAACTTTGCTAATATTTCATAAATTGCTATTTAGCTTCAGCTGTCAGGCTGACATTTTAATGCCCGTTCTTTACACGTATATCTGAATCAGTTGAAAAAATATTTGTTACTGAACATTTGAATTCCCAGTTTTTCGTTAGCATATTTTCTTTCAACTTGGAAGAATAAAAAATGGCAGCACGTTTTGTAAACTTCTATTCTACGGGTGTGTGCTGTGTGTAGGGCTGTCACGATTTTTTAATTTAGAAATCGATTAATCGTCGCAAATAATCGATAATAATCGATTAATCGTACCTAGATGACCCCCGCCTCTCTCCCTCTCTTTGAAGTCGTTAAAAATGAAGTTCAAGTCAGTTGACCTACCTCAAGTACACAACGAAGACGATCATTTTTTTAGGTACATTCAAAGCTTTGATGGTCTGAACTTTTGAACCGTCAGTGTAATAACCAAGACCGGTCGACAGTTGCGAACGTCGCAACTGCCGACCGGTCTTGATTATTACACTGCCGATTCAAAAGTTTAGAACATCAAAGCTTTGAATATACCTAAAAGACAAATGCTTCTAACGGCTTCTTGAGGTTTAACGTCGACGTTCTTGACCTTTTACATTTAGAAATATTAGTTTTTTCCTCAATTTTTTTAAAAGTATTAAACGTCTAAAACGGGGTAAAATTTAACGATTCTTCGACAACGAAAAATGCTAATCGATTTGGGTGTGACCGATCGAAAATCGATTAATCGTGACAGTACTAGCTGTGTAGACAATGGTTTTGGAGGGGAAGTGGGGGGGGGGGGGGGGGGTCCTGCAGCATTTAAGACAAGCGTCACCAAGGGGTGCAGTTGGTATAACTATAACAGCCATGGACCTTATTTTCAGATCCATCATGTGAGGACGGGATACTACACCCGGAATTGGTAAGTAAACATTTGAAAAGCATGTTATCTATACTTGGGAATTAGACCTGGATTTTCATTCATTGTTGTCGATACTTATAACTTTTTTATTTAAAAGTGAGAAATTGTGTCCTTTCGTCATACCATATCATGTTGTACGCGAAGTCCCATACGTCCATCACCCGTGGGTGAGGCCTACTCGGGGGGGGGGGGGGTCAAAAAGATAAAATCAGCTGTAACTTTTGAACTAATTGCTGTACAGTTATGTGGTTGATGTCAAAATGACGGGTATAGGGGGTAATTTACGACACACTATACTGAAATGCTATACCGCACTTAGAAATAAACATTTAAGATGAAAACATGAATAATAGGCGTGACTCTCGCGCATTAAAACGCGTCGAAAGCTGTTGTTTGGCGATGACATGCACTCATGTTTTGTTCTAGACGATCACACAATCTCTCGAAAAAATATTGGGACAGAAATGTGAAAGATCTCGGTATTTTAACGTACACACCAGCACAATTTCTACCCCCTACATAAAAACGTTTTTCTTCTACTTTATTTGATCCGCCATTTTAAAATGGCTGAAGCTGATAGCAGACCTCTAGGTAAATACCAAGTGGGCTGCGCAGGAGACTAGTATTTTCCCGGAAAATGTGTTTGTCTTTGGATGATAACTCTCAACATACTCGATGAAATGTCATGACGTCACTCTCTTGATCCAATTTCACACCTCAGATATTTTTGTTTGTCTTTCGTTCTACTTCTGTTTTTTCAGTCACACGCTATTCTCAAAAATCGCCAATTAATTTTCATTATTTTTTTCATTTTTTGTCTCAAAAACATAGGTTATGACACCAATGAAGAGCTATAACCAATGTTTTTGAGACAAAAAATGAAAAAAAAAATAGTTATTCAAAAAAATTTTTTGCGAGTGTCGTCTGCTTTTCATGTTAGGTAAAGGGTTAAACACCAGAGTCAACTGAGGAAAAAACCCTGCAGACTCTATGTGTACAATTTCCACAGCAACCAGTTCAGTTCTTTTCTCCTCTGTGGCGGTTATAATGGGCTGAAAAATGGAGACATCATAGCTCTTTCCCCCAGTACACAAACAACCGACTGCTTTTGTTTTTTTTTTCAAGAGATAAACCTTACAAAAGGATATCCAAAATTCTCATTCAGTCATGTATTGTGTCTATTTAATAACGAGGAAGAAATTACACGTGGCACAATTAAAAACGCATAAAATGTAAGTATTCATTCAAACACGCTTTTCAGAATAAGAGGGTAATAATTAGTTTAATGGCTCCTGATGGGAACACATAAGAATTTAGAGTAAATGAAAGACCAAACATCAGATTGTGGAATAATTCAAATTAGTTTAATGGCTCGTGATGGAATTCATAAGACTGAAGAAATGCAGTATAAAAGTCAAATGAAAGAGTTGAAGCTAAATCGCTCAGCTTTTCACAAAATATAGTTTATTATTTTTCTTGCACCTCCAGACCCACCCACGCATTAGCAAGGGTCGAACACCTCACTGTCGAACTCTACGTGTCAAGACCTTTGATACGTGACATGACTACCTTTCGAAAACTTACGTTTTAACGCCCTTGTCCCACCCCCACCCACCCCACCCCTCAGGGAGGGTTAATCAGCTCATTTTTTAACTCTACGCGTCAAATTATTCATTTGGTGTATTAAATGACAACCTTTCGAAAATTTGAGACGTGCTTTGACGCTCTTGCACCACCGCCACCCCCACCCCCTCGGGGAGAGTTGATCACCTCATTTTCGAACTCCACGCGTCGAACCTATTCATTTAATGTATTAAATGACAACCTTTCGAAAATTTTAGACGTGCTTTGACGCTCTTGCCCGACTAGCAACCCCAACCCATCGGGGAGGGCTAATTACCTCATATTCTATCTCTGCCCGCCGAGGTCTTTATTTTGCTGTATGAGCATCACATGCCTACCTTCCTAAAACTTACGTTTTGGCGCTCTTGCCCCCAGCCCCACCCCGAGAGGTGCAATTACCTCATATTCGAACTCGGGGTCTTTATTTTGATATGTATCACATGCCTGTATTCCTAAAACGTAAGTTTTTGACGTCCTTGCACCTCAGCCCCACACCGGGAAGAGTCGATCACCTCATTTTTATCTCTCCGCGCTGAAACCTTTCATTTGACGATTTCTACCTTCCTAATACGTATGATTTTTTAGCTCAACTTGAGAAAGTCAGGCTGAGCTATTGCCATCACTTCTCGTCCGTCGGCGTACGTACGTACGTCCGGGTGTACGTACGTCCACAATTTCCTTTGGCACACCTCATGAGTCGCATTTATGATCAGATCCCTTTGAAACTTGGTATGCTTGTTTGGGGTGATCTCTAGATGGGAACTATCGATTTTCGTCAATTTCCGTCAAAAAATGTTGCCGCGGACAACGTTCTTAGAACTTAGTTTAGTCAGACCTCAATATTTTCCTTTGGCACACCCTACAGGGCACATTCATGATCGGATTGCTTTGAAACCTGGCATGCTTGTTTGGGGTGACCACTAGGTGGGAGCTATCGATTTCCTTCCATTTTGGTTGAAAAATGACCTTTGAACTTAGTTTAGTCAGACATCAATATATTCATTTGGCACGCCATACAGGGCACATTTTTGATCAGATCGGTTTGAAACTTGGTATGCGTGTTTGGGGTTACCTCTAGATGGGAGCTATCGATTTTCCTCAATATCTGCCAAGAAATGTTGCTGCTGGCAACGACCTTTGATGAACTTAGTGCAGTTATGCATCAAAATTTCCCTTTGGCACACCCTGCAGGGCACATTTATTATCGGATCGCTTTGAAACTTGTTATGCTTGTTTGGGGTGACCTCTATATGGGAGCTATCGATTTTCTTCCATTTCCGTTGAAGGATGTTGCTGCTGGCAACGACCTCTGAACTTAGTTTAGTCAGGCATCAATATATTCCTTTGGCATGCCCTACAGGGCACATTTATGATCAGATCGGTTTGAAACTGTGTACGCTTGTTTGGTGTTACCCCAAGATGGGAGCTATTGATTTTCTTTGATTGCCGTCAAAAAATTTTGCCGCTGGCAATAACCTTCGATGAACGTAATGCAGTTATGTATCAATATTCCCTTTAGAACACCCTGCAGTGCACATTTTTGACCAGATCACTTTGAAACTTGGTATACTTGTTTGGAGTGAGCTCTAGATGGGAGCTATCAATTTTCTTCCGTTTCCGCCAAAACATGTTGCCGCTGGCAACGTTCTTAGAACTTAGATAAGTTAGATCTCAATATTTTCCTTTGACACACCCTACAGGGCACATCTGTTATCGAATTGTTTTGAAACCTGGCATGCTTATTTGGGGTGACCTCTAGATGGGAGCTATCGATTTTCTTCCATTTCCGTCAAAAAAATGTTGCCGCTGGCAACAACCTTTCAACTTAGTTTAGTTAGGCATCAATATATTCCTTTGCACGCCCTACATAGAACATTTATGATCAGAATGGTTTGAAACTTGGTATGTTTGTTTGAGGTTACCCCTAGATGGGAGCTAATTTCATCAATTTCTGTCAAAACATTTTGCCGCTGGCAATGACCTTCGATGAACTTCATGCACTTATGCATCAATATTTCCCTTTGGCGCAGCCTGCAGTGCACATTTTTGACCGTATCGCTTTGTAACGTGGTGTGCTTGTTTGGGGTGACCTCTTGATTTTCGTCCATTTCCATCAAAAATAGTTGTCAACGACCTCTGGTGAACTTAGTAAAAACTTAGTGCAGTTATGCATCAATATTTCCCTTTGACACACCCTGCAGGGCACATTTATGAATGGATTGCTTGGAAACTGTGTGTGCTTGTGTGGGGTGATATCTACACGGCAGTTATCGATTTTCTTCCATTTCTGTAAAAATATGTTGCTGCTGGCAACAACCTTTGAACATAGTTTAGTCAGACTTTAATATTTCCCTTTGGCACACCCTTCAGGGCACATTTATGATCGGATCACTTTGAAACTTGGTATTTGTGTTCGTGGTGACCTCTTGATGTGAACTATTGATTTTCTTTTCATTTCCATAAAAAATTGTTGTCGTTATAACTAGCCTTTGAACTTACTACATTTGTGCAGCAACTTATCTCTTTTGCACTCTCTGCGGGGTATGTTTATGAATTTCCATAAAAAAGTGAAAAAAGACATTGCCACAAGCAATGACCTTCAAACTTAGTGCATTTGTGCATTAGCATGTTCCTTTGGCATGCCTCAGATGGCGCATTTATTAACAGGTTGTTTTGAAACTTTGTATGCTTATGCAGGGTGACACAGATCGGAGCTATTGATTTTCTTTTCATTTCCATCAAAAACGGTTGCTGTTAGCAACAATCTTTGAATTTATTGCACTTGTGCATCAACATTCTTCAACATTCTTCTTTGACATGGCCTACAGGCCACATTTATCATAGGATTAACCTGGTGAGCTCATTAGGCAAGACCTTTAGATAAGAACTATTGATTAGCATTCATTTATGTGAAAAACTTTGCCATTTACAATAACCTCTGAATTTTCTGCATTTGTGTATCAACATTCTTCCTTTAGCCAGTCTTTCAGTTTACATTTAAAAATGCATGGATTACTCAGACGTTGTGCACACACAATGCTGTTATGTTGAAATCTCACCAAATAACATTGCCGCTGGCAACAACCTTTCAACTTAGTTTAGTTAGGCATCAATATATTCCTTTGCACGCCCTACATGGAACATTTATGATCAGAATGGTTTGAAACTTGGTATGTTTGTTTGAGGTGCAATAAATTCAAAGATTGTTGCTAACAGCAACCGTTTTTGATGGAATGATCTCCAATTTTGCCATTTCACTTATGACTTACCAAGTTCAAGTTTGTCAAGTTGAGCTTCAGTGTCATTGACACTTTCATTTCGAATATCAGAAGAAAATAATAATAATGTGAAAATAAAATAAAGCTAGAAAATTGCGTTTCTGCAGAATCATAGGCTCACCATGCCTGATAAAATAATACTGAAACTACCCCTATTCAACTTCTCAAAACTGAGAGAGGGTTTTATCAAAGATCTGACCTTATAACAGCAACTCCGCTTACCAAGCATCTCTAATAATAATAATAATAATAATAATAATAATATTAATAATAATAATAATAATAACACTTTGGCCGGCCGCTGATTTGTCGCGGTTCTCGGATGAGAAGGCCTTGGTTACCCCTGTACTCCCAACTGCCTCCCTATTCCCACGCTTCTTCTCTCCTCCCAACACTCGGAGACGAACTGCTTGATGACATTCCTCGCCCCATTCTTTCCAATCTCTCCAATTAGCATATTAGCCCTCTCTTTTGAGTCCACCACTAACCACATGTCCTTCATTCTCCCATCCCACTTCCCCAATACACTCCCAGTGAATTTTATTCTGTTAGCCTGGTATTTTGGGCATTCTAGAAGAAAGTGTTCCGGGCTCTTCACCACGCCCAAATTACACATCTGGCACTCCTTTTCACTGTTTTTCCCAATTTTCCCCCTCGGCTCCAAGGACCGCGACCTCAGCTTGAACAACCGTGACCCCTCAAAGGTGCCATCAAGGTACTCTTCAAAACCAGGCTCCTCTTTATCACGCAGGCAACCCAAAGACCTCTTTGATTTGACCCCCTCTCGCCAATTACGGTTACAATCTTCCATGACCCTTTCTCTGACGATGTTTTACCCTGGTTTGCCCCAACGTCTAGGTCCGAGATCTCCAATGAGTAGTTCTCTACTAGCTCCCTCACTTGGACCATCCACCCCATCTTGATATTAGAGTTGAAAATTCTCAGGAACATTATTTTACACCATCGGCTGTCGGGGAAATATACCAAATAATTAAGATAACCGAGTTTCAATAGGTCTATCCTGTCCTTGATCCTCATCCACCCAAGCTCACCCCTGATTGCTTCTAGCGCGGCGGCATTACTCGACCCCGTTATCCATCGGCCTGCATTCGTTCTGCAGGATTTCCAAGCTCTTTACGGCCGTCTGGTTTAGGGGTACCACGTCCGTACCGTATGCTATACTTGGCAGACCCACCATTTCTCAAATGGTTTTCCCCACGAAAACCTTATTGAAACTGTTTCTCCCTATAAGTTTCATTTGGTTAAGGATTCGCTTCCCCTTCAGAATCAACTTATTTGTGTGGTTTCGGTAGATGCCTCTTCCTGTGATGTTTATATTTACCCCCAAATACTTTTAGTCACCTGTCTCTCCTACACTAAGAAGTTTGCTGCTACCTTCCGGAATGCAGACCGAGCCCCCACCACCCCCACCCCCACCCCCACCACTCTCCTCCTTCGAGTGGGGGCCACTTTGCGGCCCACAGGTATAACTTTGCTCTTGCTTTCATTAAGTTCGAGTCTCCACTTGCTCCCATATTTCCCAACAATTCCCAGCATATTCGCTAGCCCCTCTTCGCTTTCTGACACTAGCACCATATCGTTTGCACAAAATAGCCCTGGGATCTTCAAGTCCCCAACTGCTACCCATCGTCCCTATGCAGGAGTTCAGCTTATCCGTTAATGTATACAACGCAAACAGAATTGGCGCAAGGATACACCCCTGTTTTAGGCCTATCTCCATAGGCACACGTTTTGTTGTAATGTTTCTCAAGCTAAATTCTCACTGTATACGTCTTTATATAATGCTTTCATAATTCCAACAAACTCGCCTCCCAAGCCCAGAGCCTCCAGCTTGCGCCTCCATACTCTATCGTATGTCTTTTTAGCACCCAAAAAGGTCATCAACATCTTGTTCTTTTTTGCTTTCGCGGATTCTATCATTTGGGATAGCGTGAAAAGATGGTCAGTGACTCTCTTTTCCTCCCTGAAGCCATTCTGGATTTCTCCCAAAAAGCCTTCTCTTCAATCACCTCCTCTAGTCTCCCATACATGAATTTATTTACAAAAACTTGTCCAGTGTTTCTACTGACAAAGATCCCTCGATAGTTATCCAAAACGTCTTTTCCCCCCTTTTTGTGAATAAACGTCACTTTGCTTTCTCTCCACTCCTTTGGGACCTCTTGATTTTCTATGGCTAAATTGAATAGGGCAGTTAGGCTTTCTACGAATTCCTCTCCCCCTTTTTTGATAAACTCGTTAGGAACTCCATCCACTCCTCCCGCTTTTCCATCCCTTAATTTTGAGATCACCTTTCGCACCTCCTCCGTTTTAATTTGCTGCACACGAAGTTCGATAGTTTTCGTCGACCTGATTCGGACACTCCGGTGGGTTCCCCATGCCCCGTCACTTATTGTTTGCCGTTTTCCAGTGCTTGACTAGTTCTGATGCGACTTGATCTTGCTCGTCTGTGACTCTGCCATCTACTTTAATACTATGTGGGTTACTTTCTTTGTTTCGTTTATTCACCCTTTTCCAAAATACGTTCGAACTCGACCCCCTGTCGTTCTTATCGTCCTAATGAGACTGCTATTTCGCACTGTCCGATTATCGTCTTTACTCTTATTTACTTTATTTCGTGCTTGTTGGTATTCTTCATTCGCTACTGTGGCCTTGTTGCTTTCCGTCCCTCCCCTTAAGTTTTCTACTTCTCCCGTAAGCAGCGCATTTAGCTTTTCTATCCTTTATGGCCCTTTTCAGTTCTTCGTTCCCGTGTTGGCACCATGATCGTTCCTACACTTTCCTTCCCAGCCTCCTGTAGGCTCGCAACTATGGCGTCGGCCATCTTCTGGACACTGCCCCCTTTGTGTACGGTTGCAAGCTTTGGTTTCAGTTTTTCTTCGAACTTCGCCCAGTCAGCATCCTTTTGGAGTTCCCAAATCTCCTAGAAGCTTCCTTTGCTTTTTACTAGGTTTTTGGCCCTGATAGTTTTAGAGTGTTATGAATATCGACTCAAAGTCGACGAGTGACAATTCGCGCAAGCTCGAAAGCGCATTTTGAAGTTGTGAGTTCTGCTATGAACTGTGTGAATTCCAAAAGGACAGGAACATTCGAGGAGAGTTCTATCAAAGGACACAGGTATAAGATATGTGACGTAAAGTTGCTAAACTAACCGACCGAGTGGTTGAACCGAATCCAAATTAACATTGCTAGTCGGGATCCCTCGGAAGTCAGATCTGCAGACGCGCATACACTGCAAAAAATATAAGTTCTCTTTAGAACCAAAACTGGTTCTAATCTTGTCCCTGAGATGGAACCAGTTCTGTTTAAACAGTATTTATTTCAAATCAATTAAATTTACCAAGATTAGCATTCGGTTTTAACAGAATATTACATGAACTGAAGTAGATACAGCAGTAAACTTGGAGCTTATTCAAAGCAGTCGCCAAACATTTTGAAACAAAGGAGATATGAACAGTTGGCATATCGAACCAGTTTTGGTTCTGAAAAGAACCAAAACTGGTTCGATATGCCAACTGTTCATATCTCCTTTGCATAATAATGATTTGAGACAACCTCGTATAAGCTCTAAACTTACGGCTAAAACCCCTCAATTTATGTTTAATTCTGTTAATATTTAATGTTAATCTTTATATATTTATTTGATTTGAAATAAATACTGTTTAAACAGAACTGGTTCCATCTCAGGGACAAGATTAGAACCAGTTTTGGTTCTAAAGAGAACCTATATTTTTTGCAGTGTAGACGTGAATGATTAAGACTCGATGTATAAAGCTCTCATTGCGAGCCCACGACAGTGACATTTTCAAAGTGTACTATATCGCCAGTACAGGGCTATAGATAAACTGAAATTGATGAAAAACCACTTAACCAATGTGATGAATCTTCTGCCATGTTGACCAAATTTTTGAATGTGTTATATAGAAAATTAGAAATCAGTTTATTTTAAGTGCAAATAAAAAAATCGTTATTACCTTAATCATTGTTTCCTTTACGCAGCCAGAAGTGATTGGGAATCACACCTAACGAAGAACCTATTTCGAGTTCACTCGGCAGGGAAGAAAAGCATAGTGCGGTCCCAGCTCAGCTCTGTGAGCGGAGTTTGGCCAGTGCCCGTATTCCGGCTCTCCTTGTTGTCTCGTCCCCCAATATTTTTCATGGCGAGGCTAAACAACCTCATGTCACCCCTCCCACGCGGATTAAGGAGTTAACAGTGCTGAAGGCTTAAATGCCACAAACAAACTTGAACCATAAATTTACTTTACGATCAACGTGGCATCTTTCTATACTAAAATTGTGATTATATATCAGTCGCTGTATAGGGATTTTAACAGTTATGCAATTTTGATAAAAATTACAAACTATGGCCCATTAACGGTTGATGGGGGTTAAAAATGATGGTGCTGCTCGGGTATGTTGTTGCATCACATTATACTCTAAATATGTGGAAAATTTAATTTAGCCTGGACTCAAAGTACGCCATATTTTTCTGAAATTTCGCCAGATTTTTTCTCAGATTTTGGCACGAAAAATGTTTGGGAAACAACTTCAGATGGGAACAAATAGGTGTTAGAACTTTCAGAAAAAGTCGGTTTACAGGCCACAAAATTGAGGTGTAATTTGTCCTTTCTCCCTTATTAAGATAACCAAAATGACTAAGGGCTAAGTTTAAGGTCTCTACTTGCAAAATCAAAATTATTTAGTTTACAATTCCAGGAATTCCTTATACAAGGAAAAACAAAAAGTGTGAAGTTAGCCCTCATGCAACTGCCCGAAAACAGTAACCAAAGTATGAATTTTTTTCGAACAGTTCCTACATTTACGTAGACAGAAGAGTCGTTGGATTAAACATTTCAAGATAACCGAAAATAGCAAATATGTTTGTCAGTTAATGATCTATATGCCTGTACAACACATTTACATCAACGTTGTTCCCAATGCTGAAAAATGAGCACAATACTTTACAAAATAAGACATCAGTCGTACTCAAGTTAAAAAAAACTGTGCGAGGGTTAAGTCTGATATTAAAACTCATCACATCACGTTTGCTGAATAGACATTCTGAAAAACATAAATAAGTGGGCGAACTTCCCGAAAAAGTCGTCATGTTTTTCAAAGCAACAGGGCGCGTCACTGAGGTGGAATTTGTTAAAGATATGACATTTCTCCCTTATTAAGGTAGCCATAATCGCTAAGGGTTAATCCCGACATCTCCAATTACAAAAGAAAGATTTTTCAGTTTATTATTCTTTACAAGGTAAAAAAAAACAAGTTTGAAGTTAACCCTCTTCGACTACCCGAATACAACAAACGTCTGCATATTTTGATATTTCTGACAGTTTCTATGTCCTCTCAAACGGTAGAGGCGTTGTGTTAAACATTTCAAGATAACTTCTAACAGCAAAAATGTTTGTCAGTTAATAAGCTATTCACCAGCGCAAATAATTTACGTCTATGTCGTGTCCAATGCTGGAAAAGCGAACAAAATTTGTGAATTTTGTACAAAATAAGACACCACTTGTATTCAAGATACAAAAATAGGCCGATGAAATCGTCAGATGTGTACCCATACGCACAACTAGTAGAAAGCTGTATGACAGAGGGCCACCCTGGATGCCGACATTATGTACACCATACATGGTATGGGTACATATAGAAATGGATTGGAGGAGCGTCCAATTTGATGGATAAAGGGTTAATATCTCCGGATCAAATTATTAGATTTACATAAAAAAAACTATACAACACAGCACATCAGTAACCTGAATACATATATAAAGAAACCTGATAATCGGATTAATATTTATTGAGTTACCGCATGCCGAAGAAATAGATTGGAGGAGTTCTCAATTTGAAGGACTTGACAATCCAAGCAATATTTTTCAAGTTATCGAATGCCAAAGGGATTGGAGGAATTTTCAATTTGAAGGATAAAGGGTTAATATCTCAGGATAAAATTATCAAATTTACACCAAAAACTATACAGCTCGGCACATCGGTAACCTGAACATAAATGTAAAGTAACTTGACAATCCCAGGAATATTTTTCAAGTTATTGAATGCCAAAGAGATTGGAGGAATTTTCAATTTGAAGGATAAAGGGTTAATATCTCAGGATCAAAATAACAGATTTACACCAAAAAACTATACAGCTCGGTACATCAGTAACCTGAATACAAATATAAAGTAACTTGACAATCCATGCAATGTTTTTCAAGTTATCGAATGCCAAAAGGATTGGAGGAATTTTCAATCTGAAGGATAAAGGGTTAATATCTCAGGATTAAATTATCAGATTTACATCAAAAACTATACAGCTCGGCACATCAGTAACCTGAACACAAATGTAAAGTAACTTGACAATCCAAGCAATATGTTTCAAGTTATCGAATGCCAAAGGAATTGGAGGAAATTTCAATTTGAAGGATAAAGGGCTAATATCTCGGGATCAAAATAACAGATTTACACCAAAAACTATACAGCTCGGCACATCAGTAACCTGAACACAAATATAAAGTAACTTGACAATCCAAGCAATATTTTTCAAGTTATCGAATGCCAAAGGGATTGGAGGAATTTTCAATTTGAAGGATAAAGGGTTAATATCTCAGGATCAAATTATCAGATTTACACCAAAAACTATACAGCTCGGCAAATCAGTAACCTGAACACAAATATAAAGTAACTAGACAATCCAAGAAATATTTTTCAAGTTATCGAATGCAAAAGGGATCGGAGGAATTTTCAATTTGAAGGATAAAGGGTTAATATCTTAGGATCAAATTATCAGATTTACACCAAAACCTATACAGTTCGGTACGTCAGTAATCTGAACACAAATCTAAAGTATCTTGACAATCCAAGCAATATTTTTCAAGTTATCGAATGCTAAAGGGATTGGAGGAATTTTCAATTTGAAGGATAAAGGGTTGATATCCCAGGATCAAAATAACAGGTTTACACAAAAAACTGCACATTTGGGCTCTGCGTGGGAGCCTGGATTCTAACTTAGTGCAATATGAGGGGTATTTAAAAAAAATTCTTCTTCAGATCCACGAGTCAGAATCTTTTTAATATATGGTACACAGCATCCTTAGGGAGCCCGAATTATAACTTAGTTTAACATGAGGAAGTTTAATATGAGGAATATTCTTTAAAAATCTTTTTCTTCAGATTCAGTAGTCAGAATCTTTTGAAATTGGGTATACTGCATCCCAAGGAAGGTGTGATTCAAGTTTGTTCAAGCCAAGTCTCTGAATTCATATTTGGGCTCCTTTTGGGAGCCCGAATTATAACTTAGTTCAATTGGAGGAATATTCTTCAAACATTTTCTTCCTCACATCCACCAGTCAGAATCTTGATATTTGGCGTGCAGTATCCTTAGGGAGGTGAGATCCAAGTTTGTTAAAGCCAAGACCCTGGGTTTATGTTTGGGCTCCCTGCGGAAGTCCGAATTGTAACTTTGTTCAATCCCCCTTGAAAACCCCGGGAAATGACGCAGTGCTTGTTTACTGTGGTACACAAGATCTGTTTTACTGGTAAAATATGACCCAGTCACCAATGTTTGGGGTGGCAGTCCTCTAAAATGGGTAACATGGGTATAAACGATTGACTAACCTTGACTTTATTTCCATGTTGTGGTCACGATTGGCCGTTGTGCAGACATATGTGATCTTAAACACCAACAAATAAATAAATAACTTCGTTCAATATGTGGAATATTCTTTAAAAATAATGTTCTTCAGATTCAGGGGTCAAAATCTTTTGATATTCTGTATACAACATCCTTTGGGAGGTGCGATTCAAGTTTGTGCAAGCCAAGTCCCTAGATTCATATTTGGGCTCCCTGTGGGAGTCCGAAGTATAACTTAGTTCGATAGGAGGAATATTCATTAAAAATCTTCTTTTTTCTGATTCATCAGTCAGATTCTTTTGATATCTGTTTTATACGCCCGTTTTGAAAAAAACGGGTCGTATTATGGTATACAGCTGTCCGTCTGTCCGGGCCAACATTGGGGGTTTAGGGGATATTATTATTAGAGGCTACCTCCAAATTAAGGTAGTGTTAGGGTTAGGAGTAGGATGGGGTTGGGGTTAGGGGTAGCTCCAGAGTAGGGCTTAAGGTTGGGAAGGGTAAGGTCCCGGGGGGTTAGAGTTGGGGTCAGGGGTGGGGTTTTAGTTTTAGTAGCCCCTAAACCGGAAAATAGCTCCTAATCCTATTGGTTTGGCTAGGGTGGGGTTGGGTCAGGGATGGGATGGGGGTTAGGGTTAGGGGTAGCCCCAGAGTAGGGCTTAAGGTTGGGGGTTAGGTCCCAGGGGTGGGTGGGGGTTAGGGTCTGTGGTGGGCTTTTAGGGTTTATGGTCAGGGTGGGTAGGGTTAGGGTGTGGTTTGGTGGAGGGGTGGGGTTAGGGTTAAATATAAGTTCTAGGGTGGAGGGGTGGGGTTCTGGGTAAAATAAGGTTTTGGACATACAAAATGTTTTTTGGTAGCCCATAAACCCGAAATGTTGGAGCGTCCGTCTTTCCGTCTGTCCGTCCGTCTGTCTGTCCGGTCACATGTCGTACGATAACTCACGAACGCTTTGAGAGATTTTCGTGATTTTTGGGTAGGTGGTGTATATCGAAGGAGAGAAGCTCCCTTTCGTTTAGTGTCGCCGATTAGTCATTCCAGAGTTCTGGGACTTTATTACTTAGAAAAATGTTGATTTTTTACACGTTGTACGATAACTCGAGAACGCTTCTAGAGATTTTCACGATTTTTTGGTAGGTGGTTTATGTTGATGGAAGGAAGCTCCCTTTCGGTTGGTGTCGCCGTTCGATTAGTCATTCCAGAGTTATGGGACTTTATTTTTCACATGTCGAACAGTAACTTGAAAATGCTTAGAGCAATTTTCATGATTTTTTGGTTGCAAGTATATGTTGATAGAAGGAATCTTCCTTTCGATTTGTGTCGCTGTCCGATTTGTCATTCCAGAGTTATGGGACTTTATTCATCAAAATATAGGCAATTTTCCACATGTTGGACTTTGAGCAATTTTCATGATTTTTTGGTGGCAAGTATATGTAACCTGACAAGTACACATGTACACTCATATTGTGTAGTTCCCTCTTGCAATTAATAACGTGCGTATCATGCGCTCATGGCGCAGCTGTTTATTTGGTTTTCTCAGGAGGAGCAGATGGAAGTTTGTTCATGTTCTGCTTTATTGCTGAAATTGGACCCAGTAACCAGTTCCTGCATTAAAACCCTATACAGTGGGCGGTAATAGGTATAAACGATTGATCAAACTTGGTATTATACTTATGCTGCAGTCATGAAGTAGCCTTAGATGCTGAAAGTGACATTAAACGCCAATAATTAAATAAATAGATAAATTATTGAGTACCTAATATGGGGGTCCAACATATAAACACTGGGTAAGTATGGCAAACAATTTTATGTTGAAAAAATGTTAATAACCACAAGGCAGAATCCCTGGATATTTTGGTGATTGTCAGGCGAGTGCCCTAAGGCACGTGGGGGCTTCTTGTTTGATTGTGGGGCATACTTTTAGTGTTTTAGCCAATGAGAATGAAACATTTCGACCCAACTTTCAAGGTTATCCTTTCATAAGTTAAAACAGCACGTGGCATACACCTCATGGTTATAGACAGTTGAGGGGGACTTTTATTCTGCCCAATGTCAGTTCCGTTGTAAGAATTTCAGCATTGCGAATATGGGAGAATTCGCACTGCAGTTACACACACCAAAAAGTTAAAAGTGAAAAAAAACCCACAGTGGTCACCATGTCAGGTTTTATGAAAAAAGTAAATGATAATTCTGATAAATTCAACGCGGCAACATGTTCCAACAATCCCATGATCACACCTATGGTAATAAACAGTGAAATCTTAGCAGAAATTCTCTGCAAGCACAAACAATGTTTCAGTCTATGAACCTGCAGGGTATACCTGGAGGTCCATTGGCTTAAACATAGTTTGCTCATTTAGTGCATATAGTAATTTGAGAGTTGCACTTTGGATTATAACCCCTCTCCATGTGTGATTTTATTTTTGTGACAATCCACTCTTCACATACTGTTGGTCCTTGAAAGTTCTGGAATTTGGGCCTCTGAGGTCCAGGAAAGTCCTAGAATTTGATTTCAGAATAAGTGCTAGAACCCTGCACGGCATATTCAAAGACCATTGTATTTATTTGTTCAAAAAAGTATGTTATGAAAGAGAGATCCCACACGAGCTAGAAAGGATAAGCGAGCAGACCGGTACAGAAAATTAGTCGCGCATGTCATCGACAAACCATTGGTATTGATCCAAAACATAACTCCCATTATTTAGTGGTGATTGCACTCCATATACAACTGTCAATCAATCAATCATTAAGGCAGCCGGTATTCTACTATCAGTGGTTACGTGTTTGTAGATTATTAGAAACTATACCTATTCACCTGTAGCGAGTATATGTGTGTCCCACGCGTGCCTATGTTCCAAGTCCAATCGACTTAAAAGCACAGAGGCTTCTCTCGCAATATTGCACCAGACCTACCGAAAGATATTTATGGAAAAAATTTCTAAGTCAGAACTAGGAACTTGTAACGGGATTCACATTGAACTAGGAATTAGTAACGGGATTCACATTGAACTAGGAACCGGTAACGAGATTCACATTGAACTAGGAACTAGTAACGGGATTCACATTGAACTAGGAACTAGGAATCTGTAACGGGATTTACATTGAACTAGGAACTAGTAACGGGATTCACATTGCACTAGGAACTAGTAACTGGATTCACATCGAACTAGTAACTAGGAACCAGTTACTTGTTGGTTCCTGCTTTGCCAGGCCATCTCAAAACTTGCTGTCAGTCACTCACTACCGGCGAGTACCCCTCGAGTTGCTCATTCCCTCCCATCTTCCTCCCTCTGCCTCCGCCTCCCCTTCCCCCGTCGTCCCTCCTCTCCTCTGCCCTTTTCGCATCCACACTCCTCCCTCTTCCCTCCTCGTCACGCCTCATCCTCAACCCGCCTTCTTTACTCTTCTCCCTCCCCCTCACCCGCCCTCCTACTCCTCCCCAACCACAATCGCTATTGCAACCTCATCCTCCCACCCCTCTTCCTTCACCTGCATCCACTCCTCCCTTTTCCTTCCTCTCCTCGTCCACTTTTTCCCCTCTTGCCTCCGCTCCCACCTCCTCCTCCCTCCTACTCCTCATTCCGCCTCCTCCTCCTCCACCCACCACCCCCTCTTCCTCGTCCTCCGACCTACACCCGTACCTCCATCAACACCGCTACTGCATCCTCATCCTTCCATCCCTTCTTATCTTCCCTGGTCCCTGCTCATCTCACCACCTCCCTCCTCCTCCCCCACCACACCACCACTACCAACACAACATTCACCCTTCGGCATTGCACTACTACCAACACCACATACCACCACTATCACCACCACCTCCACAACCCCGCCAATATCACTCCACTCCACTCCCACAACCCCAACACCACCACTGCCCCACCATCAACCACCACCACCACCACCGCTTCGTCGTATCTCCTCCATCTCCCCCTTCCTCCTCATCCCTCCTCATCTGGACTACTCCCTCCTCCTACATCCTCCTCCTCCTTCATCCTCCACCCACCTTCACCTTCTTCCCCCTGTTCCATCCTCCTCTTTCCTCCTTCTCCCACATCACCACCACTTCTACCACCTCAACATTCAACTACCATCACCCCCACGACATGGTCCTACCACCAACAACACATACCCCATTTCACCATTACCACCACCACTACCACCACCACTACCACCCAACCACTGCCACACCACCTCAACCATCACTGCCTCCACCACCACTGCCCCACCACCATCACCAATATCAACACCCCCCCCCCCCCTCCGATGACCCCGCTGGCATAGGGACACCCTCCAGGCAGTCGTTCTAGGGGAGGATTGGTGCTAGAGATGGTCGCTAGTCCACCTAGGGACAATGGTTGGGGTGGGTCGTCGCCAGAGATGGTAGCTCGGCCAGCCTACAGATGATTGTTAGGGACGACTGTCGCTAGGGAAGGTCGCTAGCCTCGCCGGGCGCTCGTTCAATATGGACGATTGTTGCTAGAGATGGTCGCTAGACCCGCCTAGGGACGATTGTCGCCAGCCTCGCCGGGTGCTCGTTCTAGGGTTGAGTGTTGTTGGGGAAGGTTGCTAGACCCGCCTAGGAACGATTGTCAGAGACGATTTTATCTCGAGGTAGGCACTAGATCCGCCTAGGGAAGATTGTTAGGGACAATTGTCGATAGAGATGTTCCCCAGCCAGGAACCGTTGTCGCCAGCAGTGGCGTAACAACTGGGGGGGGGGGGGGGGGGGGGATAAAGGTGGGGTAAGGGGGGTATCCGAAAATTATTAAATCATGTCCTGATTAAACTGTTGGCGATGTTTGACGTCAGTCCAAAACAAAACGGTGGTGTCAAAACGGATAAAGGATCATCTGAAGTGTCCAGCATTCGTCACCCGAGGAGTCGGTCACAGCAGCCTCAGAATCGCTGATGAAAACGAGTTTTGGTCCTCATTTTTTCAAAATTTTCTCGGGGAGACCCCCGGGCCTCCACCACCAGGAGCGGGTACCCCCTCTCGTGTTCATCACCACCTCACCGCTGTGCGGCTTGAATGGCGCTGCGCATCATACTACCAGCATAATTGGCACCTCCTTTGGATATTTTTTCGTTGTTACGAGCCTGCTCGCTAGAGAAGGTGGTAGAGACGATTTTGTAGGGACGATTGTCGCTAGAGATGGTCGCTAGCCTAACCGGGCGGTCGTTCTAGTGACAATTGCCGCTCACTATTGAGATCGTTGCTAGACCCGCCTAGGGACGATTGTCGCTAGAGGTGGGCGCTAGACACACCAGGACCCAGTTCTAGGCACGATTGTCGCTAGAGATGTCGCTAGACCGGCCAAGGGACGATTGTTAAGGACGGTTGTCGCTAGAGGGGTTCACTAGACCCGTCCAGGGACGTCTGTCGCTAGAGGCGATAGCTTTCTAGGAACGGATGGTCGCTGGAGATCGTCGCTAGACCCGGACACATTGCCGGACGATCGTTCTAGGGGTGGTCTCTCACCTGAGATCGTCGCTAGCCTAGGGACAATTTTCCGGGAACTCCATATTCTACGGGCAGGTTGTCGTCGGAGATCGACGCTAGCCTTAGGACCACAGACGGGCATCCTTCTAGGGGCGGATTGTCGCCGAAGATGCTTCCTATCGCTGGATATCGCCGCTAGCCTAATGACAATTGCCTGGCACTCATCCTAGGGACAGATTGTCGCTCAAGATCCCCGCTAGGTTAGGTTAGGGATAATTTGCCGGGAATTACAAAACGCGTCCTGTTCGACTCTCGTCGGACATAGCGACAAAACTCGTCCTGTTGAACTAGGAACTAGGAATGAGTTACTGGTTGGTTTTCTGATCTAATAGCTATTTTACCAGACAGATTTTACTTGATACCCATGGCTGGTTGCTCAACACACAGATAAATTCTCATGCTAGTCTCTAGGGGAGTTGTCGTCGGAGATTGTCGCTAGTCGAGAGACAATTGCCTGGCACTAGTCCTATAGGGGCAGATTGTCGCTGGAGATCCCCCTATAGCTTAGAGATAATTTGCCGGGCATTATAAAACTCGTGCTGCTCGACTCTTGCCGGAGAACCCGATGCTCGTCCGGGGGCGACCGCCGGTCATAGCGACAAAACTCGTCCTGTTGAACTAGGAACTAGGAATGAGTTACTGGTTGGTTTTCTGATCTAATAACGATTTTACCAGAGACAGATTTTCCTTGATATTCATGGCTAAACACGCAGATAAATTCTCATGCTAGCCTCTAGGGGGATTGTCGCCGGAGATCGTCGCTAGTCGAGGGACAATTGCCTGACACTAGTCCTATAGGGACAGATTTGCGCTGGAGATCCTGCTAGCTTAGAGATAAATTTCCGGGCATTATAAAACTCGTCCTGCTCGATTCTCACCGGAGAACGCGTTGGTCGTGCGGGGGCGACCACCGGGCATAGGGACAAAAACTCGTCCTGCTCGAATGAGGACAACTTTACTTATTTTGCTAAAGACCAAGATAATGTCCCATGCTGGCCTCTGGTCGACTGGCGCATACTAAGGGGTTTATGGTTATACACCCCACTAGACCTGAAGTATATTTATGATAATTATTCTAAGTCTAAACTAGGAATTAGGAACTAGTAACTGGATTCACATTGAACTAGGAACGGGATTCATATTGAACTAGGAACTAGTACTTATTTTACTAAAGACTAAGATAATGTCCCATGCTGACATCTGTTTGAATTAGGTCGACTGACGCATACCAAGGGGTTTTTGGTTATATACTCCACTAGACCTAAAGTATATTGATGGTAATTATTATACGCCTGAACTAGAAACTAGGAACAAGGAACTCGTTATGGGATTCACATTGAACTGGGAACTAGGAACTAGCAACGAGATTCACATTGAACTAGGAACCAGGAACTAGGAACGGGATTCACACTGAACTAGGAACTAGGAATGGGATTCACACTGAACTAGGAACCAGGAACTAGGAACTAGGATTGGGATTCACACTGAACTAGGAACTAGGAACGGGATTCACACTGAACTAGGAAATAGGAACGGGGTTCACACTGAACTAGGAACTAGGAACGGGATTCACATTGAACTAGGAACGGAGTTCACGCTGAACTAGGAACGGGATTCACATTGAACTAGGAACTAGGAACGGGGTTCACGCCGCTTAGGAAAGGGCGGGTGGACCATTTTTGTTTGTCTCCACAAAATGTCTATAAATGTCCCTTAGTCAACAATATACTGGCGAAGCACCCTTATCAAGTTTGTTTTTTTAACTGCAGGCGAGGTACCACGACACCGACTCCGACCTAACACCTCAATACACAATGATCATCATCCTGGGATAATGGTCCACGGCACCAGGACATCCGACCAGTTTCATGGAGGACAACATCACCTTTGCAATCGACACACATAAAAATCATGATCGATTGAATGATATGTATACAGCGGAATAACAAGAACCAATCAGTCAATCTACCAGTAAACAAAATATCTATTTTGGGAAGTCATTTAGCGACTGGTAGAGAGAATGAATGATTGGACTTTTTGCAAATTTTATCTGTTTTCATTTTCAGTTCACGGTGGTTTCCGAAGAGTAGATCATTCGGTGAAGTGATATTTAACTGGCTGAGACTGTTCAGAAGCATACATCTCTCGTCATAATTGTTATACTCAGTGATGTTTTCCGAAATTTTGAAGTGGGGGAACTGGGGCTTATCTTTACAGTAATGGTCGACGTTATGCGTTGTTGGAGAGAACCCGAGGGTGTGTGTGTGTGGGGGTGGGGGGGGGGGGGGTGGGGGTGGGGGTTATCTCCCTCTGGATTTAGTGGGTTGTGGGAAAAGTCACGTGCAAATTACCAGAGATTTCACTTTCTTGACGTCATTCTGTGTATTCATATCCGACTGAACATGCATGTCATTTTATAATTTGAAACGCAAATAACTTACAGATAACTAAATGTGGTTTAATGTAGCTAGCAATACGAAGGATTGCTTGCTGTGTTGAACATAGCGAACACGCTTTCGTCTTGCTAGTTGTACAGTATGTCCGGTATTCACCAAGATCAAGCCATTCCAGCCCAATTAAATTGTAGAGGAGCGGCGTCCATCACCCCCCCCCCCCCCTCCCCGAGAAAAAAAATAGGGGAACCCCGTTCCCCCAAGCCGGAAAGCATCACTGGTTATATTAGGACACCTGAAAAGAAGTGGTGCCCGTCCTCTTGTACATTAGTTCAGTCATATTTTGGTGATGGAGATATGAAATTGGAAAATCTCAGTCCAAGTCGGAACAGTTATTTCTTAGTTTACAGTGAGGAATATTAACCTTCGTGTCCCTAAAAGAAAATACCCGTGCTCATAATCCCGTTGTCGTGAAGTATAATTTTGCACTCACAGGTCGAAGACGCATTAGTAAAATTTAGGGGCAAGCTGTTACAGACTTCTGGGAAAAGGTTTTCTTGAAAGGGACTTACCCCAACCACGAACTTGGATTGTACTCAACTGGTATGAATAGCATTTAGTGCTATAGCTTTACTTTGTGAAGCACCCCAAAGGTATTTCAGATTTGTCTTCCCGGATTTACTAAGCATCATTTTTATTTTTTTTATTGGGGTGTAACGGCAATTTTGACAGCCAGGTTCACATTGTGTCGGATTGTTTTACGAGTGGAGGAAACCGAAGTATCTGGAGAGAACCACCGATCAGATGCGAGCAACTGCCAGACTCCCCAACGTACGAACTTTGCTTAAGCAGGGTTAGCATTGACTGAGGGCAAGCGCACCATTGACGTGTAGTATGCCTTAATACACAGTGCGACCGCACCCCCACGTAAGCAATCGGGATTAAACGCCTTGCCCAAATACACCAGGTAGTTACCGCTGATCAGGATCGAACCGTAAACCTATCAGTCTGAAGTACAGTTTTCTCACCGCTGAGACACCACGCCCGCTTCTAATCACTAAGATTGTTTTTTCCATCTCATTCCGAGTCTAATGTACACTTTTTCTGGGTCCAATGTTCAAATTAAAACATATGATCACTTACTATAATCAGGACGCAGTCATTTGTTACGTCAAAATTATAATACGTGACCGTAGCAGGGGCGCAATGGGTAATTAAGGTCTCATTATCTGTTAAACGTAGTTCTTCCGGGTCATTGTACAATTCAGTCGCCGTGAATTGAACGTAATTCACGCGTGGGCAGTGATGTACAGGCAAGCGTTTACCGGGTAATAAAAATCATCATCAGCAAAATTTTAATTAATGAAGTTCCGGTTGTTGTTAGAGTGCAAAAACGCCTAAACCACGGTTTTCTCGCCAAAAAGTGCAAGACAATTGAAAATTTTAGCCCCAAATACGCCCCCCCCTCCCATACCCCGCCCCAATAAGTGGATTTTTACAATTTTCAAGCAATTAAATATGGCATGCAGGCAAATACATTTGGATGATTTAGTAATGCTTATATACTGTGGATTTAAACTGCTGGGTAGACCAGAAAAAGACCTTTTGGAAAATGTACATCTCTGTGCCATTGTGGTGTAAGGGAGATAACTTGAATATGAATCCTTGCATGGAGCTTCCTCCGAGCACATTTGGTGTAAGGGAGATAAATCAAAGATGAATTGCTTCAGGCTGTGAAGTTGGACAGATCTGATACTTGGTGACAACATAAATTTTCAACAGAATAACTGTAACAAAACTGTAGCATCCTATTGTTCAAATTACATTTTCCTGTTTTATAGCCCTTGTTTACTTCACCATTTCTGTATATATTACGTGCCAATTAACGTCTTGTTGAGAAATAACTGTTGTTTTCTTTCGGTTTATGCGATATGAATCGAAAATTTTCAGCACAAGCTTCATAACTCGCGTTGCGAGTTATGATTAAGCTTGTGCTGAAAATTTTCGGTTTATATCGCATAAACCGAAGGAAAACAACAGTTATTTCTTATAATTTAATCCGGCTGTAATATTAAAATATAAAAACTATGTGTACGTGAACGAAAAACTTTTAATTTTCGCAAAAGACAACAGTCAAACCCAGGAAAGTGTGCCACAAACAGGTCACGTCAATCATTGTCAAATTGTTTGTTGTTTTGATTTTCGATCGCAGACGACAGATATTTAGCAAGTCACGTAACAATATCATTAAAAACATTTTTTTAAGTTCCCCCAAAATCATATTTGGATGTATGATCTTTTATTCGTCTCCCACTTCAGTATATTTTATTAAAGTCAATTGTTCCCGAGAAATTACCATTATATTCTCGCTGACAGGAGGCGATGAAAAATCGATCATTGATCTTTGTTTACAAGCTTGTTATCCATCTATCAGTCTGCCGTCAGGCCCTCACGGTGACAATTGGATTGAGTGGGCGGGACTTCCAGAGTGCAGACATTCCAAATCATTACGTGATTTGGTTTATACGATTTTGGCGACTTTCACGCTGTATGCTTTCAACCAATCAAACGCAGAGGCGGGGCAAATGATTAAATTATTCAGAATTGAACACTAAAATGACTTCTTTCAGCCCATTAAATGTTTTGTGCTCCAGATAATGGCACGACCGTATCAGTTCCTTCGTTATTGCGTATATTTCAGTGAAAAGCGACAAAAATTCATTAACTGGGAGTGGTTGGGGTTGGGAGGGGGTCATTTTACGTGCACCGTTTCTTATGTAATATATAATGAAGGCAGAAGTTCATCTATGGCATTTATATCACATCGTAAATTAAATATTGCGTTGTTGAATCATTGAATGACAATGACCCTTTCTAACTCGTTTACAACTGAGTTATTTTATCATTGAATGTTTGTAAACTCTTTCTGCCTTATTGGTAGGACAGGTTCATGGCTCTGGTTGTATCCTTTACCGAAGACGTGTGACACGAGGTTATTAAAACATTGCACTGTTCTATATCGGGTAGTATTTTGAATAGGCCCGGGAATGGTCGAGAGTTTAAATCGGCTCTATTTGGAGACACGGGCGATATTGGGCCTTTACATTCTGCAGTCAAGCGGAGGTGAGACTAGGAAACGTATAACCCTTTACCAACCGTAACGTCCAAAACCGGCCAGCACTATTCACAAAAATCACCATTCAGTATTCATTATTTTTTTTCATTTTTTTGTCTCAAAACTATAGCTTTTGATCCCTCATTGGAACGAGCTCGTGGGTGTCATAAGCTATGTTTTTGACGCAGAAAAATGAAAAATAAGTTATTCGAGAATTTTCATTTGCAAGTGTCATCTACCTTCCGTGTTAAGTAAAGGGTTAATGACAGACAATACACTCACACGTTGCCGAAAATTAATGCGAATAACTCTCACGATTTCCAATGTATTCATTTGTCAAGTCAATTTACGTCAATTCAGCCAAAAAACCCCAAACAAAGCAACCATCGAATACCCTAGTCCAGTCAAGACCACCAACCAACCAAAAGCTCCTCGCTTCCGATTTTGTCTCCCAACAAGAGTATAGATGTTGGCATCCAGCAGCATTTTGTTTTTGTGGAATGTTTCCAACGTGTGTTTACAGAAACATGACTGGACACTTCCAACGGTCTATTCTAGTGTAGGCTTTCCCAGTTATCACAGTGGATAAGCGGACGAATCGCTTTTTTGGTGGCGGAGCGCGAAGCGACGCATTTCTATTTTTAGACGCCTGTTTTATCGCACGTTGAACATGTATGAGCTTTTTTTTCACTTTAAACTTTTACAAGAACGCAAAATACAGACATCACTGTACACATGACGGAAGTAAAATGCTTAAGATTTCATTTCCAGCCCCAGCAACGTAGCATTATGTCCCTCGTTGCTTTCGGGTGTTTTAAACGACATTCCGATCCGCACTGGAAACCGCTTTTTGCCCAGAAAATTCGGCTTTAAATGTCGTTTATGTACAATTCCGAACAGTTTTAAGTTTCAAACGATATGCGTATTTGAAGATACACGATTAACTTACGATGATTAGTTTGAACAAATGTTATTAACTCCTTCGGAGTGAAATAATATGCCCGTTTGTGAAGACACTATCTGATCTCTCGCCGACCGGTCAGATGTGACCGCTCATAATCATCAGCTGCTCGAGCGGTCAGAAGCAGGACAGCTTTTCTAACCGACTTTTCACGTGGACTGTATACTTCGAAGCGTTAGAATTGTTTTGTCATCAAGGTTTGTAGGAATGAGTATCACCAGGCCAAAGTAAGCCTAAACAAGACTGCTAGAAGCAACATCTTGATTGAAACATGTCTAGCAATAAGAAAATGCTATTTAATATTTTCTCCCCTTTTCTTAAATATTTTCTCTTGTCAGGCGTGATGAGGCTACTAAAAGCTAAAGCTGCCATTTGAAAAAGCCTCCATACAGTAATAAATAAGAAAGATATTTGTATCCTCCAGCAATGGATTATCATAACATAGATTGGAACTATACATACTGCATTCTAAAGCAGTTTTCTTCGATAGTTTTTTAGGTATCATGCATAATACAAAAAATTCTCACATGATATGACACTCCAAAGTACATAACATGCACTAATTAATATTTCAAAGCATTATTAATTCAGGGAGATGACTTTTTTAATTTTTTTTCTAAACTTTATTTATTCTAAATACATGTGCACTAATCATAAAACAAAGATATCACAGATACCGATGCACAGAGGTATAAACAAATATATAATAAAGCAAAAAACAAATCAAACCAAAATAGTTCATGTCCCCACCCATCTTAATAAGATAGTCAAAGTACCCAACTAAAAGGACAAAACTAAGGAATCATTGATTTGATGGAGAGACTATGAAGCCCGCTTACCAACGTTGGCGAAGTTGGCCCGCCGATATTTGACAATACAGCAATATCAGCTTTATCCGAATGCCTATTTTCCATGTAAGGACTGTTATTCGAACAACGGCGGACGTCTCTTTCTGCGAATACGGCCGCAGCAATTGTATTCTTACATGAAAATATCGCTAAATGCTAGAATTTACGATAACCTGAGAGAACTATATTAACTACAGTACTGTACGTAAGTTCAATCATATTCAAATTCAAATCAACAAAAATGGCCGAGGTTATTAAAATTTTGTTCATTTTAACATTTAACGTCATTTAACTCGTTAACGCAGAATTATTTAACACGTTAACGTGTTAAGGAAAATCCTCCCAGCCCTGTTCATGTTCCCACCCATCTTAATAAGATAGTCAAAAGTTACCAAGGAAAAGGGAACAAAAACCGGTACCCAACTAAAGGACAAAACTAAGGAATCTCGAGGAACTGTACACAAATCAGGGTACGAAGCCAGTATTGGGAGATCACAGCTCGAGGAAGACGCGAAAAATCAATTCTAATACGGTAGCGTAAACGACCAAGAAAATAAGGCAATAGGACAGGGATAGCGGTGTCGCGATGAAAGCGTATATCATTACGCTTTCCCCAAATTGCAGATGCTGCCTCAGTAATAAGACAGAGACAAGAGGCAGTAGCAAAGGGGTCACAACCGGAAGGAAGAACAAGGGACAAAATAGTAGCTTCATTTGGAAGAACAACACGAGGCATGTGATCCAACGGAAAACCAGATCCCATAAATGCTGAATCAACGGACAGCTACAAAATAAGTAACGAAAAGTCTCAGTAGCGTTGGGAAGACAACAAAACTGACACTTATCATTACCTGAAAGACCCAAGGGAACAAGATGCGAGCCCACTGGAAGAATTTCATGAAGGAGTTTCCAAAAATGAACTCGGCAGAAGGGATCGATAAAGGGATGATGAAGATGACGCCATACACGAGAAAATTCGATTCTTCATCATAACCCGAGGGGGTGGACAGTATAAACTGAAACCATTACCGAATAATATTGCCTAGTGGATAAGATACTAAAGGTGCCTAATGGAGTTGAACTACAGAAAGCCTTAAAGGCCAACCAACAATCAGAATAAAACCGAGGCTTCCAAAAAGTATGTGGAAATGAGATAGAGGCAAAGGAAGGATCTAAGGACCGTAAGGACAAACCCATCCAATATTTAACAAAGGGTGTCCACTTAGCAACGCATTCGGGATTAAGAAGAGCCCGCAGATGAGAGAGCCAAAGAGCCCGAATTTTAGCAACGATATTAGCAATACCAGTGCTGCCCTCACATTTAGGCAAGTACATGGTAGCCCGGGCAAGAGATTCATACTTGCCATTCCAAACAAAACGCAAAATTGCACGTTGCAGCAACTTCTGGTAATGCACGCCCATCGGAACAGCAGAGCAAACATACCATAATTTGCTAGCAACATAGCAATCAGCAATAGAAACGCGCCCAAAGAGCGAAAGAGCGCGTCCTTTGAAAAAAAACAAACGACTTCGATATTTTGGCAACAAGAGAATGAACATGATCATCCATCGTAAGCGACAATCCAGAACGAATACCAAGAATACGGAGATTGTCAACCCACGATATACCAAAGGGATGATCGGAACGGGTACGCCATTTACCGAAAACCTACCCTTAGTTTTAGTGAGATTAAGTTTGGAACCAGAAGCACTTCCAAAATGACGAGTCTAAAACAGGAAGCGTTCAATCTGGCGTTCCGACGTCAATATGCCTATACTACCAATAGCATAGAGTGAAATCTTTGCCTCATCAAAGGTGCCAGGGATAGTAATACCCTTAATATCCGCGTCCTTCCTTATACGAATTGCAAAAGGCTCCAGCCATAAGAGATACAACAATTCAATTCAATTCAATTCAGTTTATTGTACTTTTACACCATTACGGTCAAGTGTACAGTATAACAAATAACATAGTAATAGTTGACAATAACATAACAATACATCAGAAGTACAAGTTATGTCATTTTGTTTATTGATTGGGTGCTAGAAGCCTATACTTTGGCCTCACTGGAAGGTATTGGTACCACAACTAGAGGTCTTCATGTTCTGTGGCTATGTTTCAGACTCAGTTGAAACAAGAAAACATTTTGTCCATATGGAGTCGTCTTGTTGCAATCCATTGTCGAGTGTTCACAGGGATTCTCCAATAAATTGCAACAAGACAAATCCACGTGAACAAACTCTGGCACTGCAGTTGGTCTGGCACTTTACCAGTTAAACCGGACTCCTTGTTTGTGGAACAACGTTTAAGTGAAGTATGGCTTTTCGCTTTAGTATACCAATATACCATGTCTTGGAACATGATAATGTAAACCTTTGTTCTTGCTCTATGGTGCCATATGTATATTTATTCACGCCGGTAACTTCGGAAATTGGGTATTATATGAGACCGGTATCGACGTGGTTTGGTTGATCGGGGGATTGCCAGTTCTCTTTCTTTTTTAACCCATGGTATGTATAATGGGCGAGATTGTTCAGAAACCCATTGTCGGTGGATTGCATTATAAGTTTAAATTTGTTTTTGTCATTATAAGCCACAAAATTGCTGTTACTAATAAAATTGTGTCCAAGAAGGTGTTTTCGTTCATCTTCCAGAATCTCGCAGTGGAGAATGAAATGTGTTTCGTTGTCTACAACCCTGCAACGTTCGCACACCCTGAATTCTTCTTCTAGTCCCATATACCTGCCCCTCTCAATGCCAAGATTATGGCAACTTATTCTTAGTTTAGATAGGGCATTGCGGTGTTTCGCGATTCTGCATTCATCTAGGTATGGCTCTAGGTTAAAAGTTTCCTTAAAATTTCGATACGTCCTTAATTTGTTTTTACCGTTTCGCTTTTCGTCATTGTCCAAATCGGAGCGAATAGCATTTTCAAAAAAAAACAACAAGGGAGATAAACTGCAACCTTGACGAACCGATCTAGTCCCGAAAACGGTTTGGAAGGTGAGCCATTAACAAGCACACTGGACGAAATATCAAGATAAAGCAATTGTATCCATTGGAGAATACGATCTCCAAACCCGAATACTTTTAAAGTTTGAAACAAATATTAATGACTAACCCGGTCGAAAGCTTTGGCCTGATCTAAACAAACGAAGGAACAGGCCAACCTCTTACGCCCAGCATAGTCAAAAATATTCCGCAATAGATGAACATTATCAAAATAGTACGGCCGGGGACACCACATGTCTGATCCGGATGTACTAAAGAGGCCATTACAGACTTTAATCTATTAGTGAGAAGTTTACTTAAAATTTTGTAATCACAATTAAGCAAACTTATGGGGCGGTAATTAGAGACAAGCTCCGAATGGACAGAGTCTTTCAACAATAATGTTATAAAAGACAATCGTTGCGAGGGAGTCAAATGACGGACTTTGAGGCAAGATGTATATAAAGCCGCAAAAGCCCACCTGTCTAAAACGGACGAAAACGTTTTATAAAATTCAGCAGTTAAAGCGTTTGAACCTGGTGCTTTATTTTTGGAAAGATGAGAGAGAGGCTTCTCAATCTCATCCACCATAATATTATCTTCCAAGGCTTCAGCGTCGGAAGAAGATAGCGGCGGCAGATCAGTCAAGAATTTATCCGCGACCACAGAGTCAATAGTTTCTTCCGAAAATAGGTCCGAAAAATAAGAAACAAAAGCTTGTGAAATTTCTGTAGGAGTTTCAACAAAAGAATCTTCCACGAGAATGTTTTGAATAGTTTTTTACTTGCCCCTGTGAACTTCCAATTGCGAGAAATGCCTAGACGGTTGTTCCTGATTATCAATATACTGAGCTCTAGAACAAATGATAGAGCCACGAGCTCGTTCGGAAAGTAATTCTTGAAAAGATATCGAACTGTCACTAAGTCGTCAGAACATGAACCGGGATTAAAAGATTCGGCCAAACGTAATTCACGATAAAGGGAATCCAGTTCACGTAACCGGTTACGAGAGGGCTGTGCCTTAAGTTTACAATAGCTTTGAATAAAAATTTTAATTTAGATTCCTCTGAACAAGCCAAAACGTCAGTGACAGAACAGTCAGTTAAAGTGTTAAAAAAACTATAACTCTTTTACAAAATTCCGAATCAGTAAAAATAGAAGAATTACATTTCCAATAACCAGGCCTTAACCCTTTACCCAAAGGGACAGGAAAGCTCATTACCTCCTACCTTATCCATGGAAATATCTTCAATAAAATTGAAGTCACCACCGACAATAAGAGGAAGAGAAATCAAGAAAAGGGGAAGTAATCCGGTAAAAAAACGGCTTTCTGTCGACACACGCGTTTTGGCCATAAACGTTGATAAGACGAAAATAGGACCCATCAATGGAAATATCTAGAACGATAAAACGGCCAGACGGGTCTAAATGAAAATGCAAGACTGCAGAGGACATGACTACCAGCCGTACCGAAAGACTAGAAAGCCTTGTATTTAGACAGGAAAGACTCAACTTTCTTGCCCATAAACAAACTATTAACATGAGTCTCTTGGAGAAAAAACACATCAGACAAAGGGTAATCAAGAACATCTCGACGAGACGAAAGTCTGCCTGACGAACGCAGACCATTCACGTTAAGGGAAAGACACCGCACAATGGAAAGAAAGTCGTTCCGGTATCGAAACCAAATCAAGAACTGAGAAAAATAATGAACTAATGACCCTAAAAGGGAGATAAGTACACCAGAAAATCACAGTTAGAGAAAGGGAGAAAACACAGGACAAACATAGATACCAAAACCAAGGACTACATAAAGAGCATGGGACACCAGAAAATAAAAGGCAAAACCTAAGGAGAACCCATTGGGTACAACCATCCTAAAACAGGGAGCAAAGCGGTATAAGGGAAAAAGAGGTCAGAATATACAACAAAAGAAATGATAGCAAAGAACAATGCCAAATTCAAACCCGAAATTGCCAAGCTTGGTAAACAAAATCCCCGAAAAAGGTCAAAAGTACACCAAAGTAAAACAACCAGAGGAGAGAGGCAGCACAAAACTCGTATCAGACTAAAACCAAAAGAGTGGAACCGGTCAGGAGAAAGAAGGAAAATGGGAAACCCAAGCAAAAATAAGGAAAAAGGGAGCACCAAAACGCAATTGGAAGGACAAAAACAATCCAAAAAGTGAAGGAAAGATTATATAAAACAAGGATTACAAGGAACCATGCGATACTCAACCCTAAAAGTGAGAAAACGGGTGGACAAGTGCCCCTAAAAGGGTTACAGACACACTTAATGATCACAATAAAAAGGAAAAGGCAACACAGAACATGCTTTTAGGGAACAAAGGGGAGCCACATAAAAAACCCAATAAACAATAGAACCAACAGGAGAAAACCCCCCAAAGGAAAGGGGAAGAAAGGCCAAACCCCCCAAAGGAACCAATAAACCACAACATCCCCCAAAGAGAACCAACAGTGAAATGGGGCTGGTGAATACAGGCAAAAGGAGGAAAAACATCATAACGGATTAACCCATAATAAAAGGTAGCACACCCAAACCAAGAGCCGAGAAGTGTAGGGTACAAGCTTCCCTAAAAGGGTAACAAGTACACCAAAAATCTGTCGCGAAAGGGATGAGGCGACACAGGGTATATAAAAAGGGACATAAGAAAAACACTAACCAAAGAAAACCCACAAAGAACAATATCGTACCCAAACCAAGAGATGAGAAAAGCAGTGGGCAAGTGTCCCTGAAAGGGTAACAAGGACACAAGAAATTCTCAACTAAAGGTGAGGGATAATACAAATTATGTGGTATAATGAAGAACCCATGTAATGAAGGTGACAAGGCATGAACTATAAGGAGGTGAGATAACCAGCAAACAAGGAGTGAGGTAAACACCCTATATGGAATCCAATAAGACAGATACAGTGCACGAAAAAGGGTTAAACAAACACTGTAAAATCAAAATTAAAGAAGATAAATAACACAATAATTAAAAGAAAATCAAGAAGAAAACAAATACACAAAAAGAAAAATCCAAAAGAAAAGAGGTGAGGTAGGACAATCGTCCCAAAAAGAGTTGAGAGTACCACCGACAATTCTACAATCAACACACCAAAACAAAACAAAACAAACAAAAAAAAAAAAAAAATAAGAAAAAAGGAAAGAGAAAAAAGCTCCTTCTGAAAAAGGGTCATAAAAAACCCGACAACCCCCCCCCCAAAAAAAAAATATTTCCTATAATAAAAAGAAAAAGCAATCCCAGAAAAAAATTAAAAAAATTAAAAAAAAAAACAAAAATAAATAAAAAAATAAACATTGGAGATAACCCAAGAAATAAAAAACAAGGAGAATTTTCCAGAAAACTGGAAAATGGACAAGAACCCGAAATCAAGGAAAACCACCAGGCAAGCTGAAAGCTGGACACCAGCATGCGGATCACTGTCAAAAACAGCGATCCACACGCCAACGTGCAGGTTTCAACCACAGTCTGAGAAGGAAAAAAAACAAAACTCTTTCCAAAAAGGGGGATAAGACAATCAACAAAAAAGGAGAGATTTTCCAAGTACAAAAATAAAATAAACAACCCCCACAAATAAATAAAAGAAAAAAGAAAAAATGAACAGAAAATTTAAATGGAATGAGAAAGAAATTAAACACAAAAAATAATCCAGGGAAGAACCAAGGCAAAATGCCCCAAAACTCAGAAAATATATAAAACTGCAGAAACAAAGGAAATCACCAGACAAATCGAAAGTCGGATACCGGCAGGTGAATCACTGTCAGAGAGAGCAATTCACGCATCAGCATACAGATTTCAACTACAGCCAGATATAAAAACCAATCACTGAAAAGCAAATTGTAATAAAAGACAGTTCGCATACAAAAAACCAAAACAAAACAGCAAAAGGTAAAAAAGATGGATAACAATACAGTTAAAACTAGAAGTCCTGACCATAGTAAGGCTATTAAATTTTGTACATATGGCCTGTGCACAAGCAACCCGGAGGTCCATTGGCAGAAACATTGCCTGTGTTTACTATGAGTAATCAGGAGAACCTGCCATGCTTTGGATGCCATTCGATATGGCAATTGCACGCAATTCCTGCACGCAATTAAGCCTAGATAAGGGCACAGTTCGTGGCAGGACTTGTAGTTTTAAGTGTACACCAAACGAGAAATAATTCCAACATAAAGTGAAACATCCGGCAGCCCAACATCCAAGTGTCAACGTGCCCCCCCCCCCCCCCCCCCACACCCCCACCCCCACACACACATACAAAAGTTGGGACAGTGGGAATATACGGGAAGGGATAAGAAACATAAAATAATTGTGTCACACTCAATCCTTGTATCAAGACGCACAGTGACAAGTGCTCCTAAAGGGTTACAAGTACACTGCAGAATCCAAAGAAAGAAAGGAGGCAACACAAGACACATAATAATAGGAGATAAATTAAAATTAAATATTGAGAACCAAAAAAGAGAGATAAAAAACTCAAATTCCCCAAAAAAGGGTGGGGTAATACCAATAAATAACGGTTATGAAAAAAAGCGGGAGAACAAACGTCCCAAAAGATTTGGAAGTGCCGCCGATAATCTCATAACTTAAAAATACTATCAAAAAGAAAACGAATACAGAAATAAATAAACAAATAAAGGAAAAAAACTGACAGGAAAAAAATGGGGAGGGTGAAAACCCACCAAAGAGGTAATAAAAAAATCAGCAGGGCAAATGTCCCGAGAAGAGTTGCATGTACCACTGATGTTTTCATGGCCAAAGAAAAACGTACAAAAGATTGAAAACACGCACCAAAGAAGGCCAAACAACTAATCAAAAAAGCGTGCGATAGAAAACAAACTTGACACCAGACTGACAAATAGTCTGGTGAAGAATAATAAGCAAAGCAAATCAAGAAAAAAGAAAAATCCAGCAAAGCGGAACAAAATCGAAACAAACATAAAATTAGCCCACTCCACCAAGTCATCCAAGGACCGAAAACCGGCATGCGGACAGCGCTAAAAGAGAGCAATCCGCATACAGGTGTACGGACTCCGGATAACAACAGGGGATGGAAACAAATACCCGAAACAATCAAAGCAATATGTTAAAAATCGTTGCGCAGTCTCAAAATCCAGGGACAGAAAAAGGGTCAGTAGCCAAAATATCAAATGGAAAAGACACAATCTATCCTAATATTAGTTGGCAATTCAGCTCCTACTGAAAGAGGGATGTCCTCAGGTGGGTGAGCAGCGGAGAGAATGTGCTCAGCATCTAATGTGACCAACTCATTAACGGAATAGCGAACTACCGGACGAGATGCAGACAAGTATGGTAAGGGACGGGAAGTAGGCTTCTTTTTTCGTTTAGACCGGCGAGATTTTGGAGGGTGTGAGGAAACAATCCCACCTGCGCTCTCGGGTGTTTCAGGAACCGTGTCAGTTATACCTGGAATCTGAGAGATAGAGTCTTCATCACCCCCTTCCCCATCAGAGGACAAAATCAAATCGGCAGCCATGTCCTCAGCACCCGATGCCTGAGATAGGTCACCCGAGGCCAGCATATCCTCATCAGGCAGGGAGGAGGGCTGTGTCGGGGAGACAATGCCATCACTATTGGCCACCTCCATCGACCCATCCCCAGGCCACCCCGTCCAGGATCTACCTCCTCCTCCTCCCCCAAATTGGCCATGGAGAAGGGCAGGGTCTTCTCTAAATCAGAAGACACCGACGACTGCGTACAACCGTGTAAGTCAGAAACTACAATAACTTTGGTCTGAATGTCATGAACAGAGTCATCTGGAGTCAAAGGATCCCCCAAGAGCTAAATCTGGAGAGTCATTATCTGGATCAACAGAAGCAGACAAAGGCAGAGTAAGGACATTGGTAGAACTGGAATTTCTGGAACAACAGGAGCGTCCACAGTCGAAACGGCAGAAGGCCGGGCTGTAGGCTGTGGGTCCTGTAAAGCAGTAGGTACATTCAAACCAGCAGCTCGTAAACGGGCCTTAATGTTTTTAACAACTTTATCTGTTAAAGGTGTAGAAGTAGAGTCAGCTCTTCCAGCAGCTTCCCGAGTTTCGGCATCATCATCATCCAGAACTATCTCCGTCCTAGGAGGGTCGTCCTTCAAAGTACCGGACCCAAGGTCAAAATGGCACTCTTTTCGAAGATGGCCTTCGTTACCACAACGGAGGTATAACGGCGGCCGGCCTGGTAGTGTGAGTAAATCAGTCCACCCGTCAATGCGGTGAAGGTGGGGTATACGTTGAACATCCTCAAGACTTGTGGCTAAATGCACGGCACGGAGACCATTATAAATTGTTGCATCAAAGTTAGTAGTGGTGTTAACAACAGATGTAACCGAACCAAAGGCAGAGAAAGCTTCACGGACGTCAAAGTCGCGAATGTGGAATGGGAGCCAATGTACGCGAATGGAAACAGTCTGTGCCACCCATGTTGAAATTTTACAAAGGCGACGCCTATTTATAGTAGTAATCTGTTTCAGTTTGGCTAACTGCTCGCTAATCGACAGCCGGTTAACAACAACATACACTCAAAATTGGCCTCAGCTTGTAAATAGCCACTATGCAGCCATGTGAAACCAAGGTGGTGAGTGTATTATTTATTTATTTATTTGTGTTTAAGGTCACATATTTATGCACAATGGCTAATCATGACCGTGACAGTTTTACGGGTGGAGGAAGCCGGAGTACCCGGAGAGAACCACCGAGCAACGGCGAGCAACTGTCAGCTCCCCAACATACTAACTCCACACAAGCAGGGTTAGCATTGGTTGAAGACAAGTGCACCATCGACGTGCAGTACGCCTTAGTACACAACGCCACCGTGCCCCCACGCGGGCAATGGAGATGAAGTGTCTTGCCCAGGGACCCAACGCGGTTGCCGTAGGTGGGATTCGAACCGAGGACCTCTCGGCTTGCATCCTGCACCTTTACCTACTGAGCTACCGCGGTCCCCAGTGAGTGTAGTGAAAAGTTCACGGTCGGTGACATGCAAAGGGTTACTACTCTGTACAGTAAATTTTCACGTACACTTTTTGTAGAAAAAATGGCATGTGAGCCGGATTCATCTTCAAATAACAGTTAATTGTCTCTACATTCCAATAAACATGTGATAAACAGATACAGCAAATACATTGAAAAACGAACACTGCAATCTTGGCAGCAGTCGTCAATAAAAATGGTAGGAAGAAATAAAGATATCTGGTTCTTCCAGGGACCAATACTATAAAACTTTTACAATTATATTTTCTAGAATTGTATTTTCTAGTTATTAATATAACTGACTAAAATGAATCATTAGCATTTTAAAAGATTTGACAATATGCCAGCTGGCAAATTGCCATATCTTTGAAAATGCTAATGGTCCATTTCAACCCATTTAAAGTCATAACTAGAAAACACAATTCTAGAAAATACAATTGCAAAAGTTTTATAGTACTGGGTCCAGATTCAACATTGTAATTCAGAAAATATTTCATTAAGGCAGTAAACATTTCGGATTTCCATGATTTCCATGAAGTTCAGGCATTACGAATGTTATCGGTATGCAAAGGAGGTCACCCCCATCCCATCGGGGACATTTGGTGAGTTCGTCGGGGAGGGCTTCTCACTGCAAGCTTGGTTAATGTTTTCACCAGGGTAACAATAAACTCTTCTTGCTTCAAGTGACTACATTTTGGAAAATTGCTGAATAAAAAAATTTAATGCCTTTATTTCGAGAGGTTATTGCGAGCCGAGATCATAATTCTATTTCTTTGGGTGAGGAAATAACGCTTTTCAAAGGCTTATGTTTTAATTTCTCACACTGGGTCGAAGTTTTTTCAAATAAGACTATGAAAAACGCCATTTCCTCGCTCAGAGAAATCGAAGCCTATCGGGAAAAACTGGTTATAGAATAACAGACGACACAATGCTACAAGATTTGAACATTTTCAGTAATTTGGCCCCTTTATAACAAAAGGTTCGACACACCTATTGTCATATCTTGGCATGAGCTATGGTTTAGGTCCAAATTACAAAAATATCAACACGCCAAAATATAGCTTATGAGGCACTACTGGAAAAATGTGGTCGATCTTTTTTCCAATTAGGACCACGAGTCAGGAACTTGTCCTATGAACCATATATTATCCTCTGGAGGGTCTTATATGGCCCACAGGACACGCTGCAGATCCCTGTGTTTGGACTCAAACTATGGGAGGTGTGCGAATGTTCCTTGTAAAACGTGAAAGGTAAACCGATTTTTAATTGCGTTCCGAAAAGTATCAATATTCTATTATTACTTATCATTCCGTCAGCAGAAGGTTAACGTCTTGCAAACTTGACATGATGCAGTTCTCCGCTATCCATAAGAACTATGAACACTTTATCGGCTCCCGAAGTCAAATTTTGCTAATAGGGGGCGGTCAATAATAATTTGAAAACTGCACTCGCATTAGACACGTTAAAGCGATTCAAATTACGCGGAGATTTCGTCATACGGTAAACCCGCTTCGTTTCGCTTTGTTGATCCCGTGAAGTAAAACTGTCGACAAGTTAACTTTCACTTCCGTGTTGGGTGACATGGTGTCGCGGCAGATTTAAATTCCATCATTTTTTGAAGGAAAATCGTGTAAAAAATAATGTAGTCAAGAATTCTGAATCCAACCTTTCAGCCGTTAGATAGATAAATCATTTGTGAGTAAGTGTGAAGAGAAAAACAAGAAATACGTTGATTTGAAGGTTATCAAATTCTGTACATATGGCCTGTGCACAAGCAATGTTTCAGCCAACGGAGGTCCATTGGCAGAAACATTGCCTATGTTTGCTATGAGTAACCAGGAGAACCCGCCGTGCTTTGGACGCCATTCAATATTGCAATTGCACGCAATTCCTACGCGCAATTAAGCCTAGATAAGCGCACATTTCGTGACAGGACTTCCAGTTTTAACTGTACAGTCGGATATAAATACACAGAATGACGTCAAAAAAATTGACATCTAAATTGCACGTGACGGGCGTGCGTTTGTAACTCAATCATGTCTCACCATTCTATGTTATTCTCAATAAAACGAAGGGGAGGGGATGAAGCATCTTCAGGTTAATGAAATTCACTGCAGAAAATCAACGAGACTGCGGCTTTTTAGGAATAAATTAAAAAAAATTCCCACAACTCCCTAAATCCGGAGGGGGATACCCCCCCCCCCCCCACCCCCTCTCTCGGGTTCTCTCCAACAACGCATAACGTCGACCATTACTGTAAAGATAAGCCCCAGTTCCCCACTTCAAAATTTCGGAAAACATCACTGAATATAACTATTATGACGAGAAACGTATGCTTCTGAACAGTCTCAGCCAGTTCAATATCACTTCACCGAATGATCTACTGTACGGTAAACCATCGTGAACTGAAAATGAAAACAGATAAAATTTGCACAAAGTACAATCATTCATTTTCTCTACCAGTCTCCGAGTGACTTCCCAAAATAGATATTTTGTTTACTCGTAGATTGACTGATTGGTTCTTGTTATTCCGCTGCATCCATATCATTCAATCGATCACAATTTGTATGTGTGTCGATTGCAAAGGTAATATTGTCCGCATTGACACGGGTCGTATGTCCTGATGCTATGGACCATTATCCCAGGATGATGATCATTGTGTATTGAGGTGTTAGGTCGGAGGCGGGGTCGTGGTACCTCGCCTGCTGTTAAAAAAAAAACTTGATAAGGCTGCTTCGCCAGAATATTGTTGGCCAAGGGATATTTAAAGGCATTTTGTGGAGACAAACAAAAACTGTCCAACAGCCCTTTCCTATAATGTTGTCGTCGAAGTTTTCTTAAAGTGGTGAGCTGGTGAAGTTCTAATATTTTGTATTGTTTCTCTTCATTTCCATGTTTCTAAATTCATTCTATTTTCTGAAGAACATCTGTTTTGTCGGCAAATATATTTTCTAATTCATTCACCGGAACCTCGCTTCCCAGCGCAGTTTGCATGTATTGTTTGGCAAATGGAAATATGTTTAAACTTACTCCACTTCGATACTCTTAGGTTCTGTCGGTCCCATGGAATTAAACATACATTCAAAACAGAGTCTCGCTATATTAGAGATCTTCAAGGCTCATAGTAACTACGTGTTGCCATGGGAACCAAGCTGGGGACATCTATCAAACAAAATGGACACTAAAAATACGTGTCACATCGCGTGTCTAACATTATGTACCACCATGGTAATGGCGCCACAAATGGCGGATAACGCGCTCTACCATGACGAAACACATGACACTCCAAGGCACCACGGAATAACGTCACTTCCAAGGTCGACACCGAAGTCCGGCAAATGATCGCCCACGCAACAGATATGTTGAGAGCGGCAGCCACCTTACGTCCCAAACTGATGGGATTACGCATTGTGACAGCATGAACCTCGTAAACACGATGTCCAAACTGTAAGTTGAAATGAAAAACCGTCGATCCTTATTAAAAAGACTTTGTCTCAGTCTTTAAGGAACTGGTCTCCAATAGTGTTGAATGGAAAGGTATAGTGCCCGAGACATAGACCCAAGTACTATACCCGAGCAGACAACATCATACGAGAAAAAATCCAAAGAGAGAGATACATAATTATCAGGTTTGTTCACTCATCTCTGCGATGGGAATTTACCGCCAGTAAACCGTTTCCAGGCATAGTCCCTCGTGAAAGGTCACCCTATTGGTACAGTACCATCGCAGTGAATAACGTTCCCAAAGTCAAGAACCAAGAGATCACATATTGAATAGAACGTTTCTACTTAACCAAGCAAAGTCCTAGAATTTAGAATATGATGTACTAAGTCTTGATTGCATGGTGGGTAATATACAACAATCTTTATGTTGAATTCACTTAACGTTTGCACAAATTCAATCACATCTACTTTGTGGAGTTGCATGTTTATATACTGAGTCAAAAAAGAAAGTATAATAAACTTTGAGGAACAATTTTTTTTAGTATTATCGACTTTAATCCCAAACAATTATTGTGAATTCATATTTCGAGTCTAGCTGTATGAATTTGCATAATTTTATGTTCTTACTGTTGCCAGCGTCACGTCAGGATGTCGCAATTCAGACATGGGGTGAATTGAAAAAGTTCACACATGCAGTTAATAGCGTGTATGTCCACCGTTTGCCTTTTGGGTGGCAAGACATCGACGGCGCATGGACCTGATAAGTTTCTGGATGTCACCCTGTGGTATTGCGTTCCACTCCTGCTTTAGAACATTACGTAAATCGCCTAACGTCTGAAGATCATGATGTTGTACCCGTCAGTCCAACTGATCCCAAAGATGTTCGATTGGCGACAAATCTGGCGAAAGTGGGGACCAGGGAAGAAGTTCGATGCTCTGCTCCTCAAGAAAGTCACGACAGATACGCGCTACATGACATCGCGCATTGTCTTGCTGGAATAACTGCCCATCCGACGTTAGCGTTGAACAACGGGACAACGACAGCGTTAAGAATTTCGTCCCTATATCGCTGTCAATTCAGATTACCATCGACGAAGATCAACTGCGCTCGATGGTGCAAGGAAATTCCTGCCCAAGCCATTACACTATCCCAGCCGAAACGGTCGCATTCCCGCACGCAAGCATCAGAAAATTGTTCTTTAAGTCGGCGATACATTCTTGCCCTACCATCAGCGCGCCGTAGACAAAATCGTGATTCATCACTAAAAGATCTGTGCTCCAACGCTGCTGAGTCCAGCGAACACGTTGACGTACCCATTCCATTCTGACGGTACGATGACGTTGGGTAAGGATTGGTCCGTGGTATGGACGCCTACGTCGCTGCTGTCCTCGTCGCTGGAAGGAAGCGATCCCGCAAGTGAGATATCCTGATGTGCAGGTCTTGTGCAGGGGTCGTAACTCTTGGACGACCTGAACGCGGTCGGTCGGCAGTAGATCCAATGGTTCTATACCTTCCAATGAGACGGTAAATAGTGGCCACAGTGACTCCGAACTCAGCAGCGAGCTCATCTGGTGGTATCCCAGCCTCATGCATACCAATTCGAGAAGGTGGAGACGGTAGCAGACAAAGGCGGATCCATGGGCCCCACCTTATTTTTTTCACAAGAATCGAGACCAGAGTGCACGTATCCGCGGTAACACATGGACATCCACTACCACTAGTAGCGGTTGTCAAATTGTGCATGCAGCTAAAGCTCTTGAATGGTCTCCCGTGAGTCGTTATACATTCGCCTCCAAAATTTGGAAGAAAATGATGCAATGTTTTGGCTGGGAAACATTGTATTCATGTCCGAAGAAGCAAGCAGAGGGCCACACTGACCTTCCACTTTCCAAACTTGGTCAGCGGAGACTCTCGGACCCTGCATATGAGAGTGGGAGCACCCCCCCCCCCCCCCTCTTCGTATTCACCGCCAATAGTTCACATCATGACGCACGATCAAGACGGGCTCACTTCCAAGCCAAGCACCCAGGATGTCGCTGATAAAGGCGGGATGGGAGGGGGGCACTTTTTTCCAAAAAATACGCCACGCCATTGAAATTTTGTTTAAAACTATAAGGTGTTCAAATGTGTCATTTCCAGGTATTTATGTAATATACCATCTCATATGTCAACACATGCTGCATGTCGCCCGTGAAGTCAACCTTGGGCCGCGTCATTCAGTTTCTTCTGCAGTACAGTCGCCGTGGATTGGTCGTAATCCACACGTGGGCAGTGATGTCCACGCATGCGTTGACCAGGTAATAAAAGTCATCAGCAGCAAAAATTTAATTAATGAAACATCGGGTTGTACCCGGTGCTTCATTAATTAAATTTTTGATGATTATTCCTATAATTAGGTTTGAAATATACTACTATTGCGACTGTGTAAATATTGCCCACCCGTGGAAAATGACCACGCCACGGCGGCTGTACTGTACGTCAACCATCTTTCAGCCTGGACCCTCCGGGTTGAAAGACGGTTGAGGTTAAAGAAATAAACTGAATTATGACTAGATCGTGGCACTCGTGCCAATGAAAGAGATATCAGTGGGTATTTGATAATACGCAATTATAATACCAGGTATAACGGGCATGGTCAGCTGTTTCGAAAGTGCACTCTAAAATCAGCTTGGTTAAAAATCAACTAACATCAACTGGGTTGAGTGAATATGAACCCAGGCCCCATTCCCTAACCATACACTTTGAAATGAACGCAGAAGTATAAGCAGGATTACGCATTTGTGTATTTGTGTGGGTGTTTGTGTGGGGAGGTGTTTGTCCCGCCTGTGTATAATTAGCCAGTAAAAGACACTGTGTAACAGAGTTCAAACCAGGTAAATAGAATTCTAAGAAAAAGCAAATTAAAAAAGCAGAAATAAAATTTCAGCCAATGGACCTCCGGGTTGAACACAGGGGTACACAATGGAAAACATGATTTACTTTTTATAGTTTTTTACAGTTACGGTCAGCTGGGTACAGCGCTAAAGAGGTGTAAAATTAACTGTATTCACGTGGTCATGATATAGTCACAGATTATAAATAAATAAATAAATAAATAAATAAATAAATAAATAAATAAATAAATAAAATCAATCAATCAATCAATCAATCAATCAATCAACCAATAAATAAAGAGTGTCACCCGAAGACTCTATTTTCAAAGGCCTCTCAGCTTTCTTGTAGAAACTTTTCCCAGACCAAAAACGAAAATAGTGTTGGGGGCAGCACTCTGCATAGGTTCCAGGGTCGCTATGGGATTTTCAATAGTAAATTTCTTCGCAAGGGCGTCACTGTGGGTATTAACTCTTTGTATGGGATATTCAGTCAAAGGTTTCGCTACATCCATCTTGGAAGTGTTTGAGTACTGAGCTTTGTTCTTGGACATCTAAAGTATAGTTCTCACGAAATATTATTTTATTATCAGTTCTTGTAAGAATATGTTTGTTGACTTCCACGTACCGTTTATGTGTCAAACTATGTGAGCCGAGCGCATACCGGTTTCGTGTTCTAAAAACCATAACCTTAATTTTGATGTATAATTTGTGAAAATTTATTTGACATTTAAGGAATTTCAAACTTCGGAATTACAAAGTAAATTACTTTTCCTTTGTTATATGGCACCTTAAATTCGATGTATCATTCCAATCTGCACTGGAGAAAAAAAAGAATGAACAGTTTTCCTGTTTTTTTAACATTTGGGTAATTTATAAAATAAGAAGTATTTGTCATGACCCAAATGCCCATATGTTTGTAAACTATTTTTCCTGATCCCAGGGATATGTGGTATGTACACTCAGGGTAAGTACAGTTTTGAAAGGTTTGAGGGTCGTAATTATCCTGTTTGAAACTTAATGGCGTTGCCACGCGGGGGTGGGAGAGGGGCGGGGGGTGCTTACCTCCCCAGTAACATTTTCGATGCCCCCCCCCCCAAACATTGGCCTAATGTAACTTTCTTTCACATAACATAAAGGGCCCTAAAATGGAATTCAATATACATGTAGGTCAACACACTCGATAAATGCCCCAGATTCGCTAAGAGCACTAAATTTTGCAAAATTTTCTTGGAGAGGGAGGCCTAGTCCAAACTAAACCGCCCGGCTGTTATCCGCTCCTGCCGCTTCCCTTCAATGGAAGCTGAAGGGGGGGGGGGGGTAACAACTGGAGGGTCCCTGTTAAGAATAGGTGGGGGTGGGGAGGCTCCACCCGCCCCCACAACGGCCTTCCGCATATCATGCTCCCCAAACTGGCTAGGGCACTCCTATTATAGAATCCTGGGTATGCGCCTGTTGAAACTAAACTAAGACTGCACAAGTAATATATCATATTCCAGACAGGCCATTTCACGACATCTCATTTGTCGACTCATATGATGCCATACCACGTTGCCGTATGACCGTCACGTGGGTTATGATAAGGCGCACGAGCAGCATCGCAGTGTGACTATCTCGTTTTTGTAACGCGTTCAGGGAATGGCATGCAGACAGCTTTTTCGGCTATTCCATCTCATTACAGAATATTTCTTATAATTATATTTGTTAGAATTTACGAAAGTTGTATTTGATTTATATACTGCAAAATAACAGATTTGATTTGATGGCACCTTATTGTTACAAAACTAATGGACCTTCAAAGGGACTAGTTGTATATTCGGGAGAGTATTTGGTGGTCTGATGTACTGAATAACTATTTGAATATGTACAGAGCCATGTCTTCAAAACTACTGAAGTTTCAGATTATTGACAACAATGACATGCTGGATTTTGAAATAAATTGCTAGAAAACATTATGCACTCCGTGGAAAAATATTGCACGAATCCTTTTTAGGACCGTTATTCCGTAGATTTTAATAGTAGCACATAGTGCTAATGTACCGAGAGGGCACCCGTGGGTAAGTTCGATTGAACTTGAGTAGTTTTTCTGGTTCGGATTTTCCCCAAATCCTCGGATACTTCGTTGAATTACCACAAACAACCCGATAATTGTTTACTTGGCTCTGATTTCCCAGTATATTCTCGGTTTCTACCTATGTGTCTACACGCTATGTTACGACTTCTTAGTTCTATTTATTCTGACTTCCCAAAACATTTTTATATTCTATTGTGCACATTACAGATAGCACCTAGGCACATCCTGGGTATGCCAATATGTGCCTATGTGAAAAGGCACAATGTGACACATTGTGCACTAGCACATACGACCAAAAAGGGATCCTATAGCCACAGACGTTTCCCCCAAAGTGGGATTATATAGGGATTCCAGAACAAGGATTGCATAAGCGGGATTCCAAGCTCCTATAAGGTAATCTTATCATCTTATCTCCAACTATCTGTCCTATGAGTTGGCCCATTTGTAGCCATTACTACCTTGTTCCATAAATATTCCGACCACCTGTCACGTGTGCACATAATATGTAGCACATAGGCACATGCTGGATGTACCGATATATTTTTATGTGAAAATGCACAATGTGACACATTGTGCACTAGCACATAGGCACATGCGATAAAAGGGGTGCCGAACGCCAAAACGTTTTTGTTTTTCAAAAGGGGGTTCCATGGAACTTGGGTGTTTGGTGGAATGTACTTGTGTGTTATCACATATTGTGTCACAATGTGTACACATTACCTATAGCACATTAGCACATGCTGTAAGTGCTGATATGTGCTTATGTGAAAATGCACAATGTGACACATTGTGCAATAGCACATAGGCACATACGGGTATTTGAGGATACCTATGGCCTGGTATTGTATTATTGGAGGATACCTGTTGTAGAAACCTTACATCCGGGTACTTTCACGCCACATTCGGGATCTTCTGTTTGGATAGTTGATAAGAACAACAATATATAATATTTCATTCATTTTTATTTGAGTATATAGTTTACAATTCAATTTCTCAAGGCATCATTTTCGTCTTTGTATTTCTTCTGTCTTCTGTCATGGGCTAACCATCTCATCTTCTTGTTGGTTGGAGCTTCTTCCCATTGTCTGTCTAGGTTCTTGATAAAACACGTTCTCTGATTGATCGCTTATGGCTTGTCTTTGTTGTTTGCTTTATTCTCCTGTCTGGCATCTTTCTTCTTTTTGGATTCCTATTTCTTGTCTTTTAAATGTTTCACAGTGGTAATTTTCTTCTTCTTTTGATCTTCTTCAGTCTTCTGAACTTATTAGTTTCAGTAGAAACTTCAGGCTTTCTCGTAGTGGTAATTTCGTTCTTTATGGAATCTGGTCTCATTCTCTTGACTTCAGGCTTCTTTGTAGTTTGAGAAGTAACTTCAGTCGTAGTTTGTTTAGTAACTTCAGGCTTCTTCGTAGTTGGAACATTGTTCTTTATGGGAGCTGGCATCGTTCTCTTGTCTTCAGACTGATTCCTAGTTTGAGTAGTAACTTCATTCTTTTGATCATCACTCTTAGTTTCAGTAGAAACTTCATGTTGTTTCATAATTTGAGTAGTAATTTCATTCTTGGTTGAAGTGGAAGCGTCAGTCAGTTTTTCTGTCTTCGTTCTCTTGCTTACTAATCGGCCAGTATCCACACATCTTTGTTTCTTTCCACCAACACCTATGTGCTTGTCTAGATTTTTTCTCTTGGCTCTATCTACAACACGATTCACTTGGGTCAGTTCGTGGGAAGTCAGTTTTAATCCAGCATCCCTCTTGAAGATCTGCATGTGTTAGTCATCTTTGAATCTCAGCACTGTTGTGGACACAGACATCTTCACGCTTCGGCTTTCAGAACGGAAATGATTTGATTTTCATACCAACACCCCTTTTACACTTTTTGGCTCTAATCGTCTTCTTCTTCATCATCTTCTACTGTGATTGAGTAGTTTGCCATAAGGTTGTCGAACAGAAATCTTCGCTTTTCCAAGGCATATTTCTGGGATTCTTCAAAGTCAAAGAGGCTTGGCAGTTTCTTGAATTTTCTTGTGTATTGAGTCGTTGCAAAAATTTCTGATGTACACTAGGGTATTAATGTATTTCGCACTGATGGCTTCTCTGATGCTCCTTTGAAGTGCTCTATATGCTGTTTCAACAGCATCTTCTTTATCCATTCCATCCTCGATATAATTGTTCATGAGGTTGTCAAAATCTTGGTATTTGTCATAGGCACTTTGGACGATAGTTCCCATCATAGAAACGTCTTCTTCTTCCTCTTCTTATTCATATTCCATATCTTCGGATAGTTCCGACGACTCATCGGAGTCCGAATCTCTTAACCAATTTCTTTGGGCTGATTACATTGCGTGCGCTCTCTTCGAGGGGCAGATTACAAATGAGAAGTTTCTTACGCGCACGACCCTTTTATAGGATGTCGGGTAGAACATTGGTGGTGGATTTGATTAACTTTCCTAAAAACCCTCCTTTCTGTATGATCCGTCTTGTTTCCGATAAGATACTTCTCTCTTTGGTAAGACAATTCTCCTAATCTGGTGTTTATATGGAATCAGCTGAGCTCTCTCAGATTTGGCCATAGGTACTGCTCCCTTCAAGATATTCGAGGCATAATCACATATACATTGTATCAAATCATCATTGGCCGCCTTAATCATAGTCTTGGCTTCATGTCGACCCAGATAGGATTCGCAGTGTATCTGAATTTCTGATTAGTCTTGCAGTGTTGTTAGATTTTTGCCGATTTCCTCATTGGACAGTAATCATCTTCATGTCTCTTACGTGTGAAGCTCCTGGAGAATTCTTTAACACAATATCTGCAGCAATGGACTTTCATGACTTTACTCTTTCGTGGTCGTAGAACAAATGACCAATTGGTGTTGGTACATCCCTTTTATACATTTTTCAGAACTAGGACTGGGGTGATAAGCACTGAGAGAAAGCAACTCTTTCGTAATATACTTCTTTTTATATCGGTAGAAATCCCATCATCTGCAAGCAGCTTCAATACATGTTTGTATTTTCGCAGGTCATCAAATTCAGACAACTTCAGACTCAGCACTTTTGGGCTCCTAGGGTGCCCAATTTTGGGAGGGTGAGGTACCTAATTTTGGTGGCAATCTTCATGAATCTATTTGTGCCACCCCACAATGCAGTTTATTTGGCGAAAATCGGTTGGTGCCGAATGTCGAATAAGGAACCGGGAATAAGTAACGGTTGTCACGTTCCCCAAATTCAGTGGTATCTCATCTTCGGGGTTGTTGGTAGCACATTTACATAAACAGGTAATCAAACCTTCATCAGCAGCGCGTAAAACGGCATCGATTTCCTCCTTGTCAGCAAGGCGTAAAAATTCTAAAAGTACTTTATTCTGGTCAGTCATTGAATCTCTAGCATCTCTCTACTCTTCTGTTCTCCGTGGACAGTGATGTTCTTCATGCCTCTTCCTATTGTGTGGTTGGGTGAACAACTTTGTAAAATATCTGCACTGGAACAGACAATGGGTCTTCTCGTGCCTTCTGGCATTATCCGATCTCGGAAAATAACATGGAACAGTATCTGCAACGAACCGGTAACATGTCTTCACTCTACGACGGTCATGACACAAATGCGGTTTAAGCCGAACGTGCACTCTTTTTATGCCTTTCACTCTGGAAGAACCCGGCTGTAGCATGAAGTACCCGGATGTAAGGTTTCTACAACAGGTATCCTCCAATAATACAATACGAGGCCATAGGTATTCTCAAATACCGTTATGTGTCACTGCCAATGTGTCACATTGTGCATTTTCATGCAAGCACATATCGGCACATCCTGCATGTGCCAATGTGCTACAGATAATGTGTACACATTGTGACACAATGTGTAATAACACACAAGCATATTCCACCAAACACCCAAGTTCCATGGAATCCCCTTTTTTTTAAAAAAAAAGAAAAAAAGTCTGGCGTTCAGCACCCCTTTTTTATCGCATATGCGTATGTGCTACTGCATAATGTGTCACATTGTGCATTTTCACATAAGCACATATCGGCACATCCAGCATGAAAGAAATATTATATATTGTTGTTTAAAAAATATCTACTATCCAAACAGAAGAACCCGGATGTAGCATGATGTACTCGGATGTAAGGTTTCTACAACAGGTATCGTCTAATAATACAATACCAGGCCACAGGTATCCTCAAATACCCATATGTGCCTACGTGCTATTGCACAATGTGTCACAATGTGCATTTTCACATAAGCACGTATCGGCACATCCAGCATGTGCTAATGAGCTACAGATAATTTGTACACACTGTGGCACAATGTGTAATAACACACAAGCACATTCCACTAAACACCCAAGTTCCATGGAATACCCCTTTTTAAAAAAAAGTCTGGCGTTCGGCACCCCTTTTTTATCGCATGTGCCTATGTGCTAGTGCACAATGTGTCACATTGTGCATTTTTACATAAGCATATATCGGCACATCCAGCATGTGCTTTTGTGTTACATATAATGTGCAAACATGAAATAAACAGGTCGTCGGAATACTTATGGAACAAAGTAGTAATAGCACAAGAATGGTTCAAAACTATACTATTTTTTGAAACAAATAGAGCCAAATCATAGGACAGACAGTTGGAGATAAGATGGTAAGATTTCCTGTCTGGGAGCTTGGAATCCCACTTATGGAATCCCTTTCTTGGAATCCCTATAGAATCCCTTTTTGGGGAAACGTCGGTGGTTATAGTATCCCTTTTTGGTCGTATGTGCCTATGTGCTAGTGCACAATGTGTCAGATTGTGCCTTTTCACATAAGCACATATTGGCACATTCAGCATGCTACCTGTAATGTGTACAGCAGGACATAAACATGTTTTGGGAAGTCAGAATAAATTAGAACAAAGAAGTCATAACATTGCCTGTAGACACATAGGTAGAAACCGAGAATTTACTGGGAAATCAGAGCCAAGTAAACAAGTATCGTGTTGTTTGTGGTAATTCTCCGAAGTATCCGAGGATTTGGGGAAAATCCGAACCAGAGAAAACTACTGTAGTTCAATCGAACTTAACCCCGGGGGTGGGGTGGGGGGGGGGGGGGGGGCTGTCGGTACTCTAGCACTAAGTGTTACTATTAAAATCTACGGTATGGCGGTCCTAAAAATGATTTATGAAGAATCCGTGGTAAAAAAGTGGATTTTGGTGATTTGGAGGTATTGTCGGGTTGTTTGTGGTAATTCTACGAATCGGGAAAGTACTCTTATTTAATCGAACATACCCTACAAATATACCCCTTTCCTATTGTAGGCCTATGGGTAACATAACAATCACGTGCTACCACAGAAACCAAGATGGCGGCCTCCAGTATACAAAATGGCCGACGTGCGCATTAGGACCACGTATCACTATGGGATGACGTCACAGGATGGCCGCTCACGCGGGTTACCATGACAACACAACATGGCGCCACTGGGTCACGTGACATGGCGTCACTTCCGAGGTCCTGCACCGAGGTCCTACTGACGGGGGGGGGGGGGGGGTGAAAAGCCCGAGACATAATACTATTAAATAAACAGTTTAATTTGACGCGAGTTAATTTCTAGACATTTGCAATCAAAGTCACTACATGTGGTAATAACAGAGGAGGAAGAAGATTTTAGCATGTGTTCTTTATTTCTTTAGAAAACACATCACAACGTTTGTAGTAAACATCAGGCACATAACACAAGAACCTCTTTGAAAAATAACAAAAAAGTAACACAACATAAATATTTTAGTAAATTTTAATTTAGAATGGACAACAACCAAAATGGTATTCCATGGGAAACGCACTTTGGTCAACCAAACTGTGAACGGCTTGTAGAGCTCTTCCCAACAGAGTGCATCAACTAGCATTCCACAAGAAACCACATTTACCAGGAAACAGATTGATGCGCACCAAATGTATGAGCCCAATGGGTCATCCCGGTGATGTGCAAAAGTCAATGCCCGGTAGTCTGTACTTACTGCAGTACAGCTTCTGTTACCCATCTTCGCGAATGTTTCTATCGAGAAGAAATGTGACAACCGTTACTTATTCCCAGTTCCTTTTTCTACATTCGTTATCAACCGAACGAATGTCGGATAAAGAACCGGGATCAAGTAAAGGATGCCACTGCGTATTCTACTTGTGCTTCCCCCACATCACCATATCAACCAACAGAATAATGCAGTTTCTTTCAGCGATTCTAATTTTTCTGTTTCCACAGAAAAGAAATACTATTTCATTGACTGAACCTTGAATTTGATGCATGCCACCTAACGCATTCATGTGTACGTTTTATGTATACGAGTATACAACTGAACTCTGAATGAATATATATTCATCCCTGCATGGTGGCTGCATCTGTTATTCACATTTTATGGTAAACTAAAAATCCTTTTGTGTACAGGATTTCTGAAATGTACTGAACACAAAAGTGGCAATAAAACACGGTAGTTGTGAAGAGATACTGGTTCGTCTCCATAACTAGGCTTTAGCAAGGTAGTATGAAAGCTTATTCAGATTTTCTCTGCTATTCAACTGTTAACTCTTCTTGAGCCATAAACTACCAGATATAGTGGTAATGGAAGTTTGTGTTCGGTATAGGTTTCGATATTTTTTTGGGGGGGGGGGAGGGGGGTATACCACGGTATCGATCGGTATTCAGTATCTGAGTTGACTGAGATTTGTTGATAGTGCCAAAACGAGAATAAACACCAGCAAAATACAGAATAAGTTGTTGTTGTATCATTCTACCACAGTGCCACCACGGCATCGGTCGGTATTCGGTATCTGAGTTGACTGAGATTTGCTGATAGTGCCAAAACGAGAATAAACTCCAGCAAAATACAAGATAAGTTGTTGTCGTATCATTCTACCACAGTGCCACATATTCCACTGCCAGTGAGCTCAACGTTGATACTCTTTCACCAACTCTTTTGCCAACCATATTTGCCGTAATGTTGTGACATTTTCCAAACGCATTTTAACCCTTAAAGGGCGATCTTAGAGCATGTGACATGAACAAGCCATCATTAGGAGGTCCTGCTTACAATAGATAAATCACTGCGAGTGTCCAGGCCTTTAAGCGTTAACAACACTGAAAAGAAAATCAGTCAGTTCTTTCGTGAAAATGGGCACTTCAGCTGCTATCAAGCTTCAACAAGGTGTTATAAATAGCAAATGTAGGAAAATTTGAAAATATGATGATTGGTTAGGTTCAGTTTTTCGATATCCCCATAATAAAGGTATCGATTCGGTTTTCTGAATATTGCACATCTCTACAATCTACTTTATATCGATGGCATTATGTTCTTGAAGAACTTGGAACCCTTTCCAACAGTGCGTTACATCACAGCTTCTCTTCGATTTAATGAAAAAACAAAGAAAGAAACTGTATTGTTGTGGGTAACATTACCAATCGCAAACACATTAATATACTTTTCTCGCGTTGATCTTTTGAAAAAAATGGTTTTCTGAAAAATAATTGCCTTAATAGACGAGATTCCTAAAAAGTTGAGGTAACGTATATTTATTCATTTATTGGTGTTTAAGGTCACGTATTTCTGCACAGTGGCAAATCAGGATCACAGCATGGAGATAAAGTCAAGGTCAGTCAATCGTTTATACCGCTATGTTGCCCATTTTAGAGGACTCGCACGCCAAGCATTAGTGACTGGGTCCTATTTTACCATTTTACCAGTGAAACCACAGTAAACAAGCACTGCTTCAGTTCCTGGATTTCCCGCGAAGGGGGGGGGGGGGGGGGGGGGGGGGCGTTGAGGTAATAGGTCGTGAAAATATCCAGTTTGTCCAGGGTTACTATTTTCATTGTGTGTGTTGAAACATTTTGTATGTCTTATTGAGAACGTACATGAAGTGCACAAGTGGAAGGAAATAGAAGTTTTTGTTTGTAAATATATAGTTATTATAATTTCTATGAATACATAGAAAATAATGAGTGAACAAAGCTACAAACTGAAAAAGACTTAAGGTTAAAATTCAGAATAAACGATCTCTATCGGTGAACCCTTTACATAACACGAAAAGCAGACGACATATGCAAACAAAATTCGTGAACTAATGTTTTTCATTTTTTTGTCTCAAAAACATAGGTTATGACCCCTCGAGCTCGTTCCAAAGAGGTGTCATAACGTATGTTTTTTTAGACAAAAAATGAAAAAATAATGGAAATTAATTGGCAAATTTTGTGAATAGCGCTGACCGGTTTTTGAACGTTACGATGGGTAAAGGGTCAAAGCAATTGCTGAATGAATCAATTTTCAGTTCAGGAATTTGAGAGTACTATTACAGCCTTGTCGTGAGCAAGCACTATATATTAAATACTGAAAAAAGGAATCTCGTATTTATCTATTTTTATACCATGCTCGCCTATGTTACTACATGTGAAAAGCCTATATGTTAAATTTTAGCTTTTAACCCACTACTGGTGTAAAGCTTCTACTGCGGTTAAAAAAGTTACACCTACAGTAGGAAGTTCATCCAACTTGACCTTTCACATGACGCAATTTGCCAACTTCGATACATTCGCACTTCGCGATGTTTCATTCAAACATGCAACGTTTTGTGGTACTATCTACTACGTGCAATGACTTATTAAGTTTAAAATACCTACAATTAAATATTTAAAATAAAATTTAAGAATTGTTAATAATAATTTGGTTGAAAAAAAGCAAGGTAAATTCAATCAACTTTGACGTTTCTAGCTGTCAAGCAAGCATTCACGAACAGCTGGTACTACTGCCCACCGGCTCAGATGTAAACAAAACAAACCCGTGTGTTTGCGATAAAAAGTGTGTGTTTACTCCTATTTTAAGTGACAAAGTCTATTGTTTATTAAGAGCGTGGTATAAATAAAAAAATAGGTACTAGGGCCGGTAATCAGATTCAACCCACTTGTAGAATAAGGGTTTTAACCACTCGGCAAGCCGAGTGGTTAAAACCCTGATCCTACTCGTGGTGTAAACCTCATTACCGCCCTGGTACCTATTTATTGTATATATATATATGTATATATTAACAAGATTCGAGAGTTTACCCTTCCAGGGCTTGTTCCAATCTTGGAGAATTTGTTGTCTTACATGTAGAACATATGTCCCAACATTGGGCTTTCCGTGGTCTTTCTGATGGAAGTTACAGTACGGTACTTTGGCAGTGGTTTTTATTGAAGTCATGTATTGGCAGCAAAGATGTCACTAGATGCCACTATTTACCATTATTTACCATTTGTTCATTATTTATTTATTTATTGGAGTTTCAGGTCATTTTCAGCTTGCTCGATTCAAAACTGTACTTGCATGAAGAACAGACTAAAACCGTCTATTATAACCGGCGGCTGGCGGACTGGGTCCTGGTGGCTTTTCTGGATCCTTTGCTTCTCCTCCTGTGCGGCTGCTGGGTGTGGAAAGTACCATTGTGCTGCTAAAAGGGCCGCGGGGGATTAGTTTACATCACAATGTGCCACTATTTACTACTTATTCGTTTATTTGTTTGTTTACTATAGAGTTTTAGGGTCCTTTTCAGCATCTATGGGATATCATGACCGCAACATAGGTATGAAGTAAAGTTTAGCCAATCGTTTAGGCCTATTTTGGACGCCTTCTATAGATTACTGGGGGCATATTTACCAGGAAAACATGTGTTAACCTTTTACTACCACGCCCACTTTATCCATATATGGAGGACCTCTATGTTCGCCTGTATGCGTGGAAGTTTAATAAAATTTATGACATACTTGAGACTCTATCATCGGATTTATTGTTTGAAAGGGCTCTGATCCGTTTCCAACAATTAATCAGATGGTAGGTTCGATCTGCGCATACCAGAACGTACAGATAATCATCATAAAATAGGCGACAATAGTCGTTTCCGGCTGCGTAAGTATTGAAACAAGTCAGGAGCGGCCATATCTAATTGGCATGAATTAGCCATGGGCCGTAAGAAAATGGGGCTCTATCTAGCAACTGAGCGCTGGGAGCTAACGCGAGATACTTAAAATGCCGCTGGTGGCCTTTCTGTGTCCTTTACTTCTCCCACTGTGTGTCTGCTGGGTGTGGAAAACAGCACTTTACTGCTAACGGGGTCCAAGAAGTTAGTGTACTTGACACCGCCACTGCGCGACTTCGGCGCGCTAATACCTTCGGTTTACTTTTATTTTAAACTAGAAACCAAATGCTAATTAGAAAATTCAGTGTTCAATGGTCGCAACCTCTCAATTTGTGTCTATACAGTCCAAAAAAGCATCGTTTGAATCAAGCCAGGCCAGCAACAAAGATATTAAACTGTCAAGAAATGTCACGATCAATTATAAACTCATGATTTCAATAGTAAGCCGACTTTTAATTTATCGTCTTCCAAACAGAGGGAGGCCGGATATTTTTGTAGTTGCGGGACGTTAAGTAGGGAATAGGGAAGGAGTGAGCCGCGAAAACACCTTTTTTTCTGAATTGAGCAATTTTTTTTATTAGGCCTTTTTAAAAATCTATTTGATCATATTTGTTGTTTTTTATGATTGCCCGTGATGAGAAAAGCAATCATACATACACTATCATGACAGAGTAGCCCCTATGTGTTAATTTTTCAAGAAAGTTTTGTTTCAATGAGTCATCTAATGGGGGTGGGTACCAATATTGGCGAATTGTTTTGCATGCATTCTTTAATTTTATTTCATGTTTGGGGTTAGATTTTGCAGGATGTTGCAGGAATGTGCATTAGTTTTGTCCAAGAGAAAATTTTTAATTGTTTAAATGGTCTAAACTAACGTAAAAAATATCAGATTCATGTATTTGGATCAAACAAGACTGTTATCTCGTTTTAAGCACAAGGACCAGGCCAAAGACTTGTAAATGTATATAGATTCTAATCAATAACGTTTTACAATATTTATTGAAGACAAAGTCAAGAACAACACCAACAACACAACACAACAGCATCCACGAGAGTTGTGCTCTGATCTATCCTGTATGAACAAGAGAATATTTATAATCGCTGTTTAATATAGGATGGTTAAAATTGTTCTTAACTGCATCTTCACTTCATCTTCTCTCTGGCTATCACACAAAATGTCACATGTGGACTTTAATAGTTATCACAAAGGCAATCCACAGCACCCCTGGCATAAATGCTTGTCTTACATGAATATTTCAATGATGGATCAGAATCTGTTCTGATAATTATCAATCATGATATTCTGGGAATTGAACAAAATTAACAACCAAACGGTTAAAAAAATGTCACGATTCTATTCAGCACTACATGCCTTTGAAATTAAAATAAACTGGGCCAGCAGAAGGCCAACTTTAAGCTGAAAATAGTTTTGTTTTTCCCACATATCGCACTGCACATTTTTTGATAATCTGTTTGAAGTTTACAAAAATAACAACAAAAACACAGTGACACTCAGCAACTAGAACAGGTCAACTCACCCTCGGGTCATCTCGTCCCCGCCTGTTTTTGCCGGGTCAACTCGCCCCCGATCGGGGGGCAAGTTGACCCTCATTTGAGGGGCGAGTTGACCCGGGAAAATTTGTTTTTGCCGACAAAAACTGAAAAATAATAACTGAAGTGCTTACCTTAAAAATTTTTTAATCATCCTTTTAGAAAATCCAAGAATCAAAAACGTAAATCCTTTCATAGAAAACCCATGGAATAACAGGGAGCACATAAACACAACATACTAACATCTTGAAGGCAGACGATACAATGATTGAATAAAAAACAAATCTACAGGGACCGAGTTGACACGAATTACTCAAACTGAATAGCGGTTCTTCAAAAACATCTTTGATGAATTATTTTTTTATTAACCGTCAAGTTGTTTGTTTTGAATTACAGACAAACTGGACCAAAGACAACTCGGACCAAGACAACTCGGACCACTTTTGAAGATAACTCGGACCAACTTTAAAGACAACTCAGACCAACTTTGAAGACATCTCGGACCAACCTTGAAGACAAGTCGGCCCAACTTTCAGGACATGTCGGACCACTTTTGAAGACAACTCGGACCAATTTTCAAAACAACTCGGCCCATCTTTTGAAGAAGTCGACCCAAGTTTCAAGACAAGTCAGACCAACTTTCTCGGCAACTTGGACTGACTCGGTGAATAATTCGGACCTGAATAGTGGTCTTCCTATCACAGTGGTATTATCTATAAAAGGCGACCCAGGTGTAGAATTAGTTTTGCCCACCATTCCCTTGCTGGGATTAGGTTTTGAAATCTGCTGAGTTGTATCAACTGTTTTAGAAGATGAGAAGCATTTTCATTTTACAGAATAACTTCAAAGACAACACAAGCTGTACTGAAACGTGTTCCGTCGCGTCTATTGAGTTCTTTAAGATCACATTTAATTATTTTCTACATCATCTTTTCTTTACAGTTGGTCCAACCTGTCTTATAGTCGTTACAACTTGTCTTGAAAGTTGGTCCGAGTTGTCTTCAAAAGTGGTCCGAGTTGTCTTGAAAGTTGGGCCGACTTGTCTTCTTCAAATATCTCTCGGCGAAAAACATTTGCGATTTCAATACATTTTCCCGAACTTCGGAAAAAACAAAAGAAATGCATCTTGCCTTTAATTTGTCTTTTCCCGAATTCCAAAAAATGTATGAAAATTGGAACCTACGTTTCCCCATTCCACATGAAATTCCTCGGGTCATATATTTCACTTAATTAGTATAAATGTGTCTTTACGTGTTTTGTACGAGTGCTGTAACCAACTTTATATTGTAATTTATATTGTAAAATAATAAAATATATATTATTGATATAAAAAATGCTGGTCTGGCTGGACTTCATAATATTGTTTTTTTGTTTTTTTTTGGGGGGGGGGGGGTTAACTGGGGGCGACTTGACCCGGGGCGAGGTGACCCGGAGCGAGTTGACCCGTTCCCGTCACGTTTCTTTGGAAACCGCCTACCAATTTTATAGAATTTGCTTAAAAATTCTCATAATTATCTTGTACATACGTTTCATTTTCAGATTTCGGGTTTAATCCTCAATTTAATGAACAAAACAAACAGAAAACCATACGGTTTGTTTTCATTTTTTGTACAGGCACAGGCGCCTCGAAACTCATTATATATAGCGAAATGCTTCAAAATAGCCCTCATATATGCCATCCCCCTAATATATATAATAACAATAGAAAGGCTGGAAACTTGAAACGCTCAAAATTTCATACCACGAAATTAGGTTACTCTCGTTTCAAAGATTTGAATCGAAAGCGGGGACACATACGTGTGTCTTCTGATGCTGAAATGACTATTCTTTCAGAATCCGGTGCCCTTTGTAGAATTAATTTGCATTAATAGCTTTTTCTGAAAAGTTTTATTTGGATTTTCATGCTCAAATCTGTTTACAGCCACGCCATTGTTGGGAAGTTCTCGGTTTCCCCCTCTCGTCTGGGGGTTATAAGGTATCAGGTTGTCGCCAGTAATAGTAGGCATAGTATACAACATAATTATGCCTATATTACGTGGAAACAAAGGATCCCGAGAGTCGTTACGATACAGCATTGTACTCGACATTTTAACCACCAGCTTTTCGGACTGATCATAGTATGATCGGCGGGGGGAATGGGTCCGGTCGATGGAGCCGCTACCGGTATAGCGAATTAGGTCATGTGGTAGTATGGGGTATACTAGGTCGCTTCGTATGACTGCATAGTACTGGGGGTTTGTACCTATTTTGGTCATTTAGCTTTGGGACATCCATTGATCTACACTCAGCCATATGCTGTACCACACAGTGGATGTTATGCTATTTCTCTACAATTCGATTCTTCTGAACAGTGCTGCTCCAGTAACGTAGAAGAGCCTTCTCGATTCATAACTCATATGTGACTCCTAGACTTTAGGTTACTCAGAGATAGAGGTTTTGGGACTTCTCTTTGCTGAACACAGTTGTGGTATGGCGATTTTTGGTGGACCTTTGAGGACTGGTTCTACACCCGAAAGACAATATTAACAACAGCTGTATCGAAACCTAACACATTAACCAATAACTACTACACCGACTTCTACAACACCAAACAACTACTACAGTAATCTAGATTGAGTAACAACTTCTACGCCAACACTCTCAATTACAACCACTACCACACCAACAACTACAACCACTGTTACATAATCAACATGACAAAAAGAAACTACTACATCAAAATGTACTAAACTACTCTTCTACAATAATTTCGCATACCCCAGAACAATCGAAGGGTAAGGAAATAGCATAACACCCACGGCGTGGTATAGTATATGACCCCTAGATGGGTTTACCCTTTACCTAACTTGAAAAGCAGACGACACTTGCAAAAAACAATCTCGAATAACTATTTTTTTTTATTTTTGTCTCAAAAACATAGGTTATGACCCCGCATTGGAACGAGCTCGTTACAACGAGGGTTCATAACCTATGTTTTTGAGACAAAAAATGAAAAAATAATGAAAATTAATTGGGGATTTTTGAGAACAGCGCAGGCCGGTTTTGCTTTTACGTTGGGTAAAGGGTTAATGGATGTCACCAAGACTAAAATGTACTAACATGGATATAGAACACCCACACTTTGCTATCCAGACAACCAAGCATACCCCGCAACACCACATGCCATACCATTACGTAATGCCCATGGCATCAAGAGAATATAACAAGAGCACCGCTATTATCGATCATAAACCAAATCTGTTAATAGACAGTCAAATTTTAAGTCGAAAAAGGGCCGTACCTCATCTAAAAATATTCGGACGGAACCCATGTTCGAACTTGACTTGTATTACCAGCTGGTTAATACACACGCCAACTTTGGTTAAGGTCAAATAATCAAAACTGGAGTTTTCGATAGGAAACAAAAAATGTTAAATAGACGGTTAAAGTCGAAAAAGTCCACAACTCATGTAAAGATAATTAGACAAAACCCATATCCGTGCATGGCCTGAATTACTAGGTGGGTAATACATATACCAACTGTGGTTGAGATCAAATAATCCAAACTGAAGTTATCGGTCGGAAACCATAAATGTTAATACACTGTCGAATTCTTAGTCGAAAAAAAAGTGGTATCTCATGGAAAAATAATTCAACGGAACTCATATTCGAATTTGGTCTGTATCACTAGCTGGGTAATACACCATATCAAGTTTGGTTGAGATCAAATAATCCAAACTGGAGTTATCGGGTGGAAAACAAAAATGTTAACAGACGGTCGAATTCTAAGTCGAAAAGAAGTCGTAACTCATGTAAAAATAAATGGACGGAACCCATATTCGAACTTGACCTGTATTACTGGGCTGGGTAATACACATACCAACTTTGGTTGAGATCAAATAAACTGGAGTTATTGGTCGGAATCAAAAAATGTTAACAGACGGACAGACCGGAGTACCCGGATAGAACCACCGAGCATCGACAAGCAACTGTCAGCCCCTCAACATTCTAACTCGGCCATCGAGCCCCAATGTAGGCAACCGGAATAAAGTGCCTTGCCCAACGACATAACACGGGTCGTCCCGGACGGGGATGGAACTCGGGACCTCTAGCATAGAAGTTCAACAGTCTACCACTGAGCCATCGCACTCCCCTGCGATTCAAATGATTGTACGTTATGGCTGGTATGAATATACTGTCAAATATTTATCAATCTACCATATTATTTATTTATTTATTTATTTATTTATTTATTTATTTATTTATTTATTGTTGTTGTTTAAGGTCACATATTTCTGCCCAATGGCTAATCTTGACCACGACAGTTTTACGGGTGGAGGGAGCCGGAGTACCCGGAGAGAACCACAGAGCAACTGTCAGCTCCCCAACATACTAACTCCACCCAATCAGGGCTAGCATTGGTTGAAGACAGGTGCACCGTCGACGTCCAGTACGCCTTAGTACACAACACCACGGTGCCACCACGTGAGCAATGGGGGTGAAGTGTCTTAACCAAGGACACAACGGTTGCCGCAGGTGGGATTCGAGACGAGCACCTCTCGGCTTGCACCTCTACCTACTGAGCCACCGCGCCCTTACCTCAATCTACCATAAGTAAGGGCCATATCCGGCAAACGCTATTCACAAAAATATGACCATTGAAGATTTATATTTGCTTTTTTCCATTTTTGCATCCAAAACAGAACTTATGACCCTTCACTGGAACGAGCTCTTCGATCTCGTTCCAATAAGGGTCAAAAGGTAGATTTTTGTTGTAAAAGATTAAACAAGTTTAATTATTCCAGTTGCAAGTGTCGTTTGACAATGTTAAAATATAAGACCGGAATGAAAAAGTTACTGTTAATCCAAATATTAAGGTACCGCCTCATCAGTCAAGAAGTTCTCAATCCGAGAAGCAAATTATGGTTTCACGGCATACTGCAGAGAACAGTCTATTCTTGAAACAAAACTCGAGTCCTCCGGGCTTATCTGTTTTCATACGTAACACGAAAATTCACGTTGAAATTCCTGTTGATTCCTAGTTAAAAAAGAACCACTCTTGTGCCCCAAACTATTAAATGCGTAATACATGTAGTAGTGATTTGGTTTCAGTGTGCAGCTACTAGTACTTAGCTCATGGGAACGAACAAATCAAACAAGGAATTTGACCTTTACTCGGGGTGGTACCATTGGTATCTAGTTCGGTACTCATAAATATGATGCTTCCTCCTGGAAACGTGCATTCGGAACATCCGGAGGCCCTTGTAGCATTTGAACTATAGTAAGATTTACCATCCTCAATCACTAATGCTATAACATATTTCATCCATCTATTCAGTTGAACAACATTTGGTAATTTGACAGCGTAGGAACGGTCAATAGCGTTGGTGGACACAACTTGGTTTCCGTTACATAGTAGTCTGTGATCAGTATCAAAAACACAAAACAGTGAATATGATATTTTATATGTGATGGAGTGAGATTTTTTACCCCAGATATGGAACCCGTGCAGCAGTGCGTTCCTAGATGGGGTAAATGCAATTGCATCTACAGATTCGCCGTCATAGTATTTGTACTCCGGGTTGTCATTACTCTGCCGTCTAACAATCTGATCTGATAACCTCCAGACTTTTATGGTTTCGTTTTTTACTTTTCGGACTTTGCAGCAGAACTGTTCTCCGCTTCCTGGAAACATAAACTGCCCTAGCACCTCGTTTTCCTCGGCCAAAGTTAAAAGGCCCGTGCCCATTACATTATTTTTAAAGTATGTGGCAGACAAAAGTGGAAATCTAATCAAATGAATGAGTTCACCGAGTGCTTCCCTAGTTGTCGATCGTCACTCCCTGGAAGACTCTGAACCCGTCACTCCCTGGAAGACTCTGAACCCGACTTTTCAGTGCATCAAGTACTACCTCCTCGTGTGTAACTACAAGATCGTCAGCGCTAATTACCTTCTTCACACAGTCTATGCAGAGATCTTTGAAGTAGGGTGACTGTAATGATGTGTCGCCATTGCCAAGTGTTTTCGTGAATGCTTTTTCGAAGAGGTATGATTCGTTGAATTTGTGGGCTTCCTCGAGAATCTTACACGCATTTTCGGGTATCGTGTTGTCAGCGAGGTATGAGGTACACTTATCCACAAGGTTGGTTAAGGAATATTTCTTGGCAGCACATAGCAAGGCAAAGGCTGATTCGATCGTTATGTCAAACTGCCCAGTATACACATACCTAAAATATAATGAAAGAAAGATAATACACTTCAATAATCTCAATCAATAAGTCCATGTACACTGAAAGAAAAATTTCAATTTCAAGTTGCAATTTTTCCCATAATTTAACGAGGAATTTAACTAATTAAGTCTTGCTTGACAGAGCTCAATGAGCTTCTTCAATCAAAAATGAATTTCTTAACTCCCAAGTTGCAACATGGTGAAAATTTGCATTTTGAAATGTCAATATTAGTATGCAGAGGGTTATACTGTAACACTCGTCTATTTATCACGTTCAAGTTGCTGATGACGTCTCTAGACCTCTTGAAAAGCTAGTCAACAGACCTTTTAAAGACCCCCACTCGACAGAGGAAGCAACAGACCTTGGGTACAATGATCCCATTGGTACATCTATCAACAGACCCTTGAGGTCATGATGACCCCACTGATTGGCCTATAAACAGAGATACCAATCGTCAATTGGTCCCGAACAGCCATTTTAGCAATACTAATGTTTTTACAAACGTTAAACACTGTCTCCCGTTGGGAAAATAGTTTTTCATAATCACCATACTTTTATAACCATCAAACCCTCTGGTGATGACATCAAACCTCGACGAAAGTCCCCCAAACATACAATGTGAGCAGATGGAAAGAGGCAAGAAGGTCGTTCTTGAGTTTCAAGACTCAGCTGGAAACTAATAATAACAAGTGAGCCTGGCTAAAGTTGTCAAAAGAGATGAGTGTGTCAGTAAGTAATGGACAGCAAGAGCAACCTTTGTTTTGAGATGACAGGGCCAAAAGCAATTTTCTGGCCATTCGTTTCTGCTGTTCTTTGGAAAGCTTCTTCCGCAAAACCAAAGCTCTATTCTGTCAAGTATCAAACAAGTGTCCGCACGTTGTTTTTGTTTGTTTTTAACTCCTGTGTTTCTCTATATCCCAACCCCCAACAAACATTTCGGGCATAAATCAAGTATTTATGACCCAGTTATACCACATGACAAATTTGGTTTAATTGCCTATTGGTTCTGGAAATAAAAAAATTGGTTCTAGCCCAAAATGAGGATCCTCTCACATGGAGCCCAAATTTTTACCTACTACGTTCCGTTAAAAAAAACTTGAATCTGCATCACTAACGAAAGTTCCATACCAGAAATCTAAGCATTATAGCGAGTGGCCCATGAGAAAGAAAAGCATTTTAGATTTTGTCTTAAATTAATTTAGACTACTTAGTTGATGGAGCACAAGAAAGATAATGACTCAACATTTTCTCATTGCCAACAGTATTAAAATGAGCATACCCATAGGCCACACCATTACAAAACCGATAGCAATTTTTGGAATCATCTGATTCCACTGGCCCTAAGGAAGCTTCATACCACAAAACAATATTTTAGTCCATGCAGTTTTTGAAATATGGGCGTTTGAATTGTTTCTATTTTTAGCTACTAGGGTTCCCATGGCGCAACGAAAAAAAAAATCGGGCATAAATCAAGTAGTTATGACCCTATTATACTACATGCCAAATTTGTTCAAATCGGACCATCAGTTTAAGAAATAGATATCTGAGGTGGAGCCCAAAATGGGCATGCTACCACATGGAGCCCAAATACTGACCTACCAACTTGCCTTGAATAAAATTTAATCTCCACCACAAAAGGAGAGTTTCATACCAGATATCAAAGTATTCTCTGTGGTAGTACATGAAAAGAAGATTTTTACAAACTTTTTGGCTTTTGGGGCATTGACCCCAGCCCGAAGGGGAGTAGCAACGTTTTGGGGAAAATAACTCAGATGAGTATTCTCCACCAAGATGCTTTGTACCGAATTAGTTTTGATTTGGCACAAAGGTTCCGAAGAGCACAAAAAAGATGATAACTCCCATTTTCCCATTGCCAACAGTGTTAAAATGGACAGCCCCATACGGCACCCAATGACAAACCCGATAGCACTTTTTGGTGTCCATCAGTTTCCACTGGTCCTAAGAGTGCTGCATACCAAAAATAAGATTCAGGTCTATGTAGTTTTTTTTAAATATGGGCGTTTGGTTTCTGGGTTTCCCACGGGGATGCAAAATTCTCTTCTGGGCATCAATCACGTACTAATGACCCAATTAAACTACATGCAAAATTTGGCTCGGATCAACCCATCGGTTCTTTGTCGGAAACCGGGCTTTGTCGTTGTGGAGGAAATAGATTCACGCCGCGTATTTAGCCAAAACTCAAGGAGTGTCGCCTGAATCCGTGCGCGAACGGATGTCTCACCGTGACGAACCTACCCGTTTTGTTTTTCTTCGGGAAGTTCTTATCCTGAAGGGGTCAATGACTTTTCCTCAAAAAGCATAAATCAACAGGAGTTCACCAAAAACAACAATTTAATACATATATGTAAAATAAATATGTTGATTTGTGACTTACAAGAAATCCAATGAATCAGAAAACAATCACACTCACCCACACAGCTTTTGAGTCACTAACTATTGTCACTTTACTGAACCTATTAACTCAAGCAGTCGCCACCAATGGTGTTAAATGCTCCCCCTCAATTTAGCTCAGAATAATGCTCACACAGGTAAAGTCTACTCTGCCTACGTATGGTTTGCCTTCTACAACAGTAATACCATCTACCTAAATGCAAATAGCTCTCTGAACTCGTACTTCCTATTTCTGATCCTACGCTCAGATGTGGCCACCGGCTTGGCAGGCGACTGTTCCTATTTTAAATATGAACTCTGTGGCTGCCCTTACGTTACAACGTGCCTATACCTTCGCACCGATGCGGCACCTCCTCTAACCTATAGCATAGAACATCCCCAGCTCCTCGCTCGCCCACAAACCACAGTCTTACACGCCTTCAGAGAAATCCCTCGATTTTTATTTCGATAGCCAGAACATTAATTCTCATTTTAATTGCTTCTCTTGATCTTAGCTGCTTAGATCTATTTTAATGTAATACTCTCTTTCAATTTTTTTCTACGAAAAAATAGGAGATTATCAACACTAATGACCCTATAATTAGATGACTGATTAACCTGGGTGGCTAAAAGAGTGTATTTTGTTTGAAGCTTATACGACAAGATCGTTGTTTCAGACGAGATAAGCGCTAATTGGCATTCCAGGCTTCTATTGAGATTCCTCTCCATTAAAGCTATCACATTTGTCTGATTTACTTCTATTAAGATCGGTATTCCGGGGTCCAGCACATACCTATATTTACGCTTTACCCTAAGCGAGAAAATTAATTAAATACACACTTTTTAACCCACAAAATCGTAAATTCAAGCTGTCACCTTGACATTCTTGAAATAGAAATTTTGGATGGAGCCCAAAATGGGCATGATCCCACACATTGACCTATTAACTTGCCTGAAATAAATTTTATTTAATCTTCACCATTAAAGGAAGTTCCATACCAAATATCAAAGCATTCTCTGTCGTGGTTTATGAGAAGAAGATTTTTAGGCTTTTGGGGCATTAACCTCATGACGATGAGCAAATCTCAGTCCAAGGAGAGTTGTCGGTGTTTACTGTGGACAACACAGCTGGACAAGGTGGAACGCCACCGGTATCCCCCGCCAAGGGTTTCCAAGTTGAAAAAAGCGGAAAAGGGTTCATAACTCGAGAGCAAAAAAATGGACAAAACCTTTTACTTGTGAATATCCTATTCTATATGGTGATCTATCAGCATACCAAAGATCATTTAAATACAACATCCACTGAATGAGATATGGATGTCTAAAGATGTTACGGACGGACGGACGGACGGACGGACGGACAGACGGACGGACGGACGGACGGACGGACGGGGACGGACGGAACACATTTCCATATCCCCCGCTTACTAACCAAACAGATTGCTTGATTTCCCATAACCTGGATGCAGAGTTATCTCCATTGTGTATATCAAAAGCCGATATCATTCCCAAAGCCAATAAGCTATCGAGTTGTTACTGAAGTCATTGCTCGAACGACTCGAAGTGCATCGAGCAAATGAGCTAACGAGTAATTGCTCGTTTGAATGACTGCACATACGACTCTTAGCCTCATTTCAGAAAAAAGGGATTCCATAGCCACAGACGTTTCCAAAAAGGGATTCTTAAAAAGCGGGATTCCTATCCGACCCTGTAAAATGGGATGCCTTGTGTTAACACCAACACTCAAGGGTATTCCCTATTGGAAAAATTTAGTTCAAATGGTTGTAGTTAAAAAAAAGTTCATTCAGTTAAAATTCAATTAGGTCACCTTCGTTATATTTTCATTAGAGTTATAGTTAAAAAGAAAACTCATTCAATCCAAAATAGTTCACAAGGATGTTAATTATATATGCCTTCATTAAGGTTATGGTTCAAAAATTGTTTTCATTCAAACAGTTCAAAGGGGTTAACACTGTTATATATTCATTAGGGTTAGAGTTCATTCAAACAGTTCAAAGGGTTAACATTGGGTTATATTTAGAGTTATAGTTCAGAACTTTGTTCACTTTGTTATGGTCAAATCACTTCTTCATTGGTTCAGTTCTATTTTCTTCAAAATAGTACAACTTGTCGGGTTTCTTTGGGTAATTCGTAATACTCCGATTCAATCGAACACACCCTCCGAACATACCCCTGTCCTATTATAAGCCTTTGGGTCACATAACAACCACATGCTACCATAGAAACCAAGATGGCGGCCTCCAGTATACAAAATGGTCGACGGAAAAACGCATCACACTGACAACACGCGCTGCGCATGCGCACTAACACCACGTATCACTATGGAGACACTATGGTGTAACAGTCGGTACTATAATGTACTGGTGGTGACATCCAAAAGTGCTAGAAGTGACACTCCAAGGGCGTGCGGGAGTGAGCTGCTGGGCTCACTGGAGTTACACACCACACCACTGACCCTAGCATTGTGGAAGGTTTTCGACTGTTTTAAGAAACCAGAAGCCGAGGTGGTGGCATCTAGGCATTCTCTTTCATATTTGAAATCTCACTTGGAAAAGGCGAATTAAACACATCAGCACCCACTCGACGGTGATGGTGGTCGCAAGTTGTGACTTGTGAAAATAAAATCATTTTTTCAACATCTGATCAACTCATCTGTCATCATTTGATTGTATTTGCCCCATGAACTGTTAATATCCAATACTGTGAGGATATGAATATATAGACCATAAACTTGTAGAACGTTTTTCAATACGTGCTCTTCAACTTCCTATGAAGGTTGTGTAATGTAATACTGGAGGAAATGATATATCGCCGCCCCATCCCCATCAACATTGTTAAACTGTAGTGAATATCGAGTAGGACTGTGAATATCCATTAAGGGGTGAGGGGGTCAGAAACGATAAGAAAAAATGTCGAAAATGGGGGATTTTACGGGGATAAAAAAATATAACAAAAATCATCAGATGTTCCTAAAGATTTTTCAGATCCCCCTCGCCTCACTCAGCGAGTTAGTACCAACAATTTGGATTTCGTTTATTTTTCCATCGCTTCGAGTTGTCAAAAGTTGCATAAATATCATTTAAACCAAATCATGGGTTGTAAATGGTTCAAAATACGTAAATTATCAGTGATATTTAAATGTATTTCCTACTTCCTATCGTGGTTTGGTTGGTTATTCATCTCAAAACATGAATGCAATGAAATCAATACTCCTTGTTTGTTTCAAAGGCAATTCGCTATGTTATTTTCATTTGAGTCGGATAGAGTTATTTCCCTTATATCCCCACACCTGGTTCGTCTGCTTGTTCAAAATGGCAAAACGTGTTCTTCTGAAATAGAAGCAAAACAACTGCTTGTATATTTCGAAGAAACTATAAGAAGCAATATAAAAGTATTGTAAAAGTTGCGTGATTACTTGCTTGATCAAAATCAGGAAGAATGATTTGAGGAGTTCAATAACGTTCGGCTCAACGAAGTCCTGACTTATTTCTACATAGATACTGGAAAAGTCAGCGGATGTAATTAGATGTCCACACCGATGGAAAGGAAAAAGCATGGACTTCAGGGCCGGGAAGTGGATATTCGGGCCCGGGGTGTTAGTTCTGTGACGGGCCCCTTTCGAACGTGTCGGCATACTGCTGCAGATGCCGAATATCTTGAACTGAAAAATTCTTGAAGTGATAACACAGGGTCTGGGGCATATGTATGTAGATAACAGTCTATTAACCCTTTACCTAACCTAACGGCCAAAACCGGCCAGCGCTTTTCACAAAAATGGCATAAAAAACATAGCATATTACCCTCTCATTGGAACGAGTCCACTGAGCTCGCTCCAATAAGGGGTCATAAGCTGTGTTTTTGACGCCAAAAATAAAAAAAAAAATATAGAACTAGCGTGTTTTCTCAATAACCCAGGCTCTCTAGCACAACATAACACAAAGAAAATCCTCGGTCACCCATTCAATTTGACATTCTCGGGTAGCACGTGCTATTTTGAAATCCGTACCAAAATTGTATACGGTTGGGTGGACAACAACATGTCATTAAACTCTTTGCACGACTTTTTGTCCACAAACATGCAACATTAGAACTATTATATTTCATCCTTTATGCTATTTTTTCACATTTATTTTTATTAAACTTTCTTTTTAACTCGGTATATGTTGAGAAGTCTGTTGGCGAATTTACAAAGAATCAAAGAGAGAATGGTCGTGAAATAGTAAGGCGGGTTACAGTACGGCCGCCGTGGACAGGTCACCTTCCACGAGTGGGCAATATTTCCCTGGTCGCAATCATATTAGATTCCAAATAGTCATTACAGGAATATGGCAGTTCCTGCAAGGGTGGGGGGGGGGGGGGGTGCGTAAACATAGGTGGGAGTGGGTGGGTGTTCAAGTGCCAAAAATGTGTGTAAACAGTTAACGTATTTTTTTTCCTTTTTCACTATTTTAGCATCTTTTGTGCCCCAAACAGTAACAAAATGTCACCTATTGATCATTAAAGCCTATTTAGAAGCATTATTAACAAAAGTCACCCCTTAATATGAAAATATTGGAGAATTTCATCAAAAACTGACTTGAAGATGGAGGTGGGTGTCCGATATTGAACGGAAAAAAAAATGTCCGACAATTTTCCCCTCGACTAAAAAATCCATTCACAACTTAATTCATTCATATTCGAGGTTTTTTTTTTGTAGAATATTCTTTAAAATGAAGTGTACTATACATACTATTCACAAAAAGTAGGAAATATTTGATAAAAGTGAGATATATGAAGAAATATATTTATATTTTGATCAAAAAGACGGTTGAGGCATTACACTGTGACATCTGGTGAATGATTGCAGCGATAGTTGGGTGTCTGATAAACACACATTCCACGCAATGAGCTGTAGAAGACTTGGACGGTCAGTCAGAGAATTTACCACATTCAGTCCAAGACCTCATTCCCTTGTAAATCCTCCTCGCTTCGCGAGACAAGCGCGGATCCGACGTGGCACACTCCTCACCAAACGTCCAATATCAGCTTGACTGATGTTATTCCATTCTACCTGTAGTGCAGCGACGAGTTCCTGGACATTGATAGGGGCCTGTTGGCGTTGTCGTGGGCGACTGCCAACTTGCCAAGCATATCCCAGACATGCTCGATTGATGAAAGTTCTGGACTCAGTGCTGGCCAAGGCCGTGTAGTGATGTTCTGCTCCTTGAGGAACTCTATAGCGACAGGGGCCCGGAGTCCTCTGGCACTGTCATCTTGGAAAATAAATCGACGGCCGTGACGCCGCGCAAATGGAACCACATGAGCAGCTAACGTGTTGTCACGGTAGTACTGCCCTGTGACACGCCCTTGGATGACACATAATGTTGTTCTGCTTGTCATGGTTATATCTCCCCACATCATAACCGATCCACCACCAAAACGATCGTGCTGCCTAACGGTTACGTCATGGTATCGTTCGTTCCGCTGCTGCCACTCTCTGTTTCGCCTGTCGTGGAAGTCGAGAGTGAACCGCGATTCATCGGAAAACATGACGTTGCTCCACCGACGATTGCCCCAACGCTGACGTGCTCCACACCAATTACGCATTGCTGCGTTGTGACGTTTGATCAAACGTGGAACTATTGTAGGTCGTCGAGCGTACAAATTCCAGCTGTGAAGGCGTTTCGGATAGTCTAACCATCGACTCGAACATCTGTCGCTCGGTGCAGCGGGTGTCCATTGTCTGAGGTATTTTGATGGCGGTTATGTAATGCTGTGGTTCTGATGAAACGATCCTGGTTAGCAGTTGTCGCCCTCGCACGACCTGACCGACGTCTGTCATCAACATTGCATGCCTGACGGTAGCGTGACCACAACCTGCTAATCACCGATTGAGTAACGTTGAGAATTTGAGCCATTGCAGTCTGTCTGTTGCCAGCTTCCAACATACCAACGGCAAGTAAACGTTCGTCACGTGTCAGTCTCCGCATACCTCAAAAGTTACGTTCCGAAAAAGCCCGTCCAGTACAAATGAAAATTTCAAAACGTACCCCACAGACATTAACGCGGCGCTCGTACGAAAAACCTTCACGAAGTTTTCGTATGCCAGTGACATTCATGATCCACACACAATTTGGTAACATACTGATGTGTCCAATCACGCGTATCCAATGCCATTTTCAGAAAATATCAACATCAGTATGGATATACCCTACTTTTTGAATAGTATATAAGGTTCCGCTCTACAGTTTCGCACTATTGCACAGGATGGAATTCTGAACACACGGCACAAGGAGAAACTGATGCTATGTAAATTGGAGAGACATTTCTTCTTCTTCTTCTTCTTCTTCTTCTCTATTTCTGCCCGCTGTCAATTCTGCCTATAAAGGGCAGTCTGGAGGACTAAAGAAAGTAAGCTCAGGTGTTAGTCAGCCGACTTTGAAGAAAATAAAGATGATGGTTGTTAATGACATAGGAACATTTAAACAGAGGTGGAGTTTTTTTTATTTATTTATTTTTTTCTTTTTATTTTAGATAAAACTATATACAAGTCTGAGACAGTTATTTATTTCGTGGTTTTTTTGTGGCCAGCAGTATGTTGTTAAGTACTGAAGGCTTGAGCTCGGTTTTAAAATTGTTCAGGTTGTTGGACTGAAGAGCAGATTTAGGTAGGGGTTGTATTGGGTTATTGTCCGTGGGTAGAATGAGAATTTGTATGTATCTGATACGGTAGAGATAGTGTGGTATGTTGTTGCTTTGTTTTGTCTTGTAGCAATAGTTTTCTCATGGAGGATATTTTCTGGGTTTAGGGCTATGTTACCGTGTTTGATTTTATGGAGGACAGATAATCTAGTTCTAAGTCGCCCTTGCTGTAGACTTGGCCAATCCAGGGAGTTAATCATTTCTGTTGGTGAGCTAGTATTATGGTATCGGTTTTTGACATACCTAGCTGCCCTGCGCTGTACATTTTCAAGTTTTTTAATTTGTTGGTCATGATGGGGGTCCCAAATGGATGATGTATATTCCATTTGTGGTCGAACTATGGACTGGTAGGCTCTTTCTTTTATGGTTTCGTTTGTAACTTTTAGATTTCTTTTGAGGAAGCCTAGTGTACGATTTGCCTTGGAGGAAATGGTTGCAATGTGTTTGTCCCATTTTAGGTCACGCTGGATGGTTACACCTAGGTATTTCGCAGAGTTGACTTTTTCGAGTGGGTGGCCTTTCAGATGGTAGGTTGCAATTGTGGGATTTTTTTTTCTCGTGATACTTAAGAGATTGCATTTGTCAGGGTGGAAGGACATAAGCCAATCTTCTTCCCACTTCGTTGCCATGTTTAGATCGTCTTGAAGCTTGGTTGTATCGGCTTTACATTTAATAGTGCGGTAGATGATACTGTCATCGGCAAAGAGACGAAGTGTGCTATGGTTTAAGTATTGTTGGAAGTCGTTTATATATAGGAGAAAGAGAATGGGGCCAAGGACGGAGCCTTGTGGTACCCCGGAAGAGACAGGTATCGATGAGGATTGTATGCCGTCAAGGAGGACAGTTTGTGTTCTATTTGACAGGAAATGTGAGATCCATTGTAAGGTCAAATGGTCGATTCCGTAATATGACAACTTATACAATAGTCGTTTGTGTGGGACTTTATCAAAGGCCTTTGCAAAGTCCATGATGATGACGTCAGTTTGGATATTTTTATTTAAGTTTCCGGCTATTTCATGAGTAAAGTCAATAAGTTGGGATTCACAGGGACGGTTGCGCCGGAAGCCATGCTGCTTGTCGTCTAAAATGGTATTTAGTTCCAAATGGTCCATGATGTTGCGTGAGATGATATGTTCTAAAAGTTTGCAGCAAATACATGTTAGAGATATTGGGCGATAGTTGATGGGGTTTTGCTTGTCGCCTTTTTTGAATACAGGACAGACATGGGCTATTCTCCAATCGTCGGGGACTGAGCCTGTTTCCAGGGAGATGGTAAAAATGTGTGTTAAGATGGGAGCTATAATGTGGCTCAGTTCTTTGAGAATCATCCCATGTATACCATCTGGCCCCATAGCTTTGTGTGGTTTGATGTTGGACAACAATTTTTCAACTCCCTTTACATTTATTTTAATTGTATCCATGGTTGGATGTGGACTGGGGCCTTTTTCCGGAAGAGGTATATCTTGTTCTTTGGAGAAGGCTTTTTGGAACTGTGAATTCAACAGGTTGGCCTTTTCTAGAGATTCAGTGATCAGGGTGCCGTCTTTCAGGAGTGGGGGGATGGATTTATTTTCAGCTTTCTTAGATTTCAGGAATGAGAAGAGCTTTTTAGAGTTATGTTTGGCCTCTTGGGCGTTTGGGGTAACAGGATCTGGGATGGGTAGGTCTAGGATCATGTCGTTTACAAATCTCCAGTAGTTTTGCCTCGACTCTCTCTGGATTTCTGCCCTTAATTTTGTGTATTTTGATGGGTTACTGACGTTTTTGTAATGGCGTTTCAATTTCTTCATTTTGGTTTTTAATTTGTGGTTAATCCACGCCAGTTTGCCCTGTTTCCTTAATGTTTTCGTTGGTATGTTTTTGTTGCAAGATGTTTGGAGGCACTCCTTGAAAGATTTCCAAATGGTGTTTGTACATGTGGTGTTTTTGTCAAACGTGTGCCAATAGTCTAAGAGGTCGCCACCAATGGCATCAAAATTTGCTTTCCTAAATTGCATAATTTTTCGGGGGGTCACGTTGTTACTGGCACCCCTAACGTCGGCATGTGACACGACAATGTTGTGATCGGCTTTTGCAATAGGTGGAAGGACATCATGCTCTATGAAAAGTTCTGGTTTGTTTGTTAATACAAGATCAAGGATTTTGTTGTATCTTGTACACTTTCCAACAATCTGGAAGAGAGGGAAGTCAGAAACTACATCAAGGAGTTTTTGATGGAGGCTTGCATCTTTCGCACCTGGGATAATGTCTGGTAGGGTCCAGTCTATGTATCCCAGATTGAAATCACCACTCAGGATAATGGTAGAATTGGTTGATGATCTAATACGGGAGAGTGAAGATTGCAGGTGGTCAATATTGTCAGGATGAGGGGGGTCGGTAGAATGTTGCCAGGATGAGATTTTGGGAATTTGGGATATCGACTTCTGCCCAGACTACTTCACAGTTTGTCTGGAGTTCAATAACTTCATGGGAAGAGAGCTTGTTTGAAATAGCAAGCAGGACTCCTCCGTAAGATAAGTCTTTTTTATTGACTGGCCTATCTTTGCGATATACTGAGAAGTCTTCACAGTCGAAGAATTCCGATGAGGATATAGACTTATCAAGCCATGTCTCTGTACCGAAGATCACATCCGGCTTCTCAACACTGATGAGCAGATCAAGGTCAGGTTTCTTATTCTTGAGGGACTGAAAGTTTACAGTAAGGAACTTAAGTGGGCTCTCAACTTTCCTACGAGATGAGTGTGATATATCACTTGAGCTCAAGTTGAGCGGTTTGAATGGTTGACTCTTTTTGGGGGACAGGCGTGGAGAAGAGGAGGCGATAGGTTCGCCTGGGCTACATGATTTACCACTACTTAGTGTGGATGAGCCAGGGCTTGTCAGGTGTGTAGGAGAATGGAAGAAGGTAGAGCTACTGAGGTTTGGTAGGCCACAAACTAGGCAATTCCATGAAGGGTATTGGTAGTCATTGTATATATTGAACATTTTTTTGCTCATTCTGAGGCATTTTCGATGAAACCACACATTGCATTGGTCACATTGTATTGAGTCTGGTTTATCAGTTACATTTCTGGAACATGAACCACATGGGTATTTTGGTCCAGGATTCAATTCTATATCTGATGCAGTTGCTAGGAGGAGACAAAGTATATGTCTCTGGGAAGTAATTTTAGGCTTAGTTTTTTTATGGATCATGCTCGTTGGGCTGATTTGATTAATGCAAAGGCTTAGCCTTATTGCAAGCTTGTTTGAGTGGTGTGTGTTGTTTGAAAACAAGACATTAGCATGTACTCCCAGACTGTTGGGGAGTGAGTACCTGCAGTCTGCAGGTCCATTGAAGGATACCACAAATAAAAGAGTGGAGAGGAGTATACATATTAAATTCATCTTGTCTTCAGTCAATAAGCTGGGCAATTTCACTTCGGCTATTTATTTATTTATTTTTTTTATTTATTTATTTTTCATTCATTTATTTTGAGTAGATATATGTATGATTACATTAGGCTATTTGTTGGACAAGAAAATTTGAAGTTTTGGTCCCAAAGTTGGAGTCTGATGCATAGAGATAAATTACCAAATGAATTATGGGAAACAGTGGCTTCGAAAAAAGGCTATTTTTAAAACTTCATTTTTACAGGGTTTGTTACCAGACATGCAACGAAAAATTAAATGGAAACACATAAAATTTTGGGGTATTTTAGAAACAGGCGATGCTGTGCTCCTTGGGTAGGTAGGTGGGGGGGGGGGGGGGGGGGGGGGTAGTGGGAAAATTCTGCTTTGGGGGCTTCTAGGTGGCTGAAAATGACTGGTTTTGGCATTTTTTCATGCAATTTTGCAGGTTGAAGCCTTGCCTTTGACAATAAACTATTCCACCCACATTCAGATTGTTTATTTCTACTTAGTCAGGCAACCTAATACTGTATAATGAGTCATAATATTATAGCTAGGTGGGATTGGTTTTTCAAAATGAAAAAAAAATGAAAATATTAACTTTTATTTCAACAAAAAAAAAAAAATGCCGATAGGATCACCAATCCAATGTCGAGTTGTGACAGCACAAAAGTGGGTTTAATTATTATCAACTTATTGACCGGAAACCAATTATTTACAATTTACTATGTGAAGGATCACTGTGACCTTGGCCTTTGACCTAGTGATTCCGAAATAAATAGGGTTCTTTCTTGCACCAATGCCAACCTACCTATGAAGTTTCATGAACGTAGGTGGAACCATTGTCAAATTATCATCTGGAAACCAATTGTTTACGATTCATTATGTCCAAGGTCACTGTGACCTTGGCCTTTGTCTTAGTGAGTCCAAAATAAATAGGGGTCTTCCGCTCACCTATGCCAATCTGCCTATGAAGTTTCATGAATGTGGGTCAAACCATTATCAAGTTATCGTCCGGAAAACAAATGTTTACTATTTACTATGTTGAAGGTCACTGTGACCTTGACCTTTCACCTAGCAAGTCCAAAATACATAGGATTCTTCTTCTCACTGATGCCAACCTACCTATGAAGTGTCATGAACGTGGGTAGAAACATTATCAAGTTATCATCCGGAAACCAATTGTTTACGATTTATTATGTTGAAGGTCACTGTGACCTTGACCTTTCACCTAGCGAGTCCAAAATAAATAGGATTCTTTCTCTCACTGATGCCAACCTAACTATGAATTTTCATGAACATGGGTCGAACCATTATCAAGTTATCATCCGGAAACCAATTGTTTTGATGTACTATGTTCAGGATCACTGTGACTTTGACCTTTGACCTAGTGAGTCCAAAATAAATAAGGTTCTTCCCCTCACAAAGCCCAACCTATATATGAAGTTTCATGAATGTGGGTTGAACCGTATTCAAGTTATCATCACTGTGAAAGGTCAGGGTCACAGTGATGATAACTGCATCTGACCCGGAGGTCTATTGGCTGAAACATTGCTCGTGCACAGGCCCCATGTACAGAATTTGGTAGCCTTACTATGGTCATAACGCGTTGATTAACGCACAGATCGACGTGCGCATTTCATGACTGGGTTTCTTGTTTTAACTGTATGTAACAACGGGTGTCGGAAAGTGAAAACAAATGGCGATGGGGTAAGTTCTTAGGCAGTTGATGAATTATCCCAACCCAAACATTCCATGCACACGTGTCGACACTGCTAACAAGTGTAATCGCGCTGCTCCACCAGCCCAACGAGTTGTGCCAGCATTAAAACCTCGACGATACCTGCTTTGGATAATTTAACTTGGATGAATATTTCTCTCCCTTCGCCGAAGAATCAAATAACTCCAGCTGAAGGAAGCAAACAATGCACGGTGCGAATAGGATGGAAACCACAATCGCCTCTTCCACTTTTTACTCAACATCAATATTACCAAAGGGCTAAATAAAAAAAAATGACTGTCATTGTAACAGCCCACAAAAGAGACCTAGTTCCTGGATACAAGATAAATGTAAAGATTTTGTTATTAATACTTAATAAAGTATTACGTTATCATTTATGCAAATTATTCAATATTTTTTTTAACTTGTATCTGGGATATAGTAAATATTTTACTGTTTCTGTAATGGACTGTTAATGAAACGAAAGTCCTCGACATGGTAATATGTAAAGAGTTCCAAGTTGACTGGTATAGTGCGGCTCAAGGTTACAAGGTTTGGAGAAAACAGTACTCGACACCCCCCCCCCCCCTCCCTCACACACCTTGTACCCCACTATACCAATAAAGAGTGCCTGGTTCCGTTTGGGAAATTATATTAGTACCATTTCTGACAGATTCCATATGTTTGATTGACTCGCCAAAAGAGAAGACGAGATTGAAATTGTTTCCGCCCAGTAAGTGAAAATACAATACCTAAGTGGAGATATTTGCCATATTCTACGTTTGTAAGAACGTATAATTTCCACGACCTAAAGGGCGTTTTTAACCCTTTGAACCCTGGTGGTATCTTCCATGACAGTTCAATAGACGCAGTTAAAAGAGTCTGCAAGTGATTGAAGTGACGGAGGTTCACAACAATCAACTGGCCACACTCTCACACGGAAGGGATAATATGATCTGCTCATCAAACATCTGAGACAGCTGCTGAGAACCAATGGGCATGCAGTTCATAATTGCCTTGGTGGTACGGAGATATATATATGGTTGCTCGGGCACTAGAATTAGCACCCGAATCGGGGGAAGTTGTTGTAGTAATAGATTGTACAGATGGGGGGTAGGGGACTGAAGCCGCCCCCCACACTTTTTTCGCCGAGTATGTTCCTTAGAAGTCTGTTTCGCCAATTAACAACACTTGTTTTGGGTAATCCTTATGACAAAGTAACAAATTATGGCCAACTTGAATAATTTTTCGGCTTTGTATGACCTCATTTGATATGTTCAATCGTCAGATACCCAATTTGTTTATCGGGCTCCCGGGGACGTTCTCGATCTAGATTTTGAAACTTTCTTGGCACTCTCCCCTCTTTATTTTTATGTGACTGTTCAATGATCATGTCTATTTTCGTCAGTCTTATCACATTTTCCATAGCTTCTGTTCCGAGGCAACATTTTATCAAATTTCAGAAATATTTGTCTTTCCCGCAGCTCAGAATAAAGTCTACATCCTTGAAATCTTCCTTCTCTTCTTCTTTCAGGATTTCCAGACATGAATTTTCCAACTCTAAAAAACGACTCTACTTGATCTTCTGTCAGTTTTAATCCCATATTATAATTATTTTTGTATTTATAATCAAACATTATCACCTCAGTGTTTTCCTGTTCGATTGGATGAGGTTTCAAAACAAAAGATTTACTTCAAACTTCTTCTAAGGAATGATTCTGTCCAATTAGATTTTTTTCCATTACCATTTTTTGTGATGTATTTTTTTTTAAATTTTAATATTTTAAAATATTTTTTTTTATATATACATAAACCATTTCTTTCTAGAAATTTTGAACTTTTTTAATGTTCAATTTTTTATTTCCTATTATATACATATGAACAATTTTTTTTCTATAAATTTTGAAATGGTTTAATTTTAAATTTTGGGGGTATTATATATATATATATATATATATATGAACAACACTTTTCCATAAATTTTGATTCTTTTTATTTTTCAATTTTAAAAAAAATATTTTTAAATTAAATTATATCTTTCTTGCAAACATTCGATTTTTTTAGAATGAATCAATTTTTTTCCATTTCTTACATAAAGTTCAATTTTTTTAATTTCTTATATTATAATATAAGTTCCATTTTATTTTCTTATATATGAGAAATGACAAAAGTTAAAAAATGAAAGTTTACCAATTAAATGTGAAAGTTATAAAAAAATTGCAAATTCTAATAAAATTTAAGTATTGTAAAAAACTGAAATTAAAAAATTCAAAATTTATAGAAAAAAATCTGTTTTTATAAAAATAAAATAATATAAAAAAAAAAATATTTTTTTTGAAAGTTTGTAACATATATTCTGAAGTTTATAGAAAAGAAATCATTCTTGTTAGAAGCATGCAATCGAGCTCAATTGAAAAATTTGGTAAAGAATCCTGGCATCGCAAAATTGGCGAGTTATAGAACCAAACCACAACTGATCGGACTCATAAAGGCTGAGATAAGTGTAAGAAATTAAATCTAAATTGAATCGGTTGGGTTAGAAAGGTGTTTTGTTGCAAAATAAAAATGAGTTGATAAAATTGATGCTTGGAGCAGAAGGAAGCGATGAGATGAGAGAGACTACAGTTCAAATGGGTGAAAAGAGAAAATGAAAACAAAACATACCAATTCTACTGGGGACAGCGGAAATAAAAAAGAGAAAAAAAGAAGAAGTTTAAATATAATGACTATCATAAAAGGGTGTGCACTGGCTCAGTGGTAGACTGTTGGACTTTTATGCTCGAGGTCCAGAATTCGATCACCATCCGGGATGACACATGTTGTGTTTTGGGCAAGACACTTTATCGCGGTTGCGTACATGGGGCATGACGACGCAGTGTACTGAGGCATACTAGTCGTCGGTGGAGCACACGTATTCAACTGCTGTAACCCTGCTTAGAGTTAGAATGTTGAGGAGCTGACAGTTGCTCGTCGATGTTCAATGGTTCTCTCTGCGTACTCTGGCTTCCTCCACCTGTACAACTGTCAGGGTCACAATCAGCCATTGTGCATAAGTATGTGACCTTAAACACCAATAAACAAACAAACAAACTATCATAAAAGCAATGATGACCAAGATTGAAAAATTGATGGAGACATACAAAAAATACAAGCTAAAGTCATATGCTGCAAACAATCGTTCAAAACGTTTGATGTAACGGGTAAAAAAAAGTTTCAGCCAAAACATTTCTTAAACAGGACAAAACCTAGCATGTTGGATTTATTTTGTCGAATGCTAGGTATGGGTATCAAAATGAAAATGGTATTGGAACGTAAAGCAGCGTATTTTCAATCTCACACAAAAACCGTGAACAAAAGCTCTCTATGTCTGATATCTTCGATAACATGAAAGAAAAAAATATTATACAATCTTCGGCGATGTGTCAAAATAAAGGTAGCAATTAGAGATTCGGGGAAATATTGATTCTGAAGATTCATAACGACAAGTATGATCCATGCGAACGTCCTGACATGTAAAATTGCCCGATTTTATAGAAATTAAAAAAAAAACTGTGATAAACGTGAAAAATAAAGAAGACAGTCAATGCTTCAAAGGGGCTGTCACATCTGCCTTATATCCTGTGGAAACGCATCCGAAAAGAGTATCCAAGCATGTGGAAACTTCTAAGAATTTCGATTGGTTGAGAATAAATTTTCCAACTCGACTACGTGACATCGATCATTTTGAAACTCAAAATCCCACAATTTCCATCAACGTTTTGGGATACATGTATGACGATTTGAGAAAACACATATTTCCTCTAAGGATAAATACACAGAAATAAATCGCGAGAAAAACATTAATTTATTATTAATTTCGGAAAAAACGGCAATCAACATTACTGAGAATATGAGTTGATTATTGTCAGCACAGACTACAAGACATGACAGAGAGAGATTTTTCTGTTTCAACTGTTTCAATTCCTTTCATAGCAAAGAATCGCTGGAACGTCACGAGAAGTATTGCAACTCAAATCACTACATTGCCTTCGACATGCCCAAACCTCACACTTGCATTAAATTCATACATAGAAACAGAAGACTGAGAGTGTCTTTTGTGGTGTATGCTGATTTCAAATATTTCACAGCGAAAAAGAGTTAGTGTCAGCCCGACGTTCGTCAGAGTTACACCGAATAAATCAAAAGCACACACTGTCTGGTTATTGTTTTCACATAAAATGTTCTTTCGATGATTGATACTCTTTGGGTCAACGTGCATGAAAAGTCTGATGATGATGATGTGGCTAAAAAATTCCTGACAAAATTAGAATCTCAAATAAAACAAGAGGCCCCATGGGGCCTGACGGCGCTCACCTGACAAGGTAGTCTGAATATCAAACCAGGGACTTGACTTGAATAAGCTGCATACGCCCCTCCTAAGAAAAGCATATACCAACTAGATGAAGCAGTTGTGCCCACACAATACACAGGATTTTCCTTCTATTTTCAGTTTCTGCACTTTTACGTCCCAAAATTGAGAAAAACGCATAAAAAACAGATTTTGTTTTGTGTTCGGAAATTTTCGAATTCCCAAACAAAAATATTTTCAGCCTAAATTTTTTTTTCTTTTTAAAATTGACCAAAACGCATAAAAAACCAAAAAACTAATTTCCGGATTTTGGTCAAAAAGTCCCACCCGGCCCCCAAATTTTTAGTGTAAAAAAAAAAAAAATTGTCTTAAAATTGACCGAAACGCATAAAAGAAACACCAAAAAATTTCCGCATTTTGGTCCAAAATTTCTAAGTCCGGAACGGGACCCCAAATTTTCAGCCTAAATATGAACTTGAATCTCACCCCCTTAAGGATGCTGCATACCAAAATATCAAAAGAATCTTATTAGTAGATTTGAAGAAGAAGATTTTTAAAGAATATTCCTCATACTGCATTAATTTAAACATTTGGGCTCCCATAGAGAGCCCAAATATGAACCCAGGGAATTAATTTCAATAAACGTGTGAAACAATCTTCCAAATATGTTATATGTGAAATTTGAAAGCTTTTGGAGCAGTGGTTTGGGTGAAAAGTAGTCTTAAATGTTTTCCCATTACCCACAGTGTTAAAAAATGCTGACTCAGCACTTTTTCAAAGTCCCAGAAAAGTACCCCATGATAAAACCGATAGCAATTTTTTCTACCATTCCATTCTGTTGGTCCTAAGAAAGCTTCACCCCAAATAAGAATTACCAGAGCTGTGTAGTTTTGGAGATATGGGCGTTTTAATTTTTTTTCTATTTTTAGCTCCTGCGGTTCCCATGGGGCGACGGGAAAAATATTTGGGCATAAATTAAGTACTTATGACCCAATAAGCCCTCATATCAAATTTGGTCCAAATTTGCCTCTCGGTTTGGAAAATAGTAATTTTGGGAGGGGCAAAAATTCTTGCCCCTTCCATAACGATCGCAAATATAGCCCCTAGAACTTATCTTGAACAAATCTGAGTCTAGATCCCAAAAGGAAGCGGCACACCTAATATCAAGCCTCTGCTAATGCTGGTTCATGAGAAGAAGATTTTTAAAGATTTAGGCTCACTTTTTGGGCGTGGCCCTAGCAAGGGGTGGGTCAACTTTATTTGAACGAATTTGAATTGACATATGATAAGGTACATGCACAGTAAATTTTGTTGAATTTGGTCAAGTAGTTTGTTAGAAGAAGTCGATAATGTAAAGTTAACGCCGGACGCCGGATGGAAAGACGACGGACGGAAAATGATTAGGAAAGCTCCC